>OZ007563.1:25714905-26962780 GCA_963931875.1 Pollenia griseotomentosa | reverse complement strand
GTTTCAAACCAACGTTTAAATCCTACATATCGTCATTTCATTATTGGTTTGGCGCATATCCTAAAAAGTCGTAGTGAATAAAAACGACAATCAAGGTGCAGGTCTCAATTTTGGAGAACAAGCCCCATACAAAGTTCCTTCCAAAATAACGTATTTGTGACAATAAAACATCTCAGCAAAAACTTGGTAATGACTTGCAATTAGTAAACAATGACTACTTCATACCATCTGCATTACATAGAAGAAGTTAAGTAATGGCTGACATATAATCTGATACTTAAGTACTTGTGTATGATTTGATTAACTTAATTTATAATTAATCTATATATATAAAAAGAAGTGTACACTTTGATGTCACCACTAACTGCGAAAACGGGTCGACCGATTTAAACCAAAATTAAAGGGTACTTTGGGGATAGTCTGAAGATGGTTTGTGTGAAGTTTGCGCGAAAACGGCATAGTGGTTCCGGAGATATAGCATTTAGATTTTCTTATATATTATTCCCATACAAATATCAACAAACTGCCTTTTCTTTTCCATATTATGATTTTTTATTGTCACTTGAAAAGTTATCAAACCATGTATCGTAATGTCTTAATATATATTTCATATCGTTAGAGGGCGTAAAATAGGGCAAAACGGTTAAAAGCTCCCCCTCCCAATATCTTCTTAACTAATCAACTGGTTTTCTTGAAATTTGGCAGGCAAATAGATTAACATCTAGACGAAACTGTAGCTTTTAAATTTTATTATTCAGGGCGTGAAATTAGGCAAGAGACCTCTCTTCCCTAGGTTCCCCCCTCCTATATCTTCTTAACTAATCAAAGGGTTTTCTTACAATTTGGCATGTAGACACTGTAATAAATAAAGTTACTCTAAGATATAAATTTTTTGGAAATTCCAACAATGAGGGCAAAAAGGGTAAATGCTCCCTTTACCCATGTGTTCTTAATTAATTATCCGATGATAGTTTCAAGTCTTGAAGGAACTAAAGACTATACATTTTAACATATACGGCGTAAAATAAAGCAAAAAGGGTAAAACACCCCCCTCCTATACCCTTTTAAATAATTAACCGATTCTTTTGAAAGGCTTAGTTTTTTTTTTAATTTTTTTCTCCGGTTATTTTACTTCGGCTATGCAATGGTACTCGATTGGTCGTTAAATATTGATGAAAAACGTTATCGAAGCTACCTTTTTGAATGGTAAAATCCGCGACGAAAATGTTTTGCTTTCACGAACTTCGATGATTGCTACAGACGTCCCAAGTGAATTCAAACGCGTTTAATTTCCTTTAAGATTGGCATTTGCAATGATAATCAATAAGTCCATACGATGTCTGTTTGCGGCTTAGATTTGGGCACACCATGTTTTTTACACTTACAATTATACGTTTCAAGTTCTCGCGTCGGCAAGCCATCGAGCTTATTTGTGTTAGCTAAAGACGGACTGACAAAAATATCGTACACGCAATTGCTCTTCTTAACATGGGGTTTTCACCTGACAATTTTTTGTCATAATAAACGTCAAACTTCATATAAAAAAAACGCTGATAAAAATTTTAAAATTTTTTATAGACTTTGACGTTTGGTATACCAAAAAATTTTCTGGCGAAGACCCCATGTAATAAAAATTTATTGTCTCTGTTTGCTTTTCATATTTCCGGATAAAAAATTCATCACTTTTTTATGTTTAACTTTTGAATATGTAACGATCAGAAATAAATAGCTATTGTTTTTCATCGCAGCATGGTATAAAGCGCTTTATTCCTCTTTCTTTCACTTGAAATTAGGTTTATGGCAAAACAACGTTTGCCGGGACAGCTAGTTCATAATAAAATAGATCTAAGGTTTTATTTATTCAGATCTAATACAAATTGATTTGAAATATTTTTTCTTACAATTGGTTTTTTTTTCTTATTTGTCATAAATAAAGAACAATTTGTAATAGATTTGAATATGAAAACTTAAAGTACTTAATTGATTTTGATATGTGTTCTAAAATTAAAAACTTGAACTCTAGTTTATTGGGTATGAATATGTATGCATTAAGGACATATTCCTACCAAATAAACAAATCCGTTTGCAGATTACCTAAACCTAGTTTAACTGATATCTCAAAAACCCAGCCGTAGAATAAAAAGCTGTATTAATGGTAAAAAAAAAATTAAGATAAATAAGAAAAAGTAAGAAAAAAATTAAGATAGGCGAGTTACACGTATTGTATATTTATTTCATTTTTTTACAAATATTGTTTTCAAGCTCTTGAGGTTTTGACATTTCATAGAATAACGACAAAACATATAAAAAACATATTTTCATAATTCTCGCCCAATCGGTTAATTTAAGAGAAGTTATATGGGCGAATCCTGCATGACGAACGCTACATTCGTACGCGTTTTCTGATTGATATATAAACATTTTTTTGGCCTTTCAAAAGAGATAGCTTCAACTTATATATGGGCATTTCCGCCAAATGGTCCACCGTGACCGAAAATTTAAAAGTTATTAAAATCTGATTATTTTACGAAATTGTTATGAAGAAATATTTAGATTTTACTAATTTTATAAATTTACCCATAAATTTGTTCACTTAGATAAACAATCAGACTGCAAAGTTGTGCAAACGTAATTTCTTATTTGTGAGTATGTTTTATTGTATATTTTCTTTAATATTATCTTCCTTAAAATAGGTGATATTTGATGAAAATTATTCCAAAAAAAATTTCTTTCATGGTCTGTAATCTAAGGAAGAGTTCGAAGAGAAATATGTTATTCGAATTAACGGTAAATTTTTATTTTGTATTAATCATTATTCAGTTAAATTATTGTGGAAAAAATTTCACGTTCGAATTGTCACGTATCGAACCAGATTTTGGCTTAAACAAAAAATAGTACAGACGATTTTGGAACCAAACCAAAGACATTTTAATGTTACATTGCTATGTAAAATTCTGAAAGTAGTTTGACTAAAAAATTGTGCCAGGTTTCGCTGAATTACAACTTTTTATACATGGCCACAAAAACTACTTCTATTTTTTTCACGTTCGAACCGCTACTTCTTTTGCCATTATCTTTGACCTAGAAACGCGCCCCCCATAAACTTTAGCATAGATAATAGTGCTTTCTTAGTGCTATAATTAAAGGGTTAAAAGAACGTAAAAATATTTGTTGTTTAAAATGTTGTTGCATTTTTGATGCGTACGACTGTCACGTTCAACACTTTGGAATTACCCATATAGTACTTAGTGACATTAATATGTACTTACGAATGGCATATATCATAATTTCTTAGCAGGTATTTGTTGCGAAATAATTGATCACAAAGTTTTGTGACGCACGCCACAAAAAGTGGAAGTAACGTTAAAAGTTGAAGTGTTTTTTCTTAATTTTTAGCTAATTTTGCATCATAAGGTATACAAAATCTAATTCCTAAAAAAAGATGAATATAAGAATTCTAAAATCACTTATTCGCAGCCAAAAAATGTTGTGATTTTTTGACAAAAGCCGTGAACCCGTTGTGAAGCACGCCTCACAACGCACGCTAAAGTTTTTCCAGTACTTATAATAAATTTTATTTCTTTATTTCTATATATAAACTAATTTTGTGATTATTAATAATGTATGAATGAATATCAATTTTTTGTTTTAACGAAATTTATGTTTTAATGAGTCTGCTGTAAGTGCTATTTTAAGCGCATAAATCACCTTAAATATTGTTAAATTCATGTATAACAATAGATCAGAGGTGGGATAGGATTCGGTAAAAATTATTGTATTAATGACCATCGAGATACATATTTTTTAGTATAAAAATAAAATTATACATCTAGTCATATATTGCATTAAAAAAAATTAATTTGAAAAATTTTTGGTTGGTGGACTGTTGGACTGTTCGGAACATTGTTGTCCAAAATATCGGGCAAAATAAGTGCATATCGTACGTGACATAAAACGGATGTGATTTTAGGGTGAATGTAAAAAATACGCAAATCTGCGAATTGTGGGAGGGTTTTCTTTTATTAATTTTATAATCCGTAATAGGAAAAAAAAATTTTTTGGATGGTTTTATAATGAACAAAATGTAATATCGTTCGTGCTATACCGTACGTGACAGATTTTTCTCTTATAGTATTTACAACGCACAATATTTTGTCATGACCAGTACCTATCGTAAAAGTAATTCGTCAATTTTTATGTAAATACCAAAATTTAAAAGGACGTTATGGCATTAAAAGCTATTTAAGGGAGTTGTACTTGTATGGGAGCTATGGTCAAGTATGGACCGATTCCAATAACAATTTGTAAGATGATTTTGATTGTAATAAAATAAGGTTTGACCAAATTTACACTTAATACCAACATATTAAGATGATGCATTTAGTTGCATTTAAGTACTTACAATATCGTACGTGACGAACTTTAAAAGCTTATTAAATTTTAATTAACCAATTTAAAAAAAATTCCGATCAATATTTTTTTAAAACAAATATCTTGTTTTGAACTTTTATTTTGAAACACCTAAGGCCGAGGCCACGAAATGAGCGGCTAAGCGTCAAGCGGTGAGCGACAAAGTGGCAAGTGGCTTATTACTGAGCGTCACTTCTGAGCGGTTAGTTGTTGAAATGCCATTGTAAAGAGTGGCTTGTTTAATGTTATTACTCAAAATTGTATTCATAAGAATTTAATGCGTTTATTAAGAAAAGAAAAAAATTTGCGGCCTGTTCGTCGATTTCAAGCGAAGACTTCGTTCTCTTAACGTACATTTAAAACAAAAACAAATAATATAATATATATATGTATGTATATCGAAATCGACGAACAAGCAAGGCGACATTAGGGCGAATTTAACCATTTATATACAAATCTACCCAAATTTCCAAACAGATTTTGGCAATACTGCCGTAGGTCTGTGAAATCCTTTGATTTGCTGTTGCAAAAAGTTAACACTAGATTGAAAAAACAAAAAAAAAAAAATTCTCCGTCATATTTTTATTTTTAAAATTTGGTAATCTGTCTTGCCATAATAGCGGTCGGCTTTGTTCAGCTGAAATTATAAGCTCCACATTCACTTTTGCCATGTTTATTCTTTGCCGCTCAGAAAACAACTAAAAATTAGACCAAGTTTTATTACTGAGCGTCGCCGCTTTGCCGCTCAGAAATTTCGCTCACATGCCGCTCATTGCGTGGCCACTTCAGTAGGATTTCAGATGTTTTAATTTTTTGCCGCTCATCGCTCAGCCGCTTGACGCTTAGCCGCTCATTGCGTGACCTCGGCCTAATACTGATCAATTTCAAATGATAAAGAAAAATTATGTTTTTGCACCACGTACGTGACATTGGAATAGCATCCAAAACAAACACAAAAATATACTGCTAATCGAACTATATATTTGGTCTTTCCTCGTGGATCTTGTTCATTGTTGTTGTAACATTAAAGCCAGGATTGCCAGTATCTGTATTTAATCGGCAGAAAATTGTTAATTACAGTTACTAAAAATTAATCAATGAGAAAGTTTATTTCAACTTTTATGTTTTGCTTTTTAAAAGTTGTAATAAGCAATAAGTACCTCGGCATAGTAAAGTTTGGGTGTTTTTGGCCTTTCTACCATGTTTCAAGCGTTTTAATTTTTTGAGTCGTGGTTGACATTCTCAAGGAAATGCCCATATGTTTAAGATACAAGCACCTAATGTATATCAAATAAAAGTTTGAGAGGTTTTCTACTCGTGTTCAGTATCGTTATATCGATCATCGATATAATTGCACTTTTGTAAAAAAACAACTCAGTATAAAAAGTACATTTTTTGAAATTATCTCTTAATAAATGGTGTCAAATTATAAAAAGATATTTCAAAGCTATTTCAAATGATATCTATCTAGTCCTGATCGGTTCACAAGTAGTGAATATATTGCAAGTTATATACATAAGTGAGTTTTAAAGCTGTATAACTCCCAAACCAAAAGCATACTATCAAAAACACATGTTTCATATATCCTAGGCCGAGTTTTTTAAAAGTGCATTAAGTTTTAACTTAGTTTAACGTAGTCTGAAACTGGGATTATTTCCGGCGAAATGTGATTTTTTTTATTATATCATTAAAGACCAAAATTTTAAGCAAAACTAAACTGTTCTGTCAAAATTTTGTGTAAAAACTCGGTAATGGCGGCACAAATCTGTTTGAAGATTAACTAAACCTAGTTTAACTGATATCTCAAAAACCCAGCCGTAGAATTAAAAGGCTGTATTAATGGAGAAAAAAGAATTAAGATAGGCGAGTTACACGTATTGTATATTTATTTCATTTTTTTACAAATTATTTTTTTCCAGCTTTTGTGGTTTTGGCATTTCATAGAATAACGAATTGTCGCCCAATGGGTGTATTTAAGAGTAGGTTTATAAGCTCTTTAACTTATTACTTTGCAATGTAAGTTTTTGCTGGGATCTTATAATGTTAGTATTTAGATTAAATTTGGTCCAAACGTTTTTCTTTCAACCTAAATCATTTTACCAAATTTAATTGGAATCTGTACATACTAGAACATAGCGCCCATACAAATACCACTTTCAAAAAAATTTGTCTGTAAGAACTATCGTGTAGGGTATTATATGGTCGGTCTTTACCGATTATACTTTCTTACTTCTTTTAATATAAAAGTAATTCGAGCATTTGTTTACAATAATTTTTTCAATAAAACATAACTCAGTATCCAATTTAATTTAATAAAAACTTTATCAAACGGGTTTAAGGTCAATTGTTAAATCTGTATTTTGATGACATTTGACTTAAACAATTAATTGGATTGAATAATAAATAAAAAAAAAAATTTATGACAAACGAGCTTTTTGTGTATTAAAAGATATTTTTATAATAAATATAAAAAATTTTATTTATGTTTGCTTGCTTTTCATTTTTTTTGTAATACTAAGGGCGAATCTACTTGTTATTCTATTTATTTCGTTAATATGTAATTAAATTACCACAAAATAAAAAAAAGTTCAAACGCTATAAGAAACCTCAAAAGTGTTAATAAAGCCTTAAGATTTGTCTAATTTTTTTTTGTTGCGTAAATTGGAACAATAAATAAATATATTAATTTAAAAATTTATTTCTTTTATTTACAGCCTCTTTTTCTTAAAACAAAATCTCACTTTTTATATCTCAGTTGCTTGCTCCCCCTCATTTTTTTTCTTTCAATAATTTGTTTCCTAACGAGAATATTTTCACGTGCCTTTAAGTGTTGTCGATAAAAAAAAAGAATATTTTACGATTTTATTATCAAAAGAAACAACAAACAAAAAAAAAAACAAAATGCAGTTTTTTAAAGTTTTAGTCACATTTACACTATTAACTTTAACCACACACATATGTTTAGTAAACAGTAATTCCGCCCCGGGTGAAAATGTAGCGGGTGGTAATCGTTTTAATACCCATCTCAGAGCAGTAGATAGTGGTGGCCAACCGCCAACGGCCAGCAATCCACAGCGATATCAACACATACCACCACACCAGCAACAGCAGCCGCATCACCAACAGCATATCAGCCAGCATCAATATGCTTCGCACGGAGGTGGTGGTGGTGGTGGTGGCAGTGTTGGTCATAATGTAATGGGTAGTGGCATACATCATGCATCACATGGAGCTGTTATAGGTAGTCCTAATATTTACCATCCAGCTCCCAGCAGTGGTCATGCTGAACCAAAAAATACCTACAATCTATTAAGTGAAGCCATGTCACAGGCTGTTAGTAACGAATTTAGTAAGTAGTATTTGAGAAAGTTTAAGAAAAAAAGCGTTTTCATTAATAAATTTCTCTTTTTTAAGGCTCTCTTGGCAGTGGTTCAGCGGATGGTGCTTGTCAAGCCGATGATCTTGATTGTAATAATGATCAAGATCGTTTGGGTATGGAAGCTATTAGAAGTTTACATCGTCAATTAGATGACGATGATAATGGAAATATTGATTTAAGTGAATCTGATGATGTAAGTTTTAATTTATCTATTGTTATTAATATACAAATGTATATATGTACATATATATATGTTTTTATTGTTGTTTTTTTTTTGTTTCATTTTAATATTGTCTTGCATGTCGGTTTTTGTTATTTGTTTTATTAATAACTTAATTTTTTTTTTTTATATTATTTTCTATTGTTAAGTTTTTGCGTGAAGAGCTTAAATACGATTCGGGCTATGAAAAACGTCAAAAAGCTTTCCATTTTAATGATGACATGCATATATCTGTAAAAGAATTGTGGGAGGCTTGGTTAAGATCGGAGGTGGGTTAATGTTTAATATGACTTGCAGTTCTATTATTTAATTTTTTGTTTTTGATTTCAGGTTCATAACTGGACTACCGAACAGACAACAGATTGGTTGGCTCAATCTGTACAACTTCCACAATATGTGGATCTATTTAAGCAACATAAGGTTTCTGGCGCTAGTTTGCCGAGGTAAAAATTAATTTCAATTTAATATCTATAGTTTTTATTTTTATATGACAAAGAATTTAACGAATGCCATACAGCGATATGTCGCACAAAAACTCTCTACATATAAAAGCCGTTTTAAATTAAAAACTAAATGTCAGAATAAATCGGAGAAGGCTTAGAAATCATTCAATATTACTAAAACACTAGGTATATTTACACAAGGTAAACTCGTTGGCCCATATGTTTGTCAGCTGTTTACCCCTAGTTGGAGCCAAAACGTCAAATTTCGTGTATATGAGCCAAAATTTGTACATGTGTGCGTTAAATTGTTTTTGTTTTATATGAATACAATTTTGACAACTCGGCTCCTTTTATAGAGCAGCTTGTCTACACTCCCAAATGAGTCTACCTTGTGTAAATATACCTTGCTAAAACACATATTTCTCCGAAAAAGTGTTCTTTCTGGGAAAATTGTTCCTTAAAATGCCAATTCCAATGTGTTTCTGCATTGGCCTATTTTCAAAAATCATTTTAGGCTTATTCGGAAAAAGTTCCAAAAATGGATGTTTAGCAAAAAAAAAAAAAAATAACAAAAACAAGTTTATTTTTTCAGTATTGTGAAACTCAAATTAATGCTTTACAACACTGAAAAAATATTTCCGATTCGTTAAGTATTGACTGAAATAATTAGATATTAAATTGCTTTCGAATCGAGAAAGTACTCGATCACGACTGCCAGAATCAGGCCCCAGCATTGGAGGCATTTGCGACGATCATGCGTTATTTATTTTCCATTGCAGTATGCGAATGTGTTAACAGAAATATATCGTCTGCCTAGTCAAGGTCTTCAAGTCTACTTTGAATGCCCCATGGTTTGCCGTCTCTTGATGCTGTAAATTGTTGCATAATGACATCCTACACAATGTTGAAAAGAAGAGGTGTTAAGACGCAACCCTGGCGAACTTCCTTGCTGATATTTATTTTGGCAGATAAATCTTTCTCATGCAGGATTCTAGATGTTGCGTTAGCGTACATTGATTTGATGATAGGATGCCTTCCAAATAGCAGTATTATATAGTGTATCATATACCTCTTCAAAGTCGATAAAGAGGAGATATAGTGGTGACCACGATTCAACGGACTGCCCAACTATTATTCTATGACTGTTGACATGGTCAACACAGAACTTTCCTCGGCAGAACCTAGCTTGCGCTTTCCTCATCTATCTATATATATAAAAAGAAGTGTACACTTTGATGTCACCACTAACTGTAGAAACGGGTCGACCGATTTCAACTAAAATTTCAGGATACGTTGGGGATAGTCTGTAGATAGTTTATGTTAAGTTTGCACGAAATCGGGCCAGGGGTTCCGGAGAAATGGCATTTAGATTTTCCTATGTATTCCCATACAAATATCAACAATATGCCCTCCATTTTGAAATCCTCCGAAACAGCTTGACAGATTTTTATGTGAATTTTTTAGGTATGATAATAGGTCGTAAAGTTTATTTCATATCGCTAGAGAGCGTTAAATATGGCAAGAGGGGCTAAAGCTCCCCCTCCCTATATCTGCTTAACTAATCAATGTGTTTTGTTAAAATTTGGCATGCAGACACTGTAACATGTGAAAGAAAATAGGGAAAAGGGTGCGAAATAGGGCATTAGAGGCAAAAGCTCCCCCTCTCTATATGTTCTTAACTAATCAACCGATTTTCTTGAAATTTCGCAGGCAAATAGTGTTACAGCTCGAAAGAACTATAGCCTATATTTGTTATTATTTAAGGCGTGAAATAGGGCAAAACGGCTAAAAGCTTCCCCTCCCTACATCTTTTTAACTAATTAACCGTTTTTTTTAAAAAAATTTGGTATGCAGATATTGTAACATCTGAAAGAAATTAGTTATATGGCAAAACAACGTTTGCCGGGTCAGCTAGTACTGGGTAAAATTTTATCATCGAGCCTTCTTTTTATAATATGGGCTGAAGCTTTGAGCAGTATATTTAAGACTGTTATACCTCTCTAATAAATACGCTTTGATAAGTCCCCCTTCTTCGGGATTCTGTTTCTCCAAGAGTTCCTCCGATAGATGATTGGAGGACCAGAACCTATCAATAACGAGAAGCAACAGCTTCGAGCTGATCATTGGATCGACCAGCAACAGTGCGGGAGGAATATTGTCAAGGCCTGATGATTTCTTATTATTTAATGTTTTTACAGCTTCGCATATTTAAGAGATATAGGGACATTCAGTTTTCGCATATTGGTTTACCACGTGTGTTTCGCAGTTGCCTAGTGACTGTTTATTTGTCCCGGAGTTTTCAACCAGAATTTGCGTGTAGTAGTTGGTTCGGAGCTACATTTGTCTTTCCTTAGATGTTGTAATCTCCGCATTTTCATCTCTTAAGGGCCTTCCCCCACGTATTGGAGCACTTGTAAGTTTTCTAACTGATCCTTATAAGTCTCTACTGCGATTTGTTTCAGCAGCTTTTTGAACATTTTTGGATTTATCATCTGCCCAGCGTCTTTTGTCACGTCTTGCACTTTTTACCACAGCTTGATCTATATTATAGTGTTTTGCCTGACTCGCCATTTTTGCGAACCAGATTTTACCCAAATTTACTTTTGATTTCAATTAAAACCCTACAAAAAAAGTTTTTTTTTCTGAAAGCCTTGGAGTTTTCTACTTAAAAAAAATACATGTTACCCCAGAAATACTCTGCATAAATTGTGACACACCCTCGAATTTACGTGTGGTCGAGTCGAGAAACATACTTAATCTCATTTTATTAGATACTTTTTATATATGTAATTTATATACATACATATATTTTCCTTTCCAGATTAGCTGTTAACAATATGCATTATGTCAGCAATGTTTTGGGTATTAAAGATCCCATACATAAACAAAAAATTGCCCTAAAAGCAATGGATGTAGTATTATTTGGACCACCAAGAGGTAAAAACAATTAATTGGAAAAATATTTCTTTTTCCAAAACAAATTTAACAAACAATTTCTTTGTTTAACAGAGACCGGAACACGCTGGAAAGATTATATTTTAGTAACTTTGCTATTAAGTGCTATAATTGGTTGCTGGTATGCCTATCAACAAAATAAAAATGCCAAAAGACATTTAAGGCGCATGGCTCAGGATATGGAAGGATTGCAGAGGGCAGAACAAAGTTTGCAAGAAATGCAAAAGGTAAAAGAAAAAATGATATAATAAATCCGAATTTATTAAGAAATATTTAAATTCACCAGGAATTAGAACGTGCTCGGCTCGAGCAGGAGAATGTGGCCACAGAGAAAATGGATTTGGAACGGCGTCTTAAAGAAGTGCCCACCTTGACTTCTTCAAATTCCGATTTAGAAGTACAACAGCTTAAAAAGGAAATTGAAATGCTGCGCACAGAATTGTCAAGAGCCGAAATTGAACTTGTCGATAATTGTTGGTCCCCGCCGCCCCAGTTGCAATCATGGCTTCAATACACCTATGAATTGGAGAGTAAAAATCATTTAAAGAAGCGACTTTCGGCTGAGAAACAATTGCAATCGGCTAGAGAAGCTTGTGAAAAATTACGCAAAAAACGTACAAGTTTGGTTGGTGCTTTCGTTTCGACTCATGGCAAAAGTATTGATGATGTTGATCGTTCGATTGTTGAGGCCCGTAATTCATTGGGTGAGGTGACAAATGAATTGCAGGAACGTCTACACCGATGGAAACAAATCGAACAGTGTTTGGGCATGAATATTGCGAATAATAATGGCTTACCATATTTGGAAAGTGTTTTGTATGGTCGTAATGGCGGTGGTGGTGGTAGTGGTTCTTCCGTAAAGAGTTCAAGAGGTAAGAGGAAATTTAAAATTTATATCGTAAAAAGTTTATTGATGTAGTAAAATTATTTGTTTTTACGTGCTGTTTGTCACTAGTCCTCGTCCATAATATTCACCATTTGCTGCGAAACATTTAAGTTTAATGGTGAAGGGGAAAGATGAATGGAAAAGTATCCTTTGTTTCGTGTGTAAGCAGGTTTTGTGAATTTGTAAAACAAAAGGACACGAGTGCAGTTCAAAAGAGAATTAAACAAAGTTTCTGCAGCAAATGTTTCATAAAATGGACAAGGACTTAAAATTTTACTTTTTTTCAATCTTTTAGAAATCGTTTTCAAAAAGTTACCTTAAAAATATATTTTTTTTAAAAAAAGGAACTTTTTAGTGAAGTAATTTTTTTAAAAAATTTTATATTTTCAAAAAAATCCTTTTTTTTTTTTTAAATTCACTTTTACGTTCTATACGGGTGGGTCCTTTTTAAAGCAATAAATAAAAAACAAAAAAACTTTTAAAATAAAAAGTTTTTAATAAAAACCGTTTTATTGAACTGTTTATGGTTTGTAATCCAAATTTTTAATTTTTTAAATCAGCTCAAGTTCATTTTAATAAATTGTCATAATTTGAAATTTTGATATTTAGTTAGGCTTGAGCTCATTAAATTTAATTTTTCATTAAATTATTTTACTGAAGGAAGAAATTTTACAACATGAAATTAATTAAAATTTATTGATAATTTTTTTCTTGGCTGAGCTGGGGATCGAACTCGGGTTGAATTTACTTTTTGAGAACAACCACATGCTCATCATCAGAACTCTTTGCAGTTCTACACAGAAAAAATTAAAAATTGTCTCTAATCACCAAATTTATACTAAATTCATAGAATCAAGCAACCCAATTGTTGATTTTGCACCTATTACCAAAATGTAAAAATGTAATATTTTGAATATTTTTTTTTTTTTAATAAACGATACTCTTAATTTTAATTAAAAAAATTATCAAAAAACTTTGCTGTTTCAAACAATGCGTTGATTGTTTTTGACAATTTCCAACAACAATTTCACAAGTTCAAATTATTTTATTTAAAACGAAATAATTTTTTGTAATTTAATTATTATTTTAATTCAAAATTTATTTCAAAACAACTAAAATGTTAATTAAATCAAAATTATATTTTTAATTTGCATTCAACAAAAAAAAAAAAAAAAAATCATTGATTCAATTATCACATCAAGTTTAAATACTTTTTAAATAATTTTTTTACTTGATAAAAAACTACTAATATTTTTTTCTGTGTACCCTCTGCACCACTTCGGTGCCTGCTAGCCAACAAAATTTCAAATTAAGTTTTGACAGTTCAACTAAAAAATCACAATTGATTTTCATTAAATTATTTTAATAAAGGAAAGAATTTTAGAACATGAAATGAATTAAAATATATTGATAATTGTGGTCACAAAAAAAAAGGTTGCTCTATAATGAACACCAGTAAAAATGTTGCTGCCTATTGTGAACGAAGCTTAAAGTAATGGTTTAAAAAATCAAAAATATATATTAAAAATCGTGTTGAAAATAAACTTTATTGTCCTGTGCTTTTTATAACGTTCGAAAAGGCTAAAAAAAATATAGCTTTCACTTTAACTTTGAAAAAAAGTAATGTTTGGTAATTTTTGTACTTTGTAATCATTTTTTATTTCTTTTATTTTCATCTAGCTCGCATTACAAGTAGTTCAGATGATTTAGATGATGAATCGGTCCAAGGTAAGCCAAATTTTGAAAATTTTTCCTTGTTATCCGCTGAATAATCTTCAGATCAAGCGAACAAAAAAAACTTACAACAATTAAAAAATCTCTAAATGTTCCAAGATCAAAAATAAAATTAAACATTTTAAATGTTTATTAACGAATCAAGAAAGAAAATTAATTATATACCTAGTTTTTTGCATAAAAAACTTTATAAAACTAAGTAAAAAACAAAAAAATCTATTACAAATAGAAACTTAAACTAAAAAAACAATATGAATGCTGTGTCTGTCATAACATTTCCGTTTTATTTCTATACATATTCAATACATTTATTACTATTTAATTAAGTAAAAACTTTATTAAGTCTGTATTCAAATTAAAAAAAAGAAAGAAATCTTTCCTGCATTTTACTTTTAATTTTCCATTTTTTGCTGACTTAAAAATTTCATAGTTTGTTTAAAAAACAGTTTTTTGGTTCTTTCTTTACTTCTTTCTTTAATTTAATTGTTATTGTTAATTTGTATTCTTATTGAAAATTAAGAGCCAAGACATCCTCAAAATCCTCTTTTTATTATTATTAAACTAGCTATTTTATTGTATTGTTATTTACTACAAGAAAAATTATTTGTTTTTATTATTATTATAATTTTAGCATCTTTTGAATAAACTATTGATTTATTTTTTTTTTAAATATTTGTATTTATTTTTTATTGTTTATTTTTTAAAAGTTTTTGTACATAGTTTCTTTCTACCTTTTCCCTTGACTTGATAATGTATGCTTTAATCCTTTCCGGTGCTTTTTATTTATTTATTTTGTTTTGTTTTAATCAGGTATGTGAAGAAAATCGATTTTGAAAACGAAACGATTTAAAACCGAAATATAATTTTCAGCAACTTTAAAAACTGATATTAATACATTTTCCTTTTATTCCATTTAAAGTTTTTTTTACTTAAGTTTATACTATCAAGCCTGTTTTGATTTCAAATCACGTGCTTTTAGAATTACACGTGTTATTTTGTGGTGTTCACAACGTTTTTGTGATTTTCGGTTGAAAATCATACCGAAAAACACAAAAGCGAAACATCACAATATCACACGTGTGATTTTGGAAATCGCTTGGCTTGAAATCAATTAATTTTCAAAACACGCCTGTATTTATGTTATTAGACAAAACTTAATTTTAGAACAAAATTTGAGATTTTAACTCAGAAATTAATTTTAAAATTTTGCGAAATTCAACAAACCTTTTAAAAACGATCGTTTTAAAATCGATTGGTTTTCATCACATAGTTGAATATCTGATTGTATTTTGTTGATATTTTTTGTAACTAGTTTGGCTTTGTTTTTAGTTTTTACAAAAAAAAAAATAAAAAAAACTGTAGAAGTTTTGATTTTTACAAACAGCATTAATATGTACATATACTAATATGTTTTGAAGTGTAATATTTGTTTCGAAACTCTTTTTTTAAGTAGTTTTATAAAAATGTTACGTATTTTGTTAAAGAACTTTAACCTAAAATATCAAAATGTTTTTGTAAAAAAGTATGATTTTTTTAAAAAACAATTTACAGTGCATAACGGATATAAAAACATCTTATAAAAGAAAAAACCGCTCACAAGAAAGTACGTATATATGACAAAAGAAATAGATTGCTATGCACCAATTATGTTAATATGTACGTTTTGAAAACATTTTTATTATAAATACACGGCAACACTATATTTGCTTACACCAAATTCCAAAACCCTAATCTATTTGACTTTACCAAGTTCCAGACTTTGCAACATGTCCCTGCAACAATATTCGTATATTTGTTGGTGTCCCTTCGAAAACTCGTATACGTTCAGAAGTTACGTTTTTTGTTGGAAGCTACAAACAACAATTTGAGGTTTACGTCTTAAATTAAAATTTAACTATTCAATTTAAAAAAAAAATTTTTGGAATCATATTAAAGTGGTACATCAAATTGTTCCTTGATTTTACATTACGTGCGACATTATTTACCCCGCAAGCGCCTTTACTAGAAGTCTAAAGCTACGGTCACACTTATGAAATATTTGATCAAATAAGCGTAACCCCTACTTTTGTTAATAGTTAGTGAGATTTAAAATAGTCTTAATATTACAAAATAAACTAATTATACTACTAGACATAGCAAAAAACAGTTTTTTGTAAGATGTGGTATTTTAATCAAAAAAATATTGATATTAAGCGAAATGATTTTTTAGTTTGATTGTTGGTCCCGTTTTTTTCGTCAAATATTTAATAAGTCTGACCGTAGCTTAAGTTTTTGTTGTACATGTAGACTTCTTTTTCCTTTCGAGTAACGTACATAGTTTGAATTTTTCTCGTCACTAAAACAATGAAGAGAACTGAACTGTTCTTTTCATACCTTTTCAAGCATCCGCCAACAAATATGTTGCTAAAAATTCAACTTATAAATATGTGAACATATTAATATATAGGGTGTCCCAAAACCAACGCAACCCCAAAAAATAATACAATTCGACAGCTGATAGTTTAGGGTTAGTAAAAATGGAGCTTTACACGATAGAACAGCGTGTCTTCATTATTGAACAAGATTATAAAAATAATGAAAGCTTGGTGGCTGCAGTTTTTTTAACTTCGTCAATTGTAAAGAGATTAATTGAAAATTTCAGGGAATATTATCCGCTGGAGACGTCAAACACACAAGTCGTTCAAAAACAAGCCGTTCAAATGTTAATATCGAAGCAGATCCAACCTCACTGAATTTTTCAATTATTCCCTTCACAGTTGACGAAGTAAATTTTCGAAATAATTTTTTTAAGTCATTTTTTTTTTTTTAATTATAGTTCAATAATGAAACGCTTCATTTTTACTAACCCTAAACTGTCGGCTGTCGAATTTTTTAGGGTTGCCAACACTTAACTGCATAAATGGCGACAAATTCAAATCTTCCATTAATTCTGGGACACCCTATATCTATGAACACAAAAAACAAGCACTGCAAAAATTATTTCAAGAATGAAAGAAATAAAGATAACGATATCCCGAAACCAAAATTTGAACCTTGAACAAATAACGTCACGCGAACTGCATTCCTATTAGCTAATAATTTCAAGCTGACAAACTCAAGATAGTTTTGTTTTAGTTACGGTTCAGCATACTCTTATAAAGTGCATACGAATCTTATAGGAAATTTGAAAATGTAAGAGACTTTTAAACTTGGCAAACCTTACCGTTCACAGATTACTTTATCTAACGGTAAATCATACGCATGTCGTAATCTTTATTTCTATCATTCTTGGATTATGTGAACTTAATGAGGACAGCTGACTTCCAAAACGTCAATTGCTTTGTATTATTACAAAGTATAATGTTTCATAACGCCGCAGTACAATGCAAACCCTTCCAAAACATCACTGTTGAGTATTAGTACGGCAGCAAAAAAGTAATCAGAGCATCGGTTTTAAAGTTGCTGCTTTGTGACATTAAACAGTTAATTGGCAAACAATGCAGATTTATTTTTAATATGAATTATGCATTGCATCACTTACATTTCAAAACGTTTAAGTTAACAAAACACATAGTTGCATTGTTTCCGTACTTTGTACATGTACATGGTTAAAATACAGTAGTAAAACTGTACAAACATTGTATTACAGTACTTTTCGCTTATAGTCCACTACTATAGTTGCACAACTTTTGTGGACTATAAGCGAATTTGGACTATAACCGAATTTTTTTATAAGCCGTTTTATGGACAATAAGTGAATCCTAGTATAATCCACATTTTGGACTATATAAAAATTATTTTCTTCAAAAAAAAAACACTCTTTTTAAACAAAATAAAAGTTTATTCCAAAAACATAAACAAATAATTAAATAATAGTTAAAACAAAAAATTATAAATTAATTCAAAGGCTTTCAAAGCTTTTAATAAAAACAAAAAGGTAAATATGTAATTTAATGCTTCATAAGCTTAAATTATGAGATCATTTTAATTCTTTGAATGTATAAATCTAACGCAACATAAGTATTAATTTCATAGATTCTGCTATAAATTGGGAAATGTTAAACGTTTTTAAAAAAATTCTGTTATTTTAGTTTGTTTTTTTTTTAAAGAAGTTTTTACAATAAATAATTCTATTTTTTCAAAATCCATGTTTTGCTCAATATTGTTGTCAAGACAAAATTGTCTTATAATTTCAACGGAATCTAAAACTTCTTTTACCAAAATTTGACATTTATTAAAGTTGCCAGAAAGGTAAATAAAAAACTTGTTGCCAGTTTGTTAAAAAAATATCTAAAAAACAGAGTGGACTATAACTGCAAAGAAAATGTGGCTTATAAACGAAAATGGACTACAAGCGAAGTGGACCTTAGAACAAATAATTTGCATGAAATTCGAAAAAACCTGCAAATGAATATGACAGTTTTGGCTTATATCCGTTTTTGGCCTTTAAGCGGAATGGACTATAAGCGAAAAGTACTGTAGTACGTTTTGGAAGTCAGCCTATTTCAAAACATGGAAAAAACGGTTGTATGTGGTTTATGTATTAACGTAAAAGACAAAGGAATGTTGTTATTGTTGTACTTGGCCTCTCTTCGTAAAAAGGCTTTCGTCACAACACGTCCTCACGAAGTTGAGGAATAACGGAACTAGTTTTATTTGACAAATTTGTTGTTATTTAAAATTTGTTTTTTTCGTTGTTTTGATTCTTCTACTTAAGAGATTGTACTCCTCGATTCGTTTTGTTCCCTCATTCGTTCTCTTATTGTTTTCCTATTTGACGAAAAATGTATTTAAGTGCGGCTGCAAATTTGTTACTCACAGAAAAAGTTGCTGCGATAAAAATTGCACAATAAAAACGCCAAACTGTAAATTAGAACCGACAAAAGTTGCAGCGACAGAAATCGCTAATGTAAATGGGCACTAAATATTATTCATGCTAAATGTTTGTCCAAACCTATAGACTGAGTCTTCTGTTTCGTGAAATATTTCTGTGCGACATGTCGCATAGTCTGAATCAGGTATATGAAACCAAAAATAATTTTACATATTTATGATATTAATGGAAAAAAATTTCTTTGTGAGAAATAACTTTCGTATAAGAAATAATTGCACAAAAGAAAAACACGTTTACAAAAAAAAAAAAAATTTTCATGAAATTTAATGATTTTCTTATATCTGTTATGCACTGTATATATTTTTACTACAAAAAAGCAAATATTTATGAAAATGTGCTTTTAATTAAAAAAAGTTTCTTAATCTTGAAAAAAGTACTTTTCTATTAAAAGTACCAAAAAGGTGTTTCAAAATATTTACTATTAAAAAGTACTTTTTTTGTGAAGATACAAAGTTACTTTTTATTAAAATAAAATCTGATTACATCAAACAAAAAATATAATTTTCACTTTAAAATTTTATTTTTCTTCGAAGTTGTTGGTCAAAAATTTACTTTTTTTAGAACAAATACTGCATATACATATTAAAAATTTAAAAATTTTTTTTTTGGAATGTAAGATGAGATAAACCCACTGTTTATTGTTGATGTGTTTTGTTTAAACTTTGATATTGTTACAAGTAGAACTGTTGCTATGAGTCTCATACGCTTAACAGTTTTATTTGGTTTAATATCTTTAGTTTTTCCAAAATCTTTATGGATGAAGTTTCCTGATGATCTGGCCTAAGCAACCAGTGAAATGCGCATAGGAATAGCTTATCCCATCAACAATAAATTTCAAGTGTTTTTATGAATAATAAAAACTGGGAATTAAGCACGAATAACAAAATCTTTTGAAATTAAAATTTTGTATTCCCAAAATTGAAATTACTTTTTGATAATAAACAGGCAAGTGCACCGCCTAAAAAACACTTAATTGACAACATCTTTTGTAAGTTTGTTTTTATTTTGTTTTTCTTAACCTACTTACAACTACAGTTAATGTTGAGAGAATTTCAACTAATTGTAGTGGGGAATGTAAGATGAGATAAACCCACTGTTTATTGTTGATGTGTTTTGTTTAAACTTTGATATTGTTACAAGTAGAACTGTTGCTATGAGTCTCACACGCTTAACAGTTTTATTTGGTTTAATATCTTTAGTTTTTCCAAAATCTTTATGGATGAAGTTTCCTGATGATCTGGCCTAAGCAACCAGTGAAATGCGCATAGGAATAGCTTATCCCATCAACAATAAATTTCAAGTGTTTTTATCAATAATAAAAACTGGGAATTAAGCACGAATAACAAAATCTTTTGAAATTTTGTTTATAGTTGAAACAAGTAGATTTTATTTAGAGTACTTTTTCAACAAAGTAGTTTTAAAACATCGATTACTGATTTTCAAAGTTAATTTGAATAATTTGGTAACGTTGTTTAAGCCTGAGTATATTCTTGATGATTTTATATATACTGTGGCCGTATTCTATAATTCCCTAAAGCTAAATATCTATCGCTAAAAATCTATAAGATTGATTTAGCGATTTTTAGCTACGGCAATGACATAATAATTTAATTCGCCCTAATTTAGCTTTTAATGTCATGCAAACATTTTTTAATTTTGTATTCTCAAAGAGATTTTGGCGATCGAGATTTAGCTAAGCGAATTACAGAATACGGCTGCTGATCATAAATGTAAAGCGAGTGCGGTGTGAATGGTCGTTTGAAAACTCAGACTTTCGTAAGTTCTATCGGGCTTAAAAAGCACCCTTTACTTAAAAAAGTACACACATTTTTTTTATAAAACTACTTATGAAAATTTTACATTTTCTTAAAAATGTGCAAATTTATTTTTTAAATACATATATACTCTTTAGGAAATTTTTTTTTTATTTAACAAGATACTTTTTACTAAAAAATATACTGTTTTTTGAGAAAAGTACTTTTATTAAAAAAACTGTATATGGGCATTTCCTAGGGTCACGAACGTACGTTCGTACGCTTTTGATGTACAAATAATATAGAAAAAACTTTTCCTGGCATTTTTGTTTTGCAATTCGAAAGCATTAGGCTAGCTCTGTGTTTAGTGCAAAAGATAGATTTCATCGAGTTTAAGTTTTCATAGTTATAAACATGTGGTCACGAACGCACGCAAAATAGAAGTCAACTTTGGCTGACAGTAGTCAAATGTAAAAATATGCGAAATGGAACGGAATATTCAAAAGAAATTAATTTATTTTAAAAGTGTATTAATGTAGGTCTCCATCCAGAATTTACAAAATAAAATATCTCTCTTGGTTTTGTTTAATTGTTTTTTTATTATTATCACCATGCATTTTCCCATAAACATCTTCAAATTTCCTAAACAAAAAAACTTGTACTCCTTTTACAATTGATTGTAATGGAGAGATTATGAAGAAAGAGTGTAAACATAACATATTTATTGCATGTAAAAAAAGTATATAAAAATGTCTTTAAATGTAGAAAATATAAGAAAATATAAAATTTTCCAGTTTCCAGCCCAATTTTCTTAAGTAAAACAGCTGAGATATGCTATGAAATCATTCTTTTATAAAAACATAGACTTTTTTATAATAATGAACTATAAAAAACGATGATTATCAACATTTTATTTTTTCATCCTGGTAGATCATTCTGGGGAAATGTCCATATTTTATTGAAAGAAAAAATGCAACTTTATAAAAAAAATTTACGAACTTCGTTCATTTTTGTTTATAACGTTTTTAAAAATCCGGAGTTTTACAAAGATCTACTTAAATTCTTTAAATCATTCGTTCTTAAGACCTTGTCTAGATAGTTTTTAGTTCAATTTGACGAATGTCATTCATAGGAAGTCAAAAACTTTGTTAAAAGTGTAAAATATATGTAGATCAAAAATATAAATCAGTACTCATTCTAAAACAATCATCATGACCATCAGTAAAACACTTTTAATAGAAATAGTTTTTAACACCGGATCGGGTTAAATATTAGAAATGTACAAATTTCTTCTCTAAGAAAAAAAAAAACAAGACAGAATAGTAAGTATCTCTGCTAAAAATGAGAAAAAAAACCTCTTTTCTTTAAAATTACAAACAATTGGTTTTCATAACTTTTCAAAACATTTCTTCCATTTTGACTCCATTTCTATTATATATTTAAAATCCAAATATAATCGGCATGATAAGACGTTAAAAAGCTAAACGGGAAAAGTATAATATGAGTCAAAAGAATGCTCTCTCTCACACTTTCTGACAAAAAGGTAAGAATCCTTTGTTTTTGCTTTTTTTTTTGTCTTGCTGTCCTGTAAATAATTTTTATTAACACACTTTTCTGTTTTCCTTTTTATAATATTAATTAAAATTTCGTTTTCTTGAATGCTGGCATGATGGTTGTAGAATGTCTTTTTTGATTTCTTTAAAATTTGCATTTATAAATTGTTTGTTCACTTTTCTTAACCCTGCGGCCACACGATCAAGTTGTTCTTGATAGTCTTTTACATATACTGCTTGTCAAAATTTACAAAAATTGAGAGGTGTGACGTAGGTGGCACTCAATTTACTTTCAAGATGCCATAAAAAAAAAACAATTTATAAAGACAAACATGTACTCAGCTGTTAAATTGAAAGTAAATTGTCAAACAAATGGAAAGGTGAAATTGAAAGCCATCTCGTGGTCAATTTAAAAAGTGTGAGTGTGTTAGTAAAAAAATGAGAGAGTTGAGTAAATTGAATGGAATTGAAAGGCAAAACTTGATCGTGTGGCCACCAAGTAAATCGCTAAAAATATTCCAAAAATCATTTCATCATTTCTGTCTTGAATTAGTATTATAAGTATTGGGCGGCGCATAAGTAAACGTTATCATCGCTAAAAAAAGAGCCTTTGTTGGAAGAGCTGTTGTGTAAGCTGTGGCTCCATCTTGTCGGAACCACATTTCAGAATTGTTCTCTAGCTCGGACCTTGAAATATTTTCAATTATTGCCCGAAACTTATCTATCGTTTTCGAAAAAATATAGTCCGAGGATCTTTTCTGAAGTTAATCTTAGTGGGTGCATTTTATGTTCAACAATAATTTTTGGATTTTGGTTGCGCTCTTTATTAGATATGATCTTTGTGTCTGAATAATCGACTGCTGAATTTCAAATTAAAATTGAACAACTGTGGTTCATTGCTCTGTGCTGTGTCTTACTGCGTATTTCACTAAATGCGAAAGAAGTTTTTCTTTCGCCCCTATTACGGTTCACAACTCAACTCAGTTGAGTTGTAATTAAGACAACTGGTTGTAATCAGTTGTAATTTTTGTTATGTTTTTGTTCACCGCAACACAGCAAAGTTGTTAACCATAATACAAAAACTAAGAAATTACAACTCAACTGAGTTGAGTTGTGAACCGTAATAGGGGCCAATTCTGAAAAAAAGTACACAAAAAATGTATTTACCTACGCTATGCAACACATAAAATGCAAACTAATATGTACTCGGGAATTCCTCAAAGTACATATCGAAACTAACAAAACCCTATTTGGCGAAGACAGGAAAACAAAATTCCTATTGGCTTCCGAAATATAGGCGACCACATATCCTAACGGCAGCTTAACTCTCAAAACCCAAATAAGGTTTTGTTTGTTTCGTTTAGTATTTCTAGCTTCTAGCAATTCTACACGAGAAAGAGTTTGCACTCGATGACTTTAAAAATGTTGCGCAGTGTTATTAAATCATAGCGCTCATTATGCGCCGCCCTGTATATACATATATTTTCCGGTTCATATAAGTATGTACAGTGGTTTCCCGATTTAACGAACAATTGATTATCACCCCTGTTCGTTAAATCCAGTACTAAAAAAAAAATATTTATTCATGTAACAACAAATAAAAAGAACAATTTATATCATATCGTATTACAAGTAAATGGATTTTATAAAGTAAAATTAATGAAAAAAGTAATTATTAAAAAAAATAAGAAAAAAGTACATAATTATTTAAAGAAACTTGTAATTGACGTTTGTTTTTGAGATTTCTTTAAACTTTTTTCAATTGCTTTCTCTTGAAGCTCACGTAAAATGAATTAGGGGTTTCATGATATCGCTTAAAATTGCCATTTGTGCAAATGGGCAAACTTGCGAGACTCGTTTTGTGTGTAATTTTAAACAATTAATGCCAATTTGTAAGAAACGTCAATAGAAAAATAAATTTAAAAAAATATTAAAATTTGTCAAATTTGTGATTAAAATGTAAAATTTGTTTTTAAAAACGCATCAAGAAAGCCAAAAGACTAAAGTGCCGAAATCATTGCAAGAATTTATTGTTTGTGATTGATAAATACTTGAATTTTTCAACGGGAATGAAAAAATGTGTTTTTATAAGTGCACAATTGAACTGCGCACGTTTACGAGTGAGTCAAAATTTGCTGGGCAAATTTATGAAGTTTGTGTAAACTAATTATCATACAATGTTTGACAATTCATTTGCGAGGGCGTAAATATGCACAGTTTGCACAGGTTGCGAGACTTTTAAACGATTTCATGAAAACCCTTTATGTCTTTGATATATCGATATTATTTTCCTGTTACCACTGTAAGCATACATCAAAGCTTTTGATGACATCGCTGTGTTTTATTTGTAACCCTTCATCAGCAGGTACATCGTTTTCTAATCGTGTATTTATTTCTTCATCTTCGTCAAGACTACAACTCCATCTATGTATTTTAATAAGTTTTACGAATTTTTTGTATATTATTTTTATTTGTTCGTTACATCGAGTACCAAATTGGATTTTAATTCGCTATACACAGTACCTAAGGTAAAATGTTTGCCTGTTCGTTAAATCCCGAATTCGCTAAATCGAGAGTTCGTTAAATCGGGAAACCACTGTATGTGCATATTTTTTTTTTTTTTTTTGCTGTAACCCGCAGCCGAATTCTGTATTTCGCTAAAGCTAAATCTCTATCGCTAAAACTCTATAAAGTTGATTTAGCGAATTTTGGCTACGAATGCAATTCTGTAATATGCATTGCTAAATTTCGCAATGTCACAAAAATTAAATTCGCCGCAATTTTAGCTTTTAATGCCATCGGTAAAAATTTTATATTCTTTTAAGGTATGTTCAGACCTAACAAATATTTGACGAAAAATTCAAAAAAGCGTGGCCAGGAAATTGATCAAACTGTAGCTTTATTTTTAGCAATTTCTATAGATTTACTAAACTTTATTTTTAAGAAGATATTTGTATAATGTAATTTAGAAACTGTTAAATGATGTTTGTTCTAACCAAACGTTTTGCAAAAGCAAATAGTTTTTTAATGCAACTAATGGTTACGTGTAGGACGGCAAATATTTAATAGGTGTGAACATAGCTTAAAGCTAAATCTCTATCGCTAAAACTCTATAAAGTTGATTTAGCGAATCAATTTTAGCTTTTGATGCCATCGGTAAAAATTTTATATTCTCTTAGGCATTTTAGCGATCCAGATTTAGCTTTAGCTAAGCGAAATACAGAATACGGCTATATTATATTATATGTTATTTTATTTTATTCGTTCTCTTTGCTAAAAAACATTTTTAATTAATTGAATGTTAAATGTACTTAGTTTGTAAGTTACATTTTAATGTCATTTTGAACCATTTTTTATGCCCTTGACCGCAGGTGGAAAAACCTTTTTTTATATAAGTTTCTTATTCCGTATGAATTTCTACAATATTGATTTTAGATCCTTTAAAGTATATATATTATCGATCCTTATGATGAGCGGAGTTTATTTAAGAATGTCCATCTCTCAGTTTATCTGTCCGTGCGCATGTTAAAATGGATTTTCCCAACACTCCAGATATAATGGGGACTGGGCTGTTTTATAGCTTTGGCGTTAGGTGTAACCTGGCGTTTACATTTGCCAGTACTGGCATGACAGTAGCAATACATGCAAACTTTTTTACTAATACATACACACTTTTCCAACTGTCATGTCTACTGTCTAGCAAATTTTGAAGACAGTAAAATTGGACAGTGATTTGTCATTTTCTAACAATTTCAAAGTGAACTGTCTTAACTACTGTCTGGACGCTTACGTCACGAAGACAGTTAGCAGTGTTTTTGGCAACTAATATGTATTTTCTTACTGTCTTGCCAGTACTGTCAAATGTAAACGCTATGTAAGTCTTAAGTCAGAAATCAGGCTTTGCCGACGTATTTTGAACTTTTTTAACCTAATTTACAAGAAAAAACGAGATTAATGTTAATAGTGTTCTAATACAAAATATGTCAATTGAAAGCTCACAAAGAGCCTTGAAAGTGAGAATCGTGACCCCTAAATATTGTTTGTTCGCATGTATTTTGACTTTTTTTAAAGATCAACTAATAAAAAATGAAAATTGCACAAAAAACCAACTTAAGAGTTTGGCTGAGTTCTGCGTTCGTATCAAAACAAAGTAAGCAAAAGTCAGAGTCAACAATGTTTCATTAAGTACAACGATGCACAGTTTGCTTATTGTGTACACCTTCGAGTACAATAAAACATGTGCTTTCAAAAGAACTCAATGTTTTCATTTAATCGTTGCCGAGACCAAGAAAAAGTGTCCGTCGCAAAAGGTGGTCCGCTCTAGAAAGGTGTTCGTTAAGGGAGATTTCACTGCAGGTCCGTTAACTTGTTACTCTCATTTTGATTTTTAATTTTTACGTCACTGTAGTAAAGAGATTTAAATGTAAACAAACATTCAGCATTCTACATACACGTGTTTGTGAGATCATGTTTGTGCTTACATACTACTCTGACGTGCATGCGCAAAAAAATTATGTTTTTTAAATTTAAATGCACTATCTTGTGTTCTTTGTTTCATGAACTAAAATTATGCCCTTAAAAATAAAAAAATTTTGTGCTGTTTTGTCATGAAAAATTACAAAGACTTTGTAGAAATCTTTTTTAAAAAAGAACATCGTTTTAGATATTGAGCCGGTCATAAAGACCCCGCATATACCGTGTTGGTCCCTAGCTTTACCACATTATACGATAACCCCTACTTGAAACGGTTAGTTCGATGTGATGATACCCAGAGTACTCCACAACCTCTTGGCAAATGCTAGGAGTCTCAATAGTCCAATTCCAGAGATTTCCCCTAGATCTTGGAAGTAATGATCTCCCAGACAGTTCGCTCTGGAGCGTATGAGTGCCGGACAGTGGCAGAGTATGTGCTCCACCGTCTCTGTTTCCCCTAGTACCCCACATTCGTTACCTTATACGCCCTGGTGGCCGCGAACCCAGTAGATGTGTACCCTTCAGTTGGCACCAGGCCTCTCTATTGAGTCCTTACACTCCTGGACGATCGAAGAGTATGTAAATTTTGCGAATATCGCCTTGATCGCCGCCTGACTATCTATAAAGATGTTTACAAGTGTGTTTCCAGTATTAGAATCACGAGCCATTTTGGCCGCAAATATTCCCGCCTGGAATATACTGCAGTAATCGGGAAGCTTATAGGATTCCGAATACCAAGTTCCTGAGAGTGAACTGCAGCTCCAACTCCCTCTTCCATTTTTAAAACAATCAGTATAAAAACTGAAAGTCCTATTGTCAGATCGGAGTCCCGCCAACCAGCCGTTCTCTTCTAAAGTAATACGCAGTTTTCTATTAAAAGTTAGTCTCGGAATGATGTAGATGCTACTACAGTCTATACCCCTTATAATGTGACCGTAAGGTCTATACACGTCGCTTTTAAGAGGATCGCAGATTTCGTTGCCGTTCCTTAGATATTTTTTTTAAACTCATTGACTTCATCATTTGTTATTCTTGATAAAACTGTTTTTAACATCCACTCATTTTTGTGCTCTCATACAAATATTAATTCGCTGTCACTTTTTCTTTCTTGCTCTCTTTTACACAAATAAATATATTTAGAAACATAAAATCGATCAAAAGACAAGATTTAGATGATTAAAAGAAAAAAGAAATTTTCTGTATTTTGCCAGGTTTTATTGATGGTTACAGTCGCAATTCTGGTGTAAGTAGTTCCACGGTTTTAAATAGTAGTTCAAACATTGGACGAGATGATTCATCAGGTAGTGAAGATAATATCGAATCACAATCGGTACAATTTTATTTGGGTAATGCACCACCAACACCAGCTGTAACGCCTCGAACTCCACAATTTGAAGTTTTAAATCATGTGGCTAACCACAATCACACGAATAGTGCTAATGTTAGTGCAGCATCAGCGGCTGCCATTACTTCGGCTGCAGCAGCAACAGGACAACAGCAACAACATGCTTCTAGCAATGACAGGTATTTGTTTGTAATAAAATTGTGTTGACTTTATAAAGTAGATACATTCATTTGTTTGTGTTTTTCTCATTTTCCATTCCCAATTTCATTTGATTTGTTTTACTTTTTGTTTATTTGTGGTTTATTTTCAACATACATACATATTATCTTAATTAAATTTTTAGTGTTGCACATGACCTAAATCGTCATAGTCCTTCGATATCATCGGAACGTTCAGATCGTTCAATACCGGTACCACCGCGTACTAAAAAACACGCTCACACAAACTCGATTTCGTCAACAACTTCGTCTGTTTCGGCAACGACAACAACACCTAATGTTACCTCCGTAGCTCCACCGCCACCTCCGAGTGGCCCCATAGGTCGTGCACCTTTACCCCCACCTCGTAAATCAAATCAGAGGTTTGTTTTCAAGCTTAACTTTAGAAAAAAAAAATTTAATTTTTCAATACATTTTCCGGTTTTTAATACTAACAAATTTTGGTTTTTAAATTTGTTTTAGCATGAGTTTTTTCTTGTTGATTTTGTGTTATCTTATAAAGAATTGAGGAATGCATAAAAATCAATTTGATTTGGTGAAAATGGCTTCAACGTTTCTGTAGAGTAGAAAGTTAATTTGGTGATTGTTTACGACTTTGGTGATATTTGTTTTCAAGGATTTATCTGAAAAAGGACGTTTTAAAAGTATTTTTTAGTAAAACTTTACAAATTTTCAATTGCATATCAAATTTTATTTTTCTATACCAGAATTATTGTGTTTCAAAACTCTTAAATTTAATTTGTATTTCTTTACCAGACTATACTCTAAAATGGTAAGGATATTTACGTAAATTTTTTACCCTTGCAACCGTGCAAAATATCATAGTTGCACCTTTTTGACGTGAGCAAACCATTTTGTTTGCACCTTCAATTTTCAGTTTTTCCGAAACAATTTTCTAAACAACGCACCTTCCTTCCATTTGACAATATTCCAAAATGCATGTACTTTCGATTATTTTAAAAAAAAATTTAATAAATATTAAATTAAATTTTATTCCTTCAACCTTTTTTTTATATTTTTATTTTTAATTTTCAATAAATTTTAACCGTAAGTTTCTTGAAAAATACACAAAATGATTAATTTTATTAATTTCAAAGTCGAATTTATAACTTATCCACCTAAAATTTTATTTTTATTATTTCTGCTTTTTCCCATTTTTTTACGCTTTTTCTTAAACGTTCATCATTCAACACTACAATTTATTATATTTTTCAATTCAAAGAAACAAATGTACGTAAAAATGCAAATTGTGTATGCTTTTACTCTGATAATCTTGCACTTACTTAAGCTTCGCACAGACGGTAGTGAGATCTAACAATATTGTGAGTAAAATGTGCTAAAAGTGTCTTTCAACCGTGTAAACTGCCAATTCTTGTTTGACAATGTTGTTATAAAAAGCATTTGGCCTTCCATTGTAAAGATGACCATACACGGTTCAATTCAATTCTCAACTGAGTCGGTTGTTGTCCCAATCAAAGCGTGTATGGCCTTGTCAATTGATTACAATTGATTGACGGTTGTCAAGTTGGTCGAAGAAAAATCAAAAGATTTTGATTTTTTTAAGTTGACTACTAAGTCTTTAAATTTGATTGTATTTTTCCAACATATTTTTTAGAAAAGAAATCGTCATAAAATATATTATAATGTAACATTATAATAATTGTTTATAAATATTAAACAAAATGAATCTGTAAAAAAATTTCAAATGTAAATTTTTTCTTATATTCATAAAAATCAATGTTACAAAACTAGCACTTTTGTTGTTCACTGTAAAACAATTTAGCACTTTTTTTGTCGATTTAGCACAAGGCGAATTCATACAAGGTGGTCTTGGCTTGCTACGTAAGCAACAGCTGAAAACTAACCTTGTGTCAAAATGATATGCTGTTACTTTTGTTGACATGTTTGTATGTTAAGGCCATGTCAGATAAAACTTCATCGCTTTGCGTGACACTTCTAACTTTGACAGAAAAGCGTAACGCAAAATAAAACAACATAAGAAAGTAAAAATCTTGCTATTTCTATTTCCTATTAATAACAATACATATTTCCACTTTTCCAATTTTTAAAAATACACGCAATTTTCATTTTCATACAATGGCTAAAAACAGATCTGGCAATTCTTTCCGTGCAATTATCTGACAACCGTGTGAACTGACGATTTTTGTTGGCAGATGAATTTATTGTCAGAAAGCCATGTATACCAATGAAATTGTATGTTTTTCTTACAATCGTCTGAACTGACAATTTACTATTGGTGGCAATTTTTCTTTGGCAGTATATTTTCAGCACATTGCCTGTCTGTGCGAAGCCCTACAATTTTGCGTCGTTTGTGTGAAATAATTGTCTATATGGTTGTTGTTATGTTTTCGCACTTTTAATTTTTCGCAAGAGTGCAACTTTTGACGTGAACACCTTTAGTTTAAAACTATATGGGGCAAAATTAATGTTTTATATTTTATATATTACATCCTGTTGTTCCTATATGGCCACATATTTTAGAAATCATAAAAAATTTCGTGAAACTGGCTTTGTATTCGGAAAGGGGTATTTAAAATATATATACCCCATACCTAACTCAATTTTTTTAAAAATGGTGTGTAGGTCAAACCAATAATGAGCTGACGAACTATTGGTTTCCTGTGAGTTTTAAAAATTCCATCAAAAATAAATTTTCTTTAAATTAGCTTTTGTTATTTGTGCATTTTGTATATAAATATTAAAAAAAACGTCGTGTACATCATAAACAAACAACATTTTTAAACAGCTGGTACGTAAAAACGTAGACGCAACTTATACGTTTACGTAAGAGTAACGAGGCCTTTAATCTCTAACCTTAATGACTTAAGTTATTGTTCTTCTACTAAAATTTTAGAAAAAATTTCCCTCGCATTTTGAAAACCACTTCTCACACACAAACATTATATTTAAGAATGAGCATGTTAAACAAACCCTTTGAGGTTTTTTTTCACTATTTCTGAGCTTTTCTTTTAAACAATTTTGCTAATCGTGGTACCTGGTTGTTGTATTCTAATTGTGTTGTCTTTTTTTATTTCTAATTTTACAATTTCAGAAACCAAAAACAAACTTCTTCATAAATTTCTACTTCTCTGCTACTTCGTGTGCTACTACATTAAAAAATAGACTTAATTAAAACTACTATTATTACTACTATTACTAAATACTACTACTACAACTTTACCCATTGTATTATAAAATTTAGATTTAAAAAATAACAAAAAAAAAAAACATTTTGTCTATAAACAAAAATTGCTATGAAAGAAAAATTCCTTAAAAAAAACCAATAAAATTGTATTTTTCTTTATTTTGCTGCTTTAATGTGTGTGAGAGTGTGTGTTTTAAATTTTTTTTTTTAACTTAACTGTTTTTATGTTAAACCAACAAGAATATTTTAAGAAATTTTGTTAATATAAATATAGTAAGTTTAGATACTTTGAAATATCAGGTTGTCTACTTTATATTGCGATGCGAATGTAATTTCGATACGAAAGCTAAGTGCGATAAGAGGCCAATTTGGTACTCTCTGTCGCTTACGCAAACTCTTTCGTTAAATTTTTTAAAAAACGAAACAACACTGGCAATGAAAGTTAAAGATGGCGCCGATTAACAGTAAAAGTCTTAATTATTTTTTACTTTCAGTTGCCTTTCTGTTCCGTTCTTTTCTATTTTGCAATTACTTTTTCCGTGAAAGGAATCAGCTGCTTTAAAAAAGAAAAAAATTGAAAAAATTTTAGTTAAAACCAACTGACCCGGCAAACGTTGTTTTGCCATATAACTTTTTTCTTTCAGATGTTACAGTGTCTGCGTGCAAATTTTAAGAAAACCGGTTGATTAATTAGGAAGATAATAAAAATTACAGTCTATAGTTCTTTCCAGATGTTACACAATTTGGCTGTCAAATTTCAAGAAAATCAGTTGATTAGTTAAGAAGATATAGCAAGGGGGAGCTTTTACTCCTCTTGCCCTATTTCATGCCCTGTTCTCTTTTAGATGTTACAGTGTCTGCATGCCGAATTTTAAGAAAACCGGTTGATTAGTTAAGCAGATATAGGAAGGGGAGCTTTTAACCCTCTTGCTCTATTTCACGCTCTAAATAATAAAAACTATAGGCTATAGTACTTTTCAGCTGTAACACTATTTGCCTGCGAAATTCCGAAAAATCGGTCGATTAGTAAAGAAGATATTGTGAGGGGGAGCTTTTACTCTTTTTGCACTATTTCACATCCCACTCCCTATTTCCTTTCAGATGTTACAGTGTATGCATGCCAAATTTTAAGAAACCCCGTTCATTACTTTAAAAGATATAGGGAAGGGGAGCTTTTACCGCTATTGCCCTATCTCCACCCTATTCTCTTTTTTTCAAATGTTACAGTGTCTGCATACCAAATTTTAAGAAACGCCCTAAATAATAGTTCTTTACAGATGTTGCACTATTTTCCTGCAAAATTTTAAAAAAATCGGTCGATTTGTTTAGCAGATTTAGGGAGGGGGAGCTTTTACCCCTCTTGGCCTATTTCACGCCCTATTCTCTATTTTCTTTCAAATGTAACAGTGTCTGCATGCCAACTTTTAAGAACACCTGTTGATTAGCTAAGAATATATAGGGAGGGGGAGCTTATGCCCTATTTTGCGCCCTCTAGCGATATAAAATATACTCTACGACCTATACCTAACCTATACACATACAAAATTTCATAAAAATCAGTCAAGCCGTTTCGGAGGAGTTCTAAATGGAGGGCATTTTGTTGATATTTGTATGGGAATAATATATAGGAAAATCTAAATGCCATATCTCCGGAACCACTGGGCCGATTTCGTGCAAACTTCACATAAACCATCTACAGACTTTCCCTAACGTACCCTTAAATGTTGGTTGAAATCAGTCCACCCGTTTTCGCAGTTAGTGGTGACATTAAAATGTACACTTCTTTTTATATATATAGATTAAAAAAGTTTTGTGTGTCAAAAATACATCACTTTTTAAAAAATCATTTATTAAAACAAATTTTTCTTTAACAAAACAAAAAATTACAATTTGTTGATACCACAACTTTACGTTGAATTCCACAAATTTGTCGGCATCAGCAGAACAAAGCGAAAAAGGGAAAACAAATCAGATATACAGACTTTCAATTGAACAGAAACAAAAAAACTGATTAATAACTGATCTGATTTATAACGGTACTACGCCCATTTCCCATCCCTGATACGCATGTATTTGCAGTGCTGCCAATAGAAAAAGGCTTCTGACCATGGCCCAATTAGTATGTCTGCGCGCAACTACAACAATCCAACAATAGAAAAAACAACACGCATTTTGTTTGTGTAAAAAATGATAAAGATGTCAAAAACAAAAGCAATTGTTTGTGTAAAAAATGATGGAAATGTCAAAAACAATTGCTACAATAACAATTGCACGTAAAAAACACAACTCTGCATAAAATCAGCAGGCGTTTCAAGCAGACCTGCTAATTGGACCATGCTTCTGACGATCGCTGACAGACAATGCTTTTTCTAACAACGTGGTTAAACAAAAATTGCCAGTTCACACGCTTAAAAGACATTTCTAAGTGCCGATTCACACACGTCAAGTTTGACTCTTCAAGTCTTGATCTTTTGGGAGAGAAGGGAAAAGAGAATGCCATTTCTTTTCCCCTCTCTTCTAAAAACTAAAGACTTGACGAGTCAAACTTGACGTGTGTGAACCGGCACTAAGACATTTCACTGAAAAAAATTATTAGACCTAACAATTGTCTGTACCAAAATGTACTAATAAAGTGACCTCACAAGCGCAGCTGTTTGCAGTGATTTTCTTCGTGTGTGACGTTTGTCGACATTTTTTTTGTTTATTTACTTTTTTTAATAAGGCATTTTTACATTTTCCGTCTCAATTCTAGCAACAAAATGCCTGTTGTTTTTTCTATTGTTTCATTGTTGTAGTACTATGTACAGAGGGTTGCTAGATCTCACAATATTGTAAGCAGCGTTGCCAATAGAAATATTTTTCTGGCAATGGTGCCATTGTCAGATGCATTAATTTTACACATCTGCCAAATAAAACTGAGCTTACAATGTTCACACAGTTGCTAAACATTTTTAGGCTATTTTAATGACAACATTGTAAGATCTAACTACCGTCTTTACGAAGCTTTAGGCGAAAAAGTATGAGTGTATTGAAAACTGAAGGGAATCAAAATTTTTTTAATTGAAAATTTTAAGAAAATAAATAGTGATGATTTGCGAAAAGAAAAAAATGATGTGAAAGACAAATGCGCAAAGTAAAAACCACTCTATTTTCTAACATTTTTCTTTCGCATCGCAATATAGAGTAGCCCTCGAATTGCACTGTTTTAGATTGTAAAGATCAGTTTTTAATATTTAAGATTTTAAATATATATAATTTCCGAAACAATCTTATTTGGCTACTATTTTGTTTTCCTAAATTAATATTCACCCCTGTCGTCAACAAATTTTTCCTCAAAATTTGTTCCCTTTTCCCTAAAAAAATGTATAGGGAAAAGCAAAACTTCGAGAAAGAAAAAATTTTCACTTTTTGTCACAATAGGCGTGATTACATTAAGGGTATTCACGTCACAAGTTGCACCCTTGCAAAAAAGCAAAAGTGCAAAAACATAGCAACAACCACAAAGACAATTATTAACGCACAACTAATTGTCTGTGTGGTTGTTGTTATATTTTTGCACTTTTGCTTTTCCGCAAGGGTGCAACTTGTGACGTGAATACCCCCATTATTTTTTAATTAACTTTCAGCATTTTAAAAATAATAAAAATAAATGAAATAAACGTTTGTATTTAAATTGAATCTTAAAATAGAATAATAACTTAATTTTTAATGAAATTTTCGGTTATGCATTTGTTTTGTTATATAGAATATTCTTGTTAAAATCTTAAAAATCTCAAATATACATATCTGCTTTAACACTCAAGGGTCACGTAAGCAAAAACCCCCTATTTTTTAAAAAATTTTCTTCAATTCACTACATTTTACCATTCCCAATGTAAACTAATCATTTTAGCAATCATTAACATAAAACAGCACTAACTTTATTTTTTTATAAAAAAAAAATAAATAAAATAAATCTTTCTTAATAACAATTTGAATACCTCTAATTTTCTTTTCAACAGCCCTTTGTTTAGATCCCAAAGCTCGGACCAAGTGACGGCAAAAGATTTATACAACTACATGGGTAGACAACAGCAACCGCAACCGTTTAATAAAAACAATAACAATAAAAATGGATCAGGGGTGGTCGCAGCTACTGTAACAGCAAAATCCAAACAAATGGTTAAACAACACAGTACAGCAAGTCAACAATCTACCTCATCGACTTCATCGTCCGTACATTCAGCACCCGATCAGACAGGCAAACAACAATCACCTTCTCGCCTCTCAACAAGCTCACTTGAAAGACAAATAATGACACAACACCACCATCATCATCCAATAACACACAATTATCCAGCCTCCATACAAACAACATATTCCAATTTGGATAAAGATCTTTTGCTAACCTCATCCGTAACTACCCTACAAAGTTTAGGACAATTGAGATCTGACGATATGTTGGTAACCAACAGCTCTCTAACAGACCCGAATATATCGACGGAATCATATCATAGTGATAACCAACAAAATGTTTCCGATAAATCGAATACTGAGAATACAACAGCATCAACTACATTGAAGAAGCGTAGAAAAGGTTTGCGTTTTGGTTTTGGCAGTAAGAAATCTTCAAGCAATTCAAGTCAGGACTCTAAAACGAAATCCAAATGAATATTTTGAAAGAAAATGGTAGGAGATATTTATTTTTCGATAGTCTTCCATTTTCTAAAGTGAAATGGCAAAAAAACTTAAAAGATATATTTTAGAAAAGGGAATTTTTTTGTAAAAAGGTATTTTTTTTATTAAATGTACTGTGTATTTGTGTAGAATGGTAAAAAGGTACTACTTTTGTAAAAAGGTATTTATTTAAATATTATTTTTTTTAGAAATATACTTTTTATGAAAAGTTATCATTTTCTTTTGCAAGAATGAACTTATAATAACGTAATTTAAAAAAAAAAAAATTTGTAAAAAGAGTTTTTTAAAAAATTTGTTTCTTTCGAAAAATGTAAAATTTTTGCATTATTGAACATTTTTATAAAATTGTATGTACATTTGTAAAAACGTGCACTTTTATTAAAAACTACTTTTTAGTACCTTTTATGTTAAAACGCACATTGAAAATATTTTTACAATATAAGAAACTTTTTTAAGATAAACTTTTGGTAATGTTTTCTAAAAGCACATTTTTTTGAAAGTTTACATTTTTTAATAAGATTTTTTAAACTAAAAAAGTACTTTTTTTTTAAACAGTTAGTTTTTTAAAAGTTTTTTGTTGTATGGGTCGATTACGGATGATAACACAACGGAAATTAAGTTGCCATTAGCGAAATCAGGCAACGCTGCTCATGTTAAAGTACACAACAATTTTTTTTATTTTTTATTTAAACATGTGCGGCGTTGCCAGATTTGGCTGTTCAGTAATCGACCCTTTACATGTTATTGCAATAGGGATTTAGGACCAAATTAAAAGGAAAATTTAAAAAAAAAATTAAAGAAAATGGTTGAAAATATCACAATAACTACAAACAGGAGTCAATCATTTAGAAAAATAAGTACAAGAGAGATAATTCCTTTTTACAAAATTAAGACTCCTAATTTTAAATAGTCTTCCATTTTCTAAAATGAAACATTAAAACTTAAAATAGGAACTTATAGTTAAAAAATAAAGACATAATAGAGACTTAAGGCACTTATAAGCAATATTTAATATTTATATATCTGATGCCCCCACCCCCTTAAAAAAGGTCTCCATAATATTTAACTAAAACTAATATTAAAAATATTTAAAACAACAAAAAACTATTAAAAATTTAATAATAGTGCCTTTTCTTCTGTTACTTACTTAAAACGTTGAAAATTTATGGCAAAAAAATTTTTTTTTTGTAAAGACTTTATGTAAAATTTCGTTGAATTAAGTAAAAACTTTTCGAAATTGTTTACCAGCCATGTTCTGAAAATCGAATTCGAGTGAAATTGAGATCGCAAAAATTTTAAAAACTATCCAGTGTTTAAAGTTCATAAAAACATTTTTCCTTTTATACACAGCATACTTTGAGGACCACTTATATTTACCAGTGCCCATGTTCTGTAACTTTTTTAGCAAGTATTAGCTGTCACGTAAGGAAATTACTCGCCAATTTGCAGAAAAAGTGTGTTTGTAACATTTTTGTGAGAAGAGTTCCCGCTTTGATCTATCAAATAAACTCACGAATAAAAATGGGGCGAGAAAAAATTTTAACACTAAAAACAATTAGAAATGCAAAATACAAAATAAAAAGAATAATTTTATTTTGTTCTTGGCGCATTTTTTATTGTTTAATAATTTTGCTTTTAACATTTTTATAAAATATACGTAACGACGTAATCTCTTTTGATAGTTTTCGACATGAGTTATAGACACACTTTTCTCACTTTTCGAGAAACGATGGAATATTTTGTTTCACATCTTTTCGATGCGAGAAGTTCTCACTATAGTTACAGAACGTGGGTACAGAACTTATTTAGAAATCAGAAAAAGCAATGATCATTTAAAATGAATTTGAAATCTTCATCGATTTAAATTTCACGTGATTTCGATTTCCAGAACATGACCGTACGTTTTTTAGTATGTATAAACTTAAGATTTGCAGATATACATAATTAGAAATTTAATTCATTTAAGATTATTTCAAATATTTTCATTGCCGTTCCATGTTTTATTTTTGAACCAAACTCGATTTTTCGAAATTCTTAATCAAAGTACATATAAATTTTATTGGAAAAATAGAAGTTTACACACTTTTTAAATGCATACCAAGCTTGTATGTATAAAAGCTCAGTTAGCCGGGAGTAACTGTTACAGAAACCTTACCATAAAAAAGTAAGACCAATCTATTTCTTACAGATTGAGACGTAACATTTTACTGCTAACTATAATCGTTCTTATTGCTTTACTTACAACAAAATGAAACAGTTGATTTGCAACGTTACTCTTACTGCCGGCTTACTGAGCCTTTAATAGGAACTCTTACGTAAACGTGGCGTTGGTAAAATTAAAGTTTTTCTCAGTTTTTACGTATCAAATGTTGAAAGAATTTTATATATGTTAAAGTTTATTATTAAGCATGACGTTTTTATATTTTTTTTTATAAAACGCACAAATAAAAAGGGATAAGTTATAAATTATATAAACTTTGACAAATTTTCTATTTCTTTTAAACACTTTTCAACACCTTAACGTATTTTTAGTATCTACCCAACCATTGAAGTCAACCCCAACATTTCCGTGTCCGCAACATTTGCGTATGAGTAACGAGGTCTTTAAGGTGGATTCACCTAATTTGTTAGGACAAAGTTTCAGTCTTTGTTTTTCCCTGTCAAACTATATATATTAAATCATTTTCAAAGATTGTGTGTTAACAATGGATGAAATGTATTTTCACTCATAAGTTATTGATTTCACAAACACAAATCTTTTATTAAATTATATTCAACCTATTGACAACTCAGGGGGCAAATCACGACATTCGATAACGATCGAAATTCCCATTTAAATTTTATTGCAATTTCGTCCGATATCGAATGCAGTAATTTGGAAACTGCTCAATTCAAGCTGAGAGTTGTACGAAAAATATATTTTCTCTCTCTCTCAACAAGGGAAACGTCAAAATACTTATAAAAAATATGTTGTCCGCACAAAAAAGGTGAATCGACCTTTACATTATTTGTCAACAAAAAATTTCGACAACTTAAAAAGTATTTATTTTACTTGTTCCAAATACTGGCTATTTTTAAAGTTATTTTAACATGTAATTTAATTATAAACATTTTTTGTACTTATAAAACTTTTTAAAATACTTAAAGAACAACCCCATGACCTTTTTTATTTTCTAATCCGAAAACAAAAACGAATCTACAACAAAAGACGTAACTTAATGTTAATTATTGATACGAATAAATACATACTACTTTTAATAGATAACTTGTTTAATGCTTTAATTATTTTATTTTAATTTTTTTAACATTCAAAGCGCTGTGTAAATAAGTTATTAAATTTTCTTAAATATAATCGGGAATGTTCTACAAATCGAAATGAAGTGGAATTGAAATCGAACGAGATTTAGATTTCACTTATTGACAAAATTACTGTAGTTTTTCGTTCAACGTATGAAGTATATAAAAAGGAATATTTTTATGAATTTTCTTTACAGGCCCGTTTTCAAAATTTCGGTTTAAATCCACTTCATTTCGATTTATAGAAAATACCCGAATGTCTTTTTATTTTAAGAAAATAAATGAATTTTAATGCCAACTTTATAAAAAATAAAAAAAATTTTGAGCAATATCAAATGTTTTTTTATACATACATATATTTTAATTAATTATTTAGTATTCTATGTTATTTATAGCAACTAATATTTTAAAAATATCAATTTGATTTGTTTCCCTGTCTTACTTAATTAATAATTTTTTTTAATTAAATTTATATATTAATGTTGTAAATTATTTTTAATAAACATAAAATAAAAAGTCTTTAGATTAAAACATAAAGAACATTTTATAAATTATTTAAAAATGTTTTGGAAAGTTTTCCAAATTACAGAAATTATATTCTCGAAATCCTTAAAAAATAATACAAATGTATCTATGGGGGCCATATTACAATGTTCGTATTCGATCAAAATTCTCGTTTATACCATGTTCACACGGACCAGGGTTCCCAGTTTTATTTTAAGCCTTATCCCCAATTTGCGGTTTTTCATCCCCAAAAATCCCCATATTTTCTTAAAAATAAAACACATAAAGGGTATTCATTTCAATTTTTTTTTGGTTGGAAAAATGGAAAAAAGAAAAATTACACCTTATTGACGTGAACGGTGTTTTTTTTTGTAAAAAGTACAAACTATCACAAAAAAAAAAAATCTGTCAAATAATTCGTGGAAGTACTAATTGATATTTTTTAAGATGCCGAATAAAATTGTTAAAAGTGAATTAATTAATTATTTAATTTAAAACGAAGTGAATGGTGTTATTTTCATCATAATATTCGACTACAAAAAGTTACCTCAAAATGGCGATTGTCTGCCAAAAAGTCGAGTATTTTATTAACTTCAGCGTCTGTCCATTTTTTGACCACATTTCTTTTTTTAGTTCTTTTTTAATAACTTTTTTCATTGAACACATTCTTAATATGAATTTTTCTTTTTGAAAGATTAAATTAGAAAGAAGTTATCTTTGAAATGTTGTAACTATAAAAAATAATTTTTAAAATCAGAGTTGTACAATTCAAGAGTTTATAAAAAGAGATGTAAATTTTAGTACTTTGTATTAAAAATTAACAATTTTTTATGAATGGCAACATCATTTCGTTTGACGTTTATAGTGGAAAATTACATCTTTTTATCCTGATTTTTTTACACTTGGTTATAGTATGATAAAAATGTAACTTTTGGTGGAATTTTTTTTTCTTGTGGTTGTTGTAACAAAAATTACATTTTTCCACTTTTCCATTTTTCCAACAAATAAAAAAACTGAAATGAATACCCTTATAATATTATTTATGTCAATGGAAAAACATGCATACATCGATTTATTTAAGTAAATCCATTTGTGTAATGTTATTTATTCTTTGAGTTCTACGTATATATATGTACACATGTAAAGTATGTAACAAGGGTAACGTAAAAGCGCAAAAGAAAAATATGTGTAAATATTTATCATTTCAAAAACTAGGGAATCAAAATCCTCTGATCCATTAGCCAGTGCAATTTTGTTTTAGAAGTTGTTTGTTTAAAAAGTGCATTTGATATGATTAAATAAATTTGTCACAGCAAGCTGCATTATTTTAAAGTGTGTATTTATTCTTATTAATTCTAATAACTTATGTAGCATTCTGTTGCAAATATTGATTTTGGTTGTATTCATTACAGAAAAAGACTAGTTCAACAGAAGTAACGCTAGTTGGTACAAAAAGCATATTTAAAACTATTGCAAAAATGGAATTTATAATAATTTATTGTCCCCAAAAATCCCCAGCGAAAAAAGTGCTTTTCCCCAAAAAAATCCCTTGGGGATTTTCACGAAATTTTTATCTCGAATTACAAAAAAATCCCCCATTTGGGGATAATTCCCCAAAACTGGGAATACTGACACGGACAGGAATGTTCGTGTTTCGCGCCCCTAACATGATCGAAACAACATGTTTTTTCCATTCAAAATTTTGGGAGCGAAACAGGTCGTTTCATATTGAAACATGCTTCGAAACAGGATAATAAACATCATCTCCAATTTTGATAACAATTATCGTTAGTTTATCTGAACTAACTCTCAAAAGAAAAATAAAAGAATTAAAAAAAAACAAAATAAAAATTGATGTTAAATAAAATAAAGTGGTAATTATAAAATAATAATATTAATAAAAGTATTAAATAATATATCTGTAATTTTTGACATACATTTTAATGTGTTTTAAATAAAATCACACAAACAGCACAAAAAAAATTTCAAAATTAAACAAGAAACACTCAATTTACATGATGAATTTTATGACGTCCAATTTTGGACGTCATTTTTTGTTTGGTAGCAAGCGGTGTAGAGAAGAAAGAGGAAGAGAAATCAGAAATCATGTCTATTTTTCTACCCCTCTTTCTTCTCTACACCGCTTGCTACCAAACAAAAAAATGACGTCCAAAATTGGACGTCATAAAATTCATCATGTAAATTGAGTGAAAGAATCGTATGAACAGCATGTTTGGCAATCTAGTTTTAGAGAGCGAAATGAGTGGTTTATATCGTCGTATAAACATAGCATTATAGTTTATTCTAATTTTTATCAATAGAAAATCATTTAATTCGGCTCCGATTTTATCATCTAAATAGTTTTTTTTCTTATATGTACATATAAGGACATTATTCAAATTTCTTAAATAGTTATTACGATTTGAAAATAAATAAACTTGATTTTTTTTAACTGCTGTTTTTAAAAATATATTATAAAAATTTTAATAAATTTGAAATAAATAGAGATCTAAATCATTATTAAAATATCTAACTTTGTGATTGAAAAAAGTAATACATATAAGATTAACTTGTTTATAGAATAAACATTTCCTAACAATCAAAATAATTAGAAACTGGGAATTATTTCCTTTCGCAGGTTACTTTATATTATATTCAAAATTTTTTATTTTTCGAATTTATTCTATGAGCTAAATTTCAGTTATGTATTTTATAAAGCTTTTTTGTAATAGTTCTATTCCTTAAATTTTTAGGAATGACTTTTATACACTGGAGGTAGTCAACTGAGATGGATGTCGACAAAAGGGCTAGTCTCAGGAGGGGGGCTATGTCAGGGATACTAAGCTTGCGAGGATGCCCAGACCTGGTCTTATTTTCAACTCGTGCCATGCGGCATACCAAAAACCACTCGGCGATATACGTCCAGGAATGTAGTGCAAAATAGCATATAGTATGTTAGTTTTGCAATACCTTTTAAATTTAATAAACAGATCGCAGTCTAATAAGATTTTCCAGCCGGTTGGTGTTTAGAGTACGTTCTTAAGCGGCCCATATTATTTTATATGATATTCGCCATACCATTACCAGTTTGTCCTTTATTATGGAATAAGTCGTACAATGGTTTCATTCATTCAATAAAAAGGTGAACATAACCTATAGGAATAAATAAACAACATTGTTCAATGTTGCTAACACATTTCACTTTCTTTTCGTTGTGCAATAAAAATCAAGTCTTTTGATTGTTGGCAACTTATTAGCAGCGTTCGTTTACCCCAAAATTTTTGCAAATTCGTACTGGATTTTACTGAAATGCGTTCGCGTACACATAAATTTGTAAAATTTTCATATTACTCACCTACTGGATTTTACAGGGATTTTACTAGAAAAGCAAACGAACGCACATATTGTGTCACCTTCGAATATCACATACACATTAGCGATATAATTGTACAATACGTAAAATTGAACAATTTTATTGCAAGTGTATGAGCCGCTTAATAATTTGTTTTGTATAAACTGTATGAAAATGCGAAAATTTGATATAAGAAAACGCTTGCCGCTATTATTTAAGTCAGTTATAACGATTCATTTATTCTACACTATTAAGAAAAAACTAAATTTAATATCTTAGTCAAAAATCGAATTTCGGCTGACTTCCTAAACGCATGTTGCTTTGTAGTAATACATTGCAGCGTGTTCGTAAATGCAACCCTGAAAATTTTTACAATGTATTTTGTTCCCTTTTGCAACACGTTGTAGTTAATACGCAAGGAAAAGCAACAAAGGCATCCAAACAAAAGTAGATGCAAAGCGAATGCATGACAAAATACGATTCAGCAAAACAGCAAATCGTTTATGTTTTCTTTTTATAATGTTTACAGCAATTTTGAGGCTGGAGTTTCCCTGTTCGCACAAATCTAAGACATTTTCCAATAAAATATGTTCTTCCCCCATTGTTCGCTTTATTATGAATGATACAATGCATATAAATGTTCCTAAACGATTTCAGTGTTGCAAAGTATTAATATGCAACGTATTAAAAAAGTTACTACACAATGTATCAACTCGGTTTAAATACTGTATTGATACATTGTTAATATACGTTTAGGAAGTCAGCCTTCCTTATATCATATATTCAACTATTCTGTAAATTATTGACTTGAATTCACCTTGTGTCACATATTAAGGTTCTATCATTAATATTATCGATAACTTTTGTATAATAACTTATCATTACCACTATAAAATGGTATCACCAACAACTTACCGGTATGGCAGCACCAAAAACCCTCACAGCTGACTTTTCCCACTCTTATTTATTCTTTTTTGTCTGTTTTTTTATCTCAACATTCTTTTACTTCATTCCTTTAGTAAACGATAAAAGACCATCAAGCTAAATTAACAATAAAAAGAAAAGAATTGTTGTATTGAATTTTTTACGTTTTTACATCTTCAAGCTTTATTTAAATTTAATACGTGTCCGTGCTCGAAACTTCAGCAGCGCAACCACATTCAATATACATACATATGTACAGTCTGGCGCACACAATTACAGCTTCTGGATGACAGTGCCATTAAAAATAATCAGTAAAAAACCTAGCAGCAATAGCCACACTATCACCATGAATGGTCGTAGCATAAAGATTCATCGTGTACCGGCAACAATTGCAGTTATTTTGGTGTTATGTTTTCTGTTTTATATATTTGGTGGTTCAGAGGAACAGCGTCCGTCCATGTATGGAATGTTAAGAAATCAAAATAAAGTTAATATGCGTAAATTGCTGATTGGCGCCGTACAGGCTGCTCAAAGGGGTGGTATGGAAATTTTGGAGGTGTCCCAAACAAGGAATTTGAAGGAGAAAAGTAAGGGTAAGACTGATGAAGGTGCCAATGACCCTTTTACGGATGCAGATGGACGTTCGCATTGTGTAATGAAACAGGGTCTGCATCGTATCTTTCCACGCATCACTATTTTCTCGGAAGAAGATAAAGAAAATTGTGCGGAAGCAAATACATTTGATTTAGATCCTACAGTATTGAACGAAACTGCAGAAATTTTTGATGAATTGGTAAACATCAAAGACGTTACCGTGTGGATAGATCCATTGGATGCTACCCAAGAATTTACAGGTTAGTTGTGAGAAAAACTTTTTGTTTTTTAACATTTTAATTTCTCATTCGAATTAAAAACCTGAAAACTTAGCGGAAAAAGTTGGCCTTATAAGGCTACAAACTAAGGTTACGAACTGTTAATAAATTTAGTTTTGTCCTTTCTTAGAGGGTTCAGAATAACATTTAATTTTCTCTCTCTCGTTTCAGAACAACTTTATGAATATGTTACCACTATGGTGTGTGTGGCAGTTGATAGTAAACCAGTTATAGGTGTTATACACAGGCCTTTTACCGGACAAACTGCCTGGGCATGGGTTGATCATTCTATGTCCAAATATCTCCAATCTATACACCACGATACAGTTAATCTTGATAATCCTATCGTTACAGTATCGCGATCACATGCGGGTGATGCCAAAGACTTGACACGTTCAGTATTTGGAGAAAAATCCAATATTCTAACAGCAGCTGGAGCTGGTTATAAAGTCCTACAAGTTGTAGCCAATAATGCTACCGCCTATTTACATTCAACTAAAATTAAGAAGTGGGATATTTGTGCGGGTGATGCAATTTTAAGGGCTCTGGGTGGCACCATGACCAACCTAGAAAATGAATTTATTAACTACGGGCCAGATGAGTCGCCCGTAAATGATCGTGGTCTCTTGGCTACCATTGTAAATCATGATAGTTATTTAGAGAAATTAATGAATTATCGTAATACGCACAACATTAGTAAAAATCGTAGATAGTATAATTTTAATTCTAAAAAAGAATCTCGTGAAGCTTCGACTTAAATTAGTTGAGCAACTATTGAAATATAGATTTTTAAGGGCTTAAAAGAAATTATAGCAACTAAAAATAACCGGCGAATTTAGTTATAAGTAAAACGTGAAAAATTAAAACATAAAAAAATTTCGAATGAAGCTGTGTTTACGTTATGAAATTTGAAAAAATAACAATGTAAAGTAAAAAAGGTAAAGTATTTTTTATATTTCATAGTAAAACCAGATTTTAAACTTTTAATCCAGATGATTTTTATACCCACACCACAATAGTGGAGAGGGTATTATGCATTTGTGCTGATGTGTGTAACGCCTTAAAATATTGGTCATATACCCACCTTAAAGTATACCGATCGACTCAGAATCACTTTCTGAGTCGAACTTGCGATGTCCGTCCGGCTGGCCAAATCGTAGGACCACGAGGGAATATAGGGGGAAATTTCTTCCTCTCAGAAACTATCAAACCGATTTTATTGAAATTTAAAACATAGATAGATCCATACCTATATGGACACATAAGCTATACAGTTTTTCAAAAATAGGACCACAAGGGGAGGTAGGGGGCAATTTCTGCCTCTCACAAACTTTCAAACCGATTTTAATGAAGTTTATAAACATAGATAAATCCATATTTATATGGACACATAAGCATGATGTGCTTTTAAATACTATGGTGTAGTGTATCATATGGTCGGGCTTGACCGACTATACTTTCTTGTTATATTTAAAACATTGTTTAAAGTTTAATACAATAACATATTTTATTAAATGCCTTTTTCAATTTCTTTCTTTACTGCCATATTCACTAAATGCGAAAAACAAATTCTCAAAAATTAATTTTTATTTAAAATGTATTTGTGCGAAAAAAGCGTTCTTTCGACATCGTGAGATTGGCAGTTAGTGTTTTTAGGTAATCCATATAAAAACATAAACATTTATTAATCAGCCATTAAATATTCAAGAATATTGAAAAATTTGTTCGCAGAATATTTTTACTAAGAACAAAATCCTCAAAGAAGTTTTATTTTAATTTTTATTGGTTTTATATATGTAATTTTATTAAAGAATATTTAAATTTCTTGCCGCACTATAATTTTTATTTCTTTCTTCATAACCAGTTTTCGCCAACATACTTCAGAGGTCATGAACTCTAGACATTGGTTATTAAATAGCTTTTTTTTAAATAAAATGGTATATCATGAATTACACAAGGGAACAAGATTTTTGTTGATTAAAAATGAGGTTATTTGGTACGCTGAATCCAAATCTGCACTTTGTTTTTTTCTAGCAGCTTGACTTTTCGCGATTTACCGTTATGCCCAAAATTAAGGCACTTCCGTTATATATATTGGAATAATTTGAAAACGGTTCACTATTATCAGTAAAAAAAAATACAAAATTAGTAAATGATATTATCTTTAAGCCGTTCTTGGTTTTTAATTTGCCCATCAAAATTTTTGTTGTTTAAAAATTCGACCAAAATCACAGTTTTGGTTTAAAAACATTTAGTCAAATATATTTCGAATCAAATGGGCTTTTTTTCATTGTAATCGGTGCAAAACTTGATTTTATTTACTGAGAAAATTTTCCCAGTAATTTCAGAGATATCGTAGAATTTTGGAAAAAAGAACAATATAAAAAGAAAACAAAATTTTTGTTTTTTAAAAGTTCGACAAAAATCACAGTTTTGGTTTAAAAACATTTAGTTAAATATATTTCGAAACCAATGGGCTTTGTTTCATTGTTACCGGGGCACAACTTTGTATTTTATTTACTGAGAAAACTTGATTGATAAAAACCGCGATTTCCATACAAAAATAACATTTTTTAATATGTGCGTTTGCTGCTGTTCGTTTTTTCCTTCACTAAAAAATAAGGTACATTCACTAATGTAATTGTGAATAAAAGTAAACGCGTTCATCGATTTTTATGATCTATGCTTATCTCATTTTGTTTGTAGGTTATATGACTACGTCAAAGTAATAAGGCCCCTATTACGGTTCACAACTCAACTCAGTTGACTTTTAATTAAGACAAATGGTTGTGATCAGTTGTAATTTTTGTTAGGTTTTTGTTCACCACAATATAGCAAAGTTGTATGTCTTTCAGGAGTGTGCTGGAAATCGGAAACGTAAAACGAAAGAATTTTAAATGTCGTTTTTTAATAAGATTTCTGTAATAACAGATTTTATGACAAATATTTCTCTATTAAACAGAATTTTATAACAAAAATTAGATTAAAAGTGTATTAAAAACAACTTCCAAATTCTGGCGTTTAACGTTAACGATTTCCAGCACACCCCTGGGGAATTACCGCGTATTTCGATTCGAAAGAAATAATTTACGAAGTCGAAGAATTTGTACTGTGTATTACGATTTTCGTACTATTTGTTTCGAATGAACGGAAGATGTTAATACCTTTTCGAAAACAAAAAGTTCCTTTCGTAACGGCATCTCTCTATTACGAACAACAAAAATCCCTTTCGAAACTCCAAATCCGTATTACGAAAACGAGCGTCAGTTATGTAAAAATCGTTAGAAAATTGTTCGGAAGCTATTTTGTTAATGACAAAGGGAAAATGACAAAGTTCAAGATAAATAATAGTGTAAAACAAATTAAACCTTATAATATTATAATTGATGTAAAATAAATGTTTACTAACGTTATTACTAGAGTTTTTTTTCCCGGACTTTTTCGATTCCCGGGAAAGCGGGAAATTTTTTCAAATTTCCCGGGATCCCGCTCCATATAAATAATACAAAGTAAATTTTGTTATTAATTAATGAAAAAAACTTTTATAAAAAACATAAGGGAACTCACGCCTTTATTCCCTATTATTATGCTTTTATTCAGCATTATTATGCTCTGGATACGAGATAAAAAGATAACATAAACATAACAATTTAATTCATAAAACAATAATAAAAACAAAATAAAAATTCAGGTACTCAAGATATATGATCAAAAAGTTAATTAATAAAATAGATAAAATACTTTAAAGAAATATATAACATTTTTTAAAGGCTTAAGAAATAACTTTCTGAGACACTCAAAGCGCTTTGTAAGTCGTCAAAAAGTATATTCTTGATTTTATTTACTAATACCATGTTTCCGAAAAATTTCGTTCATTTTTTACCGAGGTTGGACAAATAGTTAAAAGTGCACCGTTTTAGCATGCTTCGGATTCACAATCAGAAGCAATTTTTTCTTTTTTATAAACAACGTCTATGTCAGTCAAATGTATGTCAAGGTTGATGCAAAAATAGCATCAACCGGACTGCTTCTTACAAACCTTTTCATGTCAATAGGTCCATTTGTAATCTTTAGGACAATTTGTTTTTTAAGTTGTATGTTGTAGTATCTTACACGAGTTTCCAAAATGTTATTTTATTTCAGTTTCCCCGCACTTCACGGGTATATAAACCAACACAAATTTTTTTTTGATTTTGCTTAAAACTAAAAGTTTTTGGCGAACTATTTAAGTTATAATGCCAGGGTATCACACAATTTTTGGAGCTTCAACCACAAAACCTCGTTCGACCTAAACCTTCGTATAGGAAGGCGAGAGCTTCCAGAATCCGCTCCAGAGTATTTTGGTCTCCACCAGTAAACTTCTGAGTTATTTCCTTGGTACTCCACCAGTAAAACGTCTGAGTTATATATGGTTCTCCACCAGTCACATTGAGTTAATTTAGACAACACATTAAAACATTGAGGTTAAAAACTATTGCATATAGAGCAATTCCATATGAAAGCGATCACCTTTTGGACGACCCCTCTCCGATTTTAAAATAAATAGTCTCAATCGATTGCCCAGCAAAAAATAATGTACCTACATTTTTTTTTTTTTTATAGTGACTTGTTTAGTGGTGGTGTACACCACTGTCATGTGACAAAATTGAAGAATTCTTCATAAGGGACCTCATTGAAAGTTGTTTTAAAAAATAACTACTAAAGCGATCGCAACGAGTGATAGCTCGTTGGAAAGGTATTGAATCAGGCTTTAATTGAAAAACAAAATTTTTCTAATTTTTCTTAGAAATTTACCTTTAAATTTTCCCATGAAAATTAAATTTTCCGATTTTCCACAGAAGCTCCTAAATTTTCCGGCTAATTTTTTTTTTTTGGATTCCTCATAATTTTTGCTTTAAGAATCAGCAATAAAAAAATCGGCCCCGACTCCTTGTTTGGACAGGAGAAGAGCATTTAAGAGACCACCTTGTTAAAAATACATTTTAAAAATTACACTGTGCATGAAATTGACACTTTTTTTTCGTAACAAGCCGGGCACATGGCGTTTTAACATAATTCGGGGACGCTGAATCCAGTGGTGCCCGCGGTTTTTTCAGTTTGGCTCTGGTTTTCGAGATATACCGTTATTTCGAAAATGGAGGAGGTTGCTCAACATATATTCGCGTAACTCAAAAACGGTTTAGTTTATTGAAATTACTAAAAAAACCAAAATTCCGCAATAAAATTTCATTTCAGAAAAGTAAAACTCTTTTTCTAATATGAGTAGTCGTTATTGAAACATAATTTTTTTTTTGAAAAAAAAATTAATTTTTTTATCAAAATTTCGAAACTTTTGTTTTTTAAAAATTCATAAAAAATTAAAAAATGCAGCTAGGCTTCTAATTTTTTGCAGACTTATAAAAAACGAAGCTTTAAACAAAATAAGCCATAAATGATTAAAATCTGTTTGCAACTTTTGATTTTATTCACAAAAGTCGACAAATTTTTCATTAATTTAAGAATTTCCCTTAGGGGGAAATTTGTCGACTTTTGTGAATAAAATTACGTTACGCAGTGCGGTTTAACTTTGAATCGGAAATTGCTTTCGAACAATTTTGCTTTTCGAATCGAAATACGCGGTAGCCCCCCTGTTTAACTTTTTCCCGTTTTCGACTTTTCATGATTTTTTAAAATACATACAATATTTCAACCTTTTTTAGAGGGATTAAAAAAAAGGCGAAACATAGGTATGTTATCACAGAACTAAGCATAACTCATTAAATTTTCACTCCATTTTTATGCACATACATACATGTTTTAGAAAGTTACTTTTATATGATTTTTCATAGAGCTAAAAAAAGCGCAATTGGTACCAGCCGATGAACTTGAGCGTGAAAAAAATAAAAATTTTTAATTTTTTTTACGCAAACAACGTAAACAGCAATTTTTGCGATTTTCAAAAATTTAATTGTTTTTCACAGCTAGCAATATCATCTTAAAGATATTTTTTGCAAATCGCTTAATAAAGAGTAAAGTTATAATTTTCTGAACTTTAATTTCTGGGAAAAAAGTCAAAAATACGATTAGTACCTGTAACTCAAAAATGTAAAATGGAGAAAAACGGAGATTAGATCAAACTTCCAATCACCACAAAATTTTGTTCCCTTGTGTATTCATTTGGTTTGTAAACAATAGAATCAACCAGTGTTGCCAGTAAATTTTTCAAAAAATACCTGCACCTAATTAAATTTGTTTAAAACAGGGCAATCGTGTGATTTCAGAATATTTTATTGGTCCAATTTCATTATTGTGCGTCAATAAAGCACAATAAAAATTGTGTCATATTGGTGCATTTGCGGCAATCGTGTGATCCCAGCTTTAGAAAAAACTTATACATACATAGTAGTGTCGCTAACTTTTTAAACTACAAACATACATTTTTAAGCGATTTAAGGGAAAATAAAAATACGTTTTTTCTGCATTTATTTCATAAATAATGCGATATGACGAAAATCCCTCATATTGGAGATTATAAAAAATCTGTCCGATTTTCCCTACGCTTCTATTTTAGTATAAATAATATCTACATGTAGGGATTTTCCCCTACTTCTGGCAACACTGGAATCACACAAATGCAAATAAATACCGTGTTAGAAAAACAAACAAAGTCAAAAATAGATCAAGAGAGAAGAGATTTTAAGAACAATTTAATTACAGCCTGTTCAACGATTTCGAACGTTAACGTTCGCATAGAAAATTACATTTAAAACAAAAACAAATTTTAGAATTTTGTGAATGAGAGACAGCGTTGCCATTATGACACTAAGGGCCATTATTACAACTGGAAGTTAGCTAAAGTTAAGATTAAATTGACAGATAGTAATGTGTTATCTGTCAAAAATCGTCTGTTATCTGTCGGTTAACAGCTAACGTCAAGTTATAATAATGGCCCTAAAAGAAAATAAATAAAAAAATTATACTAGAAGATTGTCAAAGCGCGCAAAAAGATGAGAGTTGCCCAACTTTTCGCTTCGCTTTGCGTTAAAAGCAGTTTATGTGACAAGTGCCATAAAAACATGTACATTTAACTCAAATGTCAAAGCGTATATGTAAGTCCCAATTTACAATGTGGCAAGTGAAAGGCAGACAGACGAAGTATGCTGGTAAGAGGGCGACGCTGTATGCGTAACACACCACACTTTTTTCCTCTCTCGCCTACAAACTTCGTCTGTCTGCCTTTCACTTGCCACATTGTAAATTGGGACTAACGCAACGCGAAGCAAAAGTTTTATCTGACACGGCCTTAAAGCAGAGCCCAGCAACACATACATGCAGACATTTGGTTTATTGTGAGAGAATAATAACTCTCCCTCTAAGAAGCACTCAAAGAAATTTTTGTGTTAATTCCTTGTTTTTAAAATTAATCTGGCTGCTAATGTTAAACTCAAAACATAAGCGTATGTTTTATATAAAATAAGAAACAAAAAAATCATTAAAATTAAATAAATCACATTCTTCAAGAAAAATAAAAAAAAAAATTTTAATATCATTAAAACGTGTTAATCTATTGAAACAAAATAAATTCAGAACTAAATTACTTGCGTTCATAAAACTTAAGCGATTCTTTAAGAAAAATAAAAAAAAAACTATAATTTCATTAACATTCGGGCTTGCCAAAAAAATTTCGGCAAACAAGAAATTAAATTCACATTCTTCTTTAAACATTTCTCGCAGTGGAATTCTAAATCAATCGTCAACAGAACCTTCTTGTTTGAATGTTTGTTTGTTTTTTGCAAAGTGAGAGCGAATGTTATTGTGAGAAAAAAAGCACGGTGTAGTTCTTTTGCGGGCCTCTGCACTAAAGTATCACTTTTGAACCTTTTTCGTGCCAACTTTTTGTTTTTTTTTTTTAATTAATCCCTTCGTGTCATTTAACAAGTTTTATGCATCTAATCATTAGATTCTAATGTATCTAATGAACGGCAAGAGAAAAATTGTCCATATTTGGTACACACAGCTGGGTTATCAATAAACAATGCCTCTACAAAAATGGGCGGGATTGGAGAAGTTTGTGTGGCACCTCCTATACAAAGAGATTAAAGATTTCTGTATAACTGAAGAATAACAACAGCAAAAGTATTCAAACGTGGTACAAACAGCTTCCTAAACAATGCATGAGACCTGTGTTTAATAAATTCTATTTATATTATTTAAAGAAAACTGACGAGTGGTAAAAATAATTCCATGAAAATATTACGTTAATTTTGATGTGGGGTACATTTTTTTCTACTAAGTATTACGCTAACGCTGACGTGGTGGTAAAATATTTTCAAAGAAAAAAATACGTAATTGATGACGAGTGGTAATTTTAACACCAGCATGTCCGTAGCTCCGCTCGTGCTAAGTTGAGCTCAGCCAAAACACAAGTGAATAACAAGGATCACGATCAAGGCGAATTCAACTACAGGTGGTGTCGGAACTACAACAATCCAAAAACAACATAGGGTTTTTTTGCATTGCATTGTTAGTGTCATTAGCTCGAAATGTCAACCATAATTAGAAAAACACTAACAAATCAAAACAAATAAGCTCGAACTATCAAAATCAGATGCCGTTTCGATACCACCTGTAGTTAATTCGCCGTGATCACGATATGAGAAGATACTGAGAGAATTAAATTTATAGAGCACACTGGAAGAGCCCCTACATTTATGTTAGTTTTTGTAACAAAATTATCAATTTTTTAGGGTGGCTGCTTGACATTTTTTATTCAAATCAAATTTGAGCTAGTAAGCCACGTTCTAGACAACGAAGTCGAGTGGAATTTAAATCGAACAGTATTTATGGCCTTATTCAAAAACAAAATAGATGTGAACTTGAAGTGTAACGAACACTTTAGGTTAGTTAGGTTCAATGGACAGCCGTCACGACGACGGCTCACTTGGGTCCTTATAGCTTTATTTTTGTGATACCCTTAGCCAGTTACAAGAGTCAGCCAGACTCTTCCCCAAAGGTCACTGCAGCCTCGAACCCCGACTCCCTGCATGGCAATTCCGGTCTCCCAAAATGCCTTAACCTGATGTCCCACAGACCGGGGAATTGGCAGAGAAAGTGAAACACCGTCTCCTCCTCCTCATCATGATAACTTCTACAGTAGTAATTATAATCAAGATTCATTTTACTTGCATGAGTCCCTATCACCCAGTGACACGTAATGACCGATATCACCGTCCTTATCTGGTCCCTGCCGATTAGCACGCGCGTTCTCGCCGCGTCATAGCCAGGCCATAAAGTCCTGGCCATCAAGCAGGTATGATCCCCCTGCCCCTGAGCCATTCTGTACGACTCTCGTCTGATGAGAGTCTTGCAGCGGGCCATTGAACATGTCGTCCAAGAGACAGGCATCCACTGTGCCCTGGTACCCATGTCAGCGTTACCCTGGAATGTTCCGCGATCTCATTTAGAGACATCCGGCATTCCACTGTTAACATAGATGTCGTGAAGACACCCGCCAGAGCTGCAATGGCAGCCTAGCTGTCCGTAAATATACAGTGCCAGTCAAAAAAATAGCACCAATAACCTATTCTATGTTCATTCTAGTGAAAACAAATATCTTGTGCTAATTATTTTAAATTAAGTATGCACTACTGTTATAATATGTAAATTCTTTCTGAGCGTCTTCATTTTTTCCAAAAAATTTTAACGGATCTTTTCCAGTGGTCGAAATTATAAAAAAACTGCATCAGCACAGTCATTAAAATAGCACCAAATAACAAAAAATCTTTAAAAAATATTCATAGTGATTTAATAATTGAAATAAAAGGATCAAATACTTAAGGTAAGATATTTTTTTTTTAAATGAAATAATTCATCGCATATTACATTATTGATTTTCATAGAAATGGGACGTGGAAAGCATTGCACACCTGAAAAACGTGCTATTATAAAAAAAATGGTTTCTGAGCATAAATCATATTCTTAAAAAAGAAACTTGATTGGGTGCTCCAATAAAATGATTGTAAAAGCAATACAATTTATTCAAAAGTCGAAAAAATGTGGTCGCAAGAAAATTTTGTCACCATTAATGGTTAAGTGTTTGGTCAGACAATGCAAGAAGACTCCGGAGCTAAGTGTGACGGCAAGTGTTGGAACTATTCGTCGGAGATTGCGAGACAGCCACTTGAATGGCTGTAGTCCGCGAAAAGTGCCCCTGCTCTCACGTAAGCATGTTGCAAAACTTTTGGAGTTTGCTAGAACTCATTTGGAATGGCCAACTGAAAAGTTGAGCAATGTTCTTTGGACAAATGAATCCAAGGTTCTTTTATTTGAAGGCAAAGGAAGACCCCCTAACGCTGAATTCAATCCAAAACTCACAACGATGGTTCAAGCATTATGGTATGGGGGTGCTTTTCCATATATTGGATCAGAGCAATCATAGATAAGACACTTTACGTTAATATCCTCCAGGAAGTAATGCTATCATATGTTTCTAAGAAAATGCCGCTTGGTTGTGTATTTCAGCAAGACAAACTTGCCAAAAAAATGGTTTCAGGACAACTTAATTAACGTTATGGACAGATATAAAGAAGGGAGTATCCCAAATACAACCAACAAGTAACGAAGCCCTTTGGGTGGCAGTTCAGCAAAGGTTATTGCCAAAAATGGGCACGCAAGAAAATATTAATTTCAATATCATCATAAAAAACAGAATTCAAAATCTTTAATTTATGTTTAGTTTAACCCTCTAGTGCGCAAGAAAACCAAATTAAATAAAATACGACTTAAACGAAAGGAAATGGTTAAAAAACAAACTTTTGTTCTAGCAGTTTGTATAATTTTCGTTTATAAGGGCGCAGGTGGCGAAAAATCCTTTGATGCAAATTTGCATCATTGCGCATTTAGCTGTAAATTCAAAATCTAAAATTTTTATACTTCAATAGTGATTTAAATGGACAATGTTTTTATTTCTTTTTAAAAACCAACGTATTATTTATTTATTATATATGAAATTTTACATTTTTAAAAAAAAAAAAGATAACATTTTAATTTTGTTCATTTTTTATGAAATTTTACAAAGCAGTTTTTTGTTTTTGTTAGACATAAAGCTATGTTACACTTGCTACAAATCAGTTGACTTTGGCCCTTACAGCCCGGCAGCTTGCATCTTACCCTATTTTCTTGGAATTCCGGTAAGTGGTCCACATGATCGTGCCTGATATCTACGGATGGTATAGCTGATGCTGGACCTCGTTTTTGCTTTTGGGCATGCAATCTTTCGACAGAAGGTGAATCGTTGGTTCTTGGACGTTTCTGTTTTGTGTTTATTTTTAGAAGTGTCAATGCCAGATCTTTACGAAATTTTAATAGTGTAAGAGTCGTATTCCCTGTTGCTCGCTTATACAAAAACCAAGCATTTGTAACTGCTATTGTATTTATTTTTAATAGAATAAGAGCTGTAGTGCTATTTTTTTGACTGAGTGTTTTTTGAGTTGTTTTGAAAAAGTTAAAAATTGTATATCAAATAAAAAACCAGATCAATTGCTTTTTATTAAATATTTTTTGACAAGTATTCAATGAAATCAGTTATGCTGGTGCTATTTTTTTGATTACTGAAAGATTACTAATAAATTTACAAATCACATCGTCAGCACCCAAATCCCTCAATGACTGCAACATGGAGTTGGATCTAAAATTATTGAAAGCTCCCTTAATGTCCACAAAAGATACAAGCGAGTTTTTCCGAAATGCAAGGGATTTCTCAATGTAGCCCACCAGTGAGTGATGCGCCGTATCAACAGACTTGCCCTTGCTGTAGACATGCTGCGATGCAGAGAGAAAATGTCTGGGAATAGACATCCTCAGATGAATTTTAATGACCCTTTCAAGGGTCTTGAGAAGAAATGACGGCAGTCTGATTGGCATGTAGTCCTTAGACTTGGTGTGTGATGTTTTCCCATTTGAATAAAAAACACCCCACATTTAGTCCATAGGGTAGGAACGTACGAGAATCTACTACATTCCTTGTAAATAGCGGACAGCCAATGAATTAAAAGATCCGCATTCTTCTGAAGGACGGCCGGAATGATACCGACCAGCCCAGGTTCCTTAAAGGAATCAAAGCTCCTTATCAACAAATTGAGCCAATCATAGCACAGAAAAATGGACACGGGTCCAGGCTCTGATAAGCAATAGTCAATAAACATCTCCAGCGTCTCCTGACTATTCGTAGTCCAGCTACCATCAGCTTTCTGAATGTAGCTAGGGACAGCCGAGCAAGAAGCCATTATTTTGCGCAATCGGTTTGTCTCCGAAAAGCCTTCCACGCCGCTGCAGAAGTTTCTCCAGGCATTCCGTTTCGCCGATCTAACTTAATTCTTAAACGTATTCAATGACGACTTATATTCCGCCCAGTTTCCCAAACGCTTAGCCATATTGAATAACATACGACAATCTTTGCGAGACTGTGCAACCTCAGGGTGTGATGTGCGTGAGGGAAAAAAAATTTTGGTTTTGAGAAATTTTTGAAATAAATCAAACTCTCAACTTCGCTTCGCGATGGACAGTGGCACGCTGGTGTTTGGGCTGAAGCTCGCCGGAAATGGGGGGTTCGTGTCCATCTACTCACACATACACAATTTAATTCGTGCCAAAAACGAAAGATGTAGATGAAAAACCGAAGCGGTATAAAACGAAGAACATTGAACAAAAACGACCGTCGAATGATGATAAGAAAAAGATTACGCTATTCTCGACATGACTGAGCTCGAGTCTTCAGGACCAGATGTTTGCGTCCTGGGCAGGCAGCCCACCCCGTATGACATTTTACCGTCATCCATGGCACTACTCATTGCCTGAAAAAGAATTGTTTGGGAGTAATGCCCCTAATCGTTACTTACCCTTTCGCTATACGCGTGTTACCTTTCAACCATTTCTAACTAAATTAAAACATTATTATTTGTTTTCTGTTACTTCGAAAAAAAGAATTTTACAATAAATGTTTATTTACTTTTTTGTTGCACTTAAGTTTAACAATTACTTTTGGATAAATAGTATAAGTAATATGTAAGAAATAAATTCATAAATACATGTTAATTGGGTCGAAACCTCAACTGCTTGAAGATTCAAACTTGATATTGGATCATCTCAATTAACAATCTTTTTTTTTTCTTTATATTACCGATAACTAAACGTTTATAGTATCGAGATAGATACTTGCTTAGTTTGCAATTAACTGTATAAAAATAAATTAATTTTAAACAATTGTCTCTGTTTCTTTGCTCATTTACATTCTTTTTTTTTGATCTTTGTCCTGTTATCAAATTTGGAAAATCAAGCTTATGAAGGTCAATCATAACTTCATACGTGTAATTATCAAGTTCTCTTATTTTTTTATAGAAATAGCAACTCTAAAAAAAAATAATAATAATATCAAGAGATTCAGAAAAGAAAGTTAAATGGCAACTTTGTATACTTAATTTAGGAATTAAAAAAAATGATTAAAAAAAAACAATAACTGGCAACTTAAAAAAAAATAATTATACCAAAAAAAAATTTCCGATGGCAACTTTGACTTTAAATAAAAATAATTATACCAAAAAAAGTTAAATGGCAACTTAATTTAGGAAAAAAAAAATTAGATAAAATAAAAAAAAAGGATCAAAAACAATTCCAAATGGTAACTTTGCACACACTATGGTTCTATTACAAATTTTCCTTTCCAATTCAAAATCGTTTGATGGGTCACCCTATCATTTTCACTTGTCAAATATAAATAGTTGTTCGTCTTTTTTTTTAGTCTTGAGATTTCCTTTTTTTTTTCTTTGGTAAATAACTATATAATCAGAATTTTATCAGAAAACTTTTTGGCTTCTTGGGCATTAATAAAGGCAAATGGAATCGAGGTAAGTTTAAATTGATAAATAGTTAAAATTAAGCCTCATCGTGATTTTCCTTTTTTTCTTAGAATTAATTCATTTCCAGAGTTGGCCGTACTACAAAGTTATGCCGGGTTAAGTTACCGAAAAACAAAACTTGGATTATTTAGTTATTTAAAAAAAGATATCTCAAACTACCGCTGGTTACTCTATGTGTCCGGCTGAGGGTTATTTAGTCCAGTCAATGTTTTTTTATCTAATGATTCATTCAGTTTTTAAAGTATTTCCCCAATCGGCTAGTTATTGGTTGTATTTTTTTCTTTTAAGTATTCGATTAGTTATTTATGTATTTGTTAGACTATTTATATACTAAGTTAATTATTTGTTAAGTTAATTCTATACCATGTTATTTATATGTTAACTTATTTATATACTAAGTTATTCATTCATAAAGTTATTTATATATAAAGTTGTTTATGTTAAATTATTTATATACTAAGTTATTTATTCATAAAGTTATTTATATATAAAGTTGTTTATGTTAAATTATTTATATACTAAGTTATTTATTTATAAAGTTATTTATATATAGCGTTGTTTATGTTAAACTATTTATATACTAAGTTATTTGTTCATAAAGTTATTTGTATATAAAGTTATTTATTTGTTAACTTATTTCTGTATTAAGTTAAATATGATTTAAAAAAAAAATAGTAATTGATCAGTTAATTTAAATATTGGAATATTAATTCGCTTCAGTCTTTAGCCACAAAGATGGGCATTTGAGTTTTGATTCGCTAAGTTAGGTATTAAAGTCCCCAACCACTTTAGGCCATAATTTCCAATTCAAGATCACGTTCATTCAGTCATTTATTTAAGGTATTTAAAATTCGTTGGCCTAGCACCTAAATATTATATTTCAATCCAGGTTGGTAAGTATCAATGTGGTCTAGGCAATTAAGTTAAACCTGGCCCGAGATTCAAAATGTATATGTATGTATATACACGTATATTCAGATTCCGTATTTTGGGCTTTAGTATAATTATTTGAATTCGGTCTAAGTTTAAGCGTTCAAACTCCGTTTAACATTGAGATTCCAGATTCAATTTAGGAACTTCAGTCCGAACTCATCCAAAGGTTCAAACCCAAAATCTAGGTCAAATGTCAAAATCCAGATTCAGTCGAAACATTCAAACTCAGATTAAGTTTAAGAATTCGAATTCAGCCCCATTTTTGGGTACAGACTTGTAACTTTAGTTCAGGTCAGTAAGTTAGAAATTTGGGTGTCCAAGAAATTTTCGAATTCAAGTCCACTTGAATTCATTCCCCTAAATAGGCATCGAGTTCGTTTCGGTAAGTGATATTCAGTAATTAAGAATTCCCTAGGTTATTGTTGAATTTGTTTTAGGACGAAAAGGCTTAGTAATTTAGGCTCCTAATACTTATAACGTAACGGAATGGAATCGTTCATCAAACGATTTATTTATTTGAGAGCTGCCAGTATGCATTTATTTATTCAATTATTTTCAGGTTCATAAAATTTTATAACTTCTAATTGCAGCCATTTATCTCTGAAGTGAGTTTTTTTTTTATGTATAAAAGATTCTTTATTGTCTCTTTTTTTTTTGTAATGTCTATAGCCTTATTTAATGTAAATTAACATACTAATTAAAGTAAAGTAAAATACTTAAAAGTTTTTTTTTTTTTTCAATAATCTAATTCATTTTCGAATGTAGGGACTAATCGGAAATTGAGTAATACCTAGGCACATAAATCAAGTTAAGATAAGACATAGTTACCCTGCCAGCATTTGTAAGATCGTTCTTTTTTCTATGGGTATGAGTCTTTTTTGAGTACTTTTGGTGATTGAAAACTAATTAATCACAAAAATTAGCACGAGAATGAACCGCGCTAACGAGTAACAAAAAAAAAGACCCTGATATGATTAAGACTTTCAGAAAAAAATGCTAGCTGGGCTATATCAGATTTTAAGTCATAGTACATGTTAGGGTTATAGTACCCCTAGGAGACGTATTAAGTTTAACATTGGCTAAAAAAAATAATTATAAGTAGTTGTAATAGACCTAAGTATAATCGTCATTAGGATCCTATATTAATTTAGATTATGACCCTAAGTATAATTATTTCAGTAGAAACCCAAGTGTGATATTACTTAAGTATTGACAATATTCATAAATTCAGGTACAATCGTGCCAATAATAATAATCGAGACGATATGTTCTAATATGTTTATAATAATAATTTAAAAGAATTAAAATAGTCTAAAAAAAACATGTGTAGAAAAAAACGATTGATCGGGATTACGGGCAGTTAGGAACTCTCTGGGCTATTGTCATATTCTTCTTTTTTTTTATATTGTCACTTTTTTTTTACCTGTGAATTTTTTTGTTTGAATCCAGGTACACCTTCGGGAATTTTTGGTTAAATTTTTAATCCAATGTGTGGTTAGACGTCTGGTTGCTTTGATGATGAGCTTTGGGCGTTTTTATTACGGTTGATGTCTAGATGCCAATTTGGTGCTCTGTGGAGGCAGCTACCGTTGTTTTTTTGTAGTGAGGTTGGCTTGTTGGTTTTGCGATCCGTTGATTCAGTTAGTGTGGTTAATGGTGGTAAATCCTCGAAACTTGTGGCATGAGGTGCCGCTTAACGTTTTGCGTTGGTAGTATTGATAATTGTTACCCACCATTCACTTTATGGGGGTGTAGTTGTTTTTTTTGCAAACCACAAAAAAAAACGTGGCGATTGTGACAGGCTAGTGGTTAAAGGTAAAAAACGTGGTGTTGATAATTTGGCTAGTGGTTACAGGTAAAAACGTGGTGATGATGGTAGGCTAATGGTTAAAGGTAAAAACGTGGTGATGATGGTAGGCTAATTAACCGAACTCAAAATTCCTCGCACTTTAGAGTAACCATTACACCCGCTTCGATTTTCGATTTCCTTTTCCTGGCCAGCTGAACTATTTTTCAGTTTTTCTTTAGAATTTTATGTTAATTTTTATGACCGGCACACTACCTTGTACAACCACGTATTTCCAATATAGATTGTTGGACACTGGGTATTTATTTTACTAAAAAATAATAATATTAAATTATTTTCTTTCCTTCTTTTACCATTTTGAGTTTTGTGTTAAACTCTCTTCCACGAGGTTTCACAAAAAACTCTATGTTTGCAATTTTTGGGTTTTTTCTTTTTTTATTTTCTAATTACCTAGCGTGTTTTTGCGTTTTCCTTTTTGTATGTATTTAAAACTCTGCCACTTACTAAATGAACCTTTTAGAGCGTGATCACGCATTTTTAAACCGCCGGCTATTCATTTTTGGCGTACCATTGTTGTCGCTGGTACGGCGTAAATGTTAGAGTTGTATTCCCTTTGGACCTATTTTTCAACTCTACATTTGCGCCAGTGTTGGTCGTCAGAGATGGAAGTTTGGGAAAAAAACTTATTCAAGATAATGTTGAAAGAAAAACGTCTAAACCGCCACACAGGCTACCAACACTTTCAAATCCGTAGGTTTCGTCACAAAGCCAGCTCTTTTCTCATTGCCTGTGATGTGAAAAGAGTTGGGAAAACCGGTTGGCCTGGCAACTTCCTTTCTTTTCGGCCATGAAAACCAGAAGTGTACTAACGGCCTTAAATTTTCGCCATTTTCGGCCATGTCACAACTACATATCCGGCCATGCTTTCTTTTCAACTTGTTCGTTTGGAAAGTGTACACCATATTTTTGGGGACCGGTTCAGCAAAAATTTTCTTAGTTGGAACAGTTTTTCTTATTTTTTCGCTTGGACATTGATTTAATTCCGCACATTGTTTCATCCAAAACTAACGGGCTTGGCATTTAAATTCTCTAAGTTGCATGTTCCATCATCACTTACCCAGGTAAAAAACAAATAAACAAAGAAAGGATGAAACCCTATTATGTCCATTACATCGTGACCAATTTTTCTTTAGGCAGTCAAACTGGCGGAAATTGCAGGGTGTCACCAAATGTGTTTCCACAAACAACAATAGAGCCTCATCTCGTTCCGATGCCGTGACGTCAGTTTAACGATAAATGCAACCCAAAAGAGTTGGACTTACTTCCAGGCGTAATTATCACCAGGAGTTAAATCCTGAACATCGACAACGAGCCAGAATCGTTGTCCTAACAGAATCAACGTTTACCCTAACCACAAGTGTAAGTGACTTATCCAATATACCCAATTTTGTTTACAGAAACAATAAGGCGTACAAATTTTTTGCTTCCTTTTTTCGTGTACCTTTCTCAATCTAAATAGTATTAACCCACTTATAATGGTATTAAAGGTATGTAATTAACGCCGCAACTTTTGGAATTCAACGTGTTGTTTATTAGTAAGATGTGTAGTAAAAAAAATGGATTTTTTTTTTTTTTTTTTTTTTTGGACACACGATAACCGTGTTGTACAGGTAGGCTTGATCTAGAACGGCGAGTTATTTAGGGCGTTTTAGAATCTATTGTCCGTATTCATACCAACATTCTAAACATAATAGGTTTAAAGAAAATTGAATAATCCTTTCCAATTGGTATGTAGAATTTTATTTTAAAACGGTAAACGGAGAGGTTAGTAGATTTTCCCTCAGTCGGAAGAGCTTCCCCGTATAGCAGTTCGCTAAAGCAAAGGCTGGCTATATTCAATTTAAGTTCTACCAAAAAAACAAACCAAAATTGTGTACTTTTCCACAATGAATGCGATTTTTAGCACTTGGCCATTGGCGTAATACTTCTCAAAAAAAATGTACGTTCAGAGACGTCCTTTTTAAGAATCCTTTCCCTTTTGTTCTCAAATACATATCTCCCAGACTAAATAAAGAGGTTATAAAGAATCCGAATACTGTTTAAGACTCATGTGCATATGTTTGTATGTGTATACTAATACATCTTACTTATTAAGAGATTTCCTGCCACCATTTTCTTCTTTTTTTTGTTCCTAAAAAAAATTTTATCGATAAGTAATGATAGAAAATGCTCTGTTGACGACACAGTTATTTTGTTTATATTTGGTTGAATCAGAACGCTTAAAAAAAATTATTTAAATGTAAAGAAAGAAAGATTTTCGAAGTAACTTTAAAAGAGGATAAGACAAATCGACATAGATTGCAAAACGTAACTTCAGTCTAAGTAAAATCTAAGCTTATGATAATAATAAAAATTTAAAAGACCAAAACCTAACGCGATTTAAACCTGAAGTTGACAAGAAAAATATACTTCCCAGACTGACACTTCCCTCTTAATTTTACAGGTGTGAATTAACATCATCCGGTAATTAAACGATCCTTCCTTACAAGCTGTCTGCATTTACAATTCAACCTACAACGAACAATATTACTTTGCGACTCACAAGTATTCTATTGTTTCAAGTGCTGCGCGTGTATTACCCCTATCAACTGTCCCTTGAGATTCTCAACTTCATACTGGCTATTACCTATCGCCCTTCTAATTCTACACCTCAGCCAGGGTCTACAAAGCTTGGCATTTATGCCTTTCGTAAATTTGCTTTGTATAAAGTTTTTCCTATAGACCTCTTGACCAGCGGTAAATTTTATGTTTCGGCTTTTAAGGTTGTAAGATTTAACGTTTTTCAGATAGGCATCGTGCAGCTTCTCACCCACTTTCTGGTGTATAAGTTGCATTTGTGAGGATTTTGGTAGTACTAGCATTTCCCCCTCTTCAGCAGATTTTAATTTTCTTAAAATTACATAGGCGTCGGCGTGAGTAATCATGTTGTAACCGGTTAACGAAAAATAGGGGGTAACACCTGTGGAAGAGTGAACCGTAGACCTTAGGGAACATTCAATTTTAGATAAATTCTCGTCCCACTTAGTTTGATCCTGGTCTAAGAAACTTCTAATCGAACTAAGTATTGTCTGGTTCACCCTCTCACTAGCGTTCGATTGTGGTGAGTATATAGGGGTCCGGATGTGTTTTACACCAAATATTTGTAAAAAATCTTTAAATGCTTCAGAGGTGAATTGTTTGCCGTTGTCCGAGTGTAGGTATTCTGGCACTCCAAATTTGTAAAATACTTCGTCTCTTAAAAATTTTATAACCGCTTTGGTTGTTGCTTTCGACAGGGCTTTTAATAAAACGAATTTTGTTTTGTGATCTAGTACTATGAAAATAAATGTGTTACCGGATTTTGTTCGGGTGTAAGGTCCTAAGAAGTCTATGTATATTTTCTGGAAAGGCCTTTGAGTCCTGACTTCGTATCCCATGGGTGGCCGTAAAATTTGTTTTGGGTGTTTTATCTCCTTACAAGTACTGCAATCTCTAACAAAATCCCTTATCTGCTTCACCATAGAAGGCCAATAAAAATACTCACGAATATTATACAGCGTTTTCGCTATGCCTCCATGCGAGGTGTTATCAATGTGCGATCTCTTAATTAAACTCTCAGTTAGATCTATCGGTACCCATATTTTCCAGCATTCGGTCTCATTATCTAAGTCGTTTCTGTTGAATTTAACTTTTTTGTATATGACCTTATCTTCCACTTTCAAATCAGGCAATCGGTCCCCATTCTGTTCTACCGTGTCTATTAAGGCCAGATAATCCTGACTTTTGAAAGCTTCAGAGTTAAAATCAATCAATGGGCCACTATTTAAAACCAAAGCCTCCATGTCTTGACGCGAAAGCATGTCGGGGACAACGTTTTTCGTTCCTTTTCTGTGCTCGATATTAAATTTAAAGCCTTGCAGCTTTAAACTCCATCGAGCAAGTCTCCCGTTCAAATCCTGCTGACGCATCAGCCACTTCAGGCTGGAATGGTCTGTGAAGACCGTAAAGTCCATTAACTCTATATACTGGCGGAATTTTTCTATGGCCAGAACTACAGCGAGGCATTCTTTTTCGGTCGTTGAATAGTTTTTCTGTGCCTGGTTCAGTTTTTTTGAAAAATATTCAATAGGGTGTTCGCCGTCTTCATCGTCTTTTTGAAACAGAACTGCCCCTATTCCTACGTTTGATGCATCGCATTGGACAAAGAATGGCCTTTCGAAATCTGGGCTAGACAAAACTGGACTGGTCACTAACCTAAGCTTGAGCTCCTCAAAAGATTTTGTTGCCTCAGGTGTAAAATGAAATTTCGGTGATTTTTTTAGGGTATCTGTTAAAGGTGCCGTAAGAGTGGAAAAATCGTTGATAAAGCGTCGGTACCACCCTACTGTGCCTAAAAATCTTCTTACCTCTTTTTGGGTTTTTGGAGGATTAATGTCTAAAATAGCCCTGACTTTTTCTTCGTCTGGTTTCAGTTTTCCGCCGCCAACTATATATCCCAAGTATTTTAATTCGCGGTAGCAAAATTTCGATTTCTGCATGTTAATTGTTAGTCCAGCGCTCGTTAGTTTCTGTCCCACAACACGAAGCATGACCATATGATCTTCGAAGTTTGATGACACAACCAATAAATCGTCCAAGTAGATGAAAACCCTATCCTTTAGCTCAGATGGCACCACTTTATCCATCAACCGACAAAGCCTCTGGGCAGCGTTGCACAGTCCAAAAGGCATCATTTTGAATTGATACTGAGGTCTGCCAGGAACTGTGAACGCTGTCTTCGGTCTGCTTGCCTCATCCAGAGGGATTTGCCAGAAGGCATCCTTGAGGTCGATTGATGAGATAAAGTGGGTATCTCCTAATCTTGCCAGCAATCCATCTATATTGGGCAGAGGGTACGCATCCTTTCTCGTGACCTTGTTGAGCTCCCGGGCGTCGAGGCAAAGCCTGTTCTTGTTGGGCTTAATGACCAAAGTCATACGGTTGTTCCACTCTGCTCCAGTGGCTACTTCGATTACGTCCAGTTCGATCATCCTGTCGAGTTCAGCGTATATTAATTTTTGCACTGCTGGACTCACGGGGTAGTGTCTCATCTTCTTGGCCGGTGCATCTCCAGTGTCTATTGTGTGTTTTTCGATCTCTGTTCGTCCTAAGCCATACTGTGTATAACACCGAAACGAGGATTTTACATTTTCTAAAATTTTTCGTTGACGTGAAGTTAACTGGTGCATTTTGGACTCTTCCGAATTTGTGAGAGAAATTTCGTCGATTATATTATTTTCAAAAGAAACCTTCAAACCTATTTTCTTCCAAAAATCATACCCTAATATCAGTTCCTGACTTAAGTTTGGTACTAGATATAACATAATTTCCACGAATTTATTCCCATATTTAATTTTTACAAAAATTTTGCCAATAATTAAATGTTGTTTCCCATCCGCTGTACGCACAGAAGATTTAAAATCGATTATTTTCGCATCCATTTGCGTTGCGTTCTCAATACAGTTTCGGCCAAGACAACTCACAGAGGCTCCACTATCTAACAGGCCTTGATATTGAGAATCATTAATCTCGACTGTCATATAGGGTCTAATGTCATTTTCGATGCCTATAACCGTGGATGCTATTACTTTCCTTTCTTCTTTTCTTAAGGCGTATCTTTCTCTGGTTTTTCGGATTCTATTGCTAACTATGGGTACATAATCTGTAAAAATTTCGGAACGAATTCGGTTGTAGTTTTCTAGACGCTGTTCATACGATAGGCCTGGATTAAGACCATGTGGCTTTGAGTTATAATTTATTTTCAAATAATCATTTGTACTTTTAGTTTCTGTGTTTTCATCATTTTTGGCGTGGGTGTTGGCAGTTCCTTCATCCGGTTGTTTGACTTTGTCTTGGGTTGGGTTTGCGTCGATCCTTTCGTTGGGTTGGTCTTGATCAGTTAACATGAAATTTAAAAAATTGTCTTTTACTGGGAGGTGGTTTGGTTTGAACACGTCGGCCCAGTCTTCCGCATGTTCGATTTGCTGTTTCCCGCACATCTGGGGCAAGTCGGGCTAGTTACGTCCTCGAACCCACATTTGTAGCAGAAGACATTGCGTTGTACTACGGGGCATTCAATAAAAGAGTGGCCAGGTGCTTTACAGTTCCAACATGTGAGCTGTTTTGCTGGCAAACTATCCCTTTGAAGTGCCTCCACCTGCTGTGCCTGCTCGTCTATCTGCTCGTGCTCAAACAAGTCCATCTCATACACTCGTCGAGAATGACCTAAAGGCATACGGGTCGAAGATCGCTTGGCAATATTCCTTTCTGCCCTTTTGCACTCCTCCAGTAGCTGATCCAGACTGTCAATCCGAATGGCGAAAACCAGTTGAGCCAAACCGTCTTTCAGGTTGTCTTTAACAATTTTTACTAGTTCGCTCTCTAGTACGCTTACCCTCATTTGGTTTTTAAGTTTGACAATCTCGGTTATAAACGCATCCGCAGACTCATTTGGCGCTTGCCTACGCTCCATAATTTTCCTTTGAATTTCAAAATCGCTTTCGAAATTTCGAAATTTTTTTATCAGGTGGTGTTTAAAAGTCTGCCAGTCACATATCGGATGCTTCATTCTAAAAGACCAGAACCAGTTGCTTGCCTCCCCCGTGACTAAGTGATGAAAACCTTTCATTAAAACTTCCCACGAACAGTTATAATCATGTTTCAATGCCTCTACCCGAAATACAAAATCCTCAACCGTTAACGACTTATTAGTACCATCGTACCTTATTCCCCATTTTTCCAATTGGTTTGGAGTTATTGGTTTAAAACCATGGAACGAAGGTGAATTTCCAAAACCTGGGTATTGTTCGTCAAAATTCTGAGGAATGTTATTAAATACTGGTTCGGCTAGGTTGGGTTGACGCGGGCGTTGTTGTCTGAACATTTGAGGGTCATTCCGTGCAAAATGTTGTGCTTGTGGTGGTCTGTTATTATAAAAAGGAGTTCGATAGGCATGCTGGGGGTCAGAAGGTCCATTATTGCGGAAAGTCTGGTTCTCCGAAGAAATGCCACGTTCGGAACGCAAGGACTCCCTGATCAATTGAGGTAGCATAAGTTGCATGTTTTGAACTTCATTCATAATTGCAGCCTGTGCAGCTCCCACCGAAGCACTGACATAGTCCCTCAGCGTCAAGCCCTCCTCAGTAACAACCATTTCGGGGTCTACTTCCTCGCCAACAGGGGCTAAATTATTCCTATTCATGTTTCCTAAATCAAAATCACGAGTACCCTGGTTACCTGTCTGTCCACTTATTTCCCTTGCAGTAATGCTGCTGTAGGTCGGTGTACGTATAGTACTAAAACTATCAGGTGAAGAATGGGTTTGTGGTCCAAATCCGGGTGGGAATCTAATCGACATTAACGGAGTTACCGCGTTTGTAGAAACAATAGGTGCTGTATTTGGATTGGTAACTGTGGTTGTCGTCGTGGTTGGAATGTCGTCGCTATTGCTTGCCTGGTTTCTACTAGATGATCGGAGTTGCCTAGTATTCATCCTTATATAAAACCGTTCGCAGATCAAAACTTTCAACTATCACAGTCTAGCAACGAAGGCCAAACAATTACTACCAATATTACCCGTGGAAAAACTACAACCTTAAATCAAGAAACCAATGGACTCTAATTATAAAAAATCAATAAAAAAAAATATTCAAATGTAAATGTTTAAGAAATTAGCACGTAATTTCTCAATCCCAGTATCCCGAAACAATTAAATTTAAGAAAATATTATTCCCTTAAATTATAATTTACTAATAAAATCCCAAGAAAATGTAATTCCAAAAAAAAAGTATAAATCAAGAAATATGTGACAAAAGATCTTCACAAATTAATTTGTAAAACGAAATATCAATTGTCATTAGAGAAAAATCCGAGTGTATGTGAGATTGTAATTATTATACAACCTTACAATCTCAATATCGATAAACCGAGTCAACTTCAAAAGCAAATACCACCGCCAGAATTCATAAAAAAGATGTTCTAAATTTAACTACCGTTTACGAAACAAAATTTCTGTCCGCAAATTTTCCCCAATAAACGTTTGTTAAATTTAATAATCCTTTATGAATACGAAGTCAATTTTTAAATTTAAATGTATTACCGATATCGAAAAGGAAAATCAATATAAAAAAAATTTTAAGTTTTTAATAATCGTCGATTATTATCTTATTTTAGAAATATAAAAGCCAAGATATTTTTGTAAATCCCTATATAAAATAAAAATCAATTGTAATTATGTAAACAAACTTCACATGTATGTATACTTGCGATTGTTGTATAATTTAACAATTTAAATGTCGAAAAAGAATTAAGCTGTAAGAAAATGTTATATCTTCAAATTCGAAGTTAAAAAAAATTCAAAAAAATGTAAATGTAAAAATACCATAAAAATAATCACCGATTATTAACCTATGTCGAAAAGTATTTGCAAAGATAAATAGATTTCTAATTAAATTTATTTGAATTGTAATAGTATTAAAGAAAAATATACGTTTTAATGTATATAATAATGTATAAGATAATTGGAAAAACTATTTTCTAGTTGCAAATAAGTTTAAGTAATGTTAGTAGATTATAAGTCTAGTATAAGAGTTCAAATATGACCAAAAAATATTATTCTAAATTATCAACTACAAATGATTAATGTTTATTAGTTTTCAAATATTTAATTTAATATATACAAAATATGTTTTGGTTGAAATTTGGTAACAGACGTGTAGTGGCGAAATGTGTGTGATTTATTTTTACTCGAGTTTAAAATCATTGGGTATTTTGTTCTCAGAATCGAGAACTTCAAATCTCATACGATGTTTAAGTATGATAAAAGTTTATGAAAATCAATCATGTCAAAATAAATTTTATTTTACGTAAAGTGCGTTAATTGTTGTTACCAACAAGTTTCTATCATCAATCAACTGCAAACGAAAACACAAGACAAAACGACATAGAGTGAGTCTCCTGGACTTTCCTCTCCTCTCATCCAATAATGAAAACATACGATCACCTAGCTATATAGCCGCCGTATCAAGTTTTTCATTATGGATTCGATTCGATTCAATCCATTCGACTCCCTCAGTCTCGTCTCTTATGTCGGAAGCCATTGCAACTCAGGCTTGGTGTTTACCTAACACCTTCCAGGACATAGGTCGTCAGTCATAAGGTCAGAAAACCGAGATCCCAATACCTAACTTCCCCATACGATGCCGTCGCAACGCAGGAATGGTGTGTACTTAACACCTTCCGGGACAATCGTCAAAAATATGAAAAGAAAAAAAAGTTATTGGATTAAACATTTTATCCGGAAATGTTCAAAGGTGTGGAAGCCAGAAAAGATGAATTAAAACACCTTCAGGCTAAATTACTTTAACCCGAAGGGTTAACTAACTTTCGAGCCCCACGTTGGGCGCCATTTTGTGTGATGTGCGTGAGGGAAAAAAAATTTTGGTTTTGAGAAATTTTTGAAATAAATCAAACTCTCAACTTCGCTTCGCGATGGACAGTGGCACGCTGGTGTTTGGGCTGAAGCTCGCCGGAAATGGGGGGTTCGTGTCCATCTACTCACACATACACAATTTAATTCGTGCCAAAAACGAAAGATGTAGATGAAAAACCGAAGCGGTATAAAACGAAGAACATTGAACAAAAACGACCGTCGAATGATGATAAGAAAAAGATTACGCTATTCTCGACATGACTGAGCTCGAGTCTTCAGGACCAGATGTTTGCGTCCTGGGCAGGCAGCCCACCCCGTATGACATTTTACCGTCATCCATGGCACTACTCATTGCCTGAAAAAGAATTGTTTGGGAGTAATGCCCCTAATCGTTACTTACCCTTTCGCTATACGCGTGTTACCTTTCAACCATTTCTAACTAAATTAAAACATTATTATTTGTTTTCTGTTACTTCGAAAAAAAGAATTTTACAATAAATGTTTATTTACTTTTTTGTTGCACTTAAGTTTAACAATTACTTTTGGATAAATAGTATAAGTAATATGTAAGAAATAAATTCATAAATACATGTTAATTGGGTCGAAACCTCAACTGCTTGAAGATTCAAACTTGATATTGGATCATCTCAATTAACAATCTTTTTTTTTTCTTTATATTACCGATAACTAAACGTTTATAGTATCGAGATAGATACTTGCTTAGTTTGCAATTAACTGTATAAAAATAAATTAATTTTAAACAATTGTCTCTGTTTCTTTGCTCATTTACATTCTTTTTTTTTGATCTTTGTCCTGTTATCAAATTTGGAAAATCAAGCTTATGAAGGTCAATCATAACTTCATACGTGTAATTATCAAGTTCTCTTATTTTTTTATAGAAATAGCAACTCTAAAAAAAAATAATAATAATATCAAGAGATTCAGAAAAGAAAGTTAAATGGCAACTTTGTATACTTAATTTAGGAATTAAAAAAAATGATTAAAAAAAAACAATAACTGGCAACTTAAAAAAAAATAATTATACCAAAAAAAAATTTCCGATGGCAACTTTGACTTTAAATAAAAATAATTATACCAAAAAAAGTTAAATGGCAACTTAATTTAGGAAAAAAAAAATTAGATAAAATAAAAAAAAAGGATCAAAAACAATTCCAAATGGTAACTTTGCACACACTATGGTTCTATTACAAATTTTCCTTTCCAATTCAAAATCGTTTGATGGGTCACCCTATCATTTTCACTTGTCAAATATAAATAGTTGTTCGTCTTTTTTTTTAGTCTTGAGATTTCCTTTTTTTTTTCTTTGGTAAATAACTATATAATCAGAATTTTATCAGAAAACTTTTTGGCTTCTTGGGCATTAATAAAGGCAAATGGAATCGAGGTAAGTTTAAATTGATAAATAGTTAAAATTAAGCCTCATCGTGATTTTCCTTTTTTTCTTAGAATTAATTCATTTCCAGAGTTGGCCGTACTACAAAGTTATGCCGGGTTAAGTTACCGAAAAACAAAACTTGGATTATTTAGTTATTTAAAAAAAGATATCTCAAACTACCGCTGGTTACTCTATGTGTCCGGCTGAGGGTTATTTAGTCCAGTCAATGTTTTTTTATCTAATGATTCATTCAGTTTTTAAAGTATTTCCCCAATCGGCTAGTTATTGGTTGTATTTTTTTCTTTTAAGTATTCGATTAGTTATTTATGTATTTGTTAGACTATTTATATACTAAGTTAATTATTTGTTAAGTTAATTCTATACCATGTTATTTATATGTTAACTTATTTATATACTAAGTTATTCATTCATAAAGTTATTTATATATAAAGTTGTTTATGTTAAATTATTTATATACTAAGTTATTTATTCATAAAGTTATTTATATATAAAGTTGTTTATGTTAAATTATTTATATACTAAGTTATTTATTTATAAAGTTATTTATATATAGCGTTGTTTATGTTAAACTATTTATATACTAAGTTATTTGTTCATAAAGTTATTTGTATATAAAGTTATTTATTTGTTAACTTATTTCTGTATTAAGTTAAATATGATTTAAAAAAAAAATAGTAATTGATCAGTTAATTTAAATATTGGAATATTAATTCGCTTCAGTCTTTAGCCACAAAGATGGGCATTTGAGTTTTGATTCGCTAAGTTAGGTATTAAAGTCCCCAACCACTTTAGGCCATAATTTCCAATTCAAGATCACGTTCATTCAGTCATTTATTTAAGGTATTTAAAATTCGTTGGCCTAGCACCTAAATATTATATTTCAATCCAGGTTGGTAAGTATCAATGTGGTCTAGGCAATTAAGTTAAACCTGGCCCGAGATTCAAAATGTATATGTATGTATATACACGTATATTCAGATTCCGTATTTTGGGCTTTAGTATAATTATTTGAATTCGGTCTAAGTTTAAGCGTTCAAACTCCGTTTAACATTGAGATTCCAGATTCAATTTAGGAACTTCAGTCCGAACTCATCCAAAGGTTCAAACCCAAAATCTAGGTCAAATGTCAAAATCCAGATTCAGTCGAAACATTCAAACTCAGATTAAGTTTAAGAATTCGAATTCAGCCCCATTTTTGGGTACAGACTTGTAACTTTAGTTCAGGTCAGTAAGTTAGAAATTTGGGTGTCCAAGAAATTTTCGAATTCAAGTCCACTTGAATTCATTCCCCTAAATAGGCATCGAGTTCGTTTCGGTAAGTGATATTCAGTAATTAAGAATTCCCTAGGTTATTGTTGAATTTGTTTTAGGACGAAAAGGCTTAGTAATTTAGGCTCCTAATACTTATAACGTAACGGAATGGAATCGTTCATCAAACGATTTATTTATTTGAGAGCTGCCAGTATGCATTTATTTATTCAATTATTTTCAGGTTCATAAAATTTTATAACTTCTAATTGCAGCCATTTATCTCTGAAGTGAGTTTTTTTTTTATGTATAAAAGATTCTTTATTGTCTCTTTTTTTTTTGTAATGTCTATAGCCTTATTTAATGTAAATTAACATACTAATTAAAGTAAAGTAAAATACTTAAAAGTTTTTTTTTTTTTTCAATAATCTAATTCATTTTCGAATGTAGGGACTAATCGGAAATTGAGTAATACCTAGGCACATAAATCAAGTTAAGATAAGACATAGTTACCCTGCCAGCATTTGTAAGATCGTTCTTTTTTCTATGGGTATGAGTCTTTTTTGAGTACTTTTGGTGATTGAAAACTAATTAATCACAAAAATTAGCACGAGAATGAACCGCGCTAACGAGTAACAAAAAAAAAGACCCTGATATGATTAAGACTTTCAGAAAAAAATGCTAGCTGGGCTATATCAGATTTTAAGTCATAGTACATGTTAGGGTTATAGTACCCCTAGGAGACGTATTAAGTTTAACATTGGCTAAAAAAAATAATTATAAGTAGTTGTAATAGACCTAAGTATAATCGTCATTAGGATCCTATATTAATTTAGATTATGACCCTAAGTATAATTATTTCAGTAGAAACCCAAGTGTGATATTACTTAAGTATTGACAATATTCATAAATTCAGGTACAATCGTGCCAATAATAATAATCGAGACGATATGTTCTAATATGTTTATAATAATAATTTAAAAGAATTAAAATAGTCTAAAAAAAACATGTGTAGAAAAAAACGATTGATCGGGATTACGGGCAGTTAGGAACTCTCTGGGCTATTGTCATATTCTTCTTTTTTTTTATATTGTCACTTTTTTTTTACCTGTGAATTTTTTTGTTTGAATCCAGGTACACCTTCGGGAATTTTTGGTTAAATTTTTAATCCAATGTGTGGTTAGACGTCTGGTTGCTTTGATGATGAGCTTTGGGCGTTTTTATTACGGTTGATGTCTAGATGCCAATTTGGTGCTCTGTGGAGGCAGCTACCGTTGTTTTTTTGTAGTGAGGTTGGCTTGTTGGTTTTGCGATCCGTTGATTCAGTTAGTGTGGTTAATGGTGGTAAATCCTCGAAACTTGTGGCATGAGGTGCCGCTTAACGTTTTGCGTTGGTAGTATTGATAATTGTTACCCACCATTCACTTTATGGGGGTGTAGTTGTTTTTTTTGCAAACCACAAAAAAAAACGTGGCGATTGTGACAGGCTAGTGGTTAAAGGTAAAAAACGTGGTGTTGATAATTTGGCTAGTGGTTACAGGTAAAAACGTGGTGATGATGGTAGGCTAATGGTTAAAGGTAAAAACGTGGTGATGATGGTAGGCTAATTAACCGAACTCAAAATTCCTCGCACTTTAGAGTAACCATTACACCCGCTTCGATTTTCGATTTCCTTTTCCTGGCCAGCTGAACTATTTTTCAGTTTTTCTTTAGAATTTTATGTTAATTTTTATGACCGGCACACTACCTTGTACAACCACGTATTTCCAATATAGATTGTTGGACACTGGGTATTTATTTTACTAAAAAATAATAATATTAAATTATTTTCTTTCCTTCTTTTACCATTTTGAGTTTTGTGTTAAACTCTCTTCCACGAGGTTTCACAAAAAACTCTATGTTTGCAATTTTTGGGTTTTTTCTTTTTTTATTTTCTAATTACCTAGCGTGTTTTTGCGTTTTCCTTTTTGTATGTATTTAAAACTCTGCCACTTACTAAATGAACCTTTTAGAGCGTGATCACGCATTTTTAAACCGCCGGCTATTCATTTTTGGCGTACCATTGTTGTCGCTGGTACGGCGTAAATGTTAGAGTTGTATTCCCTTTGGACCTATTTTTCAACTCTACATTTGCGCCAGTGTTGGTCGTCAGAGATGGAAGTTTGGGAAAAAAACTTATTCAAGATAATGTTGAAAGAAAAACGTCTAAACCGCCACACAGGCTACCAACACTTTCAAATCCGTAGGTTTCGTCACAAGGGCTCCACCATGGTGGCTAAGACCCCTCCTTTCTAACCACTGGCGTGCAGGCCAGTGCCGTGGCGTGACGCAGTGCCTCCGATAGGAAGTCCACAGCCATTTCCGTCTCCGTAACGCCACTAATGACGGACTGAGCACAAAGAGTTAGCGAGCAGTCTATTTGAGAGTCCCACTTCGTTCTTCTGTTATTTACAAAAGTACACAACACCAAGGGTCGTAAACCTAATTGAAACTCAACATATCCGTGTCCGAAAAGGAACAGTCATTAGAGACAGCCCAATTGCTTATTAAGTCGGAGTGTTCCAAGCTGACCAATCTCACATCGAGAACCTCCTGCATATTAGCTACAATAAACGTAGGTTCCGCGCCTATGTTTGCAATTTCCAAATTACTATTACAGATAAAAGAAAATAGGGACTCACCTCTAGTGTTGGTATCGGAGCTGCCCCACGTAATGTGGTGCGCATAAGCTTCAGCACAGATACCCACCGGGTTACCCATGGAGCCAGCTTTGACTACTAAGCCACGGAGGAGCCTAATGGGCGGCTCATCATCATGGTCGTGCCCGAGACGATCCAGATCGACCTTTCGCCCATCTCCAGGGTCACTTTAAGCTCACATTAATTTATTTGCATAAGGCCGTTAAAGTTTAATTTTGTTAATGGACTGTAGTTTTTCCTGCTTTTAGGAGTAAGTAGTTCTGGCAAATTTATTTAGTAGTTTTTGTGATTTTAATTTCATTCGTATTAAATTTCCAGAACTTGGTCAAGTATTCTTTGAAATTTTAAGATTATAAAATTAAAACTCTTTTAATTTTTTAAGTAGTTTTATTATTTTTACTTTTAAAATACCAGAAAAATAAAATAATAAATATTTGAATAATATTTGAGAATATATGTTCACATACAATACAATAAAATACAATAGAATAATAAAAACAAATAATAATTTCATTTAAAAGTGGATAAAAAGCAAAGAAGACGACGTAGAAGTTGTTTGATCCTACACATCTGGTTGATACACATACTTTGATTAAATTTATTTTGTTTTTGTTTTTTTTTTTTATTTGTGACTTTATAAAGTAGGAGTAAATACAATACAATTGAATAAGACTTATTAACAAATAATAAAAGTAAATATTAATAAAAAAAAACATCTTAAAAACTATAAAATATTGAGTATCTGTTTAAAAAAATATACATACACAAATGAATGAATAAATTGTAATAAATCTAGTTACGAGATTTCTGATTAAAACAGAAAACGTATTTAACCAAAAAAATTAAAAACAAAAAATAAATTTTAACTAATTATTTTTTTGATTTTTTTTTGTTGCTTGCCAAAAAGTAGAGAAAATGCTTAATATTATTACGAGTGTGTGTTGTTGATTTATTTTGTTTAAAATATGAGAAGGTATAAAGTGTTAAGGAAGTATTTTCTTTCTTTTGTTGGTTAATTTTTCTAAAATTTTAATTTTTTTTTTTTATAAGATTTTCAAAATTTTCTTTTCATTTTATTTAATTTTTGTTATTGTTTGTTCCCTGATTCATTGTTGTTGTATGATATTTAGCCCAATGGATTGTTGGTGTCAAAAGTGACCTTTGGCACAAAACCATTTTCACCTTCCACAGTATAAGCAACAGTCATTAATCTACCATCGGGTAACCAAACGGAATACTGACCAGATACCTATTGGTTAAGATAGTAGAAATAGTAGAGTTATTACAATTATTTGTTATTGTTATAATTTCTTTTGTTAAACCATGGCTTCACTTACTTTTCCTTGTGCATCACCAGCTTCATTTTTATTGAAAAATAATTCCTTTTCGGGATCTTTGACTTCATATTGATATTCATACTGTTGAGGAGAAAGAGAAAATTAATTTATATACCTTTTATGATTAACAAGGCGAATTTATATATCAGGTGGCGGAAATAACACAGCTACTGAGCAAGGCGTTATTATACGTAGGGATAATTGTATATTCGTAGAAATTTTCTTCAAAAAAAAAAAAAAATGGCCGTAGGGGAAAAAGGACAGACTTTTTTAAATCAATAAAATGTAGTGACTTTTGTGTAATGTTGGAAAACTATATACATTTGACAACCTTTTTCAATTAATGATAGCATACTAATAAAATTGTTAATACGTCAACATTACAAATTGGTAAATTTCTTTGAGTCATCGCTTTCCGTTATTTTAGCTTTGATTTTAAAGACAATATGTTAAATCTTATGAGCTTAATTTTCCAGAAATAGATAATTTGTAAAATATGGGCATCGAATAGTTTTGGATTAAAGTCACCAATATCAAAAATTTTAATGAAAATTTCATTTCCCCCCTTCAGTGGAAATTATCTATCTTTGGTTTATCACTGCCAGATGCCAATACAGATAGAAATAATTTTTTCTATCATCGGTGATGTTGGCATCTTTAGAAATAAGCTAAGTAATAAAATTTTATCTTCAATTTGTATTGTCCGCTCTTTTTTACAAGACAATGAAAAATTGTTATACCTTCCAGTGCACCGCAACTTATTAACTAAAAACAAGTAAGAGAGCTATATTCGGCTATGCCGAATCTTATATACCCTTCAAAAAGTTATATACATAAATAACGTTCTTTAGATAGATACAAATAAATATTAATTGAGGCACGCCAACTTTTCATTTCGCCATGCCGACAAAAAATTTATATATGTACCTAAGCCTGGTTTCCTCTTTTGCCAAAGTTGATGTTTGAAATTCGTTTTATAATCTTAAAATCGTTTTTTAGAACATAAACAAATTAAATAAAAAAAATGAAAAAAAATTATTTTTGGGATTCGAACTGGCAATATCATTAGTCTCAGCAGAGAACTTAATAACTCGGCTACGAAAGCTTTTACTAAAGAAGCGTTAAATTAAAATATATTGAGTCTAACACTCAATTTACATGATGAATTTTATGACGTCAATTTTGGAAGTCATTTTTTGTTTGGAAGCAAGCGGTGTAGAGAAGAAAGAGGAAGAGAAAACAGAAATCATGTCTATTTTTCTACCCCTCTTTCTTCTCTACACCGCTTGCTACCAAACAAAAAAATGACGTCCAAAATTGGACGTCATAAAATTCATCATGTAAATTGAGTGTTAGACTCAATATATTTTAATTTAACGCTTCTTTAGTAAAAGCTTTCGTAGCCGAGTTATTAAGTTCTCTGCTGAGACTAATGATATTGCCAGTTCGAATCCCAAAAATAATTTTTTTTCATTTTTTTTATTTAATTTGTTTATGTTCTAAAAAACGATTTTAAGATTATAAAACGAATTTCAAACATCAACATCATGTAAATTGAGTGTAAGAGTTTGTTTCTTTATTTGAGCGGCATATCATATACATGCAGTAATGTGTATGTGTATGCGTAAAATTAAACACATTACAAATAAAATCCACCACTTGTAGTGAAGGGTTTAAAAAAAAAACACTTATCAACACTGTATTACCACAGCCACTGTATGACCGTAGAAACCAAAATTGAATTGGTTTGTATGGTATGCTTATGTCGTTTTGGTAATACAGTGTTGGTATGGTAATGTCACGTCAAATTGGACCTTTAAAGGAAAAAATTTGAGGCAGTCGTGTTTTTTTACTCATATCTCAGCCATTTGTGGACCGATCTTGCTGAATTTCAATAGCAAACAATTCCGGACCATATGTGAAATAAATGTATAATAACCTGGCCCCCATCCTATATTGGGTCTTCGGAAAATCCATTTCAACGGACAGACGGATATCGTTAAATCAACTTCGCTCCTCATAAGGACCCAGAATATATATACTTTATAGGGTCTAACATCAATATTATAGAAATTACAAACGGAATGACATACTTATATATGCCCTATTCACCACCTGTACTGAAGGGTATACAAATGGTATCCTTACCCCAGTACGATTGTTAGAAAATTAACCACTCGAAATTGATACAGGTAAACAATAAATGTTTCTATTTAGTTTCCAAACAAAATCCAAAAGAACATAGATGTGATTTTAAGTGGATTTATATCACTTGTTTTTTACCTTTTGTTTTGGTTAATTAAGTTTTTTAGCTTTTATTTAGTTTATATTTAAGGAATCAGCTTCTCGGGCAAAATAGCCGCATTTGATCTAATTTTTAGATCATAAATGATGAAACCCATCAAAGAGTAATATATGATACAATTTTCTGTTCTCTTTTTACCGGTAGTTCTTATAATCATTTTAAAGTATTTTCAGCTTATTATTCAATCGTAAATTATATAGTTTTTGAGTATATTTTAAATATTTTCTCTTTCATTTATTTTCATTAATAATAATTTTTGGGCTTCTTTTTTAGCCATTCTTTTATTTGTTCGGCAATGAATCATATATGTCTGGGTTCACTCTATGAAAGTTTTCTTTCAGAAAGTCTGAGTCTATTGGTGAGAGGGGTAGATAACATGCTTTTCTTCACTCCTTTCTCACCCATAACCTCAGACTTTCTGAAAGAAAACTTTCATAGTGTGAACCCAGACTATGAATCCTTTCTCAATCGCTCAGGTGATAAGTCAGTTTTTAATTATCAGCTGATTTTTTCAAAAAATTATTACCCCAATGCTAGCGGGGAACAACTTTAAATAAAGTTTATATACATTTATGCAAATGGTTTTACTTGTATTGATGTTATTATCATTTAAAGTTGTAGGGATTTTTGTAGACAATTTTTTTAACGCTTAAGCCTGGTACTCTGTTCAACATTTCACGTGAAATGCTGTCAAAATGCATATGAAAAAAACTTGTGCGGAATATCTACGAAATAATGTTGATGGAGTTGTACTCTGTTTATTTTGTGAAAAAGTTCCGAAATGTTTCTGGCAACATTTTTTTTACAACTGCGAAATAATGTAAGCTGCCTTTATTTCACGTGGAATTTTAAGCAAAAGCAAAAAATATGAACTTAATATTAAAAAAGAAATACAAAATTAAAATAACACATTCGGTAACAGTTTTTTATCCATATTTACTTTTTTTTATTAAATTTTTTATTAAAAAAAAAAATAATTTTAGTAAAATACATGTGGCGTTTGTTTACATACACGAAACAATGTAGCATACTTTGAAGGAATAAAAACGTCAAATTGTACAAACTCGCAAGATTGGTAACATTGATAAATGCCAAAATTTTCGTGTGGAATAATCAATGTTGCTCAACATTTTTCACAAATTTGAACAGAGTACTAGGCTTTAGGGAATAACAGGATTTTTTTTAGGGCTGCATAAGGACTTTTAAAAAAAGTGTATAACATCACATCATCAGCTGTGCAAAGGAAATTGGAAATTCAAAACCGAACTTTAAAATTGTTTATGTTGGCTTTCATTGAAATTCTTAAAATTGAAAATTTTTACAAATGAAAAGTGAAAATAATCAAATAAAACCACACCAAGTTTATTTTATAACAATTATGTATATCAGAAAGAGTGAGAAGATGGGAGATGTTAGAGGATCAAGTCGAATTTACTTTACAGGTGGCGTTGAAAACACAGGCGCGCTAATTTTTTATGCTTAAGAGCAAGGCGATTTCATAGCAGGTGAACTCTAGAAATTAGCTGACAATTTTTTGTTCCGTACATTTTGACCTTATTTGTCTTATAAGGTTGTCAACAAATTTTTGACAAATACAGGCATGTGAATTTGGGAAAGTCTACCTGTTATGAATTTGCTTTAGCTTAAGGGCACCATACACTATCAAAATGCTTGAAATCAAGGCGAATTCACTCGTGTAGGTGTGCTAGACGTAATATCTAAATTGGTTTGATTTTCCATCAAGCGTTGCCGGTGTCACACATACAAACCCATTTTTACTAATACAGTAGAATTCCGATAATTCGTAATCGAAGGGACCGACTACTTTCTACGAATTAGAGAAGTTTTCGAAATAAAGAGATTTCAATTTAATAAGGTTAAAAAACGATTTATAGGATTTTGAATTTAATGAGATCAATTGCTAAAAGTATGTTCTTCTTTTCCAATGGTGATAATATACTATGTGTGTTTTCGCTGTCATTTTTGCGTCACACTCCTCATAAATACTAGAAACAAACTCATCTTAAGAAAAAATTATTCCAGAAAAAATTTAACTGCAATTGTAGACAAACTCGAATTTTTTTCAAAACATGGGTTTTTATTACGAATTATAAAAGTTTTCCGAATTAAAGAGTTTTTCTCAAGGAACAAGTACGAATTATCGCGGTTTGACTGTACTACCATGGCGCTTGATGAATAATTTTGATAGTGTATGGTGCCCTTTAGAGATATAAATGTCAAAAATTGCTTATTTTATTAGACGTATCAACCATCTATAGCAACAATATTAATACATTATTGTTTTTTATTCTTGTATGTATTTTAGTATCTCCGGAACCTGAAACAGGAATTCGCCTTGCTCAGGACTTGCTGTTTAGGAAGTGGTTTTTTATAATTTATATCAATACTTGTGTACATATTAAATTAATTTAAATATTGCAATAAAATCAAATAAATTGTTTAGTTTGAAACATGTTTTTCAAAGCAAATACTAAACAAAAGCATTAATTAACAAAAATTTAAAAGTTATTTCAAGTTAACGTACTTCATCTTTCTATAATTAACCTTTTCTGAATTACGTTTCACACGAACTTTATAAAATTATAAACAAACAAATTTTAGAATCAACAATTTTATTTTAAATGCAATTTACTTCCTTTTTAGCTCATTGTTTCTTAATTTCTCATTAACCTCACTTTTCTAATGGTTTTCGGTTGTTCATCGTTTGAACGCAAAATTTTATTTAAAAATTTAAATACAACAGTATTGAATAACCTTTTTTTTTAAATAAAATAAAAAAAAAAATTCACAAAAATTACTAAAAAAAAAACAGTTTCAAATTAAATTTGTGCATGCCATTTGCAAAGATTTTGATTTATTATCATACGATAGTAATAATGATAATGTGAAAAGTCATTTATCTGTATATATTTTATACACTTTATTTAAATGTAAAACTATATAATGTATAATTTATTTTATTTTTTAGCTCATTAATATTTATACGAGAAAAAAGTTTATAATTAAAGAAATAATCATTTTCTTCTATATGTTCATAATAACAACTTTATAAAAAAAAAAAAAAAACAAAAATAGTGTTGAAAATTGACATTGAAGATATTGTGTCTTTTTTATTTTGCAGCTAAAATCAAGTGCCCTTTTGAATAAATGTCAAATCTTCTAAGGTCATATTTAGGGAAACCGTTAATGCGCAATTGCATGTTTTTCTTTGTGTGACAAGTGGAAGCAAAAATAATATATTTATTCGTTTTAGAGCTTTTTATGAATTCTGACATCGATTTGTTAGTGCATTTTTTACTCTTTGTAGAATAACTAAGTCAAAAGAGCATTTCTGCAGCATTTTTTTAAGTTTAAAGTGCATATTCCACTTTTTTGAAGCATATTTTTCTTGAAAATGCTTACAAGTTCTTTTACAGCGGGTCCAAAAAAAATATTAAATTTCGGTCAACAGATGGATTTTCTATTTATATCACCATACATGCACACTCAGAATACCATTCTGAATGGATGATATCCTACGACCGGCTGGCTGTTTGTACGTCGATGTAAACTTTGTGCGCAAAGTACATGCCGCCAATTTGATTGTCATAAGGGCAAGCTATAATTTCACAAAGCCTTCATACAAAATTCTTTCCGGAACAGAGACATAAAATATCTTATTTTGTTGGTATTAAAAAATTAATTTTTCCCAAAACTATTTTATTGCAAACTAAATCAACTGAACTTGAACTCCCATACAAATACCACTCCCAAAAACAGCTTTTAATACCATAACTTCTTTATTGATATAATATTGTTGTATTGATTTAAAATTTGGCTGAAATAGTTTGTTTCATAGCTACTATGTCATGACTAGGGATGCGATATCCATGCAAATGCATGTTTTTTGTCGATAGTCTAAGATCGATGTCGACCAATTATCTTTCCGAACCATTGAATTTGCGTTAAAATGCCATCGATTTGTTCTTGCATATTGTTGCATATTTTGGTGAAAATGCATATTTTTGCATATTTTGGTTTTAAATGCATTTTTTTGCATATTTTAATATTTTTTAATGACATATTTTTTTAATTTCCATATTATAAAAAAAAGTTTTTCAAAAAATTTCAAAATTGTATAAAAAAATAAAAACTTTTTTAAGCAATAAATAATTTCTTTTTGGAGCTCTGCTTAAAATACAAGATTTCAAAAAAAGAACCTTAAATTTTTAACCGATGCAGCACCTTACATGGTTAAGGCTGCCGATTGGCCTAGCATAATTTATCCAAAACTGTTACATGTTACCTGCTAGGCACATGGGTTACATCGAGTTGCAGATGAATTTAGAAGCCAATTCGATAATATTGATTTCATACGGGAAACAATGTGAAAGGAAGAATAGCCCGACAAATTAAAAAAAAAATCCAAAACGTTTAGCAAAAAAATATGGGATTTCAAACAATAAACCAAATTTCAGTTATTTTTGATCTAAAATCAAATGTGGGATCTGAATTAGAAAATTAAAATTCTCCATATGAATTGGCATCCTTCAAGTATGCTTCAACTTTGATTGACTTTGAGAGAGCATTTTCCATGTACAAAAGCTTTTTAAAAGACAAAGGTTCACTTTTGATAATATAAAAAAGGATTAATTTGATTATGCAAACAAAAATTTAAATTATGTTGTTATTTAAATTAAGTTTTAAAAAATATTATACCTATGAATAACATTGGAATAAAAACAATAGAATTTTTATTTTTTTGTTTTAAATAGTTTTTAGTGCATATTTTTTATTTCTTTAATGCATATTTTGGAGTTTTTGGTGCATATTTTCGATTTTTTAGTGCATGAAAATCTCATCCCTAGTCATGACACTTTAATAAGTCTAAAAAAATCTCATAAAGATGTTGGTATTTCGATAATATTCGACACAAATAACTCTTAAAGAAATGGTACCCTCATAAGTGCCCTTGGTCCTTAATAGGGAATACTTGAAAAGTTGTCAGTAATTACTGTGGTGTAGGATATCATATGGGCGGGGTTGACCCATCATACTTTTTTATTTAAAGATTTTAAAAGTATGGCTTGTTTTTTTTTCTTTGAGGATATTAAATATCCACTTCGCATTGTTGGAACATTGTGGGAATAATTGCAATCAAATTCTTTAAAGACTGCTCAAACTTGGAGGCCACACGATCAAGTTTTGCCTTTCAATTCCTTTCAATTTGCAATACACTCTCACTTTTTTACTAACACATTCACACTTTTTAAATTGACCACGATATTGCTTTCAATTTCACTATTCCATTTGTTTGGAAATTTTACTTTCAATTTAACAGCTGATTACAAGTTTGTCTTTATAAATTGTTTTCTTGATGGAATCTTGAAAGTAAATTGATTACAAATTGAGTGCAGCCTACGTCAGAACTATCAATTTTATCATGTTTATCTCCTGCACACAAAAGTAATAGAACTGATCGTCTTCAATCCGTAATTTTGTAACCAACTAAGAAGAAAGAACACCGTGTTATGATATTAGCTTGTGTGTGCAACGACATATCGGTTCTTGGGCCAACTCGACTTAGGGGTAGGGAGGGTGGTGGAGGAATTTTCAATGGTCAACGGGACCAACCGCAAGCTTCCAGGAAGTTAACGCCTGTGCTCCGTCAAACAAGGAGTATCAGACTCCACTAATATCTTTTTTGTCCTTACAAGCATTGAAGGAGCCCTTGCAAGTATGTCAAACAGAAAAACATGAATAAGAGCTCAAAGAAAAAGATAAGTCACCTAGAAGGGAATAAACGTTTGTCAAATTCTCCTGCTTCGGCGGCAAGCTCCACTTGTGTAGGGTAGGGAGTACTTCTTGTTTGGACAGTATTTTAGAAACCTTGACAAGTAGACCTCCTATGCTCCACAAGGAGTTAAGTGAAACAGAAGAAAAAAACAAAGACTAACATGCTAAAATCTTATTCTGGAAGAACATTTGTATTAGCTCTATGTGAAGATAGTTTGGTTAATATAATTTTCTATTTTTTTTTTTTTTTTTTGGTGCTATTTTCCCTTTGAAAGTACAGTGGTAGTCCAACATTTAAAACTTCATATTTAAGAAAATAATATAGACTGCGTCTAAAAAAAGAAATGTTTCTTTAAGGTAATTTTGTTGTCTGAAATTTTATAAAAACTTTTTTGCGCATATTATAATAAATATTTAAAAAACACAAACTAAAACGAAGGTTCATTATTTTATAAAAAAAATTATGTTTTTGTTTGGTTTGGTTTAAATTCGTTTTAAAGTCGAAATAAGATCATAAATAAGAAATAAAAATGTGCATCTAAGGGCTAATAAATCTGAGCAAGTTAAACTCTCTTTTTGGTTTCAAATGTGTTAAAATCAACAAATCTATACATCAGTAAACATATAAATCATCTTAAAGCGCATAAAATTGGGCGTTTAAACTACACATACAGAGGCTGTGTCACAGACCATATGAATTTGACAAGATTAATCGTTGCGCTGCCACATGTTATTTTTTTAAATACATATAATACATGGGACACTGATTTACAGTTGTTGAGTTTAACGGCCAATTTCACCAAGTTCGGTGAAAACTAACTTTCAATTAAAGTTCCAGTTACCAATATGTTTTGACAGCTATAACCGGTAGTTAATTATAACCGAACTTGGTGAAATTGGCCGTAAACTACATATAAATTTAAGTTTAGTTCAACATAACCAGAGTTTAAACATCCACTAATTTATTAGCCATAAGTCTGATGCTCAAATCTTGTGTTTTTCGGAAAATGAAAGGAAATTGGTACGAAGATGCTTGTACTCGTTCCGTACGCTTTGTGTTTTTATTCGTATTACTATGCACAACGAAGGCTGCATGTAAATTTTTTCTCTTTGATTCGCTGTGAATAAAATTGTTATTGTTTTGAACCGAAAAAAGTTGAAACCGATTGCTGTGTGTGATCATATTGGCACCTTCAAAAGTGAATTGAAAACAAATTGAGCATCAAAAGATAAAACGTGTGAATTCGGACTAAGACGATGTCGTCAACGGCAATTTGGCCAATTGGGACCCTTTCTTTCTATGGTCGCATTAGTATAAAAAGAGAAATGTAGCTTAAAACAAATAAAAGTGCTATATTCGGCTGTGCCGAATCAATTATACCCTCCACTGACAATTTTAATATTTAAATTATCAACCAATCTTTATAAAAACTGAACTATAAGAATTAAAATTTGTTGCAGTTTTAGAAGTATTAAAGTCTATAAGTCTTAAGTCTTTAAGTCTTATAAGAAGTATGACAGACCAAATTATACTACAATAGCATTTTTCATTAGGGCTTATTTCGTTCTTAATTGTTTTCCAAAAGTAGACTTTATATGAAGCCTATGGAACGATTTTTACGAAATTCGTCTGTGTGATTTTGTATTGTCAGACTACTTAGAAAAAAATAAAAATTTAAATCAATTAAAAAATTTGTAATATGGGGGATTTCATGTCAAGTGACCCAATTTTGAAATCGATGTCTTCCGATTTGGATGAAATTTGCACCAAGGTTAGTCCTATTGGATAGTAGTTTAGACACAAATTTTCAACAAGATCGGTCTAAAAGTTTCTGAGATAGTGGGGGTCAAAATTTGACATTTTGGCCATACAGGTGTTCTTTCTTATCCATGTAACTTATTTCCTATTGGTGTTAGCAAAATTTGTCCCAAGTAGCTTCGATAGCTATTTGATCCATCTTTTGAAAAAAATTTTTTTTTTTTTTTTTAAAAATTTTTTTTATTTTTTTTTTTTAAATTTAAAACTTTTTTTTATTTTTTTTTTAGCGGGTATGTTTTTTTTTTTTTTTTTTTTGTTTAAAAGAAAGCTTATGTCTTTTCCTTTAAGGTAGTTTTGGTCCCTTTTTGGGATGCGAGCGGCTTATGTATAAAAAAAAATAATTTCTAACTCTAGACAAGGGTTTTTCAATTTTTAGCATATGCAGTGTTCTTTCTCATCCATTTAACTTATTACCTATTAGTGTTAGCAGAATTTGTCCCAAGTAGCTTCGATAGCTATTTGAACAATATTCTGAAAAATTTTTTTTTTGTTTTTTTATAACTTTTTTTTTTAAATTTAAAATTTTTTTTTAAATGTAAAATTTTTTTTTTATATTTTTTTTTTATCCGGAATGTTTTTTTTTTTTTTTTTTTTTGTTCAAAAGAAAGCTTATGTCTTACCCTTGAAGGTAGTTTTGGTCGCTTTTTGGGATGCGAGTGGCTTATGTATAAAAAAAATTATTTCTAACTCTAGACGAGGGTTTTTAAATTTTTAGCATATGCACTATTTTGAATTTTTTCCTATTTGTGTTTAAGTGTTTCTAAAGCCTTAAAAATAAAACGTTTGCAAAGAAGCTAGACAAATTAACCTTTCCGACGGTATGTTACAAACCCAATTACTATTTTATACCTTCGATACTATAATGCCCACAATATGTTAATCCCAGGAATAAAATCACTTTTTTTCTGTAGAAATGTTGACAAATTAAATTCTTGTTATTAATTTGTAATAATAATTAAATTAATATATAATTATAATAATAATTTCTAATAATAATAATAAAAAGATAAAGATAAATAATTTAATAAAATAATTAGTATTGTGGTTATTTTGTTGAACTATTTATGGTTTTTAATCCAAATTTTTAATAATTTTAATTAGGCTTAAGATCATTAAATTTAATTTTCATTAATGAAAGATTATCAATAACAATTTTAATTAATTTTCATGTTGTAAAATTTCTTTCTTCATAAAAATAATTTAATGAAAATTAAATTTAATGAACTTAAGCCTAATTAAAATTATTAAAAATTTGGATTAAAAAAATTAAATAAAACTTATGTAGGAAAAATTAAAAAAAGAATTATTTGTCAACATTTCTACAGAAAAAAGTGATTTTATTCCTGGGATTAACATATCGTGGGCATTATAGTATCGAAGGTATAAAATAGTAATTGAGTTTGTAACATACCGTCGGAAAGGTTAATTTGTCTAGTTTCTTTGCAAACGTTTTATTTTTAAGGCTTTAGAAACACTTAAACACAAATAGGAAAAAATTCAAAATAGTGCATATGCTAAAAATTTAAAAACCCTCGTCTAGAGTAAGAAATAATTTTTTTTTATACATAAGCCGCTCGCATCCCAAAAAGGGACCAAAACTACCTTAAAGGAATAGACATAAGCTTTCTTTTGAACAAAAAAAAAAAAAAAAAAAAACATTCCGGATAAAAAAAAATATAAAAAAAAAAATTTTACATTTAAAAAAAAAATTTTAAATTTAAAAAAAAAAGTTTTAAAAAAACAAAAAAAAAATTTTTCAGAATATTGATCAAATAGCTATCGAAGCTACTTGGGACAAATTCTGCTAACACTAATAGGTAATAAGTTAAATGGATGAGAAAGAACACTGCATATGCTAAAAATTGAAAAACCCTTGTCTAGAGTTAGAAATTATTTTTTTTTATACATAAGCCGCTCGCATCCCAAAAAGGGACCAAAACTACCTTAAAGGAAAAGACATAAGCTTTCTTTTGAACAAAAAAAAAAAAAAAAAAAACATACCCGCTAAAAAAAAAAATAAAAAAAAGTTTTAAATTTAAAAAAAAAAAATAAAAAAAATTTTTTAAAAAAACAAAAAAAATTTTTTTCAAAAGATGGATCAAATAGCTATCGAAGCTACTTGGGACAAATTTTGCTAACACCAATAGGTAATAAGTTACATGGATAAGAAAGAACACCTGTATTGCCAAAATGTCAAATTTTGACCCCCACTAACTCAGAAACTTTTAGACCGATCTTGTTGAAAATTTGTGTCTAAACTACTATCCAATAGGACTAACCTTGGTGCAAATTTCATCCAAATCGGAAGACATCGATTTCAAAATTGGGTCACTTGACATGAAATCCCCCATATTTATTAAAGAAATAATTAAATTTGAACCAGAAACAGATTATAATTATAAATTAAACGTTTTATTCACCTAATTAAACGATCAGTTCACCTGAATAAACGTTTAATTCACTTGATCACATTTTTAATTAAAACAGATTTTATTTGTTTCTGTGAATTGCAAGCCAAATTCTACTTTAATATAAAATTTTTTTTCGGTTTTAGTCCTTTTCCGATATTAGGCTTTGTATGGGCCTATGGTAAGATATGGACCGATCTTTACGAAACTTGGTGGAGTGTTTTTAATCTTATAGAGCTATGACAGACCAAATTTTTGGACGTTAAAATTATTTGTTTTGGTTTCAGGCCTACTAAAATGTTTTCGGAGAGTGGGGTTTATATGCAGTCTTCACAAAATTTGACAAAAAATATAATTTTTTATAACAAAAACGTTAAAAACGTCACTTAAAAATTCCAAATTCAAATAGATATTTTTTAATGTTTTTGACTTAGATCCCTGATTAATGATTTGGAAACAGGCAGGCGAGCGATGACGATAAGGCTTTCTTTACCCGTTCTCCTATAAAATTTTAAGTCCTGCCTATTCATTAAAGCACATAAAGTCTTATTAAAGTTTTAAGGTACTGAAAAGCTTTTATGATTAAATTAATTAATTTTTTAATTTTAAACAGACAGAAACTTTGTAAATTAAAATTAAAATTTACAAAGTTTTTAAGCATTTTCCGTAAAACAATCAAACAAATTTTGCAATAAAAATATTGAAACATTTTATGATTTACTTTTTAAAATAAAATTTCGGCCATGTTCTGGAAATCGAAATCGAGTAAAATTGAAATATGTATAAGGAAATTTTAGGTTTGATTTTTTTAAAAATTACCGCAGTTTTTAATGATTTTTAGAGTAATTCTAAAAAATATAAGTGGTACTCAAAGTATGACGTATATAAAACGGAATTAATTTATGAACATTTAAAACAGGATCATCTTGAAAATTTAATCGATTTCAATTTCACTCAAATTCTATTTCCAGAACATGGCTGATAATTTTTTTCCATTTGTTTAAATTTAAAACCATTATTTAATTCATAATCCTCAAAAAATTTATAATCCTTAACAATTTGTTTATACCGTTATTTTTTGAACCGTTAAAAGTCCGATTAGGTTAAATAATTACGAGATTAGTCAAACTCTCAAGGATTTTTCAAACTTAAAATATTTTCTTTTAAACACTTTTATATGAATTATTAATTTTGAATTTTTTCGTTCCACTGTTTCCATATATTTGGTTTCGTAAAAAATCCTTTCGTTTCTAAGTTTTTCATTTAATCAATGAATTTAATCTTTTCAAATTTGCATACAAATTGCACTTATCATTTTACTGCTTAGGGAATTTATTCAATAGCAAATATCTAAAATATGTATGTGTTTACCGGTTCAGGTTGTTCAGGAGCTTGAGGTCGCGCATATGCCACAATAATATACGCACACAATAATACCGCCACAAACTTCCAAGATAAAGCCGACATTGTATTCTTTTTTCCCGAAGTTACGTTTCACGTTACTTTTCCTTTTGATTTGCTTAAATTTCCTACCGTTTTAGACAAGATCTCCCACCGTTTATTCGTCAAACGCTCTAAGTATTTAACTGAAAGCAATTGTTTGCTACAGAAGTCTTTTATATGAATTCTGAGTTGGAGTCTCTTGTTTAAAATCGCATCATCGCAGTAACGTGTAATGTTTGTAACGTATACCTTGCTATAGGTCAAAGGTATTTTTGTTTTAAATTATTTTAAATGCAAAGACAAACTCAGCTCGAACGAATGAAGATGATGATGCTGAAGATGTTCATGATGTTGTTTACTGTAGTAATGATAATGATGCACAGTCGGCAGAGACAAACAGGCGGACGGACGCCGCTTAACATCTCAAATACAATCAGATGGAGGCTGTAAATAGTCAGCCAGCCAGTGACATACAGTGAGCAACAGATTTGATACCGAAATGCAAACTCTGTTTTTTTTTTTTAGTTTAACATTTGCAAATATTGTTTACCTGGTAAATTCGAATACGAGTAACTAAACTACTCATTCATTCATTTGTTTGTTTATTTGACTGACGATTTGTTGCATGTTGTTTTGTTTTCAGACCTTTTCTCTCTAAAGCATCTTCTTTTTCCAACTTCTTAAGTAACTTTATTGTAGTTTTGTTTGCCTGATGACTTATCTTTAAAAAATGAAAACATTTAAAACAAAAACAACAACAACAACATTTTCTACATTTTCAATTTCAAATAGAATGAGGTGTTAGAAAAGACAACAATAAAAAAAATGATATTTGAAATAAAATAACTGACATTCAATAACAATTTGGATTTGGAAATTGCATTTTTTTTCTCTGCAATGAAAAAAAAATTTGTTCTAAAATCTTTATTAAGAATCAGTTTCAAAATAATTTCTGGGATTCATTTGTGATTTCAAATAATTTGAGTTTTGAAATACATATTTTTGTTTCTTATCATGCCATTCAATCGTTAAAAATACATAATTTTTGTGTATTTAATTTTAAGGTTTAGTTGGCAACTGATTGTTCTTTTTTACATCTGTATCTATTTGACCGATATAGTCAAATCGTGAGATTTTTTGATGATTTTCTAATCAATTCTGAGTTTTTGTTGTTTTCAATATTGCAGTTAATTGTTTCTAAGTACGCTACAATGGGTATTTTGTTTAGCATAATAATGTGAAATAAGATAAATATTCTTAATTTCCAGAATTTTATGGCTAATTTCTGTAAATTTTTATAAAGTAAGATGTAAAAAGGATATTAGATTCGTTATAACGGGTGATTTTTTAACCAAAATTTACAAATTTTCAGTATAGGCAAAAATCTGTTTTTTTTTTAATTTATTTACTTATCTATAACAACTAAAAGGAGTCAACACAAATAAGAACATCATCAAAGTAAACTGTTGTGACATAAACACTAGCACAACTTTAAATATTTCTCTTTAGTTGAAACAAAATTGATATGAATTCAGCTCACATTTATAGACAACTCAACTGGAGCAGCTATTTTTATGACTCTGGAGCAACTACTTTTATGTCAAGAAGAGGGATACAACTGTATTTTTTGGCGAAAGAGTGCAGAGAAAATTGTTAAAGCTAAGGCACGAGCTCTATGTGTTCATTTGTCCTTCAAGTTGTGCTGAAAAAGGTCAACGAGAAAAAGAAGAACAGAAAATGAAAAAACAAAAAATGTACTTTGGACTTCAAGAAAAATTCTTGACAAAAAGTACGAAAAAACAGAAGTAAGGAAGAACATGTAAAATCAATTAAAATTGATAATCATTCAAAAAAGCAAACTTCGATCTACCAAAGGTTAAAATACAATTTGGTTTAAGGATTGATGTTTGACTATTGACGTCAGCAGTCGTCGATGGCTGCGAGTGTAAAACGGCAAATCCATCTGAGGAGATCGAGTGGTTGCGATCGAAACATGTCATGGTAACCTGCCGGCCCGGGTTCGAGCCCCGGCCACGGTCAAGAATGAAAGATTATCAATAACAATTTTAATTGATTTTCATGTTGTAAAATTCCTTTCTTCATAAAAATAATTTAATGAAAATTTAATTTAATGAACTTGAGCCTAATTAGAAATATAAAAAAAAAAAAAAAAAAAAATTTGGATTGAAAATGAAGTAAGATTTAACAGTGGGTAGATATGACCACTGTACATCGATTTCTCTCAAAAAGTGAAAATTGAAAAACTTTGAGTTGACTCTCTTTAGAGGAACTAGTGCGATATGTAGAAGGCTATAACCACCGCGACCCAGAGGGTCTTTTGTGCAGCCTGTATATCTTACCTTATCAGATTTAGGCTACGTATGAAGGCAATTATCCTGTCTCGGGAAATTTCACAAATTTCAGTTGGGCTCATCAGTTGTCCACCGAAAAATTTTCGCCTGGCAGTCCTCAAGAAGAGACAGCAGCGGAGCAGGTTTTCAGACGCTTCGTCATCAATCTCACAAAATCTGCACAGCCTGATTTTAACGTTAGGTATTATACTGGCGGTATTTTAGATCACAGTGTCCCTGTGATCCCTGTTCAAGCAAAAGTAGCCTACCTGCTTTACTAGGGGGAGGATCACAAATCTCTTAGACTGGCCCGGAGGTGGACGTCCATGGGTAAAAGAGTTCACGTTCGGACCATAATCAGACCCATTCATCCAGAAATGGGCCTTATCAATGAAAAGAATTTTTCAATGACAATTAGAGTCAGTAAAACGTGTTTCATTTGTACGCCCATGGCTGTGGGGTCGGAGTTACAGACTCAAAAATTTTTCCGCATAAAACATTTTCAAATATTAACAAGTAAGAAAGTATAGTCGGTCAAGCCCGACCATATGATACCCTACACCACAGTATTTAAAAACACATTATGTGTCCATACAAATATGGATTTATCTATGTTTATAAACTTCATTAAAATCGGGTTGAAAGTTTGTGAGAGGCAGAAATTGCCCCCTACCTCCCCTTGTGGTCCTATTTTTGAAAAACTGTATAGCTTATGTGTCCATATAGATATGGATCTATCTATGTTTTAAATTTCATTAAAATCGGTTTGAGACGCAAAAATTGCCCCTATCTCCCCTTGTGGTCCTATTTTTTTTTAAACTGTATAGTTTATGTGTCCATATAGATATGGATCTATCTATGTTTTAAATTTCATTAAAATCGGTTTGAAAGTTTCTGAGAGGAAGAAATTTCCCCCTATCTTCCCTCGTGGTCCTACGATTTGGCCCATTTTCAATAAGAACCTATGTCCCAAATTTTATCAAATTATCTCCAAAATTGCGACCTGTACTTTGCGCACAAGGTTACATGGACAGCCAGCCAGTCTGCCAGCCGAACGGACATCGCTAGTTCGACTCAGAAAGTGATTCTGAGTCGATCGGTATACTTTAAGGTGGGTCTAGGACCAATATTTTAAGGCGTTACACACATCAGCACAAATGCATAATACCCTCTCCACTATTGTGGTGTGACTATAAAAATAAAAAAGGTCGAAGGAATAAACATTTATGTGATGTTTCCAGGTGACAAATTAATTTAATATTTTCAAAAATTTTTAAGTAAGAAAATAAGGACTCAACTAAAGCTCGATGCGACACACTCAAGAGAATAATCAATCCATCCGTACTCAAATCAATCCGAAGCGGTATTAATAGTATGGTGTGTACGGATTTTCTTGAATCAAGTACAGAAAGATTGATTCAAGTACGGATTTTTAATCGCAAAATACTTAAATTGTCCATATTCAATCCCGATTTCGTACTTGAAATAATCCGAAAATGAGATTGATTTAAGTAAAACTAAGATTGAATCAATTGAAGAATTATAAAATTGTTTTAATCCGAATTCGTAATTAAAATAATCAGAAAATGAGATTGATTTAAGTATTTTAAAGTTGATTTTATCCCGAATTAGAATGAAAAAAATATTATGATTTATTTACTTACTCGTATTTCACCTTACAGAATGATAAAACACCAACATCATGCCTGAAATAGTTTTACTTAAGAAATCTTATGTACATATTTACCCAAAAATATAAACTAAATGAGAAGCAAGAGTTTAAATTAACTTGTTAACCCTTCGTGGTACACCTGAGTGTGGCCACCCTTTTTTCAATGTGTATAGAAAATCAAAACATGCGGGAGGGTTAAACACAACGAAAAATTTAATCTTTTTTTACTTGATTTAAGAATTGTATACTTATTTCAAGAAATTCCTTCCTTCAGCAAAAATAATTTAATGAACTCAAGCCTAACTAAAAATATCAGGGGGGTTACTGCGTATTTCGATTCAAAAGAAATCATTTACGAATTCGAACAATTTGTACTGTGTACAACGATTATCGTAATATTTGTTTCGAATAAACGGTTGTTATTTATACTTTATCGAAAACAAAAAATCCCTTTCTTAATAACCACTCTCTATTACGAACAAACATTTTTAATCAAATTTTCAATTTTTTTAAAAATACAATCTCTGCCAATCTCACACAGTACAAATTGTTCGAATCCGTAAATGATTTCTTTCGAATCGAAATACGCAGTAACCCCCCAGAGCTAAAAATTAACAGTTCAACTAACGGCCATTTTCACCAAGTTCGGTTATAACTAACCATTACTTAAAGTTCTGGTTACCCATATCGGTTATAAGTTAATTATAACCGAACTTGGTGAAAATGGCCGTAAGAATCATAATTGTTCTAAAATTCCGGGATTGATTTTCGAATTTAATCGCATTTAGGATTGTTTCAAGGCGAATTCATACAGTAACCGTATCATGAGATAGCGTTATGCTAGCGTGCCCCGGTAGGCTAGCTGGTAGTGAGCTAGTCTATCAGCGCCGGGGTTGCGGGTTCGATTCCCGCCAGAGACGCTGGTTTCTTTCCTGCAGACAAGCGCAGAGCTTCGCGGGAATTAGCTAAGGGAATTAAAAAATAAAATCCTTTTTTTTTTTTTTAAAACTACATATGTATTTTGTTTTTGTAAAAAGTTAGAGCGAATGTCAAAATTATTTGTTGAAAATATAAAAAAGGGAATTTGTTTGTTTATGAAATATACACAATTGCTTTGGAAGGCAAATCTTTTTGCTGTATTGGAAATTTATTGTGTCTCCACTCCACTCCAATCCTTGTGGTTATATTTTATGTTCACTTTTTTTGTTTTATAACATTTTAATATGTAAGTCTTTAGACATGGTGAAATAAACAGGTGGCAGCACTACGCCATATGACGATTTTTTGCTCTTGCATTGTTTGTCTAAGTTTATGTCAAAGTTTTGTTTATGTTTACAAAAAGTCCACGTTTTGTGCTGTGATTATTGTATTTTATTAAAGTTTTTGATAATTTTAAATTAAAATAAATAAGATATTGACCATAATTAAATATAAATTGGCTAAAAATGTATTCATTTCATCACGTTCAGCAGCACGCTTTGATTTTTGTTTAATGTATTTTTTGACGTAAACGGTGATGTAATTTCCATTTTTGTTGGAATGTTGTATTTGTTGCCGTAACGATGCCACCTGCTTATTTCACCATGGTCTTTAGATTTGTATTGAATTTTAAATTTAACAAATTTTTCACAAAATGTAAACAACGCTTGACATTCACTATACACACAAGGAAATATTTGATTGTTTTGAGTACGTTTTAGTGTAATCTACTTGAATTTTTGAGTACGACTCGGACTTAAAGTAATCATAAAAAACTTAATTAATCCCGACTGTTTTTCTTTCTGTGCATGTGTTAGAATTAAAATATCGATTTGAAATTTTTATAGAATCATTATCTTGCTATATTTAACCATTTACAAGGTACTGCAGTGAAAAAACGAGTTTAAAGTCAAATAGGGACCTGTCTCATACACATTTAGCATCCAGGTTAGAGTAGGAGTCGGAGTTTGAGTCGGAGTCGTTCATAACGATTTAAATTTTCCTAAATGATTTGCAAAGATTTTGTTCAACGCGAACACAAATATAAAGTAATTAGTTTTGTTTCAGTTATTATTTGTAACTTTTGTTTTTACCATTTCTGCTGGTTTTAGACGACATGTACTTTTGCGAAGCAGTTGTTGTTGTTACCGGTGTTGTTTCCAGTTTTATTAATTATGTTGTTGATGATGTTATTGGTGCTGTTGCTGCCGATTTCGGCGTGATTTCGGAGCTGTTGCTTATGTTGTTGTTACTGGTGCTGTTGGTACACAGAAAAAAATAATTTTCATATTTGAATTCGAAAATCGCATATATGATTACAAAAATTTTTGAATTTTCTGCGATGACGATTTTTGCGGTATTGATAAAAAAGTTTGTATGTATAATTGTCAAATTTTTACTCAACAACCAAGTTGATTGAGTCAATAAAAAAAGTTGTTGCCCAAAATCATTTTTTTCAACAACATGTTTACTTGATTTGTTAAAATAAATTGTTGAAAATGTCGAATAAATTAAACAAAATGTTAATCGAATTTTTATTTTTTTTATTTATTAATGATGATGTCATAAATTTTAAATTTTTATAAAAACACTAAAATTTATTATGCGGGGATAAGTAAGTTCCTATGCGCATTTCACTGGTTGCTTAGGCCAGATCATCAGAGAACCTTTTCCAAAGACTTTGGCAAAACTAAATATATTATTCAAATAAAACTGTAAAACAAATGAGAATTATGAGCTATTTAAAAATGGACAAGAGTTGTTAAAATACTGTCTTTACTTTGATTCAAATATTTTTTTTTATTGAATATGAAGAAATATTTGATTATTTCATTATTAAATTTGTTTTATTAAGTGCTATTTTGCAAAGTTTAAATTTGACAAATTTTTTCTTTGAATCAAACAAAAAGTTTGTTGACCTAAAATTTTATTTTTAACAAACTGTGTTGTTAAAAATTTTCTTGAGATATTTTTTTCTGTGTAATGCTATTGATGTTGTCGTTACTTGTGATGTTTCTAGTATAATTACTGATGTTGTTTTTATGGGTGCTGTTGCTGATGTTTTCGGAGTTGTTTCTGATGTTGCTGCTAGTGTTATTGATTTTGTTGTTACTACTGTTGTTGCTGGTGTTGTTTATAGTGTGGTTACTGGTATTGTGATTTATATTGTAATTGGTGCTATATCTAATCTTTTTGGTGTTGCTTTCGGTGTTGTTAATGGTGTGGTTAATAGTGTTGTCACTGGTGCTGGTGATGTTGTTATTTGTGTTGTTGCTGTTGATACTGTTGCTGGTGTTGCTGCTGGCATTTTCGTCGTTAGCTATTTCTTGTGCAGTTTCAAGTGTTGTTACTAGTGTTGTTAATGTTATTACTGGTGTTGTTTACATTGGGTGACTTCCAAAACGTCAAAACACATTGCAGTGATGCTGTTTTGCTACTGTTACGATACAAAGTAAAGTACTTTGTTGTTTACTTTACAAAGCATTAACAAAATTATTGATGCACAGTTTGCCTTCTGTTTGCACATTGATAACTTTAATTCTACATTTAGGTTGCGTTTAGGAATGTATGACTTTGTTCAGTTTAGGAATGTATGACTTTGTTCAGTTGCATTGCAAATGACGTTTTCGATTTTATTGTTCAATTGGTTTAATCAAGGTATATTTACACAAGGTAGACTCATTTGGGAGTGTAGACATGCTGCTTTATAAAAGGAACCATTTTGTCAAAATTGTCTTCATATAAAGCAAAAACAATTTAACGCACACATGTACAAATTTTGGCTCATATATACGCAATTTGACGTTGGGGTTCCAACTAGGGGTAAACAGCTGACAAACATATGAGCCAACGAGTTTACCTTGTGTAAATATACCTTGGGTTTAATAAGCATATAGGAAATTTGATAAATAGCAATTGTTCGTAATAAAGAGTTGCTGTGTTAAAAAGGATTTTTTGTTTTGGATAAAGTATAAAAAACTTCCTTTTTTTGAAACAATAGTACAAAGATTGTTCAGATCAAGTTGTTCGAACTCGTAAATCGATGCTAATTCTTTCAGTCCGTACTGAACGAATCGAAACTATTTTTTTCAGTGTTGTGTAAACTCAAATAAATGCATTACAATACTGAAAAAATAATTTCGATTCTTTCAGGATCGGCAGAAAGAATTAGAAACAAAATTGTTTTCGAATCGAAAAAGTATTCGATCACGACTGTCAGAATTAGCCCCCTGTTTACAAGTTGATTTTGGAATTAATTTTTTTTCTTCTCGTAGGACAGTATTTGACGTCCAATCGATGCTAATTCTTTCAGTCCGTACTGAACGAATCGAAACTATTTTTTTCAGTGTTGTGTAAACTCAAATAAATGCATTACAATACTGAAAAAATAATTTCGATTCTTTCAGGATCGGCAGAAAGAATTAGAAACAAAATTGTTTTCGAATCGAAAAAGTATTCGATCACGACTGTCAGAATTAGCCCCCTGTTTACAAGTTGATTTTGGAATTAATTTTTTTTCTTCTCGTAGGACAGTATTTGACGTCCCATCTGTTTGTTCTTTATGGAAAAGATGATTTTTTTTTTTAATTTGTATAGATTATTTGGTGCGATCTATTCCTACACTCTTGGAATTTTTTTTTGTACAATTCTTGTTGTAGTATTTAGTACTCGTTGTTGTTGTTATTATTATTGTTTTAATTGTTATCAATGTGAATTTATTCGTACTTCGTATATGTTCTATCTCTATTGTCATGTATGAGCAAGGTTTTATATTTGGAAATTTTTTGTCGATTTTTTTTTTTTTGGCTTATTAAATTTTTTTTCGGCGTTGTCTCTCTACAACTAAAACAAAATTGTGGGATATTTTTATTTTTTTATTTTATATAATTTTTTTTTTTTTTAAATTTTGAAAATGTCGCTGAGGTGTGTAAGCTTTAATGTTAAAAATCTCGTCTACTAGTTCTACTGTTGATGATTCTGCCTGCCACATACATACATACATACAAACTTACTTCATGTACTTAAGTGGAGCTGAGCAGGCAATTCATCTCTGTGTGTTGAAAAATCATTTTACACATGTCAGTTTAAATGTGTTGTACCTCTAAAAATCAAATGAATGAATGAATGAATGAAGTAAATACATTTATACATGTATTTAAGTATTTTATTGTTGTACTCGTATTATTACATGATTTGACTTAACTAGATGCATTTTTCCATCATCATTGTTAAGATTTAGGAAAACAAAACAAAAAAAAAAAAATAAAACCGAAAAATAGTCAAGTTAAAAAATAATCAATCTCATGAATCAATATAAATAAGCATACGGTAAAAAGGTGTTGTAAAAGAATGTGTTATTGGTAAAGTTTGGGTGTTACGTCTCAATCTGTAAAAGCTCAGTTAGCCGGGACTAACAGTAGCTTAACCTTACCGTAAAAAAGTAAGACCAATCTATTTCTTACAGATTGAGACGTAACATCTTACTGCTAACTATAATAGTTCTACTTCGGGTTGAAGCATGTTTATGAATTTAAAAGATTATGCCTGTCATTCACTACACAAGTTCAGTGCTCAAGGCAGGCACTGTACAGTGTGATTGTGTAGTGTATCGCGCTTTTTTTTTTTTTTTTGTTATCTACGCAGTGAAATAAGTAAAAATTCAAAACTAGTTTGATCTTTGCTTAAGTTTGAAAAAAGTACAGCGAACTTGTGTAGTGTATGTTACAAATGTTGAGTCCTGTCGCAGTTTTTAAGAGTCGACAACAAAAAATTAACCGGGAAAAAATATTCTGGAAAAAGCTCCTCTAATTATGCAAAGCATCTTCAGAATTAATGACAAAATTAACAAAGGTTTTTTTTTTTGCATTTCTTGTCTTCTTCACTTATAAATTTTAAATTAAAACTGTTACAGTTTACTTGTATAGTGTGTGTCACGAGTTTCGTTAGTATATGTATAATGAGAATTCAACTTCACTTTGAATTTTAGGTCGTTAAAAGGTCAACTTCCTATAGGTTTAGTATGGGGAAAAGTAATAAAAGCCATTAAAGGTCATCGTTGAATTTTTAAGTCGTTAAAAATGTTTTTAAGTCGTTAAAATGTCAATTAATATGTCATAAATTAAAAAAAAGCAATTAAAATGTCATAAAATTTAAAAAAAAGCAATAAAAAATGTCATAAAATTTAAAAAAAGCAATAAAGCTGAGAATTTGGAAAAATTAGGGGGGGAAATTCATGAACACGTGTTAAAGTAGGTCAAATGTTTTGAAAAATTTCAAAACAAAGTCGTAAAAAAGTCGTTAAATTTTATAGGATATCAATAAAGCTGAGATTTAGAAAAAATAATGTTGGGGGGGAGCAATGCACAAGTGTTGGATGCATTGTTGAAGCCTTTCTTTTGTTGTGATCGATAGACGGACTTACTGTGTAGATGCACTTGAGAAAGATGTGATTTAGTTTTTGTGGATATGTATGCATGTAGATCAATAGGCAGAGAGGCATACTGTATGTATATCTTGCACTTGATTTTGAAAAAATTTCTTTTGTGGACAATTTTTTTCAAAGCGCTGATATTAAAACTAATAATTTATGGGGTGTGAGATGATAAGGGTATTGTATTGGAGTGTGTGTCTTGAATATGGACAGATACACAGACGAACAGACAGACCTTGAGGAAGAAATTGGAAAAATATTTTTTTTTATTTTTGTGTGTGTTTATGGATTTTTTTTTTTTTGGGAGAAAAACACACATTTCTGATAAGCCCTTTTAATTTTTGTGTGTTTATGGGTAGCCAGATGGTGAGATGTTGTTGTTTTGCTCGTTTGGGTGATCGACCAGCGATCGACGAGAAAATTATTGGATGGACAGACAGACAGACAGACATATTGTGTACTTGATGTTGGAAATATTTGTTGTGGAAAATTTTTTCAAAGCGTTGATATTTAAAAATAATAATTTATGGGGTGTGAGATGATAAGGGTATTGTATGTTGTGGGAACAATGCACAAGTGTTAGATGTATTGTTGAAGCCTTTCTTTAGTTTTGTTTAGAATGTATGTAGATCGACAGACAGACAGGCAGACAGACATACAGATAGATCTTGTAGAAGAAATTGGAAAATGAAAATATTGCTGATAAGCCTTTCTTTTAGTTTTGTTCTGAATTAGGTGTTGAAAAAATTAATTGAGCGATTAAAAATGTGTTAAATGCGTTAGTAAATGTAGGTCAACATTTTTAAACGCTAGAAAATGTAGGTCAACATTTTTCTTTTTCTTTTTCTGTATAGGTATAAATTATGAATTTATTGAGCTATTAAAATGTTATAGAAGCAATTGATGTTTAAATTTTGGATAGAATATGGAAAATGTGATCGACTGTATAGGAAAAAAAAACTTTGGATGGACAAATATACAGACGGACAGACAGACTGGCTTGGGTGATCGACTGTGTAGATATTTGAAGTGTATATAAGGTTTTTAATATATTCTTTTCATTTAGTTTCTAAAGTAAACTTGCTAAAGAAAGTTAGTGTTTTTAAAAATAAAAAAATAAAATAAATAAAAATTTAAAAATAATAATGGCTAGTGTAATCATTTGTGAAATATGCCAAAATATATACAAAAATAAAAACATTTTAAAAAAACATAACAAAATTCATATGCCATGTGATATATGTAATCATATATCCATGACATATATGGAAAAAAAAAAACATATGGAAATCCATAAAGATTTCCTTCATCAACAACAACAAAAACAACAACAACAACAACAACAGCCGCAACAACAACAACAGCCGCAACAACAACAGCAGCATCAACAACAGCAACATCAACAAGTAGAAGAAATTAATGAATATCCTTCAACATCGGCTGCATCTAGGAAGCGTATATCGATGTTACAGTCAAATATACCATGTAAACAACAACAGCCTGAGTTATATGCAGAAACTTTTACTATGTGTGAGGATTGTAATGCTAAAATTCAACCTCAACAATGGTTTATTCATTGTTCACAACCCGGACACAAGAAAAATATACATGAAAAAATTGGAAACCGGATTCAACTAATACAAAACTCATTTAAATCTCGACTTTTGACGTATCGTTTCCCAAAAGGAGATTTGAATTTGAATGTAAATGAATATTTAAAAGAAGGCCAAATGTATGTTCAGAAATTATTAAATAATTGTCTGGCTGAGCACATAATTGTGAAATTTAATTTGGAATTGACAGCTCGATACAAGTTACCAGCACATCCTGATAAGCCAGAAACTGATATGTATCACAATACAGAAATGATACGTTTATCAAGGGCAGATAATATAAACTCAACTCTCACACTTCAATTTGAAAAGATTAAAGCGAAGATGTCTGAGTTTCAAGAAAGAGATTCTGGTTGGACGCTTATCCAAATTAAATGTCTGGAAATTAATATTAACAAGGCATCACCATTATCCGGATCGCAATACATACCAACACCTATAGAGCTAATACGAAAACGTGCTTGTATAAACGTCCAAAATAATGACGTTTTCTGTTTTAAATGGAGTATTATTGCAGCACTTTATAATGCTGATGATATTAATACACACAGGCAGACAATTTATAAAATAAGTGATATTTCTGAGCAAATTATTTCGCTTGATTCCGGTAGAATACTTAACTTCACTTCAATGCAATTTCCAACTGATGTGAAGGATATTAAGTATTTTGAAAAAAATAACAAGGATATAAGTATAAATGTGTTCGGGTTCGATAGAAAATTGAAAACGGTTGTTGGTCCCTACTACATCACAAAAAAAGAGAAGGAAGTGCATATAAATTTGTTGCTGTTGGAAAGTGAATGTGGGAGTAAAATGCACTATATTTTAATAAAGACTATTTCTAGGTAATTAGTATAAAATGAACATAAAACTTTGTAAAAGAAAAAAAATCTATTCTATTAAATTAATTTTTATTTATTTTAGACTACTTTCAAATCAACTATCAGCACATAATGGTAGTATAATATTTTGCAATGTATGCTTTTACCACACAGTCATACCAGAAAATATGCAAGTTCATAAAGAAAAGGAATGTGGAGAGTGTATTCCCAAGATGCCGGAGGGAGAGAAATCTATAATTAAATATCAGCATTATGAAAGGCAGATGGAAGTTCCATTTTTAGTGTATGCAGATTTTGAGTGTGTTCTCGAGGAAGTAGATGTAAGTAGTATTAATGAAAATAGTAGATTTATAAAAAAACATATACCATGTGCATATGGTTTTAATATTAAGTGTAATTTTAATGAAAATTTAGATAAGTTTCAAATGTTTAGTAGTAGTGATAGTAGCAGTGTGAATGTAGGACAACATTTTGTAGATAACTTAATAAATGAATGTAGACAAATTTATAAGACTTATTATGAGAAAATTGTCCCCATGCATCCATTAACCCCCTTAGAAGAAGAACAATTTTTAAAATCTATCAACTGTCATATTTGCGGTTTAGCACTAGGCGATGAACTAGCTGTGAGAGATCACTGTCACTTATCGGGAAAATATAGAGGGGCTGCACACAATTCGTGTAATTTAAATTTTAAAATTCCAAATTTTATTCCTATATTTTTCCACAATTTTTCGAAATATGATTGTCACTTATTTATTAAAGAATTACTTAGTATTAAAGGTGAGACTAATGTAATTCCAATAAATAAAGAATTATACATTTCTTTGTCGCATACTGTTCGGGTATATACTGATAAAGAAATTGATGATTATATAAATGAGTTGTACATAAGAAAAGTGAAGCAAAATATTCCTCAGCATATAATTTCAAAACAACTTGCAAAGGTGCGAGACTATAAAACTGGAAAAAAAATTGAGCTTAGGTTTTTAGACTCTTTAAGATTTATGGCATCTGGCTTGGAATCATTAGCTAGTAACCTCAATGACCAAGATTTAAATGCTATTAGAAAATATTTTCCAGATGCTGAGAAGTTTTCTCTTATGAAGCGAAAGGGTGTTTTTCCTTATGAATATTTAAATTCATTTGGAAAATTAAATGAAAAGCAACTTCCACCAATTGAAGCATTTTACAGTAGGCTAAATGATAAAAAATGCTCAGAAGAAGACTATTTACTAGCACAGAATATATGGACAAAATTTGATTGTGAGACTATTAGGGATTACATGGAACTATACTTAAAAACTGACGTATTATTACTTACAGATGTATTTGAAAATTTCAGAAGACTCTGTAAGAAGATTTATAATCTAGATCCTCCACATTATTATACCATCCCAGGCCTTTCTTGGGATGCAATGCTAAAATATACAGGAATTGAGCTAGAGTTATTAACAGATCTAGAAATGTATAATTTTATTAAGCGAGGAATTCGTGGCGGTCTTTCACAATGTAGTAAGAGGTATAGTAAGGCTAATCATAAATATCTTAACGATTATGATCCTACGAAACCGTCCGAATACATTTTATATTTAGATGCAAATAATCTTTATGGTTGGGCAATGTCAGAATCACTACCATATGGAGGCTTCAGTTGGACAAACGACTTCATTCACCCCAAAAATATTCCACATAACTCAGATGTTGGTTATATTTATGAAGTCGATTTATCATACCCGTCCAACTGTCATGATTATCATAATGACCTACCATTCTGTGTGGAAAATAAAATAATAGGTGGCACTAAATATGAAAAATTAATTGCTGACCTATCTGACAAAAATAAATATGTCATACATTATAAAACATTAGAGCAATGTTTAAATAATGGATTGGTTTTGGAAAAAGTTCATCGAATTTTAAAATTCAATCAAAAACCATGGTTAAAAACATACATAGATTTAAATACTACATATAGAACAGAAGCTAATAACCAATTTGAAAAAGACTTCTATAAATTGCTCAATAATGCTGTGTATGGTAAAACCATGGAAAACGTCGATAAGAGAAAAGACGTTCGGTTGGTTAGTGAATGGGGTCGCACCAACCGTAACCGATTAGGTGTAGGTGAACTTATAGCAAAACCAAATTTTCATAGTATTTCACAGTTTACCGATAAATTATGGGCTGTACAAATGAATAAAACTTTGACATATTATAATAAACCAATTTATTTAGGCTTTTGTGTACTTGATCTTTCAAAATGGAAAATGTATGATTTTCATTATGAGTACATGAAACCTAAATTCGGAGATAATATAAATCTTAATTACATGGACACTGACTCTTTCATTTATTCAATTAAAACTGACGATTTCTATGACGATATAAGAGGAGATTTAAAAACACTCTTTGACACATCTGCATATTCAAAAAACAATCCATTTAACTTTCCGCAATTAAATAAAAAAGTCATTGGAATGATGAAAGATGAAACTGAGGGTAAATTCATCACTGAATATGTAGGCTTAGGACCCAAAGTTTATTCCTTCACAGTTGAAGATGATAGAGATGTTAAGAAAGCTAAGGGGGTTAAAAAGTGCGTGGTAGAAAATTATAGTATTAATGATTATAAAAATGTCTTATTTAATAAGGAAGCAGTGGGAGCATGCATGTATACATTCACATCTAAGCTACACACAATATTAACAAATGAAGTGAATAAGATAGCTTTAAATTTTATTGATAGCAAGCGTAAGATAAAAAATGATGAAATTAATACTTATGCATGGCACCATTATCAGTTAGATACTGATAATGGTGATTTAGAATTAAGTAGATTAATTAGTGATATTGAGTCCCTAAATAATTAGTATTAATAGAATAAGAATAATTTTAATTAATAGAATATTTAATAAATATATATTATCTTGTAAAAATAAAATTATGTAAATATAATAATATACATATGTAAGAATAATAATAATATATATGTAAATATATTCATACATACATACCATACCATACATACATACTATGTATATGAAATAAAAAACCAAAAATTTATTAAAAAAAAAAAACAAACCAACAGTTTTATTCTTTATTTAATATAAATTGAATGAAAAAAAAAAAAAAAGTAAGTATTAGAATGTATATTAAATTATATAATTTTTCGAACAATTCCAGTTAAAGGTGTGTACTCCATCATACGATCATGTAGGATTAAACAATAAGCATTTGTATTTTTTGGTATTGGACTACTTGTCTCGAACTCAATTTTTACATCAATAGGTCCATTTTTAACAATTTCATTTTGATAGCTAACATCAACTACGGTAATTGGAATATTTTTAAATTTCTCACAGGAAAGAAGAGGTTGTGCTTCTCGCATATAATAATTTTGTTGAAACTTAGCGTACATGTCATATAGAATAGCATATCGATTCTCCTCAAATTTTAAATTTAAATCATCATATGGATAGGATTCTGAATTTAAATGTACTTTAACATTTTTTAAGTCCGAGTGTATATATTTATTATCATTTTCTAATACGAATAAAAGAAATCTTGGCCTTTCTCTATTCACCGATAGTTTAATATTCCAGTTATGATTTCTACCTTCGGAAAATGTTGGATTAAAATAACAGTCCCAACTGCGAAATGCTATGGGTAATGAAACACCCTCCTTAATAATCTTCATTATTTGTATTTTTCGTGCATCTGATAGGTGAATATGTGGTATTCTCCATGTTATGTTTTTAATCGATAAACTCAATTTTTCATTAGCATCTGTTGAGTAATACGCCTTATCATCATTTGAACTTCGTAAAAGAATAAGTTCATGTTTGCTATTTAAAATTATTTTATTAAAATCCTCAGCAAAACCCAACAGTAGTTTTAGGGGGATATAAAAATTAAATTTTCGCATTGATAGGTCTTCAGAAATATTCCACCCTGCATTTCTCATCATATTACTTTCAAATTCATTAAGTGAGACATAATTCTTAATTGTACTAGATATTCCCAAGTATCGAGTACGATCAATTTCAACACCATTAATCTCATACCGTATTTCATCAAATAAGTATGCAACACAATTATTCCTCAATCTAGTATTTTGTGATGCTTCTTCACCTTTAGAGTTTTGTATGTCTCCTTCTATATATAAGTAACTTTCAGACGGAAGAACATATAAGTCTTGATTTTGTAGTGTAATTCGAATTTCGTCATTGTTTTTAAATGATTGAATATAGGGCACATAGCTATGATAATCTTTTTTTATTATATTTTCATCAGAATATGGTTTTTCAATGACATTGAGTATATCAGACATTTTTCTTTATTTTTAACTTAAGCAATTTTAAAAAGGCTGTATTTTCTTTCGTTAATGATGGTCTTGTAGCTTTAATATGATTAGTAGGAATGTCTCTATTAACGTTAACGTGCCTAGTTTTATTGTAAATTATCATTTTTTCCGTGGTCTTAGATGTAATCTAAGTGTTATTTCTTCACCTCTGAAATTTACTGCACGATTTTCTTGATCAACAATCCAAATCTTGAGATGTGTTATTTCTTTGACGTTTACTGGTAAATAAATTAGGTTATTAGCAATAACATCTAATTTATAGCCTGGTGGTACGTCTAATGCGAACTCGTGAAGTATATGCGCTGGAGAGTTATTCATATAAGCTCCAGTTATGATGTTACACTGAATTTGTATAGCATTAACTTTTAAAATATTAACGGGTTGATTTGATACATGTTTTCTTCCAGCTTCTAATAATCGCCTACTAAAACCTAATAATTTACCAATAGATCGATTTCGATCAAAGAAAATTGCATCGTGGGAGGAAGTAATTTCAATTTGTAAAGTATTATTATTAGCTTTAATCAGAATAGATTTATTGAAATTTTCTGCTTTATACTGTCCAACTATATAATCCACAATATCTTGCAACTCATATGATCCGATAGGAATTTCAATTATTTTATCTCCTATATGAAATAAATTATTATCATAATCTACATTGGGAATAGAGTTATATGAATGAAAATCAACTAAAGAGCATTCATAGTCATCTTTAAGATCTATTGGTGGGAAATAATTTGCTGTTAAAACTGATGAATTGCCACTTAACGCTAATGTAATTGACATTATGAGCGCTAAACTTTAAATGAAATAAAATGCTGGGGTTTTTTTCTTTTATTAAATTTAGGTATTTATTAAAAAATAAAAAAAAATCTTATAAATACTTATTCTTATAATATTTCATCTTTAGTAATCCATGAATTATGTTGGTTTGGAAAACCTAACCATTTAACATACGCTTTATCACCTTTCTCTTTTAAAATTTTTTCCACTAGAAATGTATTGGGATAATGTGTGTGACGTATTTCTTCTTTGTAAAATGCCCCTTTTATAGGATTTCCTTGGTAATCTTCTAGTAAGAATGTGATTGGATAGGTGTTCTGTATCGATTTTATTTTAAATATTTCTGTAGTCCAATTTGGTGTATAACCTTTTTCAAAAATATGTTTGTATTTGCTTATGCGAACAAAATCACCAACTTTAAATCGTGATGACTTAAACATTTTTAAACTGCTAAATGCAGTTTTCAGTAGATGTTGTTCATGTTCACGTTTTACATCAATAGGCGCCATTTTGATTTTACTATGAGTTTTTCTGTTATATTGATCAACTAGTTTTTTATAAATATCAATCCAGTGAAATGTTCCATTATAACTAAATTCTCTCCACATCATACCTTTTAGTGTTCGATTAAACCGTTCAACTATTGAAGCTTTCATTACACTATATGTAGAGTAATGATTAATTGCATATTTGCGCATTAGCAAGCCAAATTCCTTATTAAAAAATTCTTTACCATCATCTGTTTGTAAATTTTTAGGTACTCGCCCCTTACTTAATATTTTCTGAAAAGCTTTGGATACTTCAGATGCGGTTTTTGCTTTAATTGCTGCAGCCCAAGCGAATTTTGAAAATGTATCAATAATTGTTATCATATATTTATAGCCGTTGTTTATAGTCGAATAGTTGCCCATCTCTACTAAGTCTGCTTGCCAAAGATCATCAATTCCCTTTGTAATTACTTTGCGTCGTAAGAAACTTTTGCGCGCTCTAGAATGTAGTTCATTTATTATTGTTCTTTTTTCCATTATGTTGTTGTTGTTGTTGTTGTTGCTGCTGTTGCTGTGATGAAAGCGTAATCATTACACTATATATGTCAGAAATTATTTTATTTAAATCTTTAATTTCATTTCGAACAATTAAAACTTCTTTGTTTATACCCCTTTTTAAATGTTCTTGCATATGGGTAATTTGTGTATTCACATAATTTTTGTTAACAGCATCTGCCCCATTCATTGGAGGTGATAAATTTAAAATTCTTTTATTCTCTATATCAATATTATTTCCGTTGAGTGTGATACCGAAATTTTTTGAAAGGTTGTTTCTTGTTATATCTCCTATATATTTTTGATTATAGTAATGACCAAATTTGTCAACAGTCATAATTTTTTTATTTATTTATTTAAAAGTTATTCAATTATATTTGCTTCCCTTAGTTCTTCGACTATAGATATTATTTCATTAGAATGATTATTGTTACCAGCATGTTGTGATGCTATTAACAGCCTCAATCGGTCTACAATTTCATTAGGATTATCCCAGTATATATAGTTTGGTTTATTAAGATTAACCTCCATTAAACCCTTACCAACGTGAGTAGTTGTAGTAAACAATTTATTTATTATTTTTTTATATTTATAACCTCTGTTTCCATTAATTTGATTATTAGGATCATAGTTTCTTCGATGTGCGTTTGTATCAAGTAAAATATGTTTATATATTGCTAGCTCTGACGAATCGAATTGTTTTGGATTTTTATGAAAAAGTAATGAGTATAACCCTGGGGTTAGTGCCCAAGATTTTTGACCTATTATTATTTTATCATTGGTTAGCTTTAAAATAGAATTTCCAAATTTCCAGTCTCCATTTTCCGTCTTATGAGGTCCAAATATAGTGTCAAGCTTTTTATTTCCATTTAGAGTTGATAAATCAAACTCCCAATCGGATGACTGAGAATAAAATTGTTCATTTTTCGATGTATCATTTACTTCATCTTCACTATTACTGTTATAGTCTTCTTCTTCTTCTTCTTCTTCTTCTTTATATATTTTTATTCTATTAGGTGCTGAATCAATTTTTTTCTCTTTCATTAAGTTTTTCTTAGGGGTGCTGGTGAATATAGTTTTATTTTCCGTTTTTATTTTAGTATTGTGCTTACATTTAAGTTTTTCATCTATGGGTATTGTTAAATTTGATGAATCTGACAATTTGACTAGTTTCTTTAGAGGTTCTGTTAAAGGTTTAAATGTTCTTTCTAAATTATTAAATTTTTCCAATTCTCCAAGTCTTATGCTTTGAAATTTCTTCTTTAAAATTTTTTTGGATTTCATCAACTCTTTTAAAATATTTTCTTCCATGATAATAACTTTGAAAAATAGCTAAACAGCTTTTGAAAACAGCTAAACAGCTTCTTAAAACAGCTAAACAGCTTCTTAAAACAGATAAACAGCTTTTGAAAACAGATAAACAGCTTTTGAAAACAGATAAACAGCTTCTTAAAACAGCTAAACAGCTTCTTAAAACAGATAAACAGCTTTTGAAAACAGCTAAACAGCTTCTTAAAACAGCTAAACAGCTTCTTAAAACAGATAAACAGCTTTTGAAAACAGATAAACAGCTTTTGAACAGTTTTCCAAGTGGGGGAAAAAAAAAACGTATTTAATATTAATAGGTATACGTCTGATGTAGTTAATAGTATACATATGACTAAATCTGAATGAATAGATCAAAGCCTTTTCTATAACGTCCTTGCTTCATTTCATCATCTTTACTTATTATAAGAAATCCATATTTATCCTTCCAACATTCTCCGCAAATGTAACGAAACATATTTAAACTCATGTCACTACCAACATGATCATTGTAGATATGTTTTAAATTTAATTCATCTTGCTTGAATAAAATAATCATATTTGCATTATCACGTACTAAATGTTTTGGAATGTGTGTATAAGTCTGACATAAATAAAAAGAATCAATATCCTTATGTCTCCCCATACAGAAATATGATCTTATATTATTTTGCTTTTCACAAGCAACATCGTCAAATATCATAATAGAATTTACTTTAGCTTTTTCGGGTGGTATAACATGTTCATTATCTGAAAATGTATAAAGTCCCATACCCTTTACTGATGAAATTAATTTTGACAGATATTTATATTTTGGTTGATTTAATGATTTTGAGTATATATAAATATTTTTAAATTTTAAGCCATTCGGACTTTCAATTAAACTTAGCATTATATTTGTTTTGCCACAGTTTGAAGGACCAACTATTAGTGCTCTAATAGAATTTGGTAAAAGGCAGCTATGTTTAAAACCATTTCTGTTTTCTGTTAAATCCAAGTTTCTTACTGAAATATTCGATTGTTGTTTTACCAAACGCATCTTTAAAACTGAAAGCATACGTTTGCTTAATGTTACGTTTTATTTACTTTCGATTTTTTTTTTTTAATTTCAGAAAAAGCTATTTTTATATATAAATGATTGTGTATAAAAATAAAGAATTTAGTAGAAAACAATTCGTCCTTGGAAAAGGACTTGTTAATAGCTTAATTAATTCAATACCTCTTGAACTTCATTTGCCGGGTTATCAATTTTGTGGACCAGGAACTAAATTAGAAAAACGATTACAAAGGGGTGATAAAGGTATCAATCCTTTGGATGCAGCTTGCAAAATTCATGATATTGCTTATTCCCAGAACACTGATATTCATAAGCGACATCAAGCAGATAAAGAACTAGCAGAAAAAGCTTGGAGCAGAGTTAAAGCTAAAGATAGTACTTTTGGAGAAAAACTCAACGCATACCTTGTCACTAACGCAATGAAGTCAAAAGTTAAATTAGGCTTGGGAGTAAAAACTGACAACAAAAAGAAAAAGTGTAGACGAAATATTTTTAAGAATGCCGTTAAATCAGCAACCGATATTTTAAAAAAGGAAAAACCAAATGACATCAAAACCGCTATTAAAACTGCACGAAAAGCTATACGACATTCATTTCTTGGAAAAAAATCTATAGTAAAAATTCCTAGAATTATCAACATACCTAAACTTGGCGGTTTTCTACCACTTGTTCCTATTCTAACAGCACTTGGAGCATTGGGAGCAATAGCTTCTGGTGGGTCAGCAATCGCTAAAACTATTACTTTAGCTAAAAATGGTAGACAACAGCTCGAAGAAAGTAAGCGTCATAACAAAACATTAGAGTCAATAGTTATGGGTAAAGGTCTATATCTTAAACCTTATAAAAAAGGGTATGGAATATTTTATACCTCATCAAAAAACTATTGAAACAGCTACCTAATAGACCACTAACAGATGTGGACTTGAAAACATTTGGGAAGAAGTATATTCCTTATTTTAGAGGAGTTTATATGAGGGATAAACTTCCTAAAACTCCACACCGAATAGAGAATGGAATTATAAACTTGGACTCAAATAGAGGATATGGAACACATTGGGTAGCATTTTATAAAAATAATGATAATGTAGAATACTTTGATAGTTTTGGTAATCTCCAACCACCTATGGAAGTTTTAAGATACTTGGGTAAAAACATTAAATATAACTATTTAAGATATCAAAAATTTAATACATTTATTTGTGGTCATTTATGTTTAAAATTTTTAATAAATTTCAAAATAAAGAATTAATAAAAAAACTCAAATATTTGTTTGTTTTATATATTTTTTTTATTATTTTTTTTGTTTGTTTTTTTTATTTATTATCCATTCTTAATAATAATCTATAGATTTTAACATCTGTTTTAATTTTATTTTGCATTTTTTTTCCAAACTCATAACAAAGTCTGGTTAAATCAATTTCTATATCTCTTTCATTTATATCTTTAATTTCATAATATTGTACATTTGTTTTATTTAAAATAGAGCAATTTGGAATATAATATTCATAATAAAAATATAAGATTTGCTTGCGAAGAATTGTGTTCCAGCTTAAAAATGTCGTCAAGAATATTCCAATTTGAGTTAGAGATTTCCATGTCTCAGAATCAATTTTAATTTTATGGTTTCCCTGTTGTAGGATGAGATAGCAAATATTATTCCTATACTGAAATGTATATTGAACATCCTTCTTTTCATCCTTATTAATTAGATTCATACAATCTAGGAATTCATACTGATTAAGTGTTGCCTTAATATATTCCTTATAGCTCATAAGGTTTATCCATTCATCCCGGTCCAATCCAATGAAGTTCCTATCCTTATAATGTAACCAGACAATAGGCTTAAAACCAAAGGATGTTGAAAAACCGCATGCAACTTTTAACTTTAAAGTTAGAAAATACTCCAGTTCAAACACCATATCGTGTATTTTCGGGTTTCTCTTGAGATGAAACATTCTCGATGAATTTTAAATGTATACTAATAATATTTTTACTTTGAAAATCTCTATTTAAAGAAAAAAATGCGCTTTTATAATTTTTTTTTTTTTTGAAAACTATATGTATGTATGTATGTATGTATATGTATTAACTATAATTAAATAAGGTACATTTATTATTAAATTCTAATAAAAAAAAAAAGTTTAATCAAATTCATTATTTTGTTTTTCTTGCACATAAATTTAGACATTTAAGATGTTTTAATATTTTTTTATAGTTTTCGATAATTCTCATAACCTCCTTCTTTCTCTTAAAGAAAAAGTAACATCCACACAAACCCACGACATCTCCACTTGTACTTTCGTGAGAGCAAGGCAAACTATATACATTAAAATCTGTATATTCTCTTTTGAATGCACATAATAATTCCAAATGTTCCTCAAAGATAACACTTCCAAATTCTTGTAGAAAAGCTTCAATAACCTCCATCTTTCCACATTAAGATTTCATTTACAACTTATGAAAATATTTATAATTCTATATTATATATATATCTGTATACTAATAAAAAAAGAAAAAACATAAGAATTTATAATAATTTATTGTTTACTAATTTTTTTATTGAAAAATTATTTTATTTAAAAGTATTAAAATGAGTATAAGGGTAATATCCTTTCGTAGGAGCAGCCGTCTTAATTTCCAGCTTATAATTAATGGTATCCTTTTCGTCATCTAAAGGAATCTTTGAAATGATATATGAGCCAGTTGATAGGTACCCAACATCGTTTTCAGTCAAGGCATTAAACCTTTTAGGAAGATAAAGCATAGCTCCATCCAATTCCAAGACTATAACATCTCCATATTTTGTAGTTACCCGTTCAGCTCCTGTTATAGGATAGTCCTTTCCATCTACCATATTTTTTACACTTAAAATATGTTTCATATTTAATTTATTGAATGAAGCAATTAATTCCGCGTTAATATTCATCGTTTGATAATTTGTAATGAAGTGTAATAAATAATTCAATAAATTCACAATTTATAGAAAAAATTTTTGGTTGCACATAGTTTAAACATATGTTATTTGCTATAATTCATTAATATTTTTACCCACCACACCCATTGTAAAGAACAAAATAAAATTTGCACCCTCAATACCCATTGTAAAAACAATTTTTAGTTTAAATTTTATTATTTTTTTATTATTTATATTTTTATTAAATAATTTCTTTAAAGTAATTTTATTTAAAAAAAAAAAATCAGTACATATATATTAAATGAAATCTAATTCCCTTATGTAACGATCGCCTTCTTCATCTATATAGAATCCATCATTTACATTTAAGATGATGGCATCTCCCTCTTCATCATCTAGGAAATTTTCAATTTCCCACAAAAAATCAAAGTACGCCATCTGGTTGTTGGGGATTGTAAAATTTGGGGTTGAATTTGATTTGAAATGTGAATCCTCTAAAACTGCGTCGATTAACGCATTTATACGTGTAAGTGAAGTGTCCTCTACAGCTTCCACGGAATTTTCATCCACATATTCAAATATATTGTGACACGAATTCATCTTTAAATATATAGTCTTCAAATGTAACTAAACCTAGTATTCAGAAGAATATTCCACTAAGCCGTTTTTCTTTTAAACTTAAATTGGAAAATCTATGTAAACTGTTTATCTAATCAAAAAAAAAAAAAAAAAAAGGCTTATCAACAATATTTTCATTTCCCACCCGATCACTACTGCAAACACATTTAATTTTTTTTCTTTTATCAATTAAAACAAAAATATTTATTTTTTTTTTCCCCACCCAACTTAAATGATCTATAAAGTAACCAAATTTGAAACATCAATTGCTTCTATATACATTCATACATATATCATTTTTAATAACTTAATAAATTCACAATTTAATTAGTTATTTTTCATTTTTTTTTTTTTCTTATGTCAATCCAATAATTTTGTATCGTCAAATTTAGAAACAAAAAAACTAAAGAAAGGTTTATCAGTAACATTTTCCATATTCTATCCAAAATTTAAACATCAATTGCTTCTATAACATTTTAATAGCTCAATAAATTCATAATTTATACCTATACAGAAAAAGAAAAATGTTGACCTACATTTTCTAGCGTTTAAAAATGTTGACCTACATTTACTAACGCATTTAACACATTTTTAATCGCTCAATTAATTTTTTCAACACCTAATTCAGAACAAAACTAAAAGAAAGGCTTATCAGCAATATTTTCATTTTCCAATTTCTTCTACAAGATCTATCTGTATGTCTGTCTGCCTGTCTGTCTGTCGATCTACATACATTCTAAACAAAACTAAAGAAAGGCTTCAACAATACATCTAACACTTGTGCATTGTTCCCACAACATACAATACCCTTATCATCTCACACCCCATAAATTATTATTTTTAAATATCAACGCTTTGAAAAAATTTTCCACAACAAATATTTCCAACATCAAGTACACAATATGTCTGTCTGTCTGTCTGTCCATCCAATAATTTTCTCGTCGATCGCTGGTCGATCACCCAAACGAGCAAAACAACAACATCTCACCATCTGGCTACCCATAAACACACAAAAATTAAAAGGGCTTATCAGAAATGTGTGTTTTTCTCCCAAAAAAAAAAAAATCCATAAACACACACAAAAATAAAAAAAAATATTTTTCCAATTTCTTCCTCAAGGTCTGTCTGTTCGTCTGTGTATCTGTCCATATTCAAGACACACACTCCAATACAATACCCTTATCATCTCACACCCCATAAATTATTAGTTTTAATATCAGCGCTTTGAAAAAAATTGTCCACAAAAGAAATTTTTTCAAAATCAAGTGCAAGATATACATACAGTATGCCTCTCTGCCTATTGATCTACATGCATACATATCCACAAAAACTAAATCACATCTTTCTCAAGTGCATCTACACAGTAAGTCCGTCTATCGATCACAACAAAAGAAAGGCTTCAACAATGCATCCAACACTTGTGCATTGTTCCCACAACATACAATACCCTTATCATCTCACACCCCATAAATTATTATTTTTAAATATCAACGCTTTGAAAAAATTTTCCACAACAAATATTTCCAACATCAAGTACACAATATGTCTGTCTGTCTGTCTGTCCATCCAATAATTTTCTCGTCGATCGCTGGTCGATCACCCAAACGAGCAAAACAACAACATCTCACCATCTGGCTACCCATAAACACACAAAAATTAAAAGGGCTTATCAGAAATGTGTGTTTTTCTCCCAAAAAAAAAAAAATCCATAAACACACACAAAAATAAAAAAAAATATTTTTCCAATTTCTTCCTCAAGGTCTGTCTGTTCGTCTGTGTATCTGTCCATATTCAAGACACACACTCCAATACAATACCCTTATCATCTCACACCCCATAAATTATTAGTTTTAATATCAGCGCTTTGAAAAAAATTGTCCACAAAAGAAATTTTTTCAAAATCAAGTGCAAGATATACATACAGTATGCCTCTCTGCCTATTGATCTACATGCATACATATCCACAAAAACTAAATCACATCTTTCTCAAGTGCATCTACACAGTAAGTCCGTCTATCGATCACAACAAAAGAAAGGCTTCAACAATGCATCCAGCACTTGTGCATTGCTCCCCCCCAACATTATTTTTTCTAAATCTCAGCTTTATTGATATCCTATAAAATTTAACGACTTTTTTACGACTTTGTTTTGAAATTTTTCAAAACATTTGACCTACTTTAACACGTGTTCATGAATTTCCCCCCCTAATTTTTCCAAATTCTCAGCTTTATTGCTTTTTTTAAATTTTATGACATTTTTTATTGCTTTTTTTTAAATTTTATGACATTTTAATTGCTTTTTTTTAATTTATGACATATTAATTGACATTTTAACGACTTAAAAACATTTTTAACGACTTAAAAATTCAACGATGACCTTTAATGGCTTTTATTACTTTTCCCCATACTAAACCTATAGGAAGTTGACCTTTTAACGACCTAAAATTCAAAGTGAAGTTGAATTCTCATTATACATATACTTTCGTTTATGCAGAGACTGATTTTTAAAGGAAAATTATGTTATTTGGCAGCGTTGTTCAAGCTTGAATCTATTCATGAAGACTTGTCAGAGTATATTGATCATAAATGTCAACAACTGAGCGCAGTATGACAGTTCGTTTGAGAGCTAATCCCTTCGAAAGTTCTATCAGGCTTAAAAAATACCAGCGTTTTAAAAACTGCAGTCAAAGTAGAAAAACTGCAATTTTTCCAACTCTTCATTTGTCATTGGCCGAAAAACGGTTGCTTTTACTTCTGATTCAATAAATGAAAACAGCCGCTGTCAAACCAACTCAAAAAGCGAAAAGTCGTAAACATTTTAGTTTTTTGTTCGACAGTTTTTGGTTTCGACTGCAGTTTTTTAAACCCTGAAAAGTACCCTTTAAACTTAAAAATTTAGGGTTTATGAAAGGAAATACTATTTTGACGCTGGGGCTATTACTAAACTGATTATTATATATCGTCTCCTTAAATGCAAACGGACGTAACTATATTTTTATTTTCAGGAGAATCAAAAAACTTTACAAAATCAATAACAACAAGGTGTTCTTGGCATTTGAAGTTCTTTAATTAAGTCTCCATTTTTTGATCGCAGGGATCTAAAACTTTTCATTGAAACTTTTCAATAAAACGAAAAATAAAAATCAATCAAAAACTCAATTTCGAATTTTTGTGTAGTTACGTCCGTTGGCATTTAAGGTGACGATATGTATGTATATTGTGATGGATTGAAAATGAAAAAAAGTGTTTTGTATGTTAAATACTCAACTCAAATATATTTAGTATTTCTAATACAGGACTTAAAAGTATTTTGTATTTTAAATACACGACTTAAATGTTTTTTGTATTTCAAATACATCAATGCATGTATTTTGCACAACCCTTATAATATTTATAACAAAAACTAAAACCTGTATTCTTAAATACATAAGAATTATGCTTAATAATAGTCCAGAATTTAAACTACATTTTTTAACGTCTAATAGTTACAGCCTGTTCAACGATTTCGAACGTTAACGTTCGCATAGAAAATTACATTTAAAACAAAAACAAATTGTCGAGTTTTGTTTTTATTTTAAATGTAATTCTCTATGCGAACGTTAACGTTCGAAATCGTTGAACAGGCTGTTAATCTAGAAAATGATTCTAAAATGTTTAAGCATAAACGATTGAAAGTGAGTTTGTTGGCCGGAGGCAAATTCGTTATATTTGCGATTAAATTATAATAAAATTTCGTGACGTATCGAAAGCCCGATTCAAAATTTGTTTAAAAATGTACAAGATTTTTTTGCTTTGTAGTAGATTTAAAAAATATCTGTAGTTCTTTTAAAATGTAAAGACTGCATTCGCGATTGGAAGGGAAATATAAATTTTGTTTTCTTTTCAAAAATTGTACAAAAAGATCTAAAATAAGATAGACATTTTTTTGTTCAGATAAAACACCGCTCGGTTTTTTCTCCTTAGTTTCGAAAACGTTATACCGGGTAACCATTCTTTTAGGAAAATAACTTTTAAACCATCTCTTTAAAGGTTTTTGAAAAATCTAACCGCTTATTAGATGACTGATAAGAGTTTTATTTATCTTCATTAAAATAAATAGTTTTTAATCAACCCAATAAAATAACCCCTCCTTTTTGCAACACCCGTCTTCGTGTCTATTGAAGAACCATTATGACACATAACTTGTAAAATTACATACCCCTTCTTCATGAGTGAATTCTCATAATATTTTGATATTTTTTTAGATTTAAATATTAATATTTAAAATAAAATTTTTTCTTAAATTGAATTTGATATTCATGAAAATCCTTTGCCAGCGTTGGGAAAAAACTTCAACTTCGTGAGATAGACTTAAACTTGGCGTGCAAGAGATGGGAGGAAGAGTGAGGGTCTTAAGAATTTGAAGATTCATAACATGGCATCTGTATTGCTAACTGCTGCATGCCTTTAAATGTTGTCGCTAAAAAGTCATTTTTTTCCATAAGATGCTAAAGAAAAAAATAAATAAACTGGGTAACTCGTGTGTTGCAGATCTTTATTGGCTCATATTGAAAACAGTGTGGGCGAAAGGAAAAGGGACAGAAATTTATTTTTACTAAATTAAAACTTTAGTCCATTTAAAATCACTATTTAAGTAAACTACATTTTGAAAATTTTCTTCATATCTGCTTTCTGAAATAAAACTAAAATTTCTGCCTGTACACTCGGCAGGCTTCTTATCTCTGTCCAAAATTCTCAATCACGTTTTTTAATAGACTGTTGTCAATGGTTGATATCTTCTCCATAATGTTGTTTTTAAGCTCTTGAACTGTTGTTGGGTTATTGCTGTACACTTTCGATTTCAGAAAACCCCACAAAAATAGTCCAAAGGCCCAACTATAATATGCATTAGCTTCCTTAAGCTACTGTCAAAAATTAACAAAAAGTCTCTCAAAAGCATTTAAAAAAACAAAAATGAAATAAAAAAATATTTGATTCCGTACGGAAAGTGCGACCTGTTTCGTACTTTGCTTAAGCAAATGACAGTTTCATAAAATTTAACAAAAAGTTTTCTTAAGTTCAATATGGTTCTACACATATTAATCTTATGTATTCGCACTATTGCTTGAGCCAACTTAAGCATATTATAGTTGGGCCTTAAAGGTGTCAAATTTCACAAACTTGGTGGCCAATTCATTACTCCTCCACGAGAAAAAAAAAATCGATTTTCGAGGTTTTGTTTCTTAAGATCTGTTGTTTCTCGCATTTTTCCTACGTTTTAATCATGAGTTTTGCGCAACAAAAAGCTTCGGAACATCCCCCGAAGCGATTTCCATCGACCGACGATACCTCAAATTTGGACACCCTTTATTTAAAGTAGATCACATTTCTGAAGGGGACCATATTACAGAATATTATTTCCCTGGATGCAGTGCCTAGTCAGGACCATTTATCAAAACGTTTCGAGCAGTCAGTTTGTTATTAATTTCGATTTCTCAATATATTCCTGTAAGTTGTTTGTTTGACTTATTACTCGTCATACTTTCAATAATTTGTATACCCACACCACAATAGCGGATACGGTATCATACGTTTGTGCTGATGTTTGGAACACCTTAAAATATTGGTCCTAGACCCACCTTTTGAATATACCGATTGACTCAGTATCACTTTCTGAGTCGATTTAACGATGCCCGTCCGCCCGGCTGGCTGGCTCTCCGAGTAAACCTTGTTCGCAAAGTACGGGTCGCAATTTTGGAGATAATTTGATGAAATTTGGTGCATAATTATAACAAGGAGCAAGCGTATTAAAATTGCTAAGAATCGGTTACATAATCTTACGCAGCCCACATACAAGCTTTTTTCAAGATTAGAGTATTTGTATCCATAAAAAATCTTATTATGACGGTATTAAGGTTTCATTTGGTCTCAAAGCATTTGATTGCAATTATAAACACTTTACCAAATTTTATTGGAATACGTTCATATTTGACTATATAGCTCCCATACAAATACTACTTCCGAAAATAGCTTTAAATGCTATAACTTCCTTATTCCTTATGTTGGTATTGACATACAAATTGGCGGCAATAACTTTTACGATAGCTCGTTTTTCATACATGTAGAGAATTTCCCAAAATGTAACATTAACCGGAAAAATTAAATTATGTCATGATTTTAGGATTCATATGAGAGTTCTCTACTCCGAATATTTTCTAGAAATCTACATCGAAATGAGATTTGTTCGGTTTAAAGCGATTTTAGTGAGAGGGCTTATATGGTCAATTAAAAGCTACTTTCGGGAGTGATATTTGTATGAGAGCTATATATTTAAGTATATATCCATTTAAAAATATTCGTAAAACGAGTTATGTTGCAATAGTATATTTTTGGAGCAAATTTCATCTAAACCAACATAATAAAATCCTTTATGGGCACGAAAATTCTATTCAAGAAAGAAGTTTGTATAGAGGCCATCCGAAATTATGGACCGATTCTCACAATTTTCAATACGCTTCGTGCTTAATTTCATTAAGTTATCTTCAAAACTTCGATCTGTGCCCGAACAGACAGCCAACCAGCAGGACGGACGGACAACCTTAGTTCGACTCAGAAAGTGATTCTGAGTCGATTGCTATACTTAAAGGTTGGTCTAGGATCAATGTTTTTAGTGTAAAGGGCCAAATACACTTGTCAAATGCTTGTCAAGCCGGCGAATTCAGCGTGTACGTGTGCTGGACGTAATATTCGCCGTCATATCTAAATTTTTTGATTTTTCATCAAGCGTTGTCGGTGTCACACATACAAACACATTTTCACTAATACTACCACAATGCTTGATGAGTACTTTGATCAGTGTATTTGGGCCTTAACACACATAAGCACTTTTGTGGTGTTATAAGAAGCTGTATGTCAATAAAATCAAATGCAGTTGGCGTGGACGAAATCCACCCAAGATTTTTTAAATTAATTCTCCCAAGAATATTGCCCTTTGTTACACATGTATTTAACACCATAATTACCACCAGTCATTTTCCCTCAAATTGGAAAAAATCTAAAATAATACCAATACCCAAAACTAAAACTGAATATAGGCCAATTGCCATTTTACCCTTTATGTCGAAAATATTTGAGAGGATAATTCACAATCAGATATCGCTTTACGTAAATGATCATAATCTGCTTAATGATAAACAATCTGGGTTTCGGAAAAACCACAGTTGTATAACTGCACTTGTAGATGTTGCGGAAGATATAAGAAGTGGTATAGATGAACGAAAAACAAATATCTTAGTACTTTTGGACCATTCAAAAGCCTTCGATACAGTCGATCATAACGTCCTATGTTACAAACTACAACACATGTTTATGTTTTCTACAGCTGCTACACGTCTGATATCAACATATCTTACCAACAGGCATCAGTATGTTCAAAGTGGTAACAACAAATCAAAACTTCTACCTGTAGCGAGGGGTGTACCGCAGGGGTCAATTATTGGGCCCCTTCTATTTTCGCTTTATGCTGATGACCTTCCGAGTCAACTTACACACTGCAAAGTCAGAATGTATGCTGACGATGTTCAGATTTACATCAGCTGTGATACATCTGAAATTGAACAATGTGTCTTAACTCTGAATACTGAGTTAAAACAACTTTATGAATGGGCTACTGCTAATGGTCTTAGTATAAACCCAAAAAAATCTAAATATCTTGTTATCCAAAAACGAACTACTATAACCGATCATATACCTGATATTTTTCTTAGTAATGAACGTATTAAAAGGGTAAATACAGCAAAAAATCTTGGTATTATTTTTAATAAGAACCTGACATGGTGCAACCATATTAATTATGCATGTGGCCGTACGTATTCCATGCTTAGAACTCTCTGGCAAACGCAGTATTGTACACCTATCAAAATAAGAATACTTCTTGCAAAAACCTATTTATTGCCAATTCTGATGTATGGATGCGAATTATTTGCCAAATGTGATGCCGCAAGTGAAAGAAAATTAAACTCAGTCTTTAAATGTATTGTACGATACGTATATGGCGTAAAAAGGTTTAATTCTGTTTCTCCTTTTACGGTAAAACTTTATGGTATTCAGTTTGATGACCTTCTCAAAACAAGAGTACTGATATTAATGCACAAAATCGTGTTTACTCAACAACCACAACATCTGTATAGCCGCCTTACCATATCTAGCTCTAATAGAGGTAAAAGAATTTTATTGTTTAGACACCAAAGTTTAACATCTGATTGGCAATTTTTCCTTAATGCAATCCGTCTTTGGAATCTACTCCCGCATAATATACAAATAATTAGTAACGCACTGAGCTTTAAAAAAAACATTCTAAATTTTTTTGCGTGTTAAATTTTTTTTTTTTGTGTTATGATTTTTAATATTATCATTTTGTTAATTTTCAATTTAATTTATTATTTAATAATTTTTGTTCTCTTTTAAAATTTTTTCTTTTGTTTTAAAATTTTATCATTTACAAATAACAATTTTTATTTTATTTTTATTTTTAATGTTTCTGCTAAAACAATGTTCTATACTGCAATAAGAGGCTTTAAGTCTTGTGTATAGAATTGGAATAAATAAATAAACTAATAATAAGAATTCTTTCTTTCAAGCAATTTCAAAATTCTAAAAAAAAAAAAAAAAAAAAAAAAAAAACACAAACTAAAAATGGGATGATATTTTATGAATTTTAATAAAATCTGTTATGTGATTTAGGCGTAATATCGTCACAAACAAACCGATTCATATTAATGTGAATAGTTTCCCTCAGCATCGTCTTTTTTTACATTTATCTATCTTCTATCTATATATATAAAAATGAAAAATGTTTGTATGTTTGTTTGTTTGTTTGTTTGTTTGTTTGTTTGTTTGTTTGTTTGTTTGTTTGTTTGTTTGTTTGTTGGCTTATAGACTCCTAAACTACTGAACCGATTTTCCTGAAATTTTTACAGATACATCACGTGAGCCCTAAAAATAAAATAAGCTACTTATTTTTTCGATAGGGGCAGGGGAATTGGTATCCCCCATAGGATGCCAATATTAATTATCGCATATATTAAGATCCGCTGCACGCATTATGCAGAACTTTTGGTAGTAAGATCTTCTGAGCCCCAAAATTAAAATAAAATAGCAGCGGGGGAAGTGGAATCCCCCATAGGACGCCAATGTTTAACATCGCATATCTAAAGAACTGTAATAGTGAGAATGTTCAAACTTTCTAGAAGTCACTCTTATGGTATACAACACTTTTGAAAATAACAATAAAGCGGGTAGGCGCAGGGGGGGAAATACCTCCCATAGGATGCATATATTAAATATCGCTCAACTGAAGAATTATTAAAGGGAGAGTCTTCAAAAGTGGTTAAAGCTATAATTATAGTAAACTATAAATTTCAATATACAAATGGGCGGGGTAGACGGGGGAGGAGCAGTACCCCTCATAGATAGAAATATAATTAAGAGCCGCTGCACGCATTTTGTTGAACTTTTGGTAGTAGGATCTTCAGAGCCCCAAAATTGAAATAAAATAGCAGCGGGGGAAGTGGTACCCACCATAGGACGCCAATGGTTAATATCGCATATCTTAAGAACTTTTATAGTGAGAATGTTCAAACTTTGCAGAAGTCTCTCTTATGGTATACAACACTTTTGAAAATAAAAATAAAGCGGGAAGGCGCAGGGGGGAAATACCTTCCATAGGATGCATAAATTAAATATCGCTCAACAGAAGAACTATTAAAGGGAGAGTCTTCAAACATGGTTACAGCTACTACTATGGTAAACTATAAATTTCAATATAAAAATGGGCGGGGTAGACAGAGGAGGAGCAGTACCCCTCATAGATAGCAATATTAATAAGAGCCGCTGCAAGCAATTTGTTGAACTTTTGGTAGTAGGATGTTCTGAGCCCCAAAATTGAAATAAAATAGCAGCGGGGAAATGTTACCCCCCATAGGACGCCAATGTTTAATATCACATATCTTAAGAACTGTTATAGTAAGAATGTTCAAACTTAGTAGAAGTCACTCCTATGGTATACTACACTTTTGAAAATAAAAATAAAGCGGGAAGGCGCAGGGGGGAAAACCTTCCATAGGATGCATATATTAAATATCTCTCAACTGAAGAAGTGGTTTAAGCAGTGTAGCGAAGCGCACCGGGTTAAGCTAGTGGCTTATAAAACCTTTTGGTCTTACATTTTAGTGAATAGCAGTTAATTCTCAAAGGAGTTGCGGCCATTTAAATGAATTATATGCATACCTATGTACATAAATATTATATATACATACATATGTATATCTATGTTTTTATAATGTAAGTATGTATGTAAATATCTTTCTTAATATATAAATAATATTTAACAATCTTCTGTTTATCGTTATTTAAATGTAATTATTTTATTTTTTTAACATCTTTAATGGAACAGTGTAACGAATGAGCAAAATATTTATGGTTTTCCGCTATTGAAAAGGAGTTTTAAAAAGTTGTGATTTAAATTTTTTCTATTTGATTTTTCGTTTCATTAGAAGATAAACAAACAAAAAAAGGATGCATTTATACGATGATTTTTAAGACATGTTTTTGATTTATTTGTTGACGAATTCGGTAGAGAAGAAAGAGGGGTAGAAAAAAATACCTGATTTCTGTTCTTTGGGTTTTTTTCTTCTAATTTGCTTTTTCTGTCATATAATATTTTGCTATTAGATTTTTAATAAGTAAGATTTTGTTGATCGTGGAAATTATTGTTGAGGAATAAGCTAGTTTATATGCGCATTTCACTGGTTGCTTAGGCCAGATCATCAGGAAACATTCTCCCAAAAAAATGTTTTTTAAAAGCCAAAAATATTAGCAAACAAAACTGCAGAGCAAATGAGAATTGCAAACACTCAAATCAAAAGTCATCATGTATACACAGAAAATATCAACGTAAAATCCTTGAAAACAAGGTTGATTTTACATTTTTCGGTAGTGATTATGCTTCATAGTTACTTTATGTTAATTTAACTTGATTTTACAATAACTAGCGAACAACATTATATTCTTTTAAAATGTTAATTTAACATTCCCATAAAGTTAGAGCAAAATGACATGCATATTAAAATAACACTCCGAATCACGTTGAATGAAAGTTATTTCCAGTTGGGACAACGTAAATTTCATGTAAAATCGAATTGGTTAGAGTTCGAAATAACAGTGAGAAGGAGCTTCAAAGACAACATATGCGTTAATTAAAGCAACATGCTAAACACTTACCTGCGGAACCAGAGAGAGAGAGAACACATGTTTCACTTTTTTGTTTTTCCCTTTGTTTACAAAATAACACAATTAAAGACACCAGCATAATGGCCCATAATGGTCTATTTAACTAAATAATTTTAACAAAAAGAATTCGGGAATTTTTTTTCTTTTTATAAATAATTTTAAACATGAAAATAAAAAAATGTATTTTCTTTTTACAGTATTGTTATTGTTTCTATACAAAACAAATAAAACAGGGGTCTAATCACCGCATACGAAATCGAGCAAAATTGATCGAAATTATATATTTTGGTATCGTGAAACTCGATATCGAATGAAATGTTTTGAATTTGAAATTATTGCATTCGATATCGAGTAACTCGACATTACATTTATAGAGTTTTTTTTCGATACGTCAGTGTCTATCGTTTGCAAAAAAATTTGATAGTTTATTCGATACGATAGTGTCGAATGCGGTGATTAGACCCCAGAATTTTATGGATACAATATTGAACAACGTTATTTTAACATTTGCGTTTAAAATTAATATAAACAATGATAATTTTAAATAATGTACATACTTTTGCAGAAATTTACTATGATTTTTAATAAACATTGCGCAGTGTTAATTTAACATTGATATTTTTTCCTGTGTGTACATGAGTGTATAAACATTTTTTTTGGGGCTCAAGCATAATTTAAAAGCTTATAGGGTAAAGTACTTTTGAGATTTTCGCCAAAAATCGTGTCTGCCAAACATTTTTTAAGTTTTTTTCATAACTTTGTCAAAAACCACAATTTTCTTCACTTTTAAGGAACTAATTTAAAAGAAAAATGTCCAAGCTTTATCTAAGTGTAAAAAGACTATAAGTTTTTGCAATGCATTTGCTCATTTATGCCCCCTACATTAAAATTTTTCGTGATTTTTTAATAAATTTTGTAAATAACGCTTTATAACTTTAAAAATTTTTATGACAATGAAACAAACCAACAATGCAGTTTGAAACATCAATTTGTTCTTAATAATTTAGAAACAAATATTTTTGAATTCGCTCTTACCGTTCCTGAGTTATACCGGTTTTCAGCTCTGTACCCAGTTTATGATATTATTACTCTTACCCAACAAACAAATAAAAATCATACGTTTTGCTTCTGCTGATTTACAACTGTTAAGTTTAAACCACATATAAATTTAAGTTTAATTCAACTAAACCAACCTTTAAACATTCATTAATTAATTAGCCATAATAGTGTAATATTCGGCTGTGCCGAATCTTTTATACCCTATACCATAGTGCGATAAGAAGAGAGAGTTATATAAATAGCGTTCTTAAGATGTTAATAAGTCTATATTGTTCCATGCCCAGTTCTCTAATCCCGGCCACATTTTGACGGAATTTGTGCATCGATTGCATTGCTGTGCTTGTATATACCTAATTTGAAAACTTTCGGTCTTGTCATTCTCTAGATATACAGAAATCTATAATCTTTTTGAACGAGATATGCCCCGCCCACATCTCCAATCCTGCCCATATTTTTAGAGAGGTTTTGAATTGATAAGCCAGCTATGTGTACCAAATTTGGAAAATTTTTCTCTTAAAGTTTTCTTAAATATAAATTAACCTTGTTTGCGCCAGGCCCACTTATCCACTCCCGCCCACATTTTTCGGATGTTGTCTATTGTGAATGAAGTTGCTCGTACCTAGTTCGGAAACTTTGGCTCATGCTGTTCTCCAGAAATCTATAAAGTCTTTGTTTGAGAAGTGCCACGCCCACTTCACCCATCTCGCCGGCATTTAGTCGTATGTAAGGTATTGATAGCCAAGATGCTTGTACCTAATTTTAAAACTTTTGCTCTTTCCGGTGTCCAGATACATACATAAAAAAACAGACGGGCATTGTTACCTAAAACGCAAAAGGCCCTAACTAACAAAAAATAAATAAAAATCGACTTTTCCATTAAATCCGATGTATTGCATCAACACAAATGTCCACGAAAAAATTTGGAATCTTTGGACCAGCATTAGCGATTTTATTGACAAAAAACAAACGGCACTATCTAAAGAAGATCAACGCTAAAACGCCTAACTAACAGTTTGTATAATATGCAACATTATTAATTGCCCCGGCAGGCTAGCTAGTAGTGATCTAGTCTATCAGCCCCGGGGTTGCGGGTACGGTTCCAGCCACAGACTCTGGTTTGTTTCCTGCAGACAAGCGTAGAGGTTCGAGGGGATTAGCTAAGGGAATTAAAAAAAAAAAACAATTGGTAGGTTTTACAAGAAAAATAGAAGGAAACACAGTATAATGTAATTTTTAAATTTATCATATTAAATAATTTTTTTCTTCTCCTGTAAAATGTTTAAACAAATAGGGTCTTTTGAGTTTTAGATGTTGAACTCCGTTGAATTTTTTACATTGTCCAGTTATTTGAATTTTGGTTTCTGGCAACCCTAGTCCCATTATATCTGGAGTTATCGGATATGTAACCCTAGTCCTGGGAAACCCATTTCAACACACACACGGATAGTCGCACAGACGGACATCTTCAAATTAACTTCGCTTCTGATAAGAATCCAGATTATATATACTTTATAGGGTCTAAGATCAATCAGCCATGTCACAGAGTACAATTCCGTTCGGAATCGAAGAAAACAAATTTGTTTATTGATAGAAATTGTATTTGGATAGTTTTTTGGATACAGAAAACTGCCATTCCGTTCATGAAAAATTTTGTTCGTCATTTTCTGAAACATCAAAAAAAAGGAATAAATTCCGTTTCCAAACGGAATTGTACTCTGTGACATGACTAAATATTGCAGAAATTACAAACGGAATGACAAACTTATACATATCGCTCCTTTATTGCAACAAAGTCATATCTCAAAAAATCAAAAATTTCAAGTTACTTAAGCAAAATAATTCCTTTATACCTTCTTTATATGCAAGAAAAAAGTATTATATCTCAAACTGAACCGAAATTATAGCAAAATATATTTCATTAAACCTGTATATAAAGGTTCATTTCGAAAACTTTAATCGCATTTTGCCAAGTTTGATTTTTCGAGATATGACTATGTTGCAATAAAGGAGCGATATGTATATACCATTTTCCACCTGCGGCGAAGGGCATAAACAGAGAAATAAAATTGCGGAAGTAAAAAAAAATAGAAACAATTTTATGTTGGAGGTGAATACTATTTACTGAATAGTAAAAAGTTGATTTGCTAATTATCTTAACTAGGTACCACGCAAAGAAAACTGTATTTAAATAATTAAATTCTCAACTATTTTAAGTTTATTTAATTAATCGAAAAATAAAAACAAAAATTGCTGTTAATTTTAAGCTAAAACTTTTGAAAGTTTTTTTTACAGCTTAATGTCATTGAAATTTTTATAATTTTGCTGTATTGTTTTTTATTTTCCAATAAAAAAAAAAATAAACTATTCAATAACTTTATTTAGTATAAAATAATTTAATAAGATTTTTTAAATTTAAAACGCTTTTCTGTTTTAGCTAATAGGATTAAATATTAATGTTCTTGTAATACTAAATATCATTACACATAATTAATTTGCATTCATATTTTACTTTGAAATAATGTTATTATAAATAATCCCCTCTTAAGTCGTTGGCATAATTCTACACCTGTAAAATTTGCATGTAATTGTTATTACTAGGGCAAGTTTTTTTTTAAGTTTTTTGCATATTTCGCAAGGTATTAAAAAATTCTTTATTTGCTTATATAGACATTTTGCAATTGAGCAATAAATTTCTTAATATATTGCGATTATGGAGGAATCTCTTATAATACGTATTCCATAATACGTAAGACTAATTTAACATTACAGTTTGTATTTACACTCTCACACATGAACATGCTCTTGCAAAAATGCAGTCCTGATCAAATGAAAAGTATTATTGCTTAGAACAATTTGAAAAAAGATGAAACTGAATGGGATGTGAATTTTTTATCGTAACACTTGTCATATTCATAACACATTGCATTCACACCATCACACTTTAACATATTACATTAGTTTTTAACATGTAGTAATACAAAGTATATTGGTGTAAAGTACCCTTAAAAAGTGACATCACAGTATAACTCAAGTCTATTCCAAAAATTCATAAAAAACTAAATCAGTGATTTTTAGAATGGAATTTTATATTGTTCCTATTGTAAATTATGGATCGATAATCACAAAATTCTAGCATTAAAAAAAAATCCTAAATAAGACCAAATTTCAATACAGTAGTACAAGTACAAGAAAGCATTTTAAAGTGATTTTCGGAAGGCTGCTTTATATAGGCCCTAAATCTAAATAAAATCAAATTTCTCCAAAATATTTAAGTATTTTATGATATGGGCTTATTACGGGGCATATGGTGAATCATGGGAGGATCTTAACGCAATTTAGTGATGTCATTTCTAGTGTTATGGAAATTTACCGAAATTTACTATAATAGCTTTATTCGTTAGGGTTATAGGCGTACTGAAGTGTTTTCCCAGAATGGGCTTTATATGGACTTATGGATCGATCTTCACAAAATTAGAAAGTGAGATTTCTTGCCGTATCAAACATACCATATTTTAGTACATTAGCATTATTTGTTACGGTTTAAGGCGTACTAATGTGTTTTCTAAGTAACAGGTCTTAGGCGTACTAAAATGCTTTCCGAGAGTGGACTTTATATGGAGCCTATGTAAATAATCGATCTTCACGAAATTTAGTGCTGTGATTTCTTATCTCAAACTGACCAGATTCTGAAAATATATTGTCGTTCTATTATTATAATAATATATGAAATTGTATTAAAATTTATTAAATGTGATCATAATCTTTTAGACCGCGGACCGATTTTGCTTATTTTTTACACTTTACATCTGCGAACAGATATAAGGTATAGACAGGTGGATTCACATTAAAAATTGAATTGCGCGTAAAAACGCGAAATGAACGTATATTTTATTTTAAGCTATATTTTCCGAATCTGGTCAGTTTGATCATGGGTGAGGCCAAAAGTTGATTTTGGTCGTACAGTGTAACAGACCTATGGAAAGTTAGGGACCGATCTTCACGATATACATACATAATTTTAATGACAATCGGAGCATTCCGCCACCAAATTATGGTTGTTTTTAATATCAAAGTTCTTTTCGGGAAAACACTCAAAATATTATGTAGGTTAATTCAAAAGAAAATTCATTTAAAATACGGATCATTTACATTTCATTTAAAATAAATGAATTTTGCATTAATTTTTTGTTTATTTATTAAACAGCTTAATCCGTTAAATTAAATAGTTGCGTTTTTCCAAAAAATATATTTTAACTGACAAAAAATCAAACTACATAACAAAATAAGTACGGAAAAACATTATTTTTTGGTAGTTTGTTTTTTGAATAACAAACATAAATGATAAAAAATAAAGTTATTCGTAAAAAAACTATATTTTTATTCAACTTTACCAGTACGGAAAACGAATTATATAACCCACAATCAGTTACTGTAACAATAGGTCTGTCTGCGTACTTTTCCAGTAGCAAATACTCAGTAAATTTTTTTGGGAGAGTAAGACCAATTTTACTCTGTCGGCTGAAAATATCTCAAAAAGTACGCAGACAGAATCCAGTGAAATCTTGCAAGAAAACAGCTGATCGGTGTGTAGGCAATTGAAATGACAAAGCAAAATTTAGCATATGTGTAAGCAAAAGTGAATTCTAGCGACTTTTGGGAATTTAAAAACCGGGAAACAAAAATACCCAAATAATGGGATTTACCGAATGAAATCAAAAAGTTAGCGTCGAATTTAGGAATTTAAAAGGGGAAGTATAAATATTTAATATTTTTAACAAAAATACAAAAAATAGTTAAAAAAAATTAACTTTTTGGAACAAAATGAGCGATGCGTGCAAAAAATCGTTCGTTCCGTTCCCGAGATTTCTGGGTTCGATTTTTTGCAGAATATATACAGTTTGGCTGAGTTCCAAAACTTCAATATACTTTGCAGCACAAGTGAAAAATGTATATTCAAGTTTAAATACTTTTTTGGTGCACATTGGGACAAATAGAATTGTATTTTTATTAAAAATATTAGTTATTTTTACTTCCCCATTTTAAATTCCCAAATTCGACGCTAACTTTTTTTTACTTTTGGAAATCCCCCTAAATTCCTAAATTCGACGCTTACTTTTTGTTGTTATTCTACAAAAGACCATAATTTGGGTATTTTGTTTTCCCGGTTTTTATATTCCCAAATTCGACGCTATTTCGTCGACGCTATCTTGGCACACGTAATAAAAACAGCTGTTCAAACTAGTTGCAAAATCTTGCAAGAGGAAATTTCTCCAGTAACATTTTGTAAGTTCTCTAACTTCCAACTGTCAAAAAATTCTCTTTTTGGCGCTCTCGCTGCAAGAGATTTGGAGTACACAGACAACATTTCGTAATATTTTGCAACATTTTTCACAAAATGATGCAAAATATGTGTACGCAGACAGACCTAATTTTATGAGTGTACAAAAATTTTTTATTCGTTAACAAGATTTTGTTTTGTGCTAAATTCCCAATTTTTATTGTTAATAAATGCAATCAAATTTATTAACAAACAATACTGAAGAGTGAATGAGAATTGCAAACACTCAAAAAGTCCTATTTGCAATGATATCAAAGCTTAAGCAAAATACCAACAATAAACATTGAGGTTATCTTTTCTTACTTTCCCTAGTACAATTGTGTAGTTGTAAGTTGGTAAAGAAAAATACAAAAATAAAAAACAAATTGCTTCACTTCACTTTTCACATTTGGGTCTATAACTCCCAAGCTGATTCTTCCAGTCTTCCGAAAGTTCTCATGTTTTCTAACAAACACGCGTGGTTTAATCGACTTAGAATTACTCAGGGACCCAGAATATATACTTTATGGGGTCTTAAAAGATATTTAAAAAGTTTCACAAGGAATGACAGACTTTTTATACCCTCTTCACAACTAGTTGAGGAGGGTGAGTACAAAATAAAGTAAACACTAAAGACTGCTTCTGTCCCTTTGTGCACTATCATATAACTCTTAAGTATTTCGATTAAAAGCTATTATTTTAAACTTCTTAAAAAACAATAATAACACTGTGCTAGTTGCAAAATTAGACAAGCCGGGCACATGGTTTTTTAGGATAATTCGGGTACGCTGAATCCAAAGCTGCATACGGTTTTTTTTTTTAGGTAAGCTCTTGTTTTCGAGATATACCGTTATTTCGAAAATGAAGGAGGTTGTACAACATATATTCGCGTAACTCAAAAACGGTTTAGTTTATTGAAATTACTAAAAAAACCGAAATTCCGCAATAAAATTTCCTTTTTTTAACATGAGCAGTCGTTTGTTTTTTTTAAGAATTTATAAAAAATTGGAAAATGCAGCTAGGCCTCCATTTTTTGCAGACATATGAAAAACGAAGCTGCAAACAAAACAAGCCATAAAGGATTAAAATTTGTTACCAACTTTTGATTTTATTATCAAAAAAATTTTAATTAATTTAAGAAATTCACAAAACACAATATTTGTATGGGAGCGGGGATAAGGGGCAGGTATGTATCGAGAAAATGTTAAGGACAAAAAACTAATTGAGGTGGGTCATACATTTTATCTTACTTTGGGCGACTCCTGGGCATTTATGGGACTTTTTTTCAATATATTTCTAGTCTGCATTAAACATTTTGTATAGGAGCCCCCTTAAAGAATAGAGATAGCGGGTAGGTTTGCTGGAAATAATTGATTGAGATGAAAAAAAGTGGGGTTGGTCATACATTTGTCCCATCTAGGAGCATCCTAGGCGCTGCAGGGGCCAAATTTAAGAATTTTATTAAATTTTACTTTTCTTAATAAAAATTTTATAATGGAATTTCGGTAATTTCAATAAACTAAACCTAGTATATGTTATGCAACCTCCTCCATTTTCGAAATAACGGTAAATCTCGAAAATAATAGCTAACCTAAAAAAACGGTGGGCACCATTGGATTCAGCGTACCCGAATTATGCTAAAACTCCATGTGCCCGGCTTGTCTAAAAAAAAGTGTCAATTTCGAGCACAGTGTAACTAATCATAGCAGGGTTGTATTTATCTCAAAATACGAAAGAGTTGTGTGATACTGTACCTTACTTGAGGGTTACACGATCAAGTTTTGCCTATCACTCACACTTTTTTGCCAATACAATCATGTGTTTCAAGTGTTTCAATTTACGTTCAAGAAAACAGCTGATTTCAAGGTTAATGAGCAAATTTTTCATTTGTATTTATAAATTGTTTTCTTGACGACACCTTAAAAGTAAATTGCTTAAAAATTAAATGCAGCCTACGTCACAACTTTCAATTTTTGGATATTTTGGCAAACAGTATTATAAAAGACTATCAAGAAAAACTTGATCGTGTGGCCGCAGGGTTAAAGAAAATATTGAAGTTATTAAAAAGCAATAAAATAAAATAAGACAGATTGTATAACAATTCATATAAAGATAAATACATATATTTACGCTTAAGCATCAACTTTTTACGTTTATTTTTATTTTGTTACACTGTGCATAAATTTCATTTGTTCATGCTTGCTTTGTAGCTTTTATTTGTTGTTGCTATTTTGTGTACTTTTTTTTTTGTCATACAAAATGTACTAGTAAAACAAATTTGACTGTGTTTGCTATTTTTACAATTTTTTGTTATTTAAATATATTTTTGCAAAGAATTACGGAGCATGTAACCTTCAAAAACGTGCCTAGGTGAGGCACATTTATTCCCAATTTTTTTCATTTTTGTTGTTGCTGCTGCTGCCTGTCATAGATAGATGCCACCACATACTTGCCAACAAACAACCAAACAGATAAATAAATTCATACGTCCTCAAAATAAAATTTATGGTCGTGCATCTTCTATTTAGACATACGACCGGGTGAGCGAGCGAGCGAGCAAGCGATCGTTCAAATACTTTTTTTTTTTTCAAAGTTATCGTTAAACATTTTGGGTACTTATACGGTCTAGAGTTATAAATACTTGTTTGTTATTTAGAAAATGATTTAAAACATTTTTAATTTTTCAGCGTTTTTTTTAAGTCTTAAGATATTTAAACATGGGCTGAGTGATCAGCAGCAACAATATCATCATCTTAAAGGCATTAAAATTAATACTTCGTTTAATTTTTTTTTATTCACAAAAATATATATAAACTTTTTTAAAATATTCTGTTTTTCATTCATAGCGTTTAATTTTTATTATAAAGTAAATACTAGCCCCTACTAACTTGTCTTAGAATTTAAGTTTATTTTTAGTTTTCTTAACATCTTAACAAAAAAAAAAAAAAATAATAATTTTATTTATTTACTCGTTGTATTAAAAATTAATGACAGAACTGCCATTACAATATCGCCAATAAATATATTTTTATAATTTTTGTTCGTCGGTCATTGCTGGCCTGTGATTCTTCTCTTTTGTTTACAACTTATGGTCTTGTGGTTGGGTTTTTTTGTCCTAAGATTTATTTTTTGCTATGAACAAAAAACAAAATAATTTAAAAATTTTTTTCTTTAATGTTACCATAATTCAATAACTAACAACTTTGCTTGGGTATACATATTATTAGCCATTGATTTATGTGGAGGATGAGTGGAAAATCTGTATCTAGACTCTAGAGTATATAGAAGTAGAATTGAATTATGTGTGGCAGGTCTAATTAATCCAACAACCTAAAAGGTTCTTCGTTTTGTGTGTAAAGTTTGTGATAAAGACGCAGGTCGAAATTTAAAGATAACTGGCGATAAAAACTTAATACTATTTCTTTGCCCCCGTTCAAATGATCTCTCGAAATAGGTACAGTACTTTTCGCTTATAGTCCACTACTATAGTTGCACAACTTTTGTGGACTATAAGCGAATTTGGACTATAACCGATTTTTTTTTTATAAGCCATTTTATGGATAATAATTGAAACCTAGTATAATCCACATTTTGGACTATATAAATATTATTTTCTTCAATAAATCCACTCTTTTTAAACCAAAGAAAAGTTTATTTAAAACATAACCAAATATTGATTTATTTTAAATAAATAGTTAAAACAAAAATCTTTTTAATTAATTAATTCAAATGCTTTAAAAGATTTCAATAAAAACAAATGCGTATGAGATTCATTTTAATTCTTTGGATGACGAAATCAAACACAACATAAATATCAATTTCATAGGATTTTTACATGGGGTCTCCACCTGACAGTTTTTTGTTATACCAAACGTCAAAGTCTATATAAAAAAACCCTTTTATTTTTATTAGCGTGTTTTTATGAAGTTGGACGTTTATTTAACAAAAAATTGTCAGACGAAGACACCATGTCATAAAATATAAATTGCGAAATTTGGCATTTATAATACAGTAGACGCTCAGAAATTCGAACTCTCAGAATCAACTTGATGTTGTTAGAGTTTAAAACTCAGTTTTTTTGGTGTTTGTATTACACATACTAAATAAAGTCATATGAAATGAATTGTTATTTTTTATATTTCGTTAAGTTTTGTATAGTTTTTATGTTAAATAAACTAAAATTAAAAAAAAAGTATAGTTTTGTATATCTTTATGGTCAAATTTATCTAAATTTTTGTAAAAAAAAACCGTCCAGAAATTCGAATAATTCGGAACCTCGAATCGCCCTAAAAACAAAGTGGATCGAATTTCCGAGCGTGTGCTGTAATTGCCAGAAAGGTAAATTAAAACATGTTGCCAGTTGATTAAAAATATATAAAAAACAGAGTGGACTATAAGCGAACATTTTTGCATGAAGAATTATATACGCATGCTAAGAAAATGTGGCTTTTAAACGAAAATGGACTACAAGCGAAATGGACCTTAGAACAAATAATTTGTATGAAATTTGAAAAAATCTGCATGTGAATATGACAGTTTTGGCTTATATCCGTTTTTGGCTTTTAAGCGGAATGGACTATAAGCGAAAAGTACTGTATGTATCTTTGTAAAGCTTATTATCAAGATATCGAGTGATTTTTAAGAGGCGGACAACTTTAAATTGATATAAATCATATGGTCGCCGCGGCTGGTACGTAAATGGTCCAATTTCCGTAAACCCTTCGCAGTAAATCAGGCTGTATTTCGAAAACGCCATATAGGGCAACATAGGGGGTTTTTTAAGACCCAGTGTTGCGTACTAACGTATAATGCTGGAAGTCCACACTATGCGTTCACAAATTGATGCGTTTGATACTTTTTGTTCATTTTATACGATTACACGCAACGCATTTATTATTATTATTATTATTATTATTATTATTATTATTATTATTATTATTATTATTATTATTATTATTATTATTATTATTATTATTTATTTATTTATTTATTTATGGAGGAGTAAGCTTTTATTATACAAAAATGCGTGATTTTTGCCAAATCAAACTAACCTCAAGACAGCCGAGAACTGTCAAATGGGGGATTTGTTGAGAAAAGTCCTCCGAAACTCAGTTGTTGTTTGGCTAGATTATTTAAAATTGATAGGAAAATAACGTGAGAGAAAATTTAATTTTTTTTTTAAACACACACTTTTTGTTTTGACAATAAATAATGGTTCATTTAGAAAATATCTTGGGCAAACTTTAACTTTGTATGAAGAATGTCCAAGCAAAATGTAACAAAAGTCAAAAAATATTATACGCAATCTGTTCTTGTCATAAAAACCAAAAAAAAAATTCAAATACTACAAAAAAATGTTTAGCTTTAAAAGTAATTAGCAATTTGACAGTATTCTAAATATAATATATATTTTTAAAAAGATGTCATCACTGGTGATATTTCGAACTGATTTAAAAGACAATGTTGCTGAAAGGGCCCAAAAATGATAAATTACAAAGGTCACGATTTATTAATCACCTTTAATTAGTCCACAAGCTCGACATAAATACATATACGCCAAGTATAAGTAATTCGTTCTAGTATATGTATCTTTATGCTGGAAACTACCCAGCAAACAAAGAAATACACCTTATGTATTGCCAATCGTATTGCCTGGTTGAAAAATATTATTGCGGCAATAATCGATTTCGTATTGCGGAAGATACTTCCTTCGGGAAAAAACGTGTCCCGATGGCAATACTCCTAAACAATACGAAAGCGATACTTCTAGATGATAAACTAGCAATATCGCCAGATAACCTTTTATAAGAAAATAGGAGGATATCGCCAAAATATCATTGGGATGATAAAAAGAAGACTTTGCATTTTGAAAAATTTTCTTTTATGTACAAATTATTACAGCTTTTAATTTAAAATTAAATTGGTAGTTATTACATATAAACAATACTTATAAATAATATAAATTATAATTAAAATAAAGTAAAATTATATAATACATATACCTCCCACTTCTTTAAAATTGCATCCAGGATTGAAAAATATCTTGACTTAATTGTAAACAATACAAAACTGATTAATATTTAACAGATTTATTTTATTTAAATATTAACCTTTTGCAAAATATTTTGAGAACTAATTTCTTAGATTTAATAATTTGATTAATTTTTATTTTTTTTATGATTTTTTTCTGTTTATATTGCGTAATTTTCTTAAAAATTATAAAAGGAAGAAAATAAAAAATTACTTTGATTATTTTCTTTTAGATGACAATTTGGGGATATTGCTAAACTATTGCCTTAGGGGATATCTTCCATTTGTTTGCAGGGTACAACATACCGGCGAATCAACGATATGGGAAAATTCATCAGTTTTATTTATTAAAACACCAAGAACTTAAAACAAAATTAAAGGAATCAAATTATGTCATGGAAGGTTTTAAATTGTGATCGACGAATTGACAGATATTTCATACAAAAAGCATGTTCATATTACTATTCGTTTCTATAAAGCTTGGTTCACAATCAAAACAACAATTTCGTTTTTTTCTTTTATCTTATTTCTTCCCAAAGTATTTTATATATTTTCCTTTCATTTTATAAACAAAAATGTAACTAAAGTTTTTTAAAAAATTTCAGTCAACTATGAACTTCAGCAATAATTTGTATGAAATTGTTTCTGACGTTTAAAATATCTTTATTGAGTTTTGAATGAAAATGTTAACAAAATGTTTTAAAAAATAATAATAAATAAGTAATATTGTTGTGGGCAAAATTTGCAAACGGTTTCTTACTGCAAAATTTGTGAGTTGGTGAAAAAAATTGTTGCTCTATTATGAACACCAAGTGAAAATGTTTTTGTGATTGTGAACGAAGCTTAATGCTGAAACAAAATAATTTGAAATATATGTATAATCCTGGCTAAGAGGTTTTGTTTGCAACTTTTGAAAAATATGGTTGATGTCTACTGATTTATATAGACATGCTTAACCACCAACAAATCAAAACTCATTTTAAATTAATTTGGGAAAATATCTCAAATAAAACCAAAGTTTTTCAAAAATTCTAAAGCTATGTTCACACCTATTAAATATTTCACGTTCTACACGTAACCACAAGTGTTTTCCTAAAGAATTGTTTGGTTTTGCGAAACGTTTGGCTAGAGCAAATTACATTATACAATTATCATCCTAGAAATAAAGTTTAGTAAATAAATAAAAATTGTTAAAAGTTTGATCAATTTTCTGGTCACGCTTTTTTTGGATTTTATCGTCAAAAATTTGCTAGGGCTGATCATATCTTAAGTCATATCTATGTATATTTTTGGTTCCTTACCGTGGTGAATTGTTTTGTTTTTATTCAAATTAACCTTTTATTACAAAAACTAATTTAATTTTTGTATTTTTATATAACCGAAAACCGTTTTTTTTTAAAATAGTAACTATTCGGAATATTCGAAAACCAGTTTTTAAAAAAAGCCGAATAATCGATCTCCCTAAGACTACTACGTTGAAGTAGTCCAAACTCGTTTAAAATTTTGTTAATCAGAGAGTTTAAAATTTCATTTTTTTTATCATTTAAGGGCAATCACGAAGTTATTGTTAGTCTGCATCTATTTTATTCGCTTTGGCCAACAGTTTGGCTGTGCGTAACAATGCCGCGTTACAGGATTCCACATTTTCATTTTCTTAACCAAAAAAATCGATTCGATCGACCTTCGTCATTGTCATTTAAGGGCAATCACGAAGTTATTGTTAGTCTGCATCTATTTTATTCGCTTTGGCCAACAGTTTGGCTGTGCATAACAATGCCGCGTTACAGGATTCCACATTTTCATTTTCTTAACCAAAAAAATCGATTCGACCGACCTTCGTCATTGTCATTTAAGGGCAATCACGAAGTTATTGTTAGTCTGCATCTATTTTATTCGCTTTGGCCAATAGTTTGGCTGTGCATAACAATGCCGCGTTACAGGATTCCACATTTTCATTTTCTTAACCAAAAAAATCGATTCGACCGACCTTCGTTATTGTCATTTAAGGGCAATCACGAAGTTATTGTTAGTCTGCATCTATTTTATTCGCTTTGGCCAACAGTTTGGCTGTGCATAACTATGCCGCGTTACAGGTACTAAGGGTTCCACATTAACCAAATGCATTTGATTTAACCTGTTGTTTTGCATTATTTTTTAATCTTTAAAAAGTGCTGACTCTAGAACCTTCGGCTACCGGTGTGAAGGTGGAGTTCGTTTCATAACTTGTGGATGAGGCTAATCAGGCGTATGCGTAATTTATGATGACTTTATAATAACTTACGCGCCCAAATAATTTCCCTTCAATGGCTTTGCATTTACGAATTGCAAGTCTGTAAAGGTGGTGCGATTTGGTTTCTAAAAAGTAGATTAACTTAAAATTTAATTTACGAAAAAATGCTTATAAATAAAACCAACTTTTTTGTTTTAAATTTGCGCTAATTTTTTTGTGTCGTGCATTGAAAATACGATATATTTTGCGAAAATATGTACATACAAACATACATACATAAGTAAAAAAAAAAAATTATTGTTTAAAAATTTTGTATTTTGTGTTCCCGTACATTTGATAATTTTTTTTGAAAAATTTGTGTCTACTCTTAGTTCTTTTACGAAAAAAAAAACATTATATTCGAATAAAGGTTTAAATAATTTTGCGACAACATTTCCTATTGGCCATTCTTAAATCAAACGGATCTTATATTTTTGTTTTCTAAATGTTATTTTGCTGTTAAAAAGAATCCATTCAAAATTATTTTATATTAATATTGATCATAAGAGATCTGAAGCTTCTTTGGAAGTTGCCAACTCTATTTTTTTTTTTTAATGTTTACTAGTCGTATTATAATTTTTTAGTTGTTACTGTGGTTCCATTAAATATACATACACTATAATTATTAAAAGACAACATCTTCCACAACACAACATCAAAAGGCAACCAACCAGTCCACGAGAGTTAATAAATAAACCGGCAATAAGACACAAAGACTGAGACGGACATTAACAGAATCGTGTACACTTTAACATTTAAAATGTTAAAACATTTTTATATGTCAAACATGTTGGTGACATTATTGGTATGTAACCTTCAGGAGCGTGCTAATGATGACGAAGACGATGCGATCTTTAAATATTGATGAGTTGTGATGTTTCTTTTTAATATAAAAACATTTGTTATTAAAAAAATCGAAAATGCTAAGCAAATCTCTTTATATGTAGACGCAAGGAGAGTATGCACTCAGGGTGCATCAGGGGAGTGGAACATATTAATATCAAATCACAACTGACAGTCATGAGGATAAAATTAATGAATGGTTGAGTGATAGACTGGTGTTAGATGTATGATTAGGTGGAGTCAATGAGAGATATAAAATGTCAGTTAGTCAGTAACGAGACTGTAAACAAAACATGCTGATTGACCTGACCCACTTACATGCATTATAACGTTCTATAGCTTACGATGTTGTCTTGTTGTTGCTGCTGTTGTGTTGCAGCAGCATGAATTTCGAATAAATTTTATTAATAATTTGCTAAGTTTTTTTTAATTAATTATTTATGTATCTAATTACATATGCACACAAGAGTTCAACAAATTAATGACAACTATTTGATTAATTTTTATTTATTATTAAGTGATACAAGTATTAAATAATAAATTTGATAAAATTAAAAATAAATTTAAAACTGTCAAAACCACTTTTTGACAAGTACATACATACATTTAATGCGTATTTATAGGCACGCGTCAGGCTGTAAATGTCATTACCTCTAGGGGATGTACAATTAAACATTCAATTTAGCTAGACAGATCAATGGACTTAAACGTTTTAATAGTCGGAGTTGGCATTAAATATACCTTCATATATTTTCGAATTTGACATACCTGTAATTAAGTGACTCTATAAATGGTCAATTACGTTGTTTTAAACAAGTTTATTAAAAAAAAATTCAAATTTCAATATAAAAAATAATTTACAAACACATTCTTGTGTACATATTTTTGTGTATATGTATATTAGGGTGGCCGTTATTTTTTTTATTTTGATATCTTATATTCTCCCCCCCTAAATCGGTTCAGTTTTATGTAAAAAAAAATACAAAAAAATTTCATAGCGATAAGTTGTGTTTTAGGGGGGGCGTCCGTCCCTCAAAGTTTGCCATCAAGCCATTTGTTCAAATGTAATTTGTTTGCATATGACTATCTTCTAAAAACAACATTTTACAAGAATATGATATATGGCAATATTTTAGCTCTTCTAGTCAACAACATAAGCCTCTAAGAAAGTTTTTTGCTAAAATCAATATTTTAGAAAATAATTAAGAAAATAAAAACAAAATACCAAACATTTTATATACGTTTTATATATGTAAAAGGGGGATTTAATGTCAAGTGACCCAATTTTGAAATAGATGTCTTTCGATTTAAATGAAATTTACACCAATTTTAGTACTATTAGATAGTAGCTTAGACACAAATTTTCAACAAGATCGGTCAAAAAGTGTCTGAGTTAGAGGGGGTCAAAGTTTCTTGGAGGCTTATGTTGTTGACTAGAAGAGCTAAAATGTTGCCATATATCATATTCTTGTAAAATGTTGTTTTTAGAAGATAGTCATACGCAAACAAATTACATTTGAATAAATGGCTTTATGGCAAACTTTGAGGGGCGGACGCCCTCCCTAAAACACAACTTATCGCTACGAAATTTTTTTGTATTTTTTTTTACATAAAACTGAACCGATTTGGAGGGGGAGAGTATAAGAAATCAAAAAAAAAAAGTTCTCCATACAACTAACGGCCAAGCTAATGTATATACATATATGAAATTTTTTTTTTTTTTTAATAATTTTGGCTCCATATTTTATTTACATATATATTATAAATTGTGTATTAAATTTAAAATATCTGTGCATATTTTTTGAACTGATATTTCCTCATACCAATTTGAAATGTGTCTTATTTTGACAGTTCATGTGAAAAACTTTTCGCAAAATTTTGTTAAAGAAACACATTTTCTCAAACGACCCATGCACTTTTTACAATTATATCGCTAATGTTTATGTGATAACTATTCGAAGTTCGCTTATCGCACTCAAATCGTTGAAACATTTGTACAAATTAACTTGAGGGTTACACGATCAAGTTTTGCCTATCAAGTTTTAATACTCTCACACTTTTCTACCAATACACTCATACTTTTAAAAATTGAAACGAACTTGCCTTTAAAATTCTCTTTCCAGAGAGTGCTTCAATTTACTTTCAAGAAAACAGCTGATTTCAAGGTTACCCCCCGTTTCCACATGCAAGTACAAGTTCGAAAAACTCAATACACTCACACTTTTTCACTAACGCTCACACAATTTTTGTACTTTTGTCGATTTTTCGTTGATAATACGTTTACTCTACTTGCAAGTAATTACTTGCATGTGGAAACGTAGAGTTAGTGAGCAAATTTTTCGTTTGCCTTTATAAATTGTTTTCTTGATGACATCTTGAATGTAAATTGCTCAAAAATTGAATGCAGCCTACGTCACAACTTTCAATTTTTGTTAATCTTGACAAATAGTATATGTAAAAGACTATCAAGAAAATCTTTATCGTGTGGCTGCACTGTTAAGTAAATCAAGAAATCTAACGGCTTTTTCCTTTTTTTTTATTTCTTTTTAAGAGTTGGTAACGCTGTATGTAGACATTTTTCCCGCTGATTAATGTGTTTTTAGCCAATAGTTTAAAAAAAACCAACTTGTTTTCCCAACTAATAATTTTTAAATATGTAATATCAAAATTTTTTCTTATCGACGGCGTTTATCCAAAATGTTTTATCTGCAGATTTTGTAACAGTGAGTTTTCGATGCCAAACTATTCCCTGTGGTGCACTTTTCCTATGGTGTGAATTTCTGATTAAAATGTTGATTTATTTGCGAGTTATTCATATTTTATGTTTGGTTTATCTACATACGCACTATTTTTATGGCAAAATAGTTTATCTTCAATGTATTTACGAGATTTTCATACCCGTTGTATATTAAAAATTTGTAAGAACGTAATTATTTTAAAACGAATTCAAATTTTCTGATGAATATTAATACGCTAATTTGAAATATGTTTTCAACATGTTTCTATCTTCACTCAGTTTAACGTAAAAAAATCGGAACAATTTTCTCGCAAATGCCTTGTCTAATTTCTCAATAGAAAACAAAAAAATTATTAAGCCAAAATATTTGCAATAATTGAAAAAAAGTTGAAGAACCAATCCATATACATACATATAAATCTCCTGATTATATCATTATAGTGAAAGAGGCGCGGAAGTGTAAGAGTTGGTCGCAAAAAAAGACAACCGTTTGATACCGAATACTTAGAATACAATTTTTTCAAAAACTTCAACAATGAAATTATTATAGGCTTTTCCAGTGTTCGTAATGGGCGAACTGTTGTAAAACTGAAATCACTTTTATATTTACCGACTGGTACTGTCAAATACAAGGTCAGTTTTAATGATGAGTACAAAGATCTTCCAATACGATTGAAAAAATACTCAGGATGTATAGAACCACAATCACTTCATCAAGAATACTTATTTTCCAATATCCACCAGTAATTGGAAAAATCTACAGGAATTGAAATCTGTGATACCTGATAATATTCATTTATTCGTTTTATGATAATCTGCATTCAAAATAAATGTAGTTTATTTAATAAATAATAACAAAAATCCTCACATTAATTTTTAATTATTATTTGGACCTGAAGTATCTTCTTTTTTTTTCTTAATCCTCAAATTATTTAAAAGTTAAAAACAACAGTATTTAAACTCAAAATTTTACTTCATACTATTTAAAATTGTTTTCAAACAAAAATGGTCTAATCATTTTAATATTTACATCGAAAATTTCCTAAGACAAAATGGTTTATCAACCGTAATAATGCGAATTACGGGTTTTATTTTATAATTTATATTTTGGGGAATTAGTAGAAGCCTATCAATTATATTGTAGAAGATCGATTTGTTAAATGCTCACTAGTTAGGGAATTAAATAGTTTTTTGCTTCTCCTGAACAATCAGCGTTTTGCAGATAAGCCATTTTGGCTAAATGCCGTCGTTATACACTCCAAAAACTCAGAATAGTAGGGTGTATATTAGAGCGACTCACCAAAAAAAGTGCTCGATGTACCCTCCTAAAAATTAACCTTGAACTTTTTTAAGATGACATTTTCAATATTTCGGCTCCAGTTTTTTTGACCTCTCGTTAGCTGGACCCTTTTGAAAAAGGGTCTATTTTTGCATGTTTTGTTAATTTGAGAATCTCTTTCCCTACCAACATATACAAATGATACCCATCATAAGAAAAGTTTTTTTAACGCGCGTCCAACTGTATATGCAATCTGTCCAAGGACGATCATCCATGTCCTTTTTTTTAAGGATTTTCTGTAAAAAAACAGTTTTGTTTGGGGTTGTTTGTAATTAAAATGCCAAATTAACATATTTTAGTCTTTAGTCGATTTAATTAAATGAGTGTCTCAGCTTTTTTTGAAATTCGTGCTAGTTCGCGTTTTGACAAAAATGCAATGGGGTGGTAACCCTTCGTTTCAAATAGGGCAATATGGCTATCAAATTTTTTCTTTTGCCAGGTACATCATCTTTGTATGTATTTAAATAGTTTAGATTTTTGCAAATGCATTTTACACGGTGCTCTGGAATATATATAAATGCAATTTTGTAGTAACTCTTGTATGATAGCGAATTTAGTTTCTAGATCATGTATGGATGAAAAAAGGACTAAAGAAAGAAAAAAAGAAATGATCCACGACTTTTTGGCAATTAAAAAAAATTTAAGTCGTGGATCATTTCTTTTTTTCTTTCCTTAGTCCTATTTTCATCCATACATGATATAGAGACTAACTGCCAGTTTAACGATTTCGAACGTTAATGTTCGCATAGAAAATTATATTTAAAACAAAAACAAATTTTTCGAAATCGATAAACAGGCCGGCCTTTCACTAAAAATAAAGAAATACATAATCCGTTTAAAAATTTTGAAGATATTTGCATTTCAGTCACATCATCTTTTTTAAAAACACAAATAACGGCTATTTTGAAATTCATATTCGTATTCAGCGGAAAATTTTACATAAAGATTAGCTGTCAGATTCATTTGGTCACGACTTTGTTGAAATTTTGTCACGTAGTGTAATTTGTGTTTTAGTCAAAATCAACATCGGCCCTTATAATTTTACCACCCATTATATATACAATTAGGGGATTCACAAGGTGTCATAAAGTCATAAGTCTTAAAATAATAACCAGTGTTGCCAGTGAAATTTCGAGAAAGATACATTTTGGTTACCAAAAAGATACATTTAAAAAAAAATTTGAAAATCCATTTTTAACGTTTAACATTTATTAACATAACATTTTTATTTCATATTTAATGACTAGGGATGAGATTTTCATGCACTAAACAATTTTTAACGTTTAACATTTATTAACATAACATTTTTATTTCATTTTTAATGACTAAGGATGAGATTTTCATGCACTAAAAAATCAAAAATATGCGCATAAAATATGCAATAAAAACTCCAAAATATGCATTAAAAAAATAAAAAATATGCACTAAAAACTGGAACATTTTCAATAAAAAAGGGTTTGTTTTTTTTTTTTATTATTATTATTATTATTCATTCATTTAATCTACAGAATTAATTCTTAGACTAAATTTATATTTTTGAGCACTGGCTGCATAGGCCATCGGCTCTTTTTTTTTTTTTTTAATTTTATTTAAAACAAACAAAAAAAAAAAAAAAAAATAAAAAATTGTATTGATGTTTTTATTCTATTGTTATTCAAAGGTATAATATTTTTAAAACTTAATTTAAATAACTACATAATATAAATTTTTTATATTATCAAAAGAAAGCCTTTGTCTGTTAAAAAGCTTTTGTACATGTAGAATACTTGAAGTATGCCAATTCATTTGGAGAATATTAATTTTCTAATTCAGATCCCACATTTGATTCAAGATCAAAAATATGTAGTTGAAATTTGTTTTATTTTTTGAAATCCTATATTTTTTAAAAACGTTTTGGATTTTTGTTTTATTTGTCTTGCTATTCTTCCTTTCATATTGTTAATTTTACTTTCTGTCAATCAAATTACTTGAGTTGACTATTAAGTGAACTAAGTCCATCCAATGTGACAATTTATTTGGTTTTCAATGGAATTAATAAAGCTAATTATTTTAGACTATTGTATATGTGTATATTCTTTTAAAAAAGTAAAAACGTTTGTCTTGAACTCATTTAATGAAATCATTGTTTTATTAAAAAATCCCGGGATTATCGGGAATAAGATTTCTTTTTGTTTCGTTTCCCGGGAATAGAAAAAGTCCGGAAAATTAGAAAACCTAATTTTTATATTTATTTAAGTCATAAATATTAGCGGTCTAATTTATAAAAAATAAAACCGGTTAATAAAGGCTTTATGAAACGGATTTTCATACAAAATCCGTTTAATAAACCCTTTATTAACATGTTTTATTTTTTATAAATAAGGCAGTAGGTTTTTAATTTTTAAAATACAGTAAGCGAACTTTAAAATTAATATATTGTTGGGATGTTATCAAAACAAATTAATTTTTTTAAAAATTAATATAGGAGTTAAGGCGTTTATACTAAGGCGATTATATCAAAAAGTTCGTATAAAGTTCCTGAAAATAAAAAAGTTAATCAGAACAACTTCGCAATACTAGATCCTTAATGTTTTCTTTCACCATTAATAAAGCTGCTATTGTATTATCATTAGGTCGGTTAGTCTTAATAATTTTTATTTGACTAAAAATTCTCTAATATTTCTGTACATTTTGCGTAACGATTCAAAAGATACGAAAAATGTCGGGATTATTAACGGTACCTGAAGTCATCAAAAGATACGAAAAATTTATCTTTCGTATCCTAATGGCAGCACTGATAATAACATGAAAAAATACGACTTCTGTGAGTAACCCCTCATAATTAAATGTGCTATTTTGAATTTAAATCAGCTGATTTTAAAAAAATATAAAAAAATTAATATTTACCTAACATCAAAATATTTTTTAATTCTAATCCATGAATAATTAATAAATTAAATCTTATCTGACTATTCTCCATTTTTTAAACGCACATCACAAATAGAACATCAGAGTTCTAAGCCGATATAATTTGGCGACGCAAGTGTTTTCTTGCAAAAATTTCTACCCGCTGGTTAAATTCGGATATTAGCCGGATAAAACTATACCATCAACGGCGACGGCTACAAAAACAAATGCGGCTCGGCTCAGCCGCTCAGCGCAGGTCTCTTCTGATTAATTACGACAGCACAATAAACATAGCAAGCAACGTTCTATTAATTTAAGACACTTTTTGTTAACAAAGCAACAACGATATTTTTAAACCATTGTAAAGGCCATGCCAGATAAAACTTCATCGCCTTGCGTGACGTGACTTTGACAGAAAAGCGTAACGCAAAAGGTATATGTATAAGCTTTGACAACACACACAATTGTTTGTTAAAAAAAATAAATAAAAAAAAAATTATACTTGCAGACTGTCAAAGCGCGCAAAAAGATGAGAGTTGCCAAGCTTTTCGCTCTGCGTTAAAAGTTCTTTATGTGACATGTTTCGTATAAGTATGTACTATATTTCATCTTAGATGTCAAAGCGAATCTCTAACGCAACGCGAAGCAAAAGTTTTATCTGACATGGCCTTAAAATGTTAGAACATTATGACAATATAACATGATAGCACACCTTGTGAATACCCAAAATGTATATGCAGTTTATACATACATAGTTTATAGTAGTTTAATATAAAAACTTTATATGCATATAAACTAGATAGATTTTTTATCAAAACAACAATAACATAAAAAACAAAAAATACTTGTATAAAACAAAACATATTTGTCTAACTTTTATTTAAACAACTAACTAACTTTTATTTAAACAACTAGCAAATCAAATATTATTTCAAATTTTGTAAGTAACTCCAGCAAAAAATTTTCTATAAATACTTAACCCAAAAACAAAGATTTATAGTTCAACTTAAGAGTCCATCCGACAACATTTTGGAACTGACTGAAAAGAAAATAGCAAACAAAAAAAGAAAATGAAAATATCAAAAATTTTGGGCCTTATCCTAGTTTTGGCTTTGTGCAATAATCCCAAATTGGAGAGTTCCAATCCAAGAGATTTTTCATGTGATAGCTAAGAATCATACATATCCTTGGCAATGTTGTTAACAAAATAAATAAAAACTATATTGTAGAAAATAAGCGTATAACACATTATATAAAATATTGTTTTTATAGAAAAAAATAAATAAATTTATCAAATTTTTAACACAGCTTAAACATTTCTTAATTTAAAACAAGTAAAAGTACATACCTTATTCGGCTGTGCCGAATCTTTGATATTCTCAACCGAGAATTATAATATTTCAGATGTGGGCTTTATATGGGCTCTAAAATAAAATGATTCGTGTTGGTTCTAGGCGTATCCATTTGATTTCCGGAAGGGTGTTCTAATTTTGCTAGAAAATAAGGTAACGTTATACACCACATTCAAGTGGTGTAATTTCTAGTCATTTAAAACGAATTTGTGCAAAATCCTCTTTTGAGTTTTTGCTACTGAAATATAAACTATTAAGGGATTTTGTTTTACAGTTGGGGATATAGCTTTTTCTTCTTTTTAAAGCAGATTGTGCTGAATTTAAAACCATAATTAGCCCCTAGATTTTACCAATCCACTTAACAAAATGTTTATGCTCTTTACATCTTAAAATGTATTCAAAATCGTAAATGCTGGAAATGCAAGCAGAAGACGCACGTACGCACATTTTCCTGGAACGTCTTAAATCTTTATTACGTAATTAAAAAAAAAGAAGTCCACGTCATAAAAAATCTTATTAAAATAATCTTTCTTTTGAAGGAAACTGTAGAACAGAAGTAGAAATTCATAATGATGTTGAACGTGATTACATTTTAATCGTAATGTTAAAATAAACTCCCTGTTAACTTCTACCTTTCCACCCAGTTCTTAAAGTCAAGTGTCATAAAATAAAAAATAAACTGGTATTTCGGAGAATGGCCATAAAATATTTCCACCTGATTCAAAAACCTGCCTGGGGCACCTGATATTTTGAGAATAAAATTCACATTTAGTATTACGTGCGCTCAAAACTACTTATTTGACTTCGAAAAAAATTGGCGTTGGAAAATTAATGGCGGTCTGCCTCACATTGCACCCTTCCAAAAACCAGCAGCAAAATCAACAGCTGAACCTAGTAGGGCCAAAAAAATATTGGCAAAAATAAAATAGGAAAAAATTCAAAATAGTGCATATGCTAAAAATTGAAAAACCATCGTCTAAAGTTAGAAATTATTTTTTTTATACATGAACCACTCGCGGCCCAAAAAGCGGCCAAAACTACCTTAAAGGAAAAGACGTAAGCTTTCTTTTTAAAAAAACAAAAAAAAATTCAAAAGATTGATTAAATATCTATCTCAGCTTCTAACACCAAAAGGTTGGATGATAAGTTGGATGAGAAAGAACACCTGTATGGCCAAAATGTCAAACTTTGACCCCCTCTAACTCAGAAACTTTTTGACCGATCTTGTTTTGTGTCTAAACTACTATCCAGTAGGACTAACCTTGGTGCAAATTTCATCCAAATCGGTAGACATAGATTTCAAAATTGGATCACTTGACATGAAATCCCCCATATGCATGTACCTTTTTTACATTTTCATATGTTACTTTATCGTAGTGTGGTTTCTAAAGATACATTACTTTTAAAGTATAAACTAATTTTTAAATATAAAAATCGTAATTTTATTATTACAAAAATGAATTTTTATGTACAATTTTATGTATTGTTTTTTTTTTTTTATTATAAAATAAAAAAAAAAAGAAAAAAAAAATTTTAAGAAACGCTTTTCTTTACCTTAATATATTGATCAGTTGTGAACACAGAATAAATATGAATACCAAAAAAATCGACTAAAAGTCAAAAAATAACAACATTTCAAACAACATAAACTTTTAAATCAAAATGGAAAACAACTCACACATCCCTTAAAGAAAAGCGTGGGGCGCGTTGTTATGAAACAAAATGCTCAATTATTGAAAATTGGTAGCTTTAAACATGATTAGTTGTATTTCTTTCGGTCTGAAATATTAAAATGTACTCATGGCAGTTATGTTTTTTTTTAAGTTTAGGTTGGTATGGGCGCCCCACGCTTTTCTTTAAGGGATGTGTGAGTTGTTTTCCATTTTGATTTATGTTCACAACTGATCAATATATTAAGGTAAAGAAAAGCGTTTCTTAAAATTTTTTTTTTTCTTTTTTATTTTTTATTTTTTACTTTTTAGTAACGAATAGCTTTAATTAATACATTACAATTTACATTTACATTTACGAAAAAAGTTTTAAATTTAAATGAAAATATTTTTAATATTTAGGGGTAAAAACTGCAGTAAGTAAGGAATTCATTAGAAAATTGTTTTTTAGCCAGGATGAAATCTACGGGGGGCAGATTTTTTTTTGTAAAATGTTTTTTTTAGCCGCCTTTTACTTAACGCAAATGGATGCAAGATTTGATGCTGCGAAGTGAATGTAAAGAAAAGCATTTCACAAAAAAAAATTCTGCCCCCCCTAGATTTAATCCTAGCTACGCTCATGTATTCGTGTATTACCATCGGGAGTATGAATGCCTGCAAAGTTTTATGCATTTGCATTGAGTAGAAGGCAGTCAAAAAAGCATTTTACCAAAAAAAAATGTTGCCCCCCCCCCTAGATTTTATCCTGGCTACGCCCATGTATTCATGTATTGTCATCGGGAATATGTATGTCTGGAAAGTTTCATCCATCTGCATTGAGTAAAAGGCGGTTAAATTAACGTTACAAGATTTGATTTTCCGAAGTGAAGCTAAAGAAAAGGTTTTAACCCCCCTCCCCTAGATTATATCCTAGCTACGCCCATGTATTGTCATCGGGAATATGTATGCCTGCAAAGTTTCATCCATCTGCATTGAGTAAAAGGCAGTTAAATTAACATTACAAGATTTGATTTTCCAAAGTGAAGCTAATAAAAAGCATTTAAAAAAATTGTGGCCCCCCCTTGATTTTATCCTGGCTACGCCCATGAATTCGTGTTTTGTTATCGGGAATATGTATGCCTGCAAAGTTTCATCCATTTGCTTTGAGTAAAAGGCTGTCAAAAAAGCATTTTACCAAAAAAAAATTTTGCCCCCCCTAGATTTTATCCTGGCTACGCCCATGTATTCGTGTATTGTCATCGGGAATATGTATGCCTGCAAAGTTTCATCCATTTGCATTGAGTATAAGGCGGTTAAATTAACGTTACAAGATTTGATTTTCCGAAGTGAAGCTAAAGAAAAGGTTTTAATAAGTTCAAATATTAAATTTTTAGGAATTTAAATATGATTTCTGCCATGTGGCTGCCACGGCTGGCGTGTAGAAGGCGCCAATTTTCAACAACTTTTTGCATTCTGAACATCATCGTTTTTGAAGACATATGGGCCAATGACTCCGCCAGCCCATAAAGCGCACCAAACAGTAGTTTTTGTGTTTCGACAAAAGCTTGTGGATTCTACTTACTCCAAATTCGACAATTCTGCTTATTTACATACGTACCCATTCAACCAGAAATGGGCTTCATCGGAAAATAAAATTTCGAGTGGAAATTCAAAATCAACATCAATTTGTGCTTCAGCCCATTCGCCGAATTATTTTGATTACAAATTTCAACAATTGGCGCGTTGCGCTATTCATAATAAGTCATAAGTCGATTAATAATGAAATTTCAAATCAAACTAAACAAAAAGCAACCATCATCTGTTAAGTGGGTGCTCAAATAAAGCAGTGATGCCAACTCAAAGTTCTGATACTCTAAAAAAACACCCTTTACAACAAATATTTACAAAAAAATCAACGGTTGCAAGTAGTTCACATAATAGAGATAGGTTGTGTTCACTCTTTAGAACCTCATGTGTAAAAATTTTGTTGTTCACTATTCTGGATGTTCATATAACTGGGTATTTATATAACCGAGCGTCTACTGTATATGACAGTGTTGCCAGTGAAATTTCGAGAAAGATACATTTTAGTTTCCAAAAAGATACACTTTTTCCCAAAAAGATACGTTTTGAAAAAATTTGAAAATCCATTTTTAACGTTTAACATTTATTAACATAACATTTTTATTTCATATTTAAATGAATATTGTAAAGAAAATAATTTCGTATAAATTCATTTTTATATTTATTTAAGTCATAAATATTAGGTACATATGCAATTTTTAAAAATACAGTAAGCAAACTTTAAAGTTAATTATATGCAATTATCTTTGGATGTTATCAAGACAAATTCATTTTTGTAAAAATTAATATACGAGTTAAGGCGTTTATACTAAGGCGATTATATCCACGTTCATATAAATTTCCTGAAAATAAAAAAGATGTTTATATTTCCTCAGAACAACTTCGCACTACTAGAAATCATCAATTTAGGTGGATCGTATGTTGCAACCCCTTAATGTTTTCTTTCACCATTGTTAAAGCTGCTATCAAGGCAAATTCACTAGAATGTGGGGACAAGTCAACAACATATGGTGTTTTTTTTTTTGGTGATCGACTTGCCAAAGTGTGTATGCAAAATAATTTTTTATATAAACTAACCTTTTTTACTAGCAATATTTTTGACAATCCGACAACAGAAGCAGTGTTTTTGTAAAGTTGACCTCACCTTCTAGTCAATGCGCCTTGGCTGCTATTGTATAAAGCTTGGTATTTAGTATTGAGTCGGTTTCAATGACCAGTCTTAATATGTTTTAGTTGGCTAAAAATTCTGTTTGTTTCTGTACATTTTGCGTACAGATTCAAAAGATACGAAAAATGTCAGGATTATACATGATACCTGAAGTAGTCAAAAGATACGAAAAATGTATCTTTCGTATCCTAACGGTAACACTGGTATATGAGCTTGTTGGTACAATTTTGATGTTCTAATTTTAAATCCCTGTGTTACAAACATTAGCACAAATGCATAATATCTCTTCACTATTGTTTTGTGGGCATAACTAGTGATTACGTGCAGGACGTTAAATATTTACCCTTTGCCGCGGACGGTTCTTGTAAGTACCCTTTCTTGGCAGACGTATTTTTGCATTGTATGACCATTGGTTCTCTAAAGTACCATATTTTCATCTACTTAGAATGAAAGTGTTATGCTCTCTTGATCCTTATTTCTAAAAACATCAGTTTTTTCCCAACAGTTGTAGTGCTTATAGGTGCTTGAAGAGCTCGAATTTTCGAGTTAATAAAATTTACTATAAATTTATTATAAACTTTTTTCTATTTATGTTTATATTCTACCCGTGGACTGGTAAAAACCGTTGGTCCATTGACGCACATGATTGGAATAACTGCATTCTGTAAACATTTTTTTGTGTTTTAGGAAAAGTTCATCAGAAATTCGTCGTTAATTTCTTAATACTAATAAAATTATGACCATTTTGGAAGAAATTTCTGAAGATTATGGAAGGGGCACTGATATAGAGACGGATGACGATTGTAGTGTTAGAATTTTGGAAACCACGAGCTTAGTAGGCAGGATAGCGATGAGGCTGGGTATATATGCGGGTTGTGTGAGGACCCTGAGATAATTAAGCACATTCTATGTCACTGTCCCAGGCTAAGATGGGTAGGTAGTAAATTCTAAGGCGAATTAGGAGATAAATCGGGTTGTGGGCCCGAGAATCTCACGGGATTCGTAATTGGAATAACCTGACTGCGCAATACGAGGCTGGGTACTGGGTAGATGTAGGACAGATTTCTGTCTAATGGGGTTGTTCTATCTTGTCCGATCCGATTTTCTATCTTCCACTAATTTTTCTATTCTTGAGCTTTCATAATTTATTTTTCCTATTCTTTTTTCAATCGGTATCCTACCACTAACTAAGGCGTATTAGTCTCTGGGTAAGGGTGTGAAGGTGACTTCGCACCGACCTTTCTACCTGACCAAACCTTACCCAGTAGTTATTGTAGATAAAAGTACCTTAATGGGGGCATGGACCACGCTGATCAATAACATTTCTTTTGTGGCCTAGATCAAAAGTTAAAAAATTGTGGCATAGAAGCTTCTGGGCTCTTATTGAGATTGCACTTCTTAATTCTTACATTGTATTTTGTAAGCTTAATGAAAAACTGTCCCTGCTTGAGTACAGAAATTCCGTTGCCTAAGGATAAATTGCATTTTAGAACCTTTCTGTTAAGAAACGAAATTCTCTCGAAATTCTGTAACTTCTAGCAATAAGAGGAGCAGAATCTGTTGCCACAGATGTAAGCCTGGGTAAACTTTATGTACCCTTCGCCTGGGTAACAATCTTCTCGAGATGCGAGGGCTTAAGTGCACTCTACGGCTCTGATCTCATGGGATGATGTATGTGATGAAAACGTCTTCGCGGGAGACCGAGAACACTGAAGGGGTGTGCAACTAAAGGTTACCCATCTTGTCAAGATAATGAGGCGGTGGTGGAATGCACACTCCCGGTCCATTATCAGTACATATAGCAAGGCGTGCCAGCCCGCGGGGCTTTGCCAGTTGTTGGGGCGCGAAATATGCACTTTTAAGGACAAAGTGGTTGGTAGCAGTGCCGAGGTCCTGGGTGGCTAGTTAGTGCTTAAAGAAACTAGTCGTTAACAGCTCCCCTAAGCGTCAGGGCAAAGCGCTGTTGTATGTTAGTTGCCTAGTCCACGCATGCCGTCACTGCGTGGTTTGGTCCGTCTGTACGAGCAAACTCGTGGAAACAAAATTAATAACTCTCCTAAAACAAAAACGAACACAACAACAACTAACAAGGACACGATGGACGGGATTGACCAGGGTCAGTCGGACGTCACGGTCTGTGAGTCGGTGTGTACCCTCTCGACTGTTCATGAGAACATAATTGAGCAGGAGAGACAGGTACTGATCGACCAGTTTAACAAGTATAAGGCGGATCTAAAAAGGGCAAAGCGACTATCATGGACACAATATTCTGTATCTATTGATAATGTCAACGAGCTGTCAAGATTTTGACGGATTTTATTTAAGGACCCTAAGGCCCTGGGTTACATCAAAAGGAATGACGGCTCATGAACTGAGTCTAGCTCTGAGAGCCCAGCCTTACTTATGGTGTAGGGAAATCGGAGGTATGGAAGACGCTCAGTGGGACGTGATGTCCAGGACATCAAGGTCACAAGGGAGGAGCTGGCGTGGGCAGTCAAAACTTTCGGCCCATATAAGTCACCGAGTCCGGATAGCATTTTTCCGGCCATGCTTTGCAACATCCCGGACGATGCATCATTTCTGCTGGTGAACATATTCAGGAAATGCCTCAGTAGGAGGTATCTGCCTAGGTGGTGGAGAGAGGTCAGGGTGATTTTCATACCCAAGTCTGGTAAAGCGGGCCACTCAAACCGGGGGATTTTAGACCTATTAGTCTGTCTTCATTCTTGTTGAAGACTCTCGAAAGACTAATAGATTTCTATCTCGGGAGCAATATTGAGACACGCCTTATTAGCAACGCTCAACATGCCTACCGTAAGGGTAAATCTGTTGAGAGTGCTTTACATGTATTGAGTACGGTCTGAGGCATAAGGAATATACTCTCGCCGCATTTCTGGATATATAAGAGCCTTTAATAACATTAGGATTGAGGCGATTAGAGATTCGTTGATGGAGTTAGGAGTTGAGGACTTTCTGGTAGAGTGGATAGTCTACATGCTTAGCAGTAGGTAATAAACTCGAGCCTTGGAGATCATGTGATAAGGAGGAGGGTTACCAGGGAGACCTCTCTACTGTGGTTGCTTGCGGTCAACGGGATTCTCAGGTCATTTGATTCCATGGGCAGGAAGGTTGTTGCCTATGTAGGCGACATAGTTCTGCTGGTCAGGGGAAAATGTTTGTCCACGATCGTAGAAACTATGCAGGTGATGCTGGGCGAACTCTCGGCATGGTCAAGGGACAGGGGCTTAACCCTGTGAAGACTGAACTGGGGGGCCAGTGTTAGATGGCGTCGAGTTACCTTTATCGTACGGTGCAAAGTGTCTGGGTAACTTTCTGGACTGCAAACTCTCTTGGAAGAGAAATACTCAGGAGAGGATGAGAAGGGGACTCAATGCCTACTACACATGCAGGGACTCCATCGGTAAGAACTGGGGTCTGAGGCCGGATATGGTAAACTGGATTTACACATCGGTGGTTAGGCCTATACTTACCTATGGATGCACTGTTTAGTGGGGTGCGTTGAGAGTGGATTGCTATAGGAAGATGCTCAGCAAGGTTCAAAAGAGTGCATCTCTTGGCATAACAGGCGCAAGGAGAAGCACTCCACAGGCAGCCCTGGACATCCTACTATATCTGTCCCCTATTGAGCATTATGTGAGGAGTGTGGCTGCAAGGAACCTACTTATACTTTACGAGTCTTCCTTAGTTAGACCTAGGCGGGATGATCACACGAGAATTTTGTACGAGGTGGATCTGCTTGATCAAAGTACTGTTCTCGAGAGAACTTCGGATCATAGAACTATGACCCTGGACTTCGGTGTAACACCGCCAGTGGAGTTCCCGGATAGGGAAATCTGGCGTGAATCCAATGGACTGTTTGAGGGGTGGGCAGTATTTACGGATGGATCCAAGATGGAAACCGGCACTGGTGCCGGTGTATATATCGCGGACACCGAGGTAAAAAGGTCATTCAGACTCCCTGATGAGTGCAGTGTCTTCCAGGCTGAGATCCTAGCGATCTGGAGGGCGACGGAGGTGATACTGGATTACATCGTGGGTGGTTCTGCGGTGACAATTAACGTCGATAGTCAGGCGGCGCTTAGGGCATTGACAAATTCTACGGTGCGATCGTGCCTGGTCGCTCGGTGTATGTTACTACTATGGTGTGATATGGGAAAAATTCCGTGATGACGTTAACCGATCCTGGGGGGACAGAGAGGATTGCAGGGTGTCTAGGGCACTACGGCCCATATTGGACGCGGGGGCAACCAGGGTTCTACTGGGATTGCATAGGGGTGGTCTTAGAACACTTATAGGGTTCTTGACGGGTCATTGTCCCGTTAGGGCTTTTACGGCCAGAGGGGACAACACCATACCGGACTTCTGCAGATTATGCGATGATTCAGAGAAGCTGGAGACGATCGAGCATGTACTGTGCCATTGTCCTAGGATGCATGGTCTCAGGCAGAAGAGGCTAGGAGACAGGTTTCACGACGAACTGGGGTTCATCGCTGGATGTAATCCGGCTGATCAACTGGGGTTTGTCAGGAAAATAGTGCGGTTGTTTCTGTTGAGGGGACTGTAGAGAGGGAAATTGTTTTTCATATGACTTACTAACTTTCTAATTTTCTGGATTTTATCCACCTCATACTTCTTTTCTCTTTTCTACTTTTTTTTTTCTTTTCATCGAAGGGATTCACAATGGACCGTACCGGTCTCCGAGTAAAAGTGTGCCCTTGGGCACATAACCCTTCTTAACCTAACCTAGCCAAACCTTGATGTACACTGGCCTACATTTGTAGGAAGTCGAGGAAGATGCGAGCTTTGTAGAATTAAGTGGGGAACAGAATAGTCGCTGTAACACAACGTTACGAATAGCCCTGCAAGTTGTCAAAAGTTAAAGACGGCTGTTTCAAAGTAGTGTGAACAGAATATGTTGCAATTGCAGCTGAATCACAAAATTCGAAATTTTGAACATTGTAGCGCTACGGAGCATTCGTCAACGTCAGCTACTTTATTCTGTTCCAGGCCTTAGAAAAGTTCAGTGAAAACCATATTCAAATTGCAGCCACTTCGATGTTTTTTTGTATTGCAATGATTGCTACTGCATTATAGTTTTTTTTTTTAAATATTAATGAATTCCATTGTTTTTGTTTAGCTGACATGAAATAATATTTATAATTTTTGGTACTGAAATACGATTTCTGTTAAAAATATTTTTTGCAAAATCGGGTTCTATTGACCGAAAGGTACTTCTAAATAACAGGGATAAGGCCGAGGCCACGCAATGAGCGGCTAAGCGTCAAGCGTCTGAGCGATGAGCGTCAAAGCGTCAGGTTTGAGCGGCAAGTGGCTTATTACTGAGCGTCAGTTCTGAGCGGTTAGTTGTTAAAATGCTATTGTAAAGAGTGGATTGTTTAATGTTATTACGCGAAAATCGTATTCATATGAATTTAATGCGTTTATTAAGAAAAAAAAAAAAAAAACAATTTGCGGCCTGTTCGTCGATTTCGAGCGAAGACTTCGTTCGCTTAACTTACATTTAAAACAAAAACAAATTATAATAACAAATTATAATATATATATGTATATTAATCGAAATCGACGAACAGGCCTTGGTGTTCATCATTAACCATATATATACAAATCTACCCAAATGTGAAATCCATTGATTTGCTGTTGCAAGCAGATAACACTAGATTGACAAAACCAAAAAATTAATTTTCGGTTATATTTTTATTTTTAAAATTTGGTAATCTGTCTTGCCATAATAGCGGTCGGCTTTGTACAGATGAAATTGTAACCTCCACATTCACTTTTGCCATGTTTATTTTTTGACGCTCAGAAAACAACTAAAAATTAGAACAAGTTTTATTCCTGAGCGACGACGCTTAGCCGCTCAAAAATTTCGCTCGCATGCCGCTCATTTCGTGGCCACTTCGATTGTATTTCATATGTTTTAATTTTTTGACGCTCATCGCTCAGCCGCTTGACGCTTAGCCGCTCATTGCGTGGCCTCGGCCTAATACATATAGAAACTTCGTTTTTGAGCTTAAATTATACCAAAGAGATAAAAATTAAAAATCTTTAACGATAACTAGTCGTGGGCAATAAAGGCTTAAATAGGTGTTAACATAGCTTTAACGGTATACTAGAATGAGTAGAATGTCAAAATCAACATTAAGGTGTACAAATATTGAGTTTGGTTGTAGGTATAAAAATGTAACAAAAAGATTAATATGTACATACTATTGTTTTACCAATATGTTTTCGTTAAATTGCGTCTGTTTTTCTTATTTTTTAGCTGAATTGTATTTAGAAAATGGTTACAAATAAAACACAGCTGTTTTGATTATTTCTAAAGCAACAACAACAAAGCATATACCTAATATAAATACATATAAACACTTTATACATAGTGTATATGTACATATATCTTAAATACAATAAATAATAAAAAATAAAACATATTATTAAAACAATAATATTAATCTTTTTGTTACATTTTTATGTAAAAAAAAGAACCAGATGTAGAACCAGAAAGCTAAAGAAAGAAATTTAGTTTCCCGTGTTTCCCCTTTTAGGTACTTTTTTTGTCCCCATTGCTGTATCAAAAAATTCAATATTAGCTCTGTTTCTTTACTTTTTGGGTAAAGTTCGTGCAAATGAGAGCAAGCATAAATTTCTCTCACAAAAAGGCAGGGGCGAATTTTTCGATTACAGAAGCGATGATGTGATAGACACGAGTAAGATAGTAATGCACACTATCTCAATTACAACCTAGTACACTTTTTCGAATGCATTGCCGCATTTATGGAGTGAACGCCTACCACTTGCATACAAAGTAAGCGAAATAGTGGAGTGTTCATTTAATAAATATAAACTCTGTACTGCTTCACACACATTGTAAGCAGACAGTGGACAGCCTATACACCTTCTCGCTTACTTCGTGGGCAATTGGAAGGCGTCTTGCACACTACTTCGCACACATTGTAAGCATACAGTGGGCAGTCAATACACATTCTTGCTTACGTCGTGGGCAAGTGGAAGGCGTCTTGCACACTACTTCCCAAACATTGTAAGCAGCTAGCTTTTTTAGATTTTCGTGTTATTTCAGAATTTTCATTAACGGCCTGTTTTCAGAAAACGTAAACAAGTGAGTGAGTGAAAAATTACATTGAAAACAACATTAAAAAACGTAAATTTGTTTTTGTTTTCTATATAATTTCTCACTCACTCACTATTTTACGTTTTCTAAAAACAGGCAGTAAATGTCTTATATTTCTAGAACTAAAACCTTTTTATAATTTTTTGTGGACATTTTTTACTTTTTGGACACTATTTTTATATTGTTCCTTTGCACAACAGTCGGCAAACATTTGAATCGCAATTTAAAATAAACTACTCTGCAAAGTAGCAAATGAAAAATAACGGGACAAAACAAAACCTTGCACACATGAATACATACATACAGAATATATCAGCACATTATAAAAGATGAACGAAATTCATTCTTGTAAATTCCATACACTGCCGTCATACACTTTGTAAGCTATAATTCACTGAACACAAAGTGTGACAAACTTCATTGAAGAGATGTGATGTGGTTTGCAAAGTTCGCCGCTGGGAACTTACACAAAAGTACGGGAACAGAAAAAACACAATTTAAAGCACAAAATAAAAATTCAGTGTTTTGACAGTTTTTAAAAAAATTTGCGCCACTTTTGAAAAATTTTAAGTTGGTTGTAGAAATAACCTACCCTACAAGAAGAGAATGAGCGAGTTGTCACTTTTTTCACGTTGGTGTTAAGAAAATGATAAAATGAAATGACCGAAATCAAGTTTTCTGTCATTTCTTTCTATCATTTTCTTAAGACCAACGTGAAAAAAGTGACTACTCGCTCATTCACTTCTTGTAGGGTACTTTTACCAAAAATAAAACAAAACAAGCACTTTTACAATAATTGACACTTTTTCCAGAATTTGGATAATGAACTTTTTTCTTTGTTTTTTTTTTGTTTTGTTTATGTTTTACAGCTGTTTGACAATTAACACAATTTGCACGAAGAAAAAGTCTGTGCTGTTTCGAGCAAGAAGAAAAATAATTTTATTCTCTCAAACCCGCTCTCATTTACACAAATTTAAAGTCCGGGAACGCTTTTCGTGCAAATTGGGATTCCGAGGGATCCCAAAGTAGACTAAAGAAAGAGAGCTATTGTAGTGGGAGCCCAATATTTAATACGTAATACGTCAAAGAATGGAGAAAAATATTTTGTAAAAAAAAGGACCAGCAAAAGTTACGATATTTACCCCTTAAGCTTTGTTTACAATCAGAGCAATAATTTCGTTTTTTCTTCTATCTTATTTCTTCCTAAAGTATTCCATATATTTTCCTTTCATTTTATAAACAAAAATGTAACTTAAGTTTTTTTAAAAAATTGAGTCAACTAGAACTTCAGCAACAATTTGTATGAAATTGTTTCTGACGTTTAAAATAATTTTAATTAGTTTTCAATGAACATTTTAACACAATGTTGTAAAAAATAATAATAAATGCATAATATTGTTGTGGCTAAAATTTGCAAACGGTTTCTTAAAGCAAAATGTGTGTGGTTGCAAAAAAATTGTTGCTCTATTATGAACACCAAGTGAAAATGTGAACGAACGAAGCTTTACACTGCCTTTACACATGAAAGTTCTTTCATGAAATTTCTGTATACGTATTATAAATAAAAATTTCAATTTCTTGAAAATTTCTTATTCGATTACACAGGAAAGTGAAAGTTCATTTGAAAAATGTCGTCAAAGCGCAAACTTCTAACAAAAATGTTTCTTCTTCTTCTTCTTCTTTTATTATTTTGCTTTTTTGAAGTTTCAGAGTTGCCAAGACAACTACTCACGCCGAACATCAGGCATTCGTTCAAATTAATATATTTTTTAAATTATTTTCATGATATTTATACATTTCAGTTAGAATAATTGTGTTCTTAGTCCTATTTAGTTGAAAATATATATTAGATTCTTTATATATACGCGAAAAACAAGTTGCTGTTGTAACTGCTATTTCACACAAAAAATAAATAAATATGTACATTTTTTAACAGATCAAAAACATTTTGAACATTTCTTTATAAAAAACAAGTAAAAGTACTATCTAATTATATTCGGCTGTGCCGAAACTTTGATATCCTCAACCGAGAGTTACATATAATATTTCAGAAGTGGGCTTCATAGGGGACCAACGATGATAAGATTGGCTTATAATTTATAGATAAATAGAATTTATCAGGCCTGTTCTGAAAATCACTTTAACCCTTCTGCACTCCTTGGGTCAATTTGACCCAATTTTGGTTTTCAAACGCAAAATTTGTCTCTTTAAATATAAGATATGGACGTGAAACTTTAATTTATCCATTACAGGGACGAAAATTATAAATTTAAATGAAAATGAGAATAATAAAATTTAAATTTTTCCTCCCCCGATTTACGATTTACACACATTTAATATCGTTTGGGTCAATATGACCCAACAAGCGATATTGTAAGTTTAATTCCACCTTAAAATTTGTTTCCTATTGAATATAATTGAATTGAGTTCATCTTCATTCAGAATCATCGATCAATAATTTTTTCAGTCAAATAGTCAATAGTATCGCTTTTATTTTTTATTATACTTAAATATGAAATGTTGTTTACATATTATTGTTGGGTCATATTGACCCAAAGGATCATAGAAAGGGCACATATCCAAGGGATGCAGAAGGGTTAACCCAAATCACGTGATTTCAAATCACATGTGCCTACTAAAATCACACGTGTGATATTTTAGCGCCCCGTTTTGGTGTGATCTTCAATTGCCAAAAGAACGCCGAGAAACACAAAAACGGTATGACTTTCAGAACCCCACAAAATCACACGTGTGATTTCAAAAGCACGTGATTGAAATCATCTAGCATTTTCTCTTTATTTAGTTTTGGCAACACCGATTGGCACTATCCTGCAAACTTTTTAAGCCTCAGGATCAGCAGATCCTGAATATATCGTAGAACTTTTTTCATAAACCTAATATGCATGTCATCTGAAACTACTGCCTGGGATCCAATTACCAAAATTACAGTATTAACCTGCTTCTCAGAGATATTTCTATATGAAGACCCTTCCGAATCAGGAATTTAAACAAACTGTCATAATAAATACGTGGCAAGCGCCAAAATTCATTAAATTCATCCAAACAATCAGGAAATTGTGCAGTAGATGCAGTATTTTGAAACCCAATATATTTAATTCTACCCCACAATTATTTCAGAACACAGTTCGAATGAATCTCATGGAAATTATATATTGAACCTATCGCAAATTGTTGATCGTTCATCACGAAATTCGGAAGATGGATTTCTAGTATTAAAAAAAAAACTAAATTAGTGCAATATTCAAAACAGAAATACAAATATTTTTTCAGCATTTAAAACATATTATGGTGCTAGTAGATAGGCCGCTTTGTATGGGACCTATGGTAAATGATGTACTGATCTTCCAGAAATTTTGTGGCTTGATTTCTAGTCACATAGAACGAATTTGTGACTTTTGCCATGTTTTGGCCCTGCCCCTTAAAGTTAAAAAGGTTGATTAGAGTTTATTAAAAATGTACCTTTTCATCCATACCGACTTTCTAAAATCACTTTCTTGTAACAAGCGGCTGCAGCTATATAAGTTTATAGAAAAACAAGTAAGAGTGCTATTTTCAGCTATGCCGAATCTTATATACCCTTCACCATGGTACGACTTCGTTGACAGAAAATTCTCATATAAGCATCGCTTTAAACTAGAGTCAATTGCTAAAAAAGATAACAAAAATCATTTTATCAAAACTAAATTTGCTAAATTTTAATTAAACATTCGGGCATGTTCTAAAAATTGAAATGAAATGGGTTTGAAATGGAAAAAAATTTAAAAAACGACCCTGTACTGAAAGTTCATATAAATATTCCGGTTTATCAATTTCATTTTGTGAGTACCAATTAAAACCAGGAAAAACTACGGTCATTTTGTAAATAAAAGAACTTAAAATCTCTTTCAATTTCACTTCATTTCGATTTGTAGAACATGCCCGATTAATTAAACTAGTGTTCGCCTAATGGTCAAAACTCGACCATAAATTTTTATGTACATATGAAGAAAACATAGCTAAAATAGCATCTAAGTACATATATATGAATTTACATGTTTTTCCGTCTTAGTGGATCGATTTGGCGAGGGACCAACATCCGGTTCATATTTTATCTTCTACGTGAGTTAATTTAATTTTGTAAGTTCAATATAAAAAGTATCAATTGAAAAACAAAAAAGTATTCTTTATAGATTGTCATCCACTCAGGACATTGTTTATTGCGGCAATAATCGATTTCGTATTGCGGAAGATAAAGGGTGTTTTTTTTAAGCTAGATAGAACTTTAAATTGTAAAAAGTAACACAAAAAATTAAATTTTGATGAAATATTTTTTTTTATCGTTTCAGTATACTCTGACAAATCATCATGAATAGACTCACGCTTGAACAACGCTACGAAATTATCCAAATTTACTTTGAAAATCAGTCGTCGATTCGCGCAACTTATATCGCAAAATTGTGTTCAGCGATGAGGCGCATTTTTGGCTTAACGGGTTTGTTAATAAGCAAAATTGCCGCATATGGAGCGAGACCAATCCACAAGAGACCCTACAGACTCCATTACATCCAGAAAAATGCACCGTTTGGTGCGGTTTTCACGCTGGTGGCATCATCGGACCTTATTTCTTCAAAAATGAGGCCGGAGCTCGCGTTACGGTCAATGGAGATCGTTACCGCACCATGATCAATGATTTTTTGTTTGAAAATATGGATGACATTGATCCGGAGGAGATGTGGTTTCAACAGGATGGCGCTACGTGCCATACGGCGAACGCAACCATCGACTTATTGCAATCAAAATTTGGCGATAAGTTGATTTCGAGAAATGGACCTGTCAATTGGCCTCCAAGGTCGTGCGATTTGACGCCTCTCGATTATTTAATTTTTTTATTTTACAAGAGTTAAGCCCGTAAAATTTCCATACAAAATTCAGTATATTGAAAGTTAATAAATAAAATATTTTTTAATATGCCAGTTATAAAAAATAAAAATGGGGAATTGTTTTCCGCTTTTTAGCTGTTATTGGCAGGACTGTCAAATGTGGCGATTTCTTAATCCTTTTGTCGATGGAAATTTACGTTTGGTGATATGGCGATTATTTCGGCGAAATTTAAAACGAATGGCGATATGCGAAATGCATTTTATGTAAATATTTTCTAATTTACATATATCTAAAATATTATTAAAACTTTTTTCTCTTTTGTGTAAATTTTATTTGAAATTTATAATTCTTATTATAAAAAATGTTTTAAAATTGTTCTTATATATCAAATATTTTGTAAATCATTGTAAAATATTGCTGCCTTTCGCCTTTCGTAACGTACATTCAATGGGGAAAAAGTGTATGACTGACAGGCAAAAGTTTTGTTTTTACCAAATAATTATCTTAAAAAACATTAAATAAATATACATACCGACAAGTTATAAACAGTAAAATTTCAAATTTCTTTAAACTTACAGCCATTTCTTAAAGAAAATTCCATAAATTTTAAAATTATATGATAAATTAATGTAATTTTAAAAAATCTTTAAAATTCCGACGTGTATTTTCAAATATGTATATAAATATACTTCTGGAAATAACCTAAATTAAAAACCTTTAACTTATTTTCAAGTTTTTAAAAACACTGAAACGACTTTTGTGTAATTTTTCAATAATTTTCTAAAATTGATTCCGGATGATTTCATGCACTTCCTACTTTAAGTACTATTTATCTTTACTTCTCTTAAAATTAAGAAAAACTACGCTCATTTAAAAAAAAAAAAATAATTGAAAGTCTCCATTGATTAAAACTTCATTTGTTTACGATTTCAGATCATGGCGTTTTTTATATAAAAATCACAAATGGCAATATTTTCTTAGCAAAAATCTTAAAAAAAATATTTGGTTGCTGTTTTGAAAGGGATTATAAAAAACATCTGTTTATTGGTAAAAAATAATGAAAAAATCGTAGTACACAGTACAAATTATTCGAGCTCGTAAATAATTGTACCAAGAAAAACAAATTCGCTCGTAATTATTATTGTTTTAGAAAAAATTAACCAAAATTAAAAAATTATTCACATCTCCACATTGAAAAAAAATATAACCAATTTTGGTTAGAAATAACCAAAAACGGCAGCTCTGGCACCGACAACCATATTATGATTAAATTAGTTTCTTTAAAAATAGTTTTGTTGGTTGCGACCATAATAAAACATGTTTTCTCTGCGCATATGCAGATTTTTTTTTTGTATTTAACTTCTTTAGTAATTATGGACACTGTGACACTTTTGAAAGTGTCATAATGTCCATTTGCAAAGTGTCATAATGCCCACGGACATTATGACATTTTCAAAAGTGTCATAAAGTCCATGGACACTATGACACTTTTTGGAGTGTTATAACGTCCATGGACACTATGACACTGGACGTTATGACATGCCACCACTCTGAAATCATTGAACAGATTGTGCACTTCTGTGAGTAAATACCTTCAAATGGTGTATATTTTGTTCAAATCGGGTGACATATATAAGAGGAAAGTGTTCTTAACTGTTTTGCCTTAGCCGATTTATATATAGATTTTAATTAATTAAACATTAGGAGTTTCAAAGGTTCATTTAAGAAATTTTCATAAGAAATTCGTGTTCATATCGTACCAAGGTGAAGGGTACATAAGATTCGGCATAGCCGAATATAGCACTCTTACTTGTTATAATTAAGTTTGTTAAAATATATGTATGTTTAAGAAAAAAAATCTTGACAAGATGCTTGGGTCTTCACCTGCAATATTTTTTGTCATAATAACCCTGCAGATAACGAGACTAGTCCATACGTGCATGTAAAGAGTAGTCCATAAAGGAGTAGGAGTACTCCAAAACTACTCCAAATATATGGGTAAAAGGTGGTCCATTTAACATTACGATGTCCTAGGAGGGGACCATATAACCCACCTAAGTAGTTCCTAAACTACTCCATGGAGTACTAAAGTGGGTTAGTTTTAAAAGTACTCCATGTCATTACAGTATGGAGTACACCAAAGCGGTAGTTTAAGCATTTTTAATTTTTTACTAATCGCCTTTTATGGCGTGCCCTGTAGTCTATGATTGCTATTATTAATTATATTTACTTGGTACTTTTAATTTGTTTACCTTTTTTCACAAACTTTCACTTTTAAATAAACAATTAATAATGGACACCATCAGGGCTACCAATGTGTAATACTGTTAACTATAGAAAAGTATAGATCATGCAGTTGTTGGCAGTACTGGTCCATATTGCAGTAGATTGGACCATGTTGTAAGTAGTCCATTTAAGCCACAATGGACTTTGACGTTTGGTATGACAAAAAACTGTCAGGTGAAGACCCCATGTAACAAAAACTGAACAAAATTGACTTTTGGCTATTTTTGTATTTAGGTTTGGCGATGGAGCTCAAAAAGATCTGAAAGCACTTGATTAAGGCATTATTTTAACGTTTAAATCTAAGACCTAACAAAATAGAATTCGAATATATGCCGGTCAGAGTTATGGAAAATATTTTCAATTTAACATGGCATAAAAATCTTAAAAAAAGTTAAAAACGTTTACACTAAATGGTTGCTAAAAAAATCTATTATCCGGAATTCATTGGGATGAAATGTTTATGCACTAACAAATCGAAAATATGCGTTTAAAATATGTACTAACAAATCCAAAATATGCACTAAAAAATAAAAAATATGCACTAGAAACTTAAACAATGTCCATAAAAAATCGTTTTTTAATTTTACTCAGTCTATTGTTATTCAAATATCTTTAAAAAATGTAAATAAAGGTATGTTCAGACCTTAATAATATTTGACTAAAAACATCCATACAAAGCGTGACCAGTAATTGTTCACTTTTAACTATTTCTATTGATGTACTAATTTTTTTGTAAGAAGATACTTTTATAATTTATGTTAAATGATGTTTGATTTAGCCAAACGTTTAGCAAAATCAAATAATTTTTTAATAAAACTAGTGGTTGCGTATAGGACGTCAAATATTTAATAGGTGTGAACATTCATAGCTTTACTTGTTTCAATTTTTGTTTGTTTAAATAAATAAGTACTGTTTTATTAACAGTAACTCTGTCTTGTACTTGAAGAATCCAATGCATTAAAAAATTTATTTTCAGAACCACCTTTGATTCCAGATCAGTTCAAAAATATTTAAAATTTATTTTATTTTTTTAAGTGCTTAAGCGGCTCATACACTTGCAATAAAATTGTTCAATTTTACCAATTGTTCAATTATATCGCCAATGTGTATGTGATATTCGAAGGTGGCACAATATATTGGCAACAATCAAAAGACTTTGGATTTTTATTGCACAACGAAAAGAAAGTAAAATGTGTTGGCAACATTGTACAATGCTGTTTACGTTATTCCTATAGGTTATGTTCACATTTTTATTGAATTAATGAAACCATTGTGCGACTTATTGCATAATATAGGGCAAAATGGAAATAATATGGCGAATATCATATACAACAATATTGCAAGTGTATTAGATGCTTTATTTCTTTTTGCAAAACGTTTTTAATTTTTTTATTTTTCGTGCTTTTCTTCCTTATACATTGTTAATTTTACTTTCAGCAATATCTATTAATTTGACTGAGCATTAAGTGAAGTAAATCCCTCCTAATTAGTTATTTTTTCACCAATTTATCCGTAATTGGAAAATACAAATGCAAATTGACTTCTGATGTTATATGAATTTAATATTTCTTTGACGTTTTTAATTGCACTATCACCGGCATCAAAAAGCTCTTCTAACATTCTTAAATTACTAAAAGTTTTTTGAATAGAAGGGGTACCAAGGGATACATTTCATTAAAAATTGCAAAATTATTGAATTGGCTTCTAATTTCCTCTGCAACGCAGTATAACATTTGTGCTAAGCAAGTATCTTCTAATAGTTTTTGATAATATATTAAAAAACCATGTTAAGTGCTGCATCGTTTTAAATTTGATGTATATTTTATCGAAATCTTGTTTTCAAAGCGAGGCTCCAAAGGAATTTATTTATTAATTTAAAAATTTTTTTTTTAAGGTTTTTTTTGTGTATTTATTAATTCTTTAAGAACTTTTTTTTTAATATGGAAATTAAAAAAAATCACTAAAAAGTCAAAATATGCAACAATATGCAAAAACAAATCTATACCATTTTATCGCAAATTTAATGATTCGAAAAGATAATTGGTCGACATCATTGTTAGACTATCGACAGAAAACATGCATTTGCATGGAAATCGCATCCCTAGTAATAACAATATTAAAAACCCGTTGTCATCAGGAACCTCTAATGTATTAGAATTATTTGAAAATGTTTTAATTTTAATATTTAATAAAAACATAACATGAAATAATAATTTTTACAAAATGAGTTCGTCAATTATATACATATGTGCATGTGTATGTAAAAAATATGATCCAATTTTTGAAAAGCACACATAAAATAAGTAAAATTTTAATAAGTGTATACGTTTATGATTTTACGCGATTTTAAAGTTCAGAATTAAATTGTGTGTGCATCTCATGTTTCCATTTAGCTTATTGTTAAATTATTGGCCCAAAAAACGTTTTTATACTAATTCTTAACTTTATTTTACGCGTATTTTACATACACCTACTTTATTGGTCCAAATAGACTGTAAAAATCGAGGCCTACATGTATTCTTAATTTTAATTGTTCCTTTTAAGGCCCACCAAAAATAACATCAGACTAGTGTTAAACAGTCGATATGGCAACTTTAAGCCAACATCTGTTTATCGATTATAACAAATGATAAGAAAAACACAAAAATGTCATCACTAAGTAACAACACGTCAGTTTTGCCGGCAAATCTGCTGCATTAACATAATTTTTACCAAAAAATATGTTTGAAGGAATTATACCACTAAAAGAAAGTGACTCAAAATTATGGCCATTCTTTATAATATCGATATGCGTCAAAATGATGCTAGTGCCTGCATAGTAAGTTTAGTTTTAAATTGGTTTAAAACAAAATAAAAGTTGCAAATTTATTTTTAGCCATTCCACAGACTTTGAGGTGCATAGAAATTGGTTGGCAATTACGTTTAATTTACCTCTAAACGAGTGGTATTACAATGAAACTAGTAAATGGACATTGGATTATCCACCATTTTTCGCATATTTTGAGTGGTTGCTAGCTCAGGTGGCCAAATATGTTGATCCCAAAATATTGGAATTAACTAACCTAAACTATGCCTCCAACGAGTGTAAATATTTTCAAAGAATATCGGTCATGGTCATGGATTTAGTATTTTTGTGGGGTGTACAACGTTGTCTCAAAGCTTTAGGAACGACAGGTGTCAAAGTGTACAAACTTTCTACTGAGGCCCTTTTAGTGTTTAATGTGGGCCTGTTGTTTGTCGATCATATACACTTCCAATACAATGGCTTCTTATTCGGCTTATTGCTTTTAAGCATAAGTTATTTGCTAGAAGATCGCATGCTTATGGGTACTTTTCTATTTGCCTGTCTGGTAAACTTTAAACACCTGTTCTTATATGTGGCGCCAGCTTTTGGCGTTTATCTGTTAAGATACTATTGTTTGGATGCCAGCAAGAATCCTTTGTTTTGCTTGGCAAAATTATTAATTGTGGGATCAACTCCCTTTGTTTTGGCTTTTGCACCCTTCTACCAACACTTGCCACAAATCTTCAGCCGCTTGTTTCCCTTCAAACGTGGCTTGACTCATGCCTATTGGGCTCCTAACTTTTGGGCTTTGTACAATACAGCTGATAAAGTGGCTGCAAAAGTTTTTAATGTTGATTCAGCATCTACAGCTTCATTTACTTCAGGTTTAGTGCAGGAATATGATCATGACGTTTTACCTTCGGTGAGACCTTTGGTCACTTTTCTTCTTACGGTGCTTACAATGCTGCCAATACTTTGGAGATTGTGGAATTATACGATTAGAAGGTAACTTTGTTAAATTGAAATATATGTTTCAAATCATGGCCTTATAAATATATTTTACTGCCTGTCGAAAGAGGGTGTCCGCTTAAAAAGGCGTTCTTTAGGCGGGATATTAAAGTAGCTTTATTTTAAAAATAAGTCTCTTCACTTAAGTTTGTTGTAATAAACCAACAAAACAAAATATCAAAGTTTCTTTCGCAATATTAAGTTCTAAAAATTTATTTATAAAACCTGTATACATATATTTATTTATTTTTTTGTACTTTTAGAGACGCCAAAATTGCCTTTCTTAGAGCAATAGTCATTTGTTCCGCCAGTTCATTTATATTTGGTTGGCATGTACATGAAAAGGCCATACTAATGTGTCTGATACCACTGTGGTAAGTTAATTTTAAAAATCGAAATAATAGCGATGTTAAATTAACTATTATTCTCATTTCCATACAGTTTCCTTTTCTCCATTTCGCCCACCGATGCCAAATACTCCTTTATGCTTAGTGCTGTTGGACATTTCTCTCTGTTTCCTCTACTTTTTCACATAGATCTGCTGATCATACGTTATTCCCTCTATTTGGCCTACATGGCTTACATGTACACACGTTACTTATCGATCCACAAAGATTATCCTGATATGAATTTTCTGGAGGATTGTTATATTCACGGCCTTTTACTCCTACCCATCTATGAACATCTTATTGGTTGGCTAACGGGCTTAAATAAGAAATACCCGTTTCTTCCTTTACTTCTGTACTCAACATATTGTGCAGTTGGTGTTTTATATTGTTATATACGTTATTATATCTATGCTTTAGATCTTAAGGCTACAATTACGACTAAGAAACCTAAAACTAACAAATCTAAAACAAAAAAACTAAAACCTATTAAAACATCATCTGCTTCTTCCTCACAAGTGTTTACGGTTCCTTTCGAGTCTCTGCCACCGATCTCAAAGACAAAGCCGAAACATTTGAAGCAGAAAAAGTCGAAGGATAAGCAGTAGATGAAGCATAAATAAAAGACACTGTTGTATTGTTACTTCGAAAGGGTAAATGTGTTGTTCTTGTGGTGCAACTTAACCAGGCGGTAGAAGCGCGACGCGGATAGCCACGTTCGGGCTGAACACGCAGATTGTTGTACAGCCAGTAACGGTTGTCTTTAAAGAAATAGGTTTTGCCTAGACAATAATGAATGATTTTAGCAAGATTCCTTAAATATAGAACATAAGTTTAATTAGTTACCATTAGGCAAAGTAGCAGCTGCATCAATATTATCTGGTATGCCTTGCCAACGTTGTGTAGTCTTTGGATAGCCTGTGTCTATAGATTGTAATTCATCATTCAAGCGCCAAAATATTGTATCAGCAAATATGTAAGTTCGATTGTTTTTAGCTTGAAGTAGAAGTAAAGTAGAAAAATTAATTAAGTAGAGTGGTAGAAGAAAATTATATATATATATTTTTTTTTTCATGTAGACTAGAAGTTCTATTTTAAGTCGTTTGATTCTAAAATAGTTTCGCAAGCATTTTTAAAGGGATACAAATTGCCGTAAGGAGTTAACAGTACCATTGGGAATAAAAATAACTTTGAAATATTAAACTTACCTCCAATTCCACCAAGTTCAGTTATAATTAACTATCAGTTAAAGCTGTTAACTGGAAGTTAAAGTATTAGTTAGTTTTAAATGAACTTGGTGAAATTGGGGGTTATAGTTCAATTTATTTTTGATACATCCTTTTGCTCTAAAAGGTATATGAAGTTTTAAGTTTTAAAATTTAATAAATATTAATTTTTTGGCGTTAGGCAAAAAGGTCTAGTCAGAAATTGTAGTTTTTTCGTGATGTTAAATTGAAAAGTATTTATTTGGTGTATTTCATAGATCTTTTCCTAAAGAGCAGATGATAACGATTAAAAGCAGATGTGCTAGATTTTCGTTATTGATACCAAACGGAAGAGAATACAAGTCATTGAATTAGAGCCATTTAAAAACTTAAACTGCGTTTTTTAACTCAGAACTTTTTGCCTATCGGCAAAGAATTTTAAACGAAATGAAGAAACACATTAAAAAAAGATTTCTTATGGAACTAAAAATGCTTCTTGTATTCAAACTTCCTTTAAAAACTGAAAGTGACATTTGAAACTGAAGATACTTTTTAGAACATCAATTTATAATTTAGAATTAAAAGTACCATTTAAAAGTTAAAACTGAACTAAACTGTCCGTTTTTAGTAAAAATAGTTAAGATCTTAACCTTTAAAACTTTTGGCACATTTAACTTCATGCACGTGCAAGTTAGAAAAACTATTTACATATATACAGTGGCCGACAAAAGTCTACATACGACCCTCATTTCTTCCACCTGACGAGACCAAAAGCATTATGAAAAAAAGTAATGATGCAGTTTTTTTTGAAATCTGGTTTTATTAATAGAAAACGAAAAAAATAACATACTTTAATATACACTTTAAAAAATATTTACAAAAAACGAAAAAATAGCATTGACAAAAGTCTACATACGGCCAACATGTCATGCTTTGTGTTTTGCTTGCTGCGGGATGATAACGGCTAATTACCGTTATTTTTTTAAATTTACTTTTCTGCATGTTTTACATTTCAAATCAATTGCATTCGGTTGTATTCTGGACAGTTTCCAGCATAATTCAATTATAACAACGACCTCGCAAAAATAAATTTCAACTGATGTGAGAAACTTAGTAGTAAAATATAGAAACGAGAAAAAATCTTTCGGGGAAATATCAAAACTGTTGAATTTAAGTAAAGCAACAGTTGAAACTGTATTAAATAATTTTAAAAACACTGGTTCTATTGAAAATATAATATATAATAAACCGCGTAGTGGTCGCCCTAAAAAGCTTAGTCGCAGAGATGTCAGCTTTATAATAAAATAAGTGGAAAAAAATCTAAAAGTGAATGCCACAACGCTGGCCCAAGAGCTAACAATAAGATCAAATACGGTTCTGCATCCACGAACAATTCAAAGAACCCCAAATAATACTGGTTTCCACAGCAGAAATCCGCGCAAAAAACCCCTTATAAGCGAATAAAACCGAAAACTTCGCTTGGAATTCTCCAAAATTAATTTGACAAAGGATTTGAATTCTGGAAACGAGTTTTGTTTAGAGATGAGTCAAAATACAATATTTTTGGAAGTGATGGAAAAGCGAAAGTTTGGAGAAAAGCTAATACAGCGATGAATCCGACGCACTTAGTACCTACTGTTAAGCATGGGGGTGGCAACGTGATGGTTTGGGGTGCTGTCGCTGCATCTGGTGTAGGAAATCTTGTATTTGTCGAAGGTTATATGGATCCGTTTCAATATAAGTCTATTTTAGAACAAAATCTGGGAGCATCGGTCAATAAATTAGATCTTGGTGAGAGTTGGATTTTCCAACAAGATAACGACCCGAAACACAACGCTCAAGTTGTAAAAGAATGGCTGCTTTACTATGCCCCCCGACATTTGCACACACCACCTCAAAGCCCGGACTTAAATGTCATTGAACACGTTTGAGAGATTTTGGAATGTAAAATCAGAAAGCATCATATTACTAGCGTGCCAATGTTGAAAAAGATGCTGAAAGAAAAATGGCTAAGAATTACGCCGATTGAATTGGAACATTTAGTTAATTCAATGCCCAGACGCTTACAGGCTGTTAAAGATGCCAATGGTGGCCCAACCAAATACTAAATTTAATAATAAAAATATTATTTAATGTTTCAATGAAGTTTTTTATGTTAGCTTACAAGCCGTATGTAGACTTTTGTCAATGCTATTTTTTTGTTTTTTGTAAATATTTTTTAAAGTGTATATTGAAGTAAGTTGTTTTTTTTCGTTTTCTATTAATAAAACCAGATTTCAAAAAAACCTGCATCATTACTTTTCTTCATAATGCTTTTGGTCTCGTCAGGTGGAAGGAATGAGGGTCGTATGTAGACTTTTGTCGGCCACTGTACGCTTGACCACGGCAGGCGAAAATAATATCGCTATCGAACAATTGGCAAACGTTTCTTCGACTATTGCTAGTGAAACGAAAAAGAATTCGTTGAGTTCACCCGTCGCTCAGTTTGTGACAGAAAATCTTTCGAAATAAAAGCGAATCTTAAGCAATATCAATAATGAACAACTTTAATGATATCACTAAATGTTCACTAAAAATAGTTTTAATTATTCGATTATAATATCGCTAAACATTAGATTTTAATAGTTTCGCAATACATAGTTCGAAAGCGAAGCTTCTCCCTTAATTTTGTGTTCTTACTTTTTCACCAAATTAAAAAAGTACGTTGTCTTTTTTCGAAAAAAAAAAACAGTTACATTTGGTTTTATTTCTTTTTTGCGGGGAATTTTTGCTTTTAAAGATTTTTGTTTGCTAAAAGAAGACCGCAATATCATGTTTTAAAGATTTGGTAAGTAGTTAGTGAAAGTAACGTTAGTCTGAGTTCAAACGGCTCTTTCTTTATTGAAAAGATTCTTCCTTTTTCTTCTTTGAACATGAATTGGTGTTCAAATGATTCATGTCATGTCCACGCCATGTTTTTTATTTTGTATAGTCGTGCGTATGAAAACAAAAACAAAATTAAACAACGAATAAGAAAGCAAAACGTAAAGACAGTACAGGCATGTGTGCACTCGTTTCTTTTCCCCTCGCCCCTCTCGCCTATAAAGTAGCAATCTTTTTAATAAAGAAAGAGTCGTATGAACTCAGACTTAGGTCTGTTCGTAAATGCTTCACTGCTGTGCATCATACAAGCTAACTTTGCTTAGACAGCCAATGCAAGTTTGCTGATAAAAAAAAAAATCTAAAGTATATTTTATACGATTGGACTCATAATTCCGCTTGCCTCCCAAAATATCTCCAATATCTTTTAATACCGAAAAACCTTAATTTTTTAATGAAACTGATTTAATTTTTGTATTAACTTTGTCTCCTATATCCCCTGGAATACGGGACATTTTTCTTACGGTCCATAACTATGTTCACTTAGAAAACCAATGAAAGATTTTTTGTTTCCAATTTTTTTACAACTTCGTATAAAACCCCAAAATTTGCAGAAATTAACAATATTTGAGATACAGAGAAATTGTTAATAGCTAAAACTATATTAAAAAAGCAAAAAATACAAAAAATCTTAGCTCTTCTGTAAGATTTAAAAAAAAAAAAAAAAAAAAAAAACAGTCTTTGTTAGATTTCATAAAAAGATGGGATATTTTTTAGATATTTGAAATTGCGAAAAGAGTAAACTTAATATTAATTAATATTGTGGTTATTTTGTTGAAATGTTTATGGTTTTTAATCCAAATTTTGATATTTTAATCAGGCTAAAGTTCATAATTGATAATTTTTTATTCTTGACTGCCGCGGGAATCGAACCCAGGCTTTACCCTTATTAAACTTAATTATTTAATTTTTAATACTCTTCAATGTCAATATCGTCACGTAAAATGCAAAAGGGCGTAACAAAACTTTTTTTAATAAATACGATTTCTGTATGCCGTTCTAAATTCCCCATTTTTCATATTTGATAAATACACTGGAATTTATTGTTGAGGGAAAGCTAGCTTCTATGCGCATTTCACTGGTTGCTTAGGCCAGGTCAACAGGAAACCTTTTCCTAAGATTTTAGAAAAGCAAAAAATATTATACGAATAAAACCCTAAATTTTATAGGGACATGCAATTTAGTCTACACCTTTACCAATTGTAAATGAAAACAAGTAAGAAAGTATAAGTCGGTCAAGCCCGACCATATGATACCCAGCACCACAGTACTTAAAAACACATCATGCTTATGTGTCCATATAAATATGCAGGGGTGTGCTGGAAATCGCAAACGCAAATCGCAAGAATTTTAAAAGTCGTTTTTTAGTAAGATTTCTGTAATAAAAGAATTTTATGACAAATATTATACAAACATTTCTCTATTAAACAGAATTTTATAACAAAAATTATTAAAATTAGATTTAAAGTGTATTAAAAACAGCCTCCAAATTCTTGCGTTTTGCATTTGCGATTTCCAGCACACCCCCCCTGGATTTCTCTATGTTTAAAAACTTCATTAAAATCGGGTTGAAAGTTTGTGAGAGGCAGAAATTGCCCCCTACATCCCCTTGTGGTCCTATTTTTGAAAAACTGTATAGCTTATGTGTCCATATAGATATGGATCTATCTATGTTTTAAATTTCATTGAAATCAGTTTGAAGAGGCAAAAACTGCCCCTTTCTCCCCTTGTGTTCCTATATTTTTTAAAACTGTATAGCTTATGTGTCCATATAGATATGGATCTATCTATGTTTTAAATTTCATTAAAATCGGTTTGAGAGACAAAAATTGCCCTTATCACCCCTTGTGGTCCTATTTTTTTAAAACTATAGCTTATGTGTCCATATAGATATGGATCTATCCATGTTTTAAATTTCATTAAAATCGGTTTGATAGTTTCTGAGAGGAAGAAATTTCCCCCTATCTTCCCTCGTGGTTCCACGATTTGGCCCATTTTCAATAGGCTTGGTCCTCGTGTCAATAAGAACCTATGTATGTCCCAAATTTTATCAAATTATCTCTTAAATTGCGACCTGTACTTTGCGCACAAGGTTACATGGACAGCCAGCCAGCCGGACGGACATCGTTAGTTCGACTAAGAAACTGATTCTGAGTCCATCGGTATACTTTAAGGTGGGGTCTAGGACCAATATTTTAAGTCGTTACACACATCAGCACAAATGTATAATACCCTCTCCACTATTGTGGTGTGGGTATAAAAATGTCAATTGTAATTCAAAAGAAAACAAATTTAAACTGTATAACATGTAAAATAAAAATCCCTATTTTTCCCTACGCGTTTAAAAATTGTCTTTACAAAAATCCCTACAATTTTTTAAATTTACAAATAAACCATTTGTATTACTATACATACATAAATTTTATTTAAAGTTGTTCCCAGTTATCATTTAGGTTATGTTTTTTTTGTAAAAATCACCTAAATGAGTCTTTTTCGATCACTTTTGATGATTTATCACTTGAGCGGGTGAAATAGGATTCATGTATGATTCATTACCGAAGAAATAAAAAGTTGGCTAAAAAATAAGCCCAAAAATTAATATCAATGATAGAAAAACAAAATCAAAGATAGCTAATTTTGACTAAAGGAGGAAATGAAATTTTCATTAAAATGGTCACTTTTTTCCAAATAATTTTGATTCCCATCTTTAGCAAATTATATATTTATTTCTTTTATTGCATTTTCATTCTTGTAAAAGAGAGTTTCACAAATTTACCTTTAAATTTAAGTTAAAATGGCGTCAAGCGACCGCTCAAAGAAATTTAATAATTTATATTGTTGCCCTATCAACAAGTCAACAAGTTTAAAGTCTGTTGAAACAAATCGAAAAAGATTCCCAAGTATAAACAGTTTTGCCACATTTTTAAAAAGTCCCTACATTTTTATGATTTTAAAAAATCTGTCCTTTTTTCCCTACGGCCAATTTTTTTAGAAGAAAATCCCTACGAATAGGGATTTTTCCTTACCTATAACATCACTGACCCACTCCACAATTGTGGAAAGGGCATTATGCGTTTGTTCTGATGTGTGTTACACTAAAAAATATTGGTCCTACTAGACCCACCTCTTAGTATGCCGATCGGCTGGTTGTCTGTCCATGTAAAGTACAGATCGGAATTTTGATAAAATTTAATACATACATTTCAATTGTTACTAGGACGAATCCTATTGGAAATTCTGAATTGTTTCCGGAATAGTCTTTGTGCCCATAAACTACCTTGTTATGTTGGTAATGAGATAAAAGTTTACTCAAAAATAATTTATTGCAACAGAAATCGTCTCAAATTATTTGGGGGCATTCGATTTCTCAACTAAGTTTTTATAGAGGACAATAATGAAAAACACGTTTACTAAGACCCCTTTCACACTCGGCAAGTTACTTGCGCAAGTCTCTTGCGCAACTCTTGGTTTGTAGACGTTAGCAGTAAGGTCGGGGTAAAAAAAAAATGTTGTACATACTTTGTTGTTGTCGGCAAGTAACTTGCGCAACTAACTGGCCGAGTCTGAAAGGGGTCTAATCGGTTAGATTGGGTTAATTGTCAGTAATGCCATCTAAAGCAGATCTAATTTGCAAGATATTTTAGAAAATTTATCTCTGTAGTCAAAATCCTCTTAAGTCACTGTAATAAATTCTTTTTGACCTTTAAATTGGGTTTTGAATTTTTTTTTAAGTAGCATTAAGCGGTTCTTCTATTACGATTTACAACTCAACTCTAATTCAATTGAAATTTTGCAGTTTTTGTGCGGTTTACAAAAACATCAAAACTTTAGAACTCATCACTAGTTGTTTTAATTTCAACTCAACTCAACTCAGTTCTGTTGTACACCAGAAGCCAAAGTCAGAACTGTCGCTAAACACATACTGCTGGCAATTATAAAAAAGTCTGTGTTGTAGAATTCTTCTGCAAGTTCAATACTTTGGTACTGTGATAAATATGTTATGTATGGTGGCAACAATTAAAATACTGTTGTGAGAACTAACAGTGAGTACTAAAAAATCTCATTGAATGCAAGATAATAAAAAAATTAAATATAAGAAAAAGTCGATTATTCGAGACCAAAAAACCGATTTCTCGAATACTTCGAAAACAGGCCTTTTTTAAAACCCGGTTTTAAAAAACCGAAAAAATAGAAAAATAAAATAATAAAGACAAATTTCTCGTTTGGTGCGGAAATTTTTTTAAGAGCAGAGAAAAAGAAAGATGGCGTTTCTTTATAGTTTTTTTATGGCGATTTTGGCTTGGGCATGTAAAATTTGATATTTGCAAAAAAATTTAAAAAGTCATTACCCTAATGTATGTATATACATATGTATCTGAAAAATAAACATATTTACAAAGCGGATAATTTTGAAGACCTCTATACTCCTTTCTAAAAGATTCGCTTCGTATGATATCCTGCCTTCAGAAGTTTGCCTCCTAGAAGGTATAAATTTCTTTCTAAAATACCTTCTAAAATATTCGATACACATTCCTTACTCCATTCTTTGGATAGGGAACGAAGTTGATATTAAAGGGAGTGTGGAAGGGCTTGCTCCCTATGACAACCTGTGTAAAAAATAAATAAGTATGGAATGCGGCGAGAACGGCTTCTGACTGCTAAATAAGAGGTTCTATTAGGCCTCCTTCTTCATTCTAGTTACCGCTGGGTATATATCCTTCGAATATACATATAAACGGTATAGCGTCCGTCTTGAAATTAAAGACAAATTTCTTTTATGTAAATATTAAGAATTAATCAAAGTTTTATTTTAAGAATCCTTTTTACAGAAAGTTCTCGACTGTTCACAATAATGTATTAAACGTATATAAAAAAAAATTAAATAAAAATGTAGTGTCAATTAAATAAAAAAGAGTTGCCAAATCACTATATTCATATGCTATACATATTTGGGAATATAGTGAAACAAATGTTAAGTTATACCGATTTTGGAATTGACAAATAAAGTTGAATTAAAATTAACGTATTTCCAACACTCCTCCTCAATTACAAATTAGTAAACGTTTGATTTCAACCTGAAGGTTTCCAGCTTTGTTGTTGGTAAAGGTTTGGTTAACATGTCGGCAATCATTTCCTCTGAAGGGCAGTACTCACATTTGATTATCCTCTTGTCGATGTAATCTTTCACAAAATGAACTTTTGTGTCAATATGCTTGGACCGGTTGCTTAGTTTCTCGTCTTTTATTAGATTTAAGCAGCTTCTGTTATCCTCAAACATAACTGTTGGACATTCTTGCCGACATCCCAAATCGAAAAGCACATTTCTGATCCAGACGGCTTCTTTTGCAGCTTCAGATAACGCAATAAATTCTGCTTCTGTTGTTGACAGTGAGACACTAGTTTGCTTTTTACAAGCCCAGCTAACAGCACCCCCATTCAGCATAAAAATGTAACCAGAGTTTGATTTTCTATCAATTCTGCACTCTGCCCAGTTGGCATCTGCATAACCGATAAGTTCGTTTCGATTATTAGAACTAACGTTCAAATTTAAGTACATATCGGATGTTCCCTTAAGATATTTTGCCACACGCTTCAATTCATTCCAATCCTCATGGGTTGGATTACTCGTTTTCCTAGCCAGTATTGCTACGCTTGCAGAAATATCAGGGCGTGTATTTACAGATAAATATAACAATGAACCCATTAAACTTTGGTACTCATCATTTCGCAGTAATGGTTCAGAACTATTTTTCCCATAGGACGGGTCAAGTGGATATTTTGAGCATTTTGCATCCTGTAGACCAAATTTAGCTATCATTTCTTCAATATACTGTTTCTGTCGTATCTTATAGTGAGATTCACTAGTTTTCACGATTTCCATACCAAGGTATTGTGATATGGCACCAAGATTGCTGACTTCAAATTTATCACTTAGCATGTCGTAGACATTTCGTATTTCACGTTTATCTGTAGCAGCAACTACCAAATCATCAACATAAACGAGCACATAAACACCTTCCCCATTGATGACTTTGTTGTATAAACACGGATCAGCTTTACTCTGAATAAAACCACTATTATATAGTACGTCGTTCAGAGCCTTATTCCATACGTTTGCAGCTTGCTTAAGGCCATATATACTGCGTTTGAGTTTGCACACCAAATTGCCATCACCTTCAATAAAACCAGGCGGTTGTTTCATGTAGATTGTCTCCTTCAAACAGCCATTTAAGAAAGCACACTTTATGTCCATATGTTCAACATACATCTTTCTTTCAGCAGCAACCGACAACAAAATGCGAAAAGTTGGTTGACGCACAACAGGTGCGAACACCTCATCATAATCGCAGCCATACTTTTGATTAAACCCTTGTGCGACCAAACGAGCCTTGAAGCGTTGAATCTTACCATCGACTCCTCGTTTAACTTTGTACGTCCATTTAGAACCGACAATATTCGCATCAGGTGGAGCACGGACTAAATCCCACGTTTGATTACTTTTAAGCGAATTCATCTCCTCCTTCATTGCAGACTCCCATTCAAGTTTGCATTTTGATACTACGGCCTGTTTGTACGTTCTAGGTTCGACGATATCATCAGATTTAACCAAACTTACAGAATATTTACAAGGAGGTATACCCTTGTTTGATCTAGTTGAACGTCTTAAAACCGGTTCAATAACATGTGGTCCTTCAACTGGATTGTTCACTTTTGGATCTACCACGGCCTCAACATATTCAAGATCACTGCAGTACGAACCCTGATCAAAATTATCAGGAACATCGTCAGTACGAGTTGGAAAAATTTTGATCGCTAAGTTTTCATTGTTCGTAGTTGAATTACGATTGTCTTTCGACCTCACTACGACGTTCAGAGACACGAATTTGTAATCTCTACTTATAGTGACCTTATTTGTACTTGTATCAACGAAACGTAATCCCTTCGACTGCTCGTCGTAACCCATGAACGTTAGCAATACCGACTTGTTGTCGAATTTTTTCCTATTCACCTTAGGAGTTAATACATATGCTTTAGCACCAAATATTCCGAAATTAGCAATGTTGGGTTTACGACCTTCCCATCTCTCATATGGAGTACAAGTAATCGAACTGGTAACAAGTCTGTTTTGTAGATAATTTGAACACATAATGGCTTCGCCCCAATAAGTTTTTGACAAACCAGCCTCTTCGAGAAGACAACGAGACATTTCCACCAGATATCTATTTTTCCTCTCGGCCACACCATTTTGTTGTGGGCAATATGGGACAGTAAATTGGGATCTTATACCACAGCTTTGAAGAAAGTCCAACATTCTTTTAGATTTATATTCGGCTCCATTATCCGATCTAAAGCACTTAGGGACCCTTCCAAACTTGGTCCTAACCATTTCAACATATGTTTTAATTTTTTCAAAAACTTCAGACTTCTCATTAAGTAAGTATACGACTGTATAATGACTGTAATCATCGATTAGTGTTAAAAAATATTTTCGCCCACCAGGGGTTACAGTTTGCATTGGACCGCAAATGTCAGAATGTATCAACTCAAGGACTTCCCCAGTTTTAGACTCCGATTTTTTAGGAAATGGTTTTCGAGAAAGCTTACATTTAACACATATATCACATGTCTTCCGAATTTTACAATCAACTATATCAAAGTTATTTTCAAGCTTACCAGTTTGCATAGCCCTTACTGCATTAAAATCTCTGTGGCCAAAAAGCTTGTGGTAGTAATGTTGGCACCGATCAAGATTACAAACAGCAGTTAACGCTGCTTCACGATTTCCAGTTTTAAGTTGATATAAATTGTTAACGCAATCTGCCACACCAACTTCAACATTATTCATGTCAAGAATTCTGCAACTTGAGCCAGAAAACAAAACTTTAAAACCAACAGCAGACATTTTCTTTACCGACAGCAAACTTCCTTTAAACGACGGAATATACAAAACATTATCGACGGTAACGATCACTTCACCACCCTTTCGATTCACCAGCTTTATCTTACAAGAACCTTTACCAGTAGAAAATGCAACACCGCCATCAGCAACAGTCACCTTTTCACGCCAAGATAAGTCAAGACTTATAAATTCTTCCTTAACACTACAAATATGGCAAGTAGCGCCCGAGTCAACTACCCAGACTCCTGATTTAACGTTCAAAACAAAACAAGAATTAGCGTCATAATTTTCAGCAACCTTGGCATTCTGACCATTGTCTGATTTGCTATTCTTGAATTTCCAACAGTCCTTACGGATGTGGCCAACGCCATGGCAGTAATGGCATACGATCTTTTTAGATTTATTATTTGCTTTAGATCTAAATTTGTTGGTGGCTTTCAACACGGTATCTTCACCAGATTGTCGCTTTTTCTGTTTTTCATTTTCCTCGAGCAATTTATTTTCAACCAGGGTCATAGTTAGATCTTTTTCGTCTCTTACCTCGAGAGCCGTAATTAATGTGTCATAAGTATCAGGCAGACTACTCAATAGCATTGAAATTATCCACGATTCAGACATTTTCTCGCCAAGCGATTGCAATCTCGTAAATAGAAGCTTCATTTGATTAATATGTTTGTCCATATCACCTTCCGGCTGAAGTTTCAACTCACAAATGCTTCTCATCAATTTTACCTTATTGCTTAAAGTTGATTTTTCGTGGTATGATTTTAAAATGCTCCAAGCATCTTTAGCACTCGCACTATTCGCAATACGGAAAATCTCAGACTCCTCCACAGCCAAGCCAATTAAGATAGAAGCTTCTGTATCACGTTCCTTCCACTTTGCATCAGGTGCCTCGGGAATCGCACCCTCAATGACGTCCCAAACTTTTTCTTTTTTCAATAGCAACTGCATCCGGTACTTCCACAACTCATAGTTGTCACGATTTAATTTCGTCATCAGAAGTCTTGCGTCAGCCATTTTTAATAAAGCAATCAATTAATCCACAACAGCAAAACGAAAAAAAAGAAAATGCACACAGCAGAAGTAATTAAAGGAGGCCCATAACCTCTTGAAATTAAAGACAAATTTCTTTTATGTAAATATTAAGAATTAATCAAAGTTTTATTTTAAGAATCCTTTTTACAGAAAGTTCTCGACTGTTCACAATAATGTATTAAACGTATATAAAAAAAAATTAAATAAAAATGTAGTGTCAATTAAATAAAAAAGAGTTGCCAAATCACTATATTCATATGCTATACATATTTGGGAATATAGTGAAACAAATGTTAAGTTATACCGATTTTGGAATTGACAAATAAAGTTGAATTAAAATTAACGTATTTCCAACAGTCAGCTCATTATTGGTTTGACCTACCGACCATTTAAAATAAAGTTGAGTCAGATAGGCATGGGGTATATATATTTTGAATACCCCCTTTTTAATCCAGAACCTGTTTCACGAAATTTTTCTAAGATTTCATTTTGCTTCATATCAACTATTTTAAAGTTTTTTAGGTATTTTTCTCCATTACGACTTTTTGGCATATGCCCCAAAACAAAAATGAGCTGACGATATATGTTTTTGTGTGATAATATAACATAAATAAAAATGTATTTGCATATGTATCGTCATCTTAAAGACCTAATAACCTATCTGCAAAAATTTCAAAATTGAGTTTTTTATGGATTTTTATTCCCTATATCATAACGCATATGTGTGCAAAATTTTGAACATGTAATATTACAAATGACAAAGTTTTTGTACCTAGAGGACCGTTACGCACTAAAAAAGAGAAAAATAAATCATCAAAAATCACGATAAAAGTTTAATTTTGTTACATAGTGTTATTTAAGCATACGCTAAGTACTTTGTTTTCTTATACCAGTAAAATAAACTATAAAAATGTATAAAAAATTGTTATTTATTCATACTGATTGGTACTGCAGAAAGGTTATTTGGTTTCAGATTTTTACAATTGCAAATAACCTAAGTGACATAACATAAGCTGTGTTTAGTAAAACAAAATTTTCTCAACCGATATAAATTTCTGGTTTGATTTTAATCAAAATATGTAATTTTCGTTTCAATATTGCAAATAGTTCCAATTTTATAACGTTTTTTCCCTCTCCTGTAAACTTTTGAAAACTGCAGATAGGTTATTTCGTCTTTAAGTTGACGATATGAGTTTTTAACATATTGTAAGTATTCGCATTCGCAACTATTTAATTTTATCATTTGCATTCGCTAAACATATATTCGCCGCACCTCTATTATTAAGTAAATACACCATGCTTTGCCTTTTAGTAACAGAAGTATCATTCAAAATTCAAAACTACCTTGTGTACCTGCTAAAAGTAATTTATTTTGAATAATTGAATCGCTTAGTGCAGAAAGGGAACAACTTCAAAACATTCATTTTTAGATAATCAATTAAAACCGTATAGTTAATAATAATAAATTTTATTTTCTTATTTCGTAGAGGGGAGAACTGACTTTACATATGGTCTCCACCTGAGATAAGATATAAAATTTTTATATCAGCAAACGCCAAATTCAATCGCAGAGAGTATTATCTTACGTGAAGACTCTCAAATAGTGTTAATATTAATATTATAATAAATCTTATAAGACAGTTGTTATTAGAAATCTTATAACAACTATCTTATAAGATGAGCTGTCAAAAATACACATACATACATGCATACATAAAAAACAATAATAAGACGCATTCATTTAAATGTTAAATTTGTTTGTACAAATAGTGAAAATCTTGTGATAAGTCTGGGATCACATTATGAAAGTTTTCTTTCAGAAAGTCTGAGTTTAGTGGTGAGAGGGGAAGAGAACATGCTTTTCTTCTCTCCTCTCTCACCCATAAGCTCAGACTTTCTGAAAGAAAACTTTCATAGTGTGAACCCAGACTAAGAGTTAAAAAAAACAATATTTTTAATTAAAAACTAAAAAAAAGAATAAAAACGACACAAGTTTACTGTGCGAGAATCATTCGATTATGAAATCTTATAAGATACGTGTTTCCCTTATTTAAGATTAAGATTAACATGAAGAAATTTGTTCTCTCTTTCTGCCGACGTTCTCTCACATATTATATCAGATATTATCTCAGGTGAAGACTCAGTGTTAAGTTAAAGAAGTCTAAGTCGCAATTTACACTATGGACATTTCTTGCCGGACAGAAAAAGTTTGTTGGTAAGGGGGCGACGCTGTATGCTTGACATACTTTGCTTCTTGCCTCTCTCGCCCACAAACTTTTTCTGTCCGGCAAGAAATGCCCATAGTGTAAATTGCGACTAAGATGACACTTTTTACACTGGCAATACTCAAATAAGGTACATGAATTAAATGTCAGTAGTTCTGCACTAAGTGATTTAATTATTTTTTAGGAAAAATTCCTTTCTAATTTTTTTCAAATACTTACGCCAAAATAAGGCAGCATTAATCTTTTGCCGATCAAAAGTGTTGCCTAAAAGTTCTGGTAGAGTTTTTGAGCTATTTGTCAAAATGTTGTCATCTTTATAAAACCAAATTTGCTGACCTACAATGGCCAGAAGTTAATCGATTAAAACACAATTTTCAAAACGAAAACCCACCTGAAAACATTACCAACGTTTTGTCGAAACGTTCGTAACAGGCATCAATATGATTAACATTTTGTGGCAAGTCTCTGAAAACATTTTTTAACTTCTTAGGATAACCCAAAACAACTCTATAATTGGGTGACAATCTCCAGACATATTCGCCCTTAAAAATGTGCATGGAGTTGTTAAAATAACACACAGCATTAAACTTGCCCTCACAGATATTGGGTGTTGGCGAATGATAAGATCCTTCTACATTTAAGTCTGAAGAAGCGGTGGTATATCCAGGGAACTAAATTTAATATAAATTTCATAAACTTAAAAGATTTAATTTAAAATGTTTAATTTTAAACCTTATCCTTTCTGGTATTATCCCAAGCATAAGGTGTTGTATTCAAATCTGAAGTTTCCTCATTTTCCGTACTCGCTTCCAACGAATCATAATCTTCGTTCTTAATCTCCACATCATCATCTAACTTTTTATTCACTTGTTATATTTGTTGGTAGAAGAGAAATACTTTTATATGTCAATTTTTTTTATGGCAAAATTTAAAAAGATTTACCTACAGTAGGCATTGTACATGGCCAAGGTATCATCATAATCCAATACGTTGTACTCAGGACCTTTGTAGTAGGGAAACATTATTGAGCTGTAGACGGGGGAATGAGCTAAACCCAAACTATGACCCAATTCATGCAAAACCACTGTATAGAAGTCCACTCCTTTTGACAAATCCGTTGAGTTTTCCTTCCAATTTTCATCTTCATCGAAGTGAACATCACCACCCCAAGAACCCATTTCGTAGGGATAGAAAGCATGAGCCAATATGTTGCCCGCACCATCAAAAGGAAAACTTTAAAATGGATTTGTCTTTTTTTATTATTCACATTGAAATAGTAGAAGAGATATTTGAACATACTTGTCTCCGTGATAGTGGGCCCCAAAGCCCACAATTATATCAGCCGATGTATCGTCAACTCGATGAAATTTTAGGTTGCTGTATTGGGACCATACACTCAAGGCTCGCGCTATATCCCTTTCAACATGTTCACGAGGAATCTTTAAAGACCAATTACCGATTCTGAAATGACAGGAAAAAAATTTAAATTTAAAATTTATTTTATTTCAGTTTATTACAACCAATATACTGATATCTGCTCGATAATGTGGTTTTTAAACTCTTGAATTATTGTGGGATTATTTATGTACACTTTCGAAAAATTATTCTTTCAAAAGATCCATTGTTTCTCTTTGCATCCTGTAGAAACTACATACCCTCTACGTCTAAATCATAAATTTTCCTTCATAAAAAACTTCGGATCATCTTCCTGTAGCGATTTCCATTGAATGATGATACCTCAAATTTGGACACATATCGACTTCTGGCAGAATATGAGGGAAATCTATTCACAGGTATATAAGATATTTGCATTGCATTGCCCCAGGGTAACTGTTTGGTGTGCCTTATCCATGCATGAGATAATTGGTCCATTTTTTTTTTTCGAAAATTCTCGAGGCCAGGCGACGAATGTCAACAGCGAAAATTATCGACGCATGACTACGGAATTCTTTTTGCCAAATCTGCGAGCTCATCCATCGTACTTTTCACACACGTGGCCTCAACAGGATGGGGCGACTGCACACACAGCCAGAGCTTCGATGAATTTGCTTCGGGAAATTTTCCCCCAAAAACTGATCAGTCGCTTTAGGGACATCCTATGGTCACCGAGGTCGCCCAATCTAACTCCTCAGCTACCTCAAAGAGAGGAATTATAATGACAATCCCCAATATCTTGTGGCTTTAAAGGAAAATATTCGTCCAGAAATCAGCTCAATTAAACCAAGTTTACTGCAGCGTGTGGCGCAGAACACCAGGCTCCGTTTTGAACAGTGTGTTCAACTTAACGGAGACATCTGGATGACATACTCTTTAAAAAAACAAATCCGCATTTCCATTCTATCGTTCAATACTCTTAATAAAACTTTGTGTCATTTATTAAGTTTTTAATTTAAGTTTAAAAATATAAATCTGATACCGGATACCCTGTATTTAACATAAATTCAGACACATCGTGGGGCTAATTCTGGCAGTTGGATCGAATACTTTATCTATTCGAAAGCAATTTTATTTCTAATTCTTTCAATCGCTAGTGAAGAGATCGAAATTATTTTTTTACAATCGTTGTATCAAAAGCTGTGTATAACATTTACTCAGGTAACGTTTTTTTGGATCTATGCATCTATGAGCCCGAAATTAAAAAAAAAAAAAAAAAAAAAACAATCCGCTAAATGTATCTTCCGAGAAGAGTTTTGTTGGTAGCGACTTCGAATAATAGAGGCAGAATAAATAGAATTCGTTTACATACGACAACTGCCAGCTAAACATATTATTACTTCGTGCTGGACTAAAATAAAAGGTGAGACGAAGGCCTCAGAAGCTCGAACTCTTTTAAAGTTCAGTTATATAATTTCATTTAAAGTGAGGTCCAACCATAATGCACGATGTTAATTGTGAGTCACACCTTAACGTCAAGTTTTTTGCCCAACTTAATATGTCATTTCTTTGTTTCAGTGATTAACAAATTTAACCATGGAGAGGTGCACAATTGAGCTGTTTGTTAATATATTTGAACCCAGGGCGTTCAAATCAAAATCCATTTCGTGCACTTCGTGATTTTTTGGAGATTGTGCGCGAATTTAAGCAAACCGGGTCTGTTGGAAATGTGAAAACATCCGTGCCTGCTCGCTTAGTTGTGCTTGGTGCGGTTTATGGGCTGGCGGCGTCATCGGGCCGTACTTCAAAAATTATATCGTATACTTCTTGTGGCCGGAAATTGAGGATATGGACCTGGACGATATGTGGTTCCAACAGGATGGTGCCACTTTCCACAAAGCCAACGAAACAATATCTCTTTTGCCCATTAAATTCAATGGACCTGTTATCTCACGTTGTGGCGAAGTTTATTGGCCGCAACGATCATGTGATTTGACATTGTTGGACATCTTTCTTTGGGGATATTTAAAAGAAAAAGTATCAATAAGTCAAGAACAATTCAAGAGCTAAAGAATGAAATAATTTGGCACATCTACGACATTGAACCTCAATTATGTCTCAAAGTTATTTAAAATGGACCATCAGATATAGGCTTTCCCACGAAGCCGTGGAGTGCATTGGACAGATATTTTGTTTCCCACATAATTGTCATAGATCCTTCTAACATAATACAAAAATATTAAGATAATTCTCTGAAAACTTTTTGTTTTATTTACAATCGTGGTTTTTGGTGGGACCAACCTTAAGAATTTGTTTCACATACGATAACTGACAGCTAAACATTTTATAGCTTTGTACTGGACAAAATGATTTGGGCTCCAAGGCCTAAGCATTTCGAACTCTTTATACTTCTGTTATAAATTTTCGTTTAAATATTGTTTAACTCGAAAAAAAATAAAAGAAAATGGCAATTTTGCAATCCGTTTGCATCTATTTTTATTAACACTCTCATGTGTTTTAATCTTAGCTGTAGATTGTCCGGATCATTCCGCTGTGATTGCTGTTTTGTTAAACAGACCAAGAAAGACTAATCTTTTGAGAAGTAAAATGTATCGGCCTTTAACCCATTTACGCCCGCTGTGCCAATTTGGGAACACTTCATTATTTCCGGCTTATGACAAAGTTTTTGACATTATTCAATATATGTTTACCTTATTGATAAACTAAAATTTCAGAAATTTCTATAACATCAAAAAAAATTTTTTTTTTTAATTTTTTTTTTTTAGTGACCGTAGTGCCAATTTGGGTACACCTCTTTAATTCCAAAAAAAAAAAAAATTTTTTTTTTGTTTTTTGTTTATATGTAATGAATTAAATAATAAAATAAACAATATTTTATTTTTTGTCCGGTAGTTTTTGTTTGGGCTTAAATGGGTTAACCTAACATTCAGGCCGTCAGTAGTATACATAGGAGTTAAGACTCATTTTACGTATATTTTACGTTGGTGGTAAGCAAAGAGGCTGGTAAGTCGGTGAAATCTTCAGTCTAAGGCTTACCCTACGTTTCCACATGCAAGTAATTACTTGCAAGTAGTGTATACGTATTATCAACGAAAAATCGAGGAAACAGCCGATTGGCTGAAAGTAAAAAAATTGTGTGAGTGTATTGAGTTTTTCGAACTTGCACTTGCATGTGGAAACGGGGAGTTAGAGGTGTGCTTCCATGGGCATGATAGGGGCCATGAGAAGTACACCTCAAGCAACTCTGGATATTATTCTACATATTCTGCCTTTTGTGCTGTATGTGATGGGAATGGCAGCCACTAGTATTCTTAGATTGAGAAATTCTTAGAAAGTTTCACGAAAGGTCACACTGACTTAGGTCCACTTTGGGCATTGGCCAAGGCTGGAACTACCGTCTAGCGAGAACTGGTCAGTACAGAACAGATTGCATGCGGGATTTGCTGTTTGTACTGATGGCTCGTGGATAAGGGAAACGATTGCAGGGGTATCAGGCCTGTCACAGAAATCAATTCCGATCGGAAGTGATTTCGTTTTACGTGCAGCAAGATACGAAATCACTTCCACTTTCGATCGAAATTGATTTCTATGACAGGCCAGAATATCTTGAGGAATTGAATATCAGAAGGTCATATAGACTTCCTGATGACTGCAGTGTAATTCAGGTGGAGGTTCTAGGGATCTTGAAGGTCTTAAGGCTCAACCAGAATATAAATAACCTGACTTAAGCAACTGAACTTAAGGAAACTTTTTGTTAAGTTTTATGAAACTGTCATTTGCTTAAGCAAAGTACGAAACTGATCGCACATTCCGTACGGAATCAAATTTTTTTAAATTTAGTTTTTATTTTTTAAATGCATTTGAGAGGCTTTAAGATTATTTTTGACCGTAGCTTAAGTTTGTTTATGCACATTCTGGTTGGGCCTTAAGAATTAATAAGGGATAACATTTCTGGGGGCTCGGAGCCTTGATGTGTTCTGTCAATTCCAAGCTAGTGGATGATTGTAGGAGAGCTTTAAAAGAAATCTTAGGGAAGTATGTAGTTAGGCTTTACTGAGTACCAGGTCAGTGCAACATCACCGATAATGAAATGGCCGATGAGTTGGCAAAACTGGACTCGGGGCTTCTATTTTGGGAAGATAAGGGAATTGATTCTAAACTGGACTAATCAGACCTGGAGAAATATAACCAATTGTAGGGTATCGCGGATGTAATGGCCGTTGCTTAGGAAGACCTATTCTTATTTACTACTGGGCAGGGGCAAGGTTGTCTTTAGAATCATGATATAAGTTATCACGGGCCACTGCATGATAGGCATGATGACGGTGGTAATGGGATTTTACTCGTAGGATTTATGTAGGTTGTGTGAGGACACAGTGAAGATGGATACAGTTGAGTACATTCCAGGCTACAGAACAGCAGGCTGACAGGCTGGGTAATAGTCTCATAGGCAAATCGGAAGATGTATCGGCAAATGGGCTTAAGAATCTGACGGGATTTGTTATGGGCATGACTTGGCGGCTGGTGACTGAGTATATGTAGGAGTACTTATTTAATAGGTTTGTTTTCATATGTGATCCAATATTATCTTTAACTATTTTTTCCACTTTTTCTTATGCTTTTACTGTTTATTTTCTTCTTAGTCTTCTCTTATTGCCTAACCTGACCCAATGAACCATACTGGTCTCTAGCTGAGGGTGTGAAGCTTGGCTACACACCAACATTTCTACCTAACCTTACCCAACACTTTTATTATCCAGTACTTTTCGAGGTTTGTATTTAAAGTTCAGCTTACTCATAAGGAACAACTCTTTTCGTAAGATACTGTTCCTTCTTCCCAGGAGTGTTCCATTTAGACGAGCCACCCATTTCGAATACAATTTTCTGGGAAAACGAAATTGTTTTATGTAGGTTGACGTCTCTGTCTCTGGCAAAATGGTATGCGGAATAGCACTAAGTTTTTTTTAAAGGACATCCCCCCTGTACGGAGACATTTAATTGATCCCTACAGTGTTCTATCGTGAGATATAATAAGTATAATAAGTTATCACGGGCCACTGCCTGATAGGCATGATGACGGTGGTAATGGGATTTTACTCGTAGGATTTATGTAGGTTGTGTGAGGACACAGTGAAGATGGATACAGTTGAGTACATTCCAGGCTACAGAACAGCAGGCTGACAGGCTGGGTAATAGTCTCATAGGCAAATCGGAAGATGTATCGGCAAATGGGCTTAAGAATCTGACGGGATTTGTTATGGGCATGACTTGGCGGCTGGTGACTGGGTATATGTAGGAGTACTTATTTAATAGGTTTGTTTTCATATGTGGTCCAATATTATCTTTCACTATTTTTTCCACTTTTTCTTATGCTTTTACTGTTTATTTTCTTCTTAGTCTTCTCTTATTACCTAACCTGACCCAATGAACCATACTGGTCTCTAGCTGAGGGTGTGAAGCTTGGCTACACACCAACATTTCTACCTAACCTTACCCAACACTTTTATTATCCAGTACTTTTCGAGGTTTGTATTTAAAGTTCAGCTTACTCATGAGGAACAACTCTTTTCGTAAGATACTGTTCCTTCTTCCCAGGAGTGTTCCATTTAGACGAGCCACCCATTTCGAATACAATTTTCTGGGAAAACGAAATTGTTTTATGTATGTTGACGTCTCTGTCTCTGGCAAAATGGTATGCGGAATAGCACTAAGTTTTTTTTTAAAGGACATCCCCCCTGTACGGAGACATTTAATTGATCCCTTCAGTGTTCTATCGTGAGAGATTTTAATGTAAATATTTAGATTTTAGTTGAAATTTTTGTTTTAAATTTATAAGAATTTGCCAGTTGAACGGATAACATTTAAAAAGTTGCTAATACATATTTGATGCGGTATTTTTAAATTTATTTCTTTTTCACTAGTGTCATTTAACTTTTAACTTTATCTTTACATTCCTTAACATTTTCACTCGATTCTTTAGTCATCACTTGCAATAAAATTCTTTTCAATTGTTTGTACTTACAAATATTTAATATTTCTTTTAGTCCATGTCTTTGCCCCAAAGATAAAACGTTTCCTTCGAGTTTTGTGGCTGGCATTTTTTGCAATGACTGGTTGTTGTCTCAGATAATAAGGTTTGCCTTCGATATCGGGTACACCACAACGGGGTCTAGTAAACAGCTGATAAATATTAAAATCAAAAAAATATATAAGTACCTATATAAACAATACTTTTGCTTTTGTAACAAAACAATATTGTTATTGTTGTACAAATTCAAGTTCATTGAACATAAAAAAAAACTGAATACAATAACTTTATCTGTCCCAAAAACACGCATTTAAATATTTTTAATTAAAATTGAAAAGAAGCGAGCATTTGGTTCTTATCTTTCTTTTTTCACAAGCCGGGGTTACTCATTCACGAAATGATTTTATATTTAAATAAAAAAGTTTAAAAAAGAGAACAACCTACTTCTATCGTCACGGCATCAAGTCTACCAGTTTGATTTAAGGAGCCATATTTTTGGATATTCTTAATGGCTTCCACGATGGCACTTTCATGATACAGGGCCTCTGAGTCATCGGGGTTTTGGTCTAAGTAGCCAAAACGTCTCATAAATTTTAACTGTAAATTGGAATATTACGGCTTAATGGAATTTTTCGTTTTAGAAAAATCTTACCACTTCCGGTGGCGGTATTTCTATGCCATCTCTTGGTCCAATGGGAAAACTTTGTATATATTTTAACAGAAAAAGTAAAATAACTATTGAAATTTTTAACATTTTGTTTCAGAATTTTTATTTTTATTATTTTGCCGAATCAAGATTTTTTTTAATTTTAACCCAACTGACCGCTACGAGAGCTGCTTTAACTTAAACTAAAATATTAACCGGCTAACTTTTTATTCTTTGCCTACCACAAATTTTATGTCTCTGAAATAAAAATATTGAATTCTTATCAGCGCGTCTTCTTTTATTAATACTTTTTCTTTTAAGAATATTAAAATATTCAAAGAAATGAGAAGTGAAGCTGTGAGAGTAATTATGTCTTGTTCTCAATAATTGTGAAATTTTTTTTAGTGAAATCGATTGTATTTCGCTTTTTCTTGTTTTTTTTTTGCATTTAAGAAAAACTTAGAAAAAGATTTCAGTGCATGTTTTAAAAAGGTCATAATTTAAAAAGGTACAAATTTATGGAAAGTACCTTTTTAATATGAGTACTTTCGAAAATTAAGTATATTTTTAATTAACTTTTCAAGAAACAAAATATTTTTGGAAAATTGCATATGTGTCGGGCTTTTTCAGCATGAACTTTGTTTTTTAATTGTGGCAACACCAACAACATTGGCAATTCGTCGTTCGTAAATTATTGTGTTCAATAATATATTGTTACGAAAGTTAAATTATCTAAGAATTTAAAATAAGTAATTAATTAAGCTCGAGGTCCAGGTTTTTGTTTTTATAAAATCATATTTTATTTTCCAATATTTCGCTACAAAACATCGAGTAGCATCATCAGGGTAAAAGCTACAAAAATATAACATCAAATTAATACAAAACATCAATAACAATCAAACCAATAAGAAAATTACACACAAAACAAAATGTATAAACAATATAGTTATAAGTTATCTTGTAAGTTAAAGTTTTATGTCATATAAGTTATTTAAAATTGGCATGTATAATTTTCAACACAACTGTTATTTTAAAATAATTCCTATATGAATTTCCCAGTTATTTCTGGAAATGGTTTTAGAACATAATAAATAGTTAAAACGGGAAGGTTCAGGAAAAATCTAGAAATAATTATGAAATATAAAAAGGGGTGACTCATGTATAATTAGTTTAGTTTTGTTTTGAGAAACGGTTCTGTTCGTAACTAACAATTGTGAACAAAATAATTAATTTTTTTAATTAATTTTTTATTCGGATTTGCAATTAAAAGAACTCAAACGCGTTTATTAAAGGAAAAACGTAACAATTGGCGTCAGAAGTGAAAATGCAATAAAAAAAAACAAATAAAATAAATAAACAAATAAAAAAAGGGATAAAAAAAAACTATACAAACAACAATGAACTTCGATGAGTTAAAAGTTGAACAGCTCAAGAAAGAGTTGGGCAAGTTGGATCTGCCTACTGCAGAAAATAAAGATGAGCTGCAGAAAAGAATAATCGATGAATTTAAGCGACGCAATATTGACATTGCAGCTTATGAATTTGATGAAAAAGAAGAAATAGAAGTTGCTACCCGTGCAGTAACAAGCAACATGGATCTCAGAACAATGTTTGCTGCTATGATGGCGAAAATGGAGAAAATGTCGGCTAAAACATCTAGAAAAATGGAAGAAAATTCAAAAAATAAGGAGAAAATGGTGAAAGAAAATTCGGCTGAAACATCTAGAAAAACTTAAGAAAATTCAAGAAGCAGGGAGAGAATGGTAAAAGAAAATTCTGCTGAAAATTCAAGTACCATCTTAGCCGAAATTCAAGAAAATTCTAAAAAGGCAAACGAGATACTTCAGGATTTCGCACTAGAGATTGAGCGCTTGGTGCAGCTTACTTATCCAGGTGAAAGTCATCCATTGCTAGATCATTTTAAGACCGAGGCATTTGTAAACGGTATACGGGATGCTGCTGTAAAACTAGCGGTGTGTGCATCACAGAAGCCATCATTTGCAGAAACGGTGTCGTTTGCCCTGGCACAGGAAACCGCTAGAATAATTTCCAAACCGCATATATTCAAGGTGCGCAAGCTCGATATAACAGCCGAGGACGAAGGAGATATTTTAAAGGAAATGAGAAGCATGAAGGAGGCAGTTTTGCAGGCTTTGGGCGAGAAGCAAGGTAAAAACAAAGTAAAATGCTATAACTGCGATAAAACTGGCCATATTCAGCGAAACTGCAAAGCACCAAGACGACGATCAAGATCTTCTTCGCCACCAGGAAACAACCAATGTGCCAATCACCAGGCATCACAAGAATCACCTTTAAACTAAAAATAGCTAGCACCGCGGGGCATGTTACAGGTAACAGGAATTTAACTGCTTGTGGTTACATTAATGGTCAAAAACGCATTCTTACTGTGGACACTGGGGCATCACATTCTATTATAAGGCCCGATTTAATACAAAAATCAATCGAACCACTGAGCGGGTAAGGCTGCGAACAGCTACGGGCGAGTCTGCCACTGTCTATGGAAAAATAAAAGTACAATTAAGTATGGCCAATGCAATCGCCCATTACGTATTTATTGTGGCTGATAATGTAGACGAGGTAATCATTGGCGCAGTTTTCATGATTGAACATGGTATTCAATTGGATATGGGTCAGCAAATTATGTATTGGCGTGATGTGGAGATACCCCTTTAAGTTGGCTACGAAACCAAGGCCCATGTAAGACAGCTTATCGCCCTTCAACGTGAAAGACTGCCACCTAAATCGGAAACCTTAGTATGGGCGCGAATGGAAGGAGATTGTGAGAACAACAGTTTGTGGGTGATAGAGCCAGCAGAAGTTAAAGGAGATATCGTAACATCGAATGCCCTCGTAAAACCCAGCAAGAGTCTAGTTCCCGTGAGAGTATTAAATTTATTTAGCAGTGAAAAAGTCCTTACGCAGAACTTCAAGATTGGACAATGTACTTCAACAGAGGCAATAATTAATTGCGAGCAGCACCAAGGCGCAGCCAGAAGAAGTAGCAAGGACCACGAGTCACTAGAGGAACATATGCAAAAATGGACCGAAAAGCTAACACCGCCTTGCAAAAATAAGGCCAAACAACTACTAAGAAAATATGCCTCTGCATTCGCTTTGAAAGGTCAAAACCAAGGCAGAACGTCAATCGTGAAACACGAAATCAACACAGGCGAAGCTAAGCCAATAAAACAGGCGCCAAGAAGCATTCCTCTAGCAAAGCGAAATGAAGTAAAGGAGCTGGTTTGCGAGATGGAAAAGAACGGAGTTATTAAACCGTCATCAAGTCCTTGGAGCTCACCAGTGGTTTTGGTGAAAAAGAAAGATGGAAGTACCAGATTCTGCGTGGATTACAGAAAACTGAATGACATCACGAAAAAAGATAGTTATCCATTGCGTAGAATTGATGATACCTTGGACACGTTAGCCGGAACGGAATGGTTTTCTACATTGGATTTGCAGAGCGGTTATTGGCAAGTGGAAATTTCGGAAAATGATAAGGAGAAAACTGCGTTTAGCGCAAGTGATGGTTTATGGCAGTTTAATGTGATGCCATTTGGACTCTGCAATGCTCCGGCTACATTCGAGCGTTTAATGGAGCAGGTGTTAAAAGGTCTTCACCGAAAGACATGTTTGGTGTACCTTGACGACATTATTGTAATGGGGAAAACATTTGATGAACACCTGAAAAACCTAGAAGAGGTGATGAAACGTATATCAATGGCAGGACTCAAACTAAATGCTAAAAAATATTCACTGTTCCAGAAGGAAGTAAAATACCTGGGACATCGTGTAACCTCCAAAGGCATCTCAACGGATGATGATAAAATAAAAGCTGTAATGGATTGGCCTCATCCAAAAAATCTACATGAATTACGCAGTTTTCTAGGCTTATATACATACTACAGGCGCTTTGTACCAAAATTTGCAAATATTGCTGCAAGTTTACACGAATTGACTAAAAAGGCGCAGAAATACATCTGGAGTAAAGCGCAGGAAGCAACATTTCATAAACTGAAGGAATTATTGTGCTCAGCACCAATTTTGGCTTATCCCATTACTGGAGAGAAATTTGTGCTTGATACCGATGCGAGCGGTTACGGAATTGGAGATGTGCTTTCCCAAGTGGTCAATGGCGTGGAGCGGGTCGTGGGCTATTACAGCCGAATACTTTCGAAGCCTGAGAGAAATTACTGCGTGACGCGAAGGGAGCTCCTGGCAGTACTAGAGTGCGTAAAACATTTTCACAAGTATTTGTATGGTCAACATTTTGAGTTAAGAACAGACCATTCTGCACTCAGGTGGTTGCTGCAATTCAAGAATCCGGAAGGTCAGATAGCTCGCTCGATTGAGCGCCTACAAAGTTATGATTTTACCGTTGAGCACAGAAAATGTGGAAAACATGGCAATGCGGATGCTCTGTCAAGACGACCCTGCAAACTGGAATGCAAGCATTGTGTAAAGTCTGAAGGAAAGGAATACAACTGTGAAGTTCGCCTACTGCAGATAGAGTCCAATGAAGACTGGTCAATGGCACAGAAAGCTGACCCTATATTAAAAAGAAGAAGGCAGAAGGCCGAATCGAAACGAAATATCATCTGAAAGTCCTCTAACAAAAGCATACTGGGCCCTATGGAACAGCCTACAGTTGATAAATGGCTGCCTGTACAGTGCATGGGAAAGTAACGATGGAAAGTCAGTTCAGAACCTCATTGTGGTGCCGTCGTCAAAAGTACATAAAGTTTTAAATGAATTCCATAACGGACCTAGTGGTGGCCATCTTGGCGTAACAAAAACACTAGAAAAATTAAAACAACGTTTCTACTGGGTTGGGTACCAACAAGCTGTGGCCGATTGGATATCAAATTGCACCCAATGCATTGCCGCCAAAGGACCAAGAGAAGTCAGGGACCGCTTCAACAGTACAATTCGGGTGCCCCATTTGAAAGAATCGCAATGGATATAGCTGCACCTTTTCCTGTGAGTGATGCCGGCAACCGTTATGTGTTAGTAGTTATCGATTACTTTAGTAAATGGCCAGAGGTGTATGCCATCCCAAATCAAGAAGCCAAAACCGTTGCACACGTATTTTTGAATAACCGGTACGGAGTTCCAATAGAATTACACTCTGACCAAGGCAGACATTTTGAATCTGCTGTGTTCAAAAAAATGTGCGAATTGTACGGAATAAGGAAAACTAGAACAACTCCTTTGCATCCACAATCCGATGGCATGGTTGAAAGATTTAACCGCACACTAGAGGAACACTTGAGTAAAGTAGTAAGCATACGTCAGACAAACTGGGATGAACACATTCCGAAGTTTCTGTTGGGATACAGATCAGCTGTTCATAACTCAACCTCTCGTTCACCTGCCAAAATTGTCTTTGGAACGGAGCTCAGACTACCTGGAGATCTAGAATTTGGCGTTAAGCCTGGACCAACTGTTGAAAACAATGAAGGCTTTACCTCACAGGAACAAGATGACCTCAATGAACTTCATGAGTTCGTGCGAAGCCGGATTAAGATGTGCAGTGACAAGATGAAAGCCAGATACGATCGAGCTTTTTAATCCGCAACTGAAGAAAGGACTATCCCCAAAGCTGCAGACTCATTGGGATGGGCCATATAAAGTTATAAAGAAATTGAATGACGTGGTGTATCGGATCTAGAAATATAAGAGCCCAAGATTAAAAATGAAAGTGGTACATCTAGATCGACTAGCCCATTATGGGAAAGGAATATCTGAGCCTATTCGGGACGAACACGCTTAAGTGGAGGGCAGTGTTACGAAAGCTATATTATCTAAGAATTATTTATTGTTATAAGTTATCTTGTAAGTTATAGTTTTATGTCATATAAGTTACTTAAAATTGTCATGTATAATTTTCAACACAACTGTTATGTTAAAATAATTCCTATATGAATTTCCCAGTTATTTCTAGAAATGGTTTTAGAACATAATAAATAGTTATAACGGAAAGGTTCAGGAAAAATCTAGAAATAGTTATGAAATATAAAAAGGGGTGACTCATGTATAATTACCCTACCAGAAGAGAATGAGCGAGTTGTCACTTTTTTCACGTTGGTGTTAAGAAAATGATAGAATGAAATGACAGAAAACTTGATTTCGGTCATTTCATTCTATCATTTTCTTAACACCAACGTGAAAAAAGTGACAACTCGCTGATTCTCTTCTGGTAGGGTAGTTTAGTTTTGTTTTGAGAAACGGTTCTGTTCGTAACTAACAATTGTGAACAAAAAAATTAATTTCAATAAAGTTTGTTAAGTTTAATAAGTGTGTGTTTTTATTCGGATTTGCAATTAAAAGAACTCAAACGCGTTTATTAAAGGAAAAACGTAACAATATGTATGTAAAATATAACCACCTAGAACACAATAATTTACGAACGACGAATTGTTACAATAAATTCAACTTCGCTCGAAAATTGCATTAAAATAATTAAAATCCACTAGGAAAATGGTGGTTCTGTAAAAGTTACATTTCGTAAAATTCGTAATATTTTCGGACAACATAGTTGTCCTTCTGAGACCGCTATTAAGAACTTGGTCGTTAAATTTGAGTCGGCGGACTCGATACAAAATGTGCCAACACCAACAGGACGGTGACTCATGTCACACAGCCAATGAAAAAATCAATTTATTGCAAACCAAATTTTCCGATCGCATAATTTCACGAACATCAGCTGTTAAGTGACCAGTCAGATCGTGTGCGTTAACACCACTGGATTATTTTTTGTGGGGCTATGTTTAGGACGGAGTCTATACGGAGCCAATCGAATCGATTGCAGTCTTAAAACTCAAACTCCGTGATGTGATTACCGAAATAGACCCGCCATTTTGCCAAAAAGGGATTAAAAACTTTGATGAAAGAATCGACATCTGTCAGCGTGTTCGTGTCGGACATTTGCCAGATATAATTTTTATTCATAATTGCCGAACTTTTCTCTTCGTAATACAATAAAAATTTGAATAATCTTCATCAAAATTTTTTGTTTTATTTTGTTTTAGAAAATAAAGTTCTTGTTAAAAAACCCTTTATATGAAGAGTAAATTTTTAAGAAAAACACATTTATTAAAATTACATTTCAAAAAAGTACCTTTTCAGTGCCTTTTCAAAAATTACCATTCAAAAAAGTACATTTGCCAACAGCACCTTCTAAAAAAGTACACTTTTTAGATAAGTACCTTTTTAAGGAAAGTACCTTTTAAGGAAACCCTTTTCGAAAGAAGTACAATTTATAAAAACTACTTCTGTAAAAAAGTTAAGTCCCTTTTTACGAAAAGTACTTAAAACAAGTGAGAATACTATATTCGGCTGTGTAAATTTTTAAGAAAAACACATTTATTAAAACTACTTTTCAAAAAGTACGTTTTCAAAAAAGTACCTTTTCAAAAAAGTACATTTGCAAAAAGTACCTTCTAAAAAAAGTTAACTTTTTAGAAAAGTACCTTTTAAAGGAAAGTACCTTTTAGGGAAAACCTTTTCGAAAGAAGTACAATTAAAAACTAATTCTGTAAAAAAGTGAAGTCCCTTTTTACGAAAAGTACTTAAAACAAGTGAGAGTACTATATTCGGCTGTGTCGAATCTAATACCCTCCACCAAGAGTTAGAATATTTAAAGAGTCGGTTTTTTACGGGGCTTTAAATGTTTCACTTTCGATGCAAGTACAGTGTAATTATCCTTAAAAGCCACCTTTCTAAACAGCAGACACTCCCTTTCGAAAGCCACAGTTAGCTGGTCCCGCCAGCGTTATAAAGGAAAGCATTTTACTTCTTTTGAGAAAACACTTTCCCTTGTATGCCCATATCTTAATGGTATCTGGTCATAAGATATTCCACTGTAATATAGTTTTTATAAATGAAGTTTATACAATTAGGCAAGTTTTTTTTTAAGTCCTGTATTTGCAAATAAGCCAGTTTCTATAGATGCTTTTCTCGTTTCAAAGCACCAAAAGACGTGCAAATAATGACATGCATCTAAGCGATAAATACTGTGATTGCAACTTTACATAACCAGATAAAAATAAATGCACCAAATAGAAACTGTATGCATCAAACTGTAAAATTGCTTTTAAAACTGAAATTTCTGATAGAGTAGCGTTAAAATGTTGTGACGAGTTTTAGTTGTTTGAAATGTATTGAAATCACTAACAACCGCAATATCGAAAAAATCGAGTTAGCGCCTTTCTTAACGAGACCAACGATATGTATCTTTTTTAAAAAGTAGTTTAAAGAGACAATTTGACTCTTAAAAAAAGCACCTGTTAAACAAATTTTGCCTTTTTTGCTAAAGCACCTTTGCAAGGTACTTTTTAAGAAAATTATGTTAAAAAAAAGACTTCTTTTTTAAAGAAAAGTATCTTCTAAACTAAGTACATGAATTACAAAAGTGCCTTTTGCACAACAGTTAACTTGTATCCAGACTTGGGTGATTTCAATTACATTTCAATTACAATTAAATTACATGTAATTAGTAATTGATTTTTTTTTCAATTACAATTACAAGTAATTGTAATTCAAATGAAGGACCAAAAAATTGCAATTACTTGTAATTGTCATATTAAAATTACTTGTAATTGTAATTGAAAAAAAATCAATTACTAATTGCATGTAATTGTAATTGAAAATTTTCAATTTGCCATTACATATAATTTGTAATTGTAATTGAAGGAAAATAATTGGTCAAATTTGTAATTAATTACATTTCTGAACAATTAAGTTAAATAAAATTACTGATGTATTTAGGTAGAGATCGGAAAAAAGCAAAAAATACAATTAAATGCATTTTATTGGTTAGTAACAACTCATAATTAAGAGAAATAAAATATTCTCTTTTATTACTTTTTATTCGAAAACTTCATTATCTCGATAATAATACTATTTTTTTTCGCAGAATATTTAATTGCTTTTGATCATTGAGCGATTATTAATTTACTATGTTTTACTCTCTGTATTATTTGAAGTTATTTTTTTTTTTATCTGCTTAGACCTCAAAATTAAACTACATAATATTATACAGGGTTCATGTTCGGCTGATTGTTTTAAAACGTTAACAAGTTAAATTTATATTTTTTTAATATCCCAGGAAAAATTTAGTAATAGCAGCTCATTGCTTTTTGCATTACCAATAATGACCTACCCCTGATCACTACATTACTTCTAAACTTAAAATAATGAGTTACTAATAATATGTTACATAGCTACTTACATATATTCCATGGTAGCTCTTTGAATACTGGATTGCTTTCAAAGTGAAAATAATAAGTTACTTGTAATGTGTTTATAACTATATGTTTGAATTTTATATTTTTATTTTCGCATGTTATAAAGGATCTTAAATTATAAAATAACAATAAAACAGTCAATCAAGCGTGTCACACCCATTATAATAAATAATTCTTCAACTTGATACTTTTTGATTTGCCTCATTACACTTTCTCTTTTTACGCTAAGCCACTGATATACAAAGAAATTAATTTACGATTATTTAATCTCTAAAAATAGAACAATCATATTGTTTAAAAGGTTCTTACATTGTTGTAGAATTTCAATGTCAGTGAAACTGTAAAAAATAGTTGTGTTGCTTAAATTAAATTGTTTATAAATAGTTTTGTTATTTAAATAAAATTTTGTTAATAAATCGTTTTGTTTATTTTGTTTGTTAATTTGTTTAAAAAATTGTTCAAAAAAAAATATGGATATGCATATGCTTTCTCAAGACAGCAGCACATCAAGTTCGTCGCCACATAAAAATAATATTCTTTTTGATGAATTATTTGAAGCAGAAGTAAGTTCGGAAGGGTTTAAATTTTAATTGTATTACGTTGTGAAAAGTCAACAAAAAACTATATTAAGCAAACAATACTATGGTAATCGATTCTTCAACTTATTTCGAAAACTGGTTTTTGGGCTTTCCAAATAGTTGGTATATTGAAAAAATGAATGAATTTCCAAAATTTTTTTTTATTTTTCCCGTCATTAACTTTCAATTCCGCGTCCTTTGAGACCTAATGCTAAGCTAAATTCGAAAAATCGCCTAATTCGGGACATCCTAATGAGCATGTTCCCACGAACAGTGCTTTTTTGAATGAAATTCAAATTTACAAAAACATATAAGATATTGTTGATTTTTCCGGCGAACATCAAAAGTAAAAATGATTAAGTAGAAATCTGTACAAAAACCATTGTCGAGCATTGCAATTTGTCAGTTAACAAAAATATTGTTTATTGTTAAGAATTCTGATGATGCCACATCGTCTTCTGGAACGATTGGGAATAAATTTCAAGCAAAATGTTGTCTTTGCACCAACAAGCGTACTATTATTAAAGGATCATTAGGAGTTACCTCAAATTTTGTAACACATCTCAAGAGAAAACATCTTCCAGAATACGAAACGTATGTAAAAAAAAGGAAATTACAAGCAACGAAGAAGAACGTTTTAACCAAACAAGAACTATTCCAAAAAGATATACTTGATTTCGTTGTTCAAACGACAACACCACTTTCGATAGTGGACAACTCATATTTTCGAAAGCTTTTTGAACACCGCATAAATCTCAAAATACCAAGTCGAAGAATTATTTCGGGTGACTTAAATTCACGTTTCGACGCTCTTAAATCAAATATTAAGAATAGTATAGCAAAAAATACTTATTTTTGCACGACTGCCGATATTTGGTCTAATAAGCATAGGAGCTTCTTTGGATATACATGTCATTGGTTAGATAAAGACTATACAAGAATATCAGCTGCATTAGTCTGTAAACGATTCAGCGGGGCCCATACTTTTGATCGTATTGCAGAAGTTATTCAAGAAATAAATGAAGAATTTAATTTAAATCCATTCAATATAGTTGCTACTGTAACTGATAATGGCTCAAATTTTGTAAAAGCCTTTAAGGAGTATGGGGTGAAAGACTTTAAATTGGAAGAATCGCATCAATCGGCGGAATATGACGCTGACTTAACAGCCTCTGGTGAAAATTATGAAGATGAATTTGAAAATATAGAATTTTTCGATTTCGAAAATTTGCCTACACAAGTTGATCTACCGAAACATTATCGCTGTGGTAGTCACACTATTAACTTAATAGCTACAACAGACTTCAACACAGCTGTTAAATCTGAACCGGACACTCATAAAACTCATTTACAGGTTTGTATACACTCAAAAATGTTTTACAGTACAATCTACTTAAAATTACATTTAAAAAAATAAAAATGTTATGTGATGTCAAATAACTGAAAACGTGGTTATTTTTAAGAACAACTAACAAATGCAGTAAAAATAACTAACAAGGTCGGAAAATAACAGATAATTTTTTACTACAACAATTTTCAATAGTACATAGGGAAATTTTTTTTGGATGAGTTTTAATGGCATTTTTTCAATAAACTGGTGAAGTTGTCTTAGTGAATAAAAAATCTCTTTAACTTCTCTTAGTGTAGTATTACTAACGACTTTACTAATTTTTTTCTGTGAGTGGTACAAACAACTGTCATGTAGGGACTGTAAAACGTTTTTAAGTGTTCAAAAGTCGATATCGATGAAATTCACATTTTTACATTTTTATTTTTCAGGCTTTTTTAAAATGTAATGCTCTTTGGAAAAAAGCAAATAGACCTAAGTCCTCTGAGACTATAAATAATACTCTTGGCTTTTCACTCAAAACTCCGTGTGTCACTAGGTGGAATTCCCTATACGATTCTGTGCAACATATTTTACTTAAGGAATCCCTTTTAAATGACGTTTGTTCAGAATTGCAAATAGCGAAATTTACGGTAGTGGATATAACTTATTTAAAGGAATATTGCACTTTCATGAAACCATTTGCAGAAATTTTAGATTTTCTGCAAGGTGAAAATTAAATTTATTACGGAATGTTAATTCCTTCGTTGGTGACTCTGAAAGTAAAAACTGACAAGTTGATAGGTGATAATTTGACATTTTTAAAAAAAGCAGCAGTCGCCGTTCAAAAAAGGCTATTGGAACGATTTCAGCAGTTTTTTGAGTTAACTGAGGAAGGTTATGATGCAATTGTTGCTTCAATGTCCCATCCCAACATTAAGTTGAAATGGTTTAAGGCATTAGCTAATATTTCAAATAAAACAAAGGAAGATGTGGAATCTATTTTTATTCAGTACAGTAACACCTATAAATTAGTTACTTCCAAAAGTGTTGTTAAAACCAACAACTCAATTAATTTATCAGTTTTCGATTTTGGTGACGACGTTAATGAAGGTACATTTGATTAAAACTTACTGCCAAATAATGTATTTTATTCAGTTATATGGTATTTATATTATAATAAATAACTCCAATTTTTATTTTATATACTGTAGAACTTCCTGCATCCAATTCCAACTTAGGATATACTGATATTGAAGTTGAACTTCGGAATTATTTGCACGACACCGATTCTTCATTACAAAGTTTGAAAAAATATCCAACAATTTCTAAAATTTTTCACCGGTCAAATACTGCTTTAACATCTTCAGCACCAGTAGAAAGACTTTTTTCCTTTGCTGGCATCATTTTAACACCCCGGAGACAAAGGTTAACTGATGACAATTTTGAAAAAATGCTTTTACTTAAAGCTAACACAAGTTTCCTGCAAAAAACGTAACGCGTTCCAGAAACATGCTACAGAACTAGTACTTGTCCTAAGAAACCAAAGTGGAATTAATACTTAAACAGCTTAAAATGAAAAAATTCCAATTTTTGAATATCAGATTTTTGTTTAAATATAATACTTCCCCTTATTTATAAATAAATAAGATCGCTGTTAGTACTATAATTATTATTGTTATTATTGGTTGAATTGTGTTTATTATTTTCATTGTTATTATCACTGTCGTTATTGTTATTATTATTAATTTCGTTCTTATTGAATGCTCTTATTATATGTAATTGATAATAATTGTAATTGAATAAATTTTTTAAATTAATTAATGTTAAATGTAATGATTACAGTTTTCTTCTTAAAACCAATTCCTTTCTTCAATTAAATGTAATTGTAAGGGAAAAATTTTCAATTTCAATTACATGTAATTAGTAATTGATATTATTTCAATTACAATTACATGTAATTTGTAATTGATATTTTCTCAATTACAATTACATTTTTTTGTAATTGAATTTTTTGCTTCAGCTTAATTACAATTACATGTAATTGTAATTGAGTTTTTTTCAATTACAATTACATGCCATTTGTAATTGAGTATATAATTAATTACAAAATGTAATGATTAACCCCCATGTCTGCTTGTATCTACGTTTTTTAAAAAAACATATGTACATCTTAAAGATATGGTCAATTATATTTTTTAATTAAAGTATTTTAAGGAAAGTACTTTTTAAAGCAAAGTACCTTTTCGATTAAAGACAATTTTTACAAATTTTTTTTTTAATTTTTAAGAAAGATTTCGAAAAAAGTGTTCATAACAACTAGAGTTTAAAAGAATAATTTTATGAATTTTTCAGTTTCTTCTTTCTTCATTCTTTAACTTTATTAGACTTTTTCGTAAATTAACAACTTTACATAAAATACCAATACACACAAATATTCATCTAAACACATGTTACACATACATTCCCATTATTTATCCACTAAATTCTCTTAACTCTTTTACAGGTGTCCCACCACTTTTACTCCTCGTCGCATCAACTTTAATAATGATTACGTCTCTTATTGGAGGGACAATATTCAGCATATTCTTCCCAAGTACAGCCGGTTTTAGTGCAACATTCAGTCGTGATCGAATGAGCAGCTGTTGAGCGACGTGTTCTCAACAAAGCCTGGGCAAAGTTAGACTGCACCCAGATCGGTAGAAATAAATGAGCTGTAAGTACAAGTTAATTTTATATAAATTTTATTTTATAGATTGAATTAAAAAATATAACATTTACCTTTGCTACGTTTATTAAATGTTTCATCGGTACGTTTACGATTGCGTCGTGTTAGGCGATAAATGTCCTTTTCACAAGCCCAATATAAGTGGCGCACTAGTTTATCGCGACAGCGCGAATGAGTTTCACTATGCCAGACATCTTCCCAGTCAGAGTTGGTTCTAAAATAATAAAATTAGAAAAACTAAAACAATAAATTGTAAAAAACGCATTGAAGATTATGAGGTTTTAAAAGTTCTTTTTGGATAACAAAATCATTTTATTTAATACTAGCAAAACTTAGTGCGCTTCGCTGCACCCATTAAAATAAAATTAGTAAATTTTTACCGAATTCTTAACTTCTACTATTATCCTTCTTTAGATATTAAAACAATTATCTTGTCCTTGTATGGGAGGTTTCACACTTACTTTTCCAGCTTAGCTCACTTTTTGGCAAATGTTGATATCAAAACTATTTGTTACAAACTGAAACCGTTCCGTAAATAGCTGGTCGTAAAGTATAGAGAATTAGGTGTTTACCGGTGCTGCCATCTACATTGTGGTACTGATATTGCCAGTTGGCGCATTGATTTTTGCGCGCTGATTTTGGTACTGCCATCTCCATACGCGTAGTGGCATATCTGTCACTATTTCAAATCTGACTTAAAATATTGGGTGACTAACTTAATGGATGGCGTCCCTACAAGAAGACAACCGGTCATTTTACTTACTAGTTATATGACCGGTAGTCTTGACCGATATATTGGTTAAAGTTTCTATTACAATACAAGAAGACTACCGGTCATTTCACTAGTTATTTGACCGGTAGTGTTGACCGATATATTGGGTAAAGTTTCTATTAGTTTATTAAGAGCAAAATGAAAAAACTAACCAAAACTCTTGTGTACATGTGATTATGCCTCTCTCTTTAACTAATTAATTTCTCTCGTCTACGGAATATATATCTGTACTGCTTACTCTGATGATAACCTAAATAGTGGTTAACGCTAACTAGTTAGTCTTAACGTAAATATTGGTTAGTACTAACTAGTAATTCATAACGTAAATATTGGTTAGTACTAACCTTTATAAAATACATAATACATTTTTTTTAATTTTCATTTTTAATTAAATTGTTTATTGAAAAAATTATAATCAAATTCATAGGAAATTAGAAAAGTATATACCACGTATCGTTTTTTCTGTGGCTGCCTTAAAGGCAGAATTAGTCTTTACTTTCTGTTCTGTTACGAATCAGCTGATTTGTTTTTGTTATTAAACAACCTGTGATATTGATTAGTTTTTCTGTTCTGTTGCGGTCCAATTTGTTAAAATCAACGATCTGGCCTAAGCAACCAGTGAAATGCGCATAGAAGCTAGCTTTCCCCCAACAAAATTAAGTTATAAGGGTAAGTTAAGTAAAAGTTCTCTGTGCCGAATATTATTTAGTTATCTTTATCTATATGAGATTTGTTTGCCTTTAAGTGATTTTAGGAAGAGGTCATTTAAGCGATCCACGGTTAATTTTGGCACAACATTTTGTCATCAAAATCAAAATTATTATTGCCAAATTGTATGTCAATACCAAAATTTATAAGAAAGTTATGGCATTAAAAGTTATTTTCGAGAGTAGCTATTTGTATGGGAGCTTTGGTCTAATATGCAGGGCTGCCAGGTACATTTTTCCTTGTCCCCAAAAAATTTAAAAAATATCCTCAAAAATCCCCAAATCCCCTAAAAACAAAACCTTAAAAAGTTAATATTTTTGTTTGTTTTTTTCTGACCAAATTTTAATTTTTTTTAAAAAATAGTTAGAAAAATGTTAATAAGAAATCCCCAAAAATCCCTAAATAAAAATTTTTAGTCAAAAAAATCATTTTATTTTGTTTATAGCGACTGGTTTCCGCATGTATTTTTTTTTAATTCCTTTTTATGCGATTCCAGTAAGGAATAACAAGCAGAACAATATTCTGTTATTGAAGACGAATGATCCTATTTATAAGAATTTGGAGCTTGTTCAATCGGTTTAAGCCATCCTTATAATCAACAATAAAAATACATATATCCGTCATTTATTTAGTACTTCGATGCATCATAACTACTTACCAATAGCCTAGCATATTTTTCCTAATCTTTATTATATTGTTGTATTTGTATTTACCTATTTTTATGGAATATATACATATTTGCTTCAAAATTGTCTTTAAAAAATTAAAAATTTTATGTGTTGTCAACGGTTTAAGATTCTATTTTTAAAGTCTTTTTTTTAAACACTCACTCAAGAAAAATAACAAGTTTATAAAGTAGCTTTTACACACTTAACAAAAATTATAATCTTAATTAGGACCCTTTACGGTATATAAGAGTAAGATAAAAGTTTTGCTATTTTTTTCTTATTTTATATACGAAACAAAGAAAAATAAGCGTAAATAATAAAAAAGTGTAAAATCCCCAAAAAATCCCCGAAATTTTTTTTTAAGTCCCCAAAAAATCCCCTATCCTCAAATGACTTTCTTTGTCCTTTTTGCTCACATGAAATCCCCAACTTTGGGACCGATAACAATGACATTTTGTGAGATGATTTAGATTGGCCGAAAGTAATCTAAAAAGTAGTCAATTTAGTTTAATTCTTTCCAAACTTCTTTCCATAAAATTTTTTCTCAGAACACTTGTTAAATGAAAATATCCTTTTAAAAACCTTAATAAGATCGTTTTTCAACGCGACCTCTAAAAAGCTTATTGACCTTCTTGTGACAAACAAAAATCAATTATACATGTGCATTCCAACACTATTTATGTTAGTTTTTGTAACAAAATCATCAATTTTTTAGGATGGTTGCTCCACATTTTGATTTAAAAATCTTTTCTGCTGCACCGATGTTGCTGGATTTCAATTCCATACTGGTTAGGTGAATTGGAAACAATTTGACATCAACATTGTTCTTTTTTTTTGAATTGCTCGAAACGGAGCGTGTTTTCAACAGATGGACAGACGGACAGACATCGCCAAATCGTCTTAAAGATAATTATTTAAGGACCCAGAATTTATGCGGTCTAGGATGAATACATATTAAAAAAATTTCACACGGAATGACAGTATTCACCACTAGTGGTGGTGGAAGGTATAAAAACTTGTTTCAATTACCGCCAGTCAAAACATTTCTTACAACAAGCCATAATTGATAAAATTAAATAATTTCGTTAATTTATTACTTCCGAATACAATAAATAACATTTACCAAAACAACACACATACTCATACTACATTTACATTAGGCCGAAATCTTGTAGATTTGATTTAAAATCTTCTTCGAAATCTAGTGCGTTTACATTGTACTTTTTTGACATTAGCAAGATTTTGTTTTTATAACACAACAGCTGACTAAAAGTTTTTTCGTTACACATACAAACACAAAGAGAAATATACATTAAACAATTTGCATTACCTTTTATTAATAATCAACGATATTAGGTCTGTCTGCGTACTTTTCCAGTAGCAAATACTCAGTAAATTTTTTTGGGAGAGTAAGACAAATTTTACTCTGTCGGCTGAAAATATCTCAAAAAGTACGCAGACAGAATTCAGTGAAATCTTGCAAGAAAACAGCTGATCGGTGTGTAGGCAATTGAAATGACAAAGCAAAATTTAGCAAAATAGCGACTTTTGGGAATTTAAGAACCGGGAAACAAAAATACCCAAAAAATGGGATTTACCGAATGAAATCAAAAAGTTAGCGTCGAATTTAGGAATTTAAAAGGGGAAGTATAAATATTCAATATTTTTAACAAAAATACAAAAAATAGTTAAAAAAAAATTAACTTTTTGGAACAAAAAGAGCGATGCGTGCAAAAAATCGTTCGTTCCGTTCCCGAGATTTCTGGGTTCGATTTTTTGCAGAATATATACAGTTTGGCTGAGTTCCAAAACATTAATATACTTTGCAGCACAAGTCAAAAATGTATATTCAAGTTTAATAATGCACAGCTTTTGTATTATGTTCTCATTAAATACTTTTTTGGTGCACATTGGGACAAATAGAATTGTAATAACCTACACGGTTGCATTGTAGCATGCATTAAAAAAAGATAGTTGCTTTGCAACCGACGTTTTGGAACTCAGCCTTTATACCGTGCAAAAGCTTGTGTTCCAAGGGATAAATCAGTAAAGCTTTGTACTGACCATTTTGGATGCACCCAAATATCTCGGGAACTAACCGAATGATTTTTTGCACGCATTGCTTATTTTGTTCCTAAATGTGTATTTATTTTATTTGTGCTAACTATTTTTTGTATTTTTATTAAAAATATTAGTTATTTTACTTCCCCATTTTAAATTCCCAAATTCGACGCTAACTTTTTTTTACTTTTGGAAATCCCCCTAAATTCCTAAATTCGACGCTAACTTTTTGTTGTTATTCTGCAAAATACCATAATTTGGGTATTTTGTTTTCCCGGTTTTTATATTCCCAAATTCGACGCTATTTCGTCGACGCTATCTTGGCACACGTAATAAAAACAGCTGTTCAAACTAGTTGCAAAATCTTGCAAGAGGAAATTTCTCCAGTAACATTTTGTAAGTTCTCTAACTTCCAACTGTCAAAAAATTCTCTTTTTGGCTCTCACGCTGCAAGAGATTTGGAGTACACAGACAACATTTTGTAATATTTTGCAACATTTTTCACAAAATGATGCAAAATATGTGTACGCAGACAGACCTATTTATTTTATCAATATTATTCTTCTTTTTTATTTTTTTACAATTTTTATAAAACTTTTTAATTTTTTTTTTAACAATTTTTGTTTTGTTTTTTTTAATGTCATTTTTTCTTGTGCACGGAAGTATTTTTTAGTGCTATATTAAAAAAAACCATAGTTGCATCATTAAGTACTACTAGATTTTGAGTAGATTTCGTTGAAATCTAGTTACGAAGTAGATTTTGTTTTGTATGGGAAATCTAGTCAAAACAACTAGATTTGGCTCGAAATCTCGTAAGTACGACGGCATAAAAATTAACAACCAAAATTTGTTTGTACACAAAAACTTAATTTGGGTAATTCCAGAGTGCGACTCGACCCCTTTCGATTTGAATGCAATTTGGCGAGAGGGTTTATTTAATCCCTTAAAGAACATATCGCACCTGTTCATCAAAAGTAACACAACTCAAAAAACTCTATTTTCCACTTTTTTGACGGAAACAGTGTATGATTACCATATGGAAAAAGGAAGAAGAGAAATAAATTTTGTGATTTTATTGAAATATTATTGAGTTTCCTTTACAACGGTATATTTGTTTATAACAATAATTCCCTTATATTGGCGGAATTACTTTTTTGCTTCTACTGAAAACTTGTAAATTTTGAGTTGTGTTACTTTTGATGAACAGGTGCGATATATCAACGAAAAACAATTTTTTAATTTTTTTCAAAAGTTATGTCATATTCAAATTGTCATAACTTCGCCGAATAAGCCGAATGTGTTGAGTTTATTCTTTTAATATCTCGAAAACTACTTTACATACGAAGATGATTTTTGTCAGTTTAAAGAGAATACTTGAGGCTACAAAAAATATATTGAAAAAAATGTCTATGCAAAATATCAAATTTTAAAAATGGACTAAGTCAAAACCCTATTTTTTTGCTGAATTTTTTTTATATAATACTTCAAACTGTTTTTAAAAAATCCTAAAACTTTGAAGGATGTGCTTTTTTTTAAGATATGATTTTTTTTTCCTTCCAAAAATAATCTTAAAATAAAATTTTAATATAATCATTTGAGCAATAAGTATTTATTTGAACAAAAGTAACGAAATTGATAAGGTTGCTTTTGCTTATTTGTTGCATTTTTTTGGGAGCTCCATTTTGGACACATTCAAAGAAAAGTACTCTTTTTGTCACGTTACGTCCCCAAAAATTAAATCATACCTATCTTAAAAAAAAACCCGAACACCTAAATCTTTTTTTTTAATGCATTTTGTGAACTGTGATTTAATGTTTAAGTGCAGGAACAAATTTTCAATGAAGGTGTAAAAAACCGGACAACCCCGGACACTTGATGAAAAAGAAGTAGGACTGCCCCGGATACCCAAAAAAAGAGGACGGTGTCCGGGGAAAAGAGGACGGCTGGCAACCCTAGTTATGTTTAACTTTCTATTAAATGACATTTGAGCCATATTTTATTTGAAACCATTGTGCCACTCATTGCATAATAAAGGAAAAACTGGAAATTATATGAGTTACATATACAATAATATTCTATAATGGATGGGGCGCTTTATATAGCAGTTTTAAGAGAAAACTCTGTCAGTAATTCTTACTTTGTCATTTAACGAAATAATGTTACATTTGTAAAACTGTTCAAGGCGGGGAAGCAGGTAGCGTGTCATTGATATTTTTAATTTTTTTTTGCGTTTCATGCATGGCTTGGCGTTTTATAACTCCACCGACTCACAGTTTTTGTGGTTTTACCAATTAACCATATGCCAATATTTTTGACTTTACTTTTCATCCTTTTATCTAGTGGGGAACCGAATAAAACTAGGTTCAGAATTTTGATTTACCCTCTGAGACAAAGTGGTAGCTCTTGCCATAAAGAACAAAAATTGTGAACATATAAAATCAAAAAAACTTCATCTTCAAGATCAAAATCGCAAAAAACTTTAAAAAATTCGATTTTTGCACCTTTTTTCCCCTGTTCAGGTCCATAGGTAGCAAACCGTTAAAAATTTAAGGAAACAATCAAAATTCCGAACGGTTTGCAAGATATGAGCCTGAGAAAATAATCACTTTTTTGCAAAAATGACTCCGAGGCCCCAAATCTTTGGGGGCCCATAAAAAAAGTGCATGACTTTGGGCAAAACTGGGAGACACGGGTCTTTTTTTTGGTCTTCTATCACGTAGAGTTGTCTGTATATGGTTATTTTTCCATGACTTAAAAAATTACACACAGTATACTCCTGCAAAACTTTCTATATGGCTTGGCATTTCAATTTTTAAAAACAGTTTCAATCGATTTTCTCAGAATTTTTTTTTTTAAAGTGGGCTACTCATATTTTAATGAAATTGAGACGGATGAATTTATTGACAAAAGGGTATCCCAAATTTTGTTTTTGGCACTATAAATGAACAGTTTATTTTGGCGCGGAACCCATATTTTGCTATAAAGATGGGAAAAATGTAATACCTAACGATAGCCAATAGCTTAAAAACTATATATGGCAATGATGCCTTCAAAAGTATTCCAGTCAATTTCTACTGAAGTAGGTAACCGAAACATTTTAAAGTTTGCGACTTCTATTAAAGAAAATAATGGCTTTGCGTTTCGTTGGATATTAAGCTTTTTTGGCTAATTTCTCTTCTCAACTGGATCAGTTGAAGCACAGCCGCGAATAACGTTTTAAATTACAAAATAATTATTTTTATCAGGAGCGCAGTTTTTAACCGGAAGAATTATTTATTTTTAAATTTTTGTTATCGTCTGTATCATATTGTTAGTAACTTACAACGTTCTGACTGACTGACCACTGGCTGACTCTTTGTATGACATTTTGAAGTGGTTAAGATGCGTAATTTTAGGTGATTTGATGTTTAAACAGTGTTAGAGTGTAGTGTTAACGGTAATCTGCAAAAAGTGGCTTTTACAACGATATTCGCGACTGTGCTTCATTATTGTCTGTTGATCTCTGATGTGTTAATCTAAACAGATCTTACGAGCTTATAAAACAAAAGAATTATCCATTACCAATTACAGAGAGAGAAATATTTATTTAATTCCCTTCTGATTTTGCCTGTATTAAATATTTCTTTTTGATTTCTGCTTGATATCTGCTCGATAATGTTGTTTAAAAGCTCTAGGAACTGTTGTGGGATTATTTCTGTACACTTTTAAATTAAAAAAACCCCACAAAAAATAGTCTTATGGCCATTTTCTCAATGTACCGACAAACTGTTTGTTACTTAATGTCAACATAAATTTATTAGACCGATAAACTGTCTGTTAACAATTTTGGGTTTCTCAGTATACCGACAAAAAACATTGTTTTGAGTTGGCAACACCTCTCAAAATACCTGTTAAAGTTGGGAGTCAGCTGATTGAATTTATCTGTACGTCAAATAAAAGGAAAATAAATAATTGGCAGATGAGTGCTGGTTAGCTTTGCGACAGAATAGAAGCAAATAAGACATTGTGAAAACCAAATTTCTTTAATGTGCTGTTTTTCGTTGGGAAAAAAGATAATCGTGTAATAAGAAAACGGCCATTAAGGTGTTAAATCGCACAATCTTGGTGGCCAATTCGCTCCTCCTCTACGAGAAATAATGTGACTTTCGAATTTTTCTTTCAAAGGATCTATTGTTTCTCTTGCTGTGTGGCACCATCCTGTTGAAACCACATATTCTCTACGTCTAAATCATCAATTTTGCGCCACAAAAAGCTTCGGATTATCTCCCTGTATCGATTTCCATTGACCGATGATACCTTAAATTTGGACACCCATAAATGTACAGCGAAGTAAATTTAACGATGTCCGTTTGTCCGTCTGTTTATCTGGAGAACGGAATGAGCAAACATTTTCCAAACTAGGCACAAGTATCTTGGTTGTCAATAGACAACACCCGACAATATGTCGACGGGATGGTAGAAGTGGGCGTGTAAGCAAAAATTTTCCGAATTTGGTACACATTTCTGGATTATCAATGCACAACCTCTCTAAATATATGTGGGCTGGATTGGAGAAATGGGCGCGGCACATCCCTTACCAAGAATAGATTTCTGTATATCTAGAGAACGGCAAAAACCAACGTTTACAAATTAGATACTTGAATCTTGGTCATCAATACACAACATCCGTCAAAATGTTGGCGTGATAGTAGAAAAAGGTGTGGCACAAAATAGATTTTTTTCATATCTAAAGAACGGTATTTATATTACTTCCTGTTCTTATCGCCGCCAGGTCTATAAGATACGGCACATGCGAATATAGCCTGCCTTTTTTGCTATGTTTTTGTTTGTCAGCTGCTTGACCATTTGCACAATTTGCACTTTAAATTTACAAAATTTAAAGTACGGCAACGCTTTTCGTGCAAATTGGGATTCCGTCGGCCGCAAAGTAGAGTAAAGAAACAGAGCTGATATTTAGCATTTTGCTCTTTAACAAGAACATTTGCACCAAACACTGAACTCCGCTAATTTGAATTTTTTTTGTTTCCAACAACACAAAAAATATTAATTGGGTAAATCTAAAATACTTTTTCCATCTCAGGGATGGAAGTATTAAAAAAAATTTCGGGAAATTAGGAAACCTGTCCTTCTCTAAACGAAAGATTTTTGTTTCTTTTTTAATTGGTTCACTTTTTAACATATTCAAATTCGATTTAGATTTTAAATTCATACCTCTGCTTAAATAACAATTCCAGGCCTTCATCTGCGTAGATGGCCTCCGCATTGAAACTATTGAATCCGATTAAAACTGCTACTATCCCGATAAAATACGGTTTAAAGGAAATTTTCATTTTTTGCGAAGGGACTCTAAAATTTTTCTGTTTATTAAATACACTTTAAGTTTTCTGTTTTTATTTTATTCGGAGTTTTCTTTTTAATAAAACTTCTCTTAGAAAACTTTTGTTGTCTACAGTTCAAATGAAAAACGGAAACTGAAAGTATCCTTCAGAATGTTTCGCAATTTCAATGATATTTTTGTCCACGGTTATCGGTCGTAAATTTTAACAAAATATAACCCCTCCAAATGTAGCGTAGGTGCTGACGCCGTTACTCAGCTTTTTCTTGTGTGCATGTAAGTAAATTCGTCCTTCTGTCTGTCTGCATGCGTATGTATGTAAGTTTGTGTATGAGAGTAAAAGTAAATATTGTATTAAATTTGAAATTACGACCTATATGTATTTGGTTTTGTTTCTTTTTCGTATTTTATATTCTTATTGTACATTCATTTAACATTTTTATATTGTTTTTCGTTATTCTCTAACCAATATTTGTAAATCAGGATCAACAAAAGTCATTTACTATACATTGGTGCGAGGGTTAAGCGATAGTTCTAGAATGTCACAAAGAACTAAACAATATAGAAACTGTTCAACTTTACTTACAACCCTCGCTTATGCCAACTGATTGCAAGCGAAATAATCCAGATTTGTTTGTTGTATTAACACAAAATTATTTGTTGTCTCTCGAACAGCTAATGAAGACATACGTTACATATTTACGTATGTGAACAATAATGTATAAAAACAGCAACAAAATACGAAGCTACAAAACAACAAGAAAATAACAACAACAACAACAACACCAGTTTTAACCACAAATCCTAAAAATAAAAAAACAACAATCTGTGTGCAGTTTATTATTGTCAATTTACACGATGTGATGTGTAAATTAGTTAAACGCAATTTTTACCAGGATATCATTATTGTTGTTGTTGCTTTTGTCGACGACGCACAGTGCATTGATCCCAGATAGCGGTTGGACACAAATATAAGGAATTGCTATAGAACTAACATGGTTCGATTTAGTCACTTACAAATTATTCACTATAGTGGCAGAAAATTAAGAAATTGCAGCCTTATTATGAGAGTCGAAGTCGTAGTCGTTCTGATTTTTTTTTATATTATTTTTAATTTACGACAACTACAATCTAAAACACATAAGCAGTTTTTAATCCAAATTTTAATGTTTTTAATCAGGCTTCATCAAATGTAATTTTCATTAAATTATTTTTATAAAGAAAGGATTTTTACAACATGAAATTAATTAAAATTTTATTGATAATTTTTCGTTCTTGACTGACCTGGGAATCGAACGAGGTTTTCATGGACAGGTTGCCCAGACATGGTTCGATAGTAACAAATTATTTCATCAAAGGTGTTTACCGTTTAACACTCTCCGCTATTGACGACGCGTCGTTAAAAATTTTTAAATTTTAGTAAGTTTTTGTTGCCGTCAACGATATGTGTTTCTGGCGTTCTAACACCACAATAGTGGAGAGGGTATTATGCATTTGTGCTGATGTGTGTAACGCCTTAAAGTATTGGTCCTACCCCCACCTTAAAGTATACCGATCGACTCAAAACCACTTTCTTAGTCGAACTAACGATGTCCGTCCGGCTGGCTGTCCATGTAACCTTGTGCGCAAAGTACAGGTCGCAATTTTGGAGATAATTTGATAAAATTTGGGACATAGGTTCTTATTGGCTCAAGGACCAAGCCTATTGAAAATGGGCCGAATCATAGGACCACGAGGGAAGATAGGGGGAAGTTTCTTCCTCTCAGAAACTATTAAACCGATTTTAATGAAATTTAAAACATTGATAAAACCAAATCTATATGGACACAAAAGGTATTCATTTTTTAAAAAATAGGACTACAAGGGAAGATAGGGCAATTTTTGCCTCTCAAACCGATTTTAATGAAATTTAAAACATAGATAGATCCATATCCATATGGACACATAAGCTATACAGTTTTTCAAAACTAGGGCCACAAGGGGAGGTAGGGGACAATTTCTGCCCCTCACAAGCTTTCAAACCGATCTTAATGAAGTTTATAAACATATATAAACCCAGATTTATATGGACACATAAGCATGATGTGTTTTTAAATACTGTGGTGTAGGGTGTCATATGGTCGGGCTTGACTTTCTTACTTGTTTTTTCCTATCGACTTTTTTATAGACTTTTGCTTGTATAGAAAAAAATTTTATGCATTCAAACAAACAAAATCGATTTGGATTGCAAAGGCGGTGGGCATGGACAATTTTTAAGAAATTAACTTTTTTTCTTAATTTAGTCAATATAATGCGCGGTGCCAATACTATAAGAAAAGTTTTGCACAAAAATGTAAAAAGCCATCCCAATGTGCGACTTCCTGACATTCCTTTAAGCTCAATGTTTAGGACAGACATTAATATTTTACACAATAATACAAATTCATTGTTTCTACAAATTCTTAAATATTATTTTCGCATGTTCTTCTCCTCTCCGTCCATTTTTCTATTTTGTTTCAGATTTTTTAATATCTTTTTTTATATTTTTAGTAGAGTATTTGCTCTTGGATTTGAAAAAGTATCCCTTTGCTTAAAAAAGAGAAAAAATTACAGAAGATATTTTAAATTTGTTGTGGTGTATGTAACATGGAAATGATTTGAAAAACTTTTTTACAGAGAGATATGAAATGGAATACCATTGGCAACGGTTTAATATGCTCTTTACCATTGTTTTTGCCACGGTTGGCAATAAATCGGTAATTAATAAGAGATGCAAGGTAAGCTGTAAGCCCCATTTATGATGAAGATTGGAGTAAGCCAGGGTTGCATATTGTTGCCTCTCCTATTCCTTGTTATAATGAAAGATGTTCTCAGAAATATCGAAAATATTGTGTTTTTTTTTAGCTGCACGAGAACTTTCGATATCGATTACTATGGTTTGACTGCTCAGAATGTCTTAACACTTCTTGTTAGGCGACCGCTATCGTGCCATGCTGACTGAGTTTTTGTTTCCAAAAATTAACCAGCTAAAAATCAGCGAGATTTGGTTCCAACAAGACGGCACGGCGCAACTTGCCACACAGCGGGATTAACAATAGATTTATTGCAAAATCAGTTTGGTGAGAACTTTATTTCCAGAAGTGGACCTCTTCACTGGCCCCTTCGTTCTTGCGATTTAACGACTTTGGATAACTTGTTATAAAGCTATGTTAAGTCATTGGCTTATGCCGCCAAACTAACAATTCTCCCCAGCGGTAAATATTGAAAGGACTGCAAGTAGCAGGCCTTTTTGAAGGCCTCTATATTCAGGGCTGCCAGATTTGAAGATTTATCGTCATTTTGACGATTTTTGGTTCCGAAATTAGCAAAGTGCCGATTTGCTGATTTTTTTCTAAAAAGTGACGGAAGGTGGAACGTTTTCTTTCGCTTAACTTTAACGCTGATATGCTACACACAAGCAAGAGCGTCAACGTTGTGTCACGAATAGTAGTGATATCTTTTTTGTTTAATATAGCCCACAAATTATAAATAAAAACGCTAGATTGACCAAAAAAAAAAAAATAAATTGCCATTATTAAATAACAATAGCGGCAAACTTTACTAATCGGGTTTTCCAACTGCAAAGCCTTGAGGCCGCTCTATTCAAAAAATAGAAATCGCTTGCCGCTGATTATGATTATTTGCAGAGCACAAAAACAACACCGTTGCACTTTGTTAGCTTTCGTCAAACCATCATCGAATGAACCTTTTACGACTCTCTGTATAAATCATATTTTCAATAATATCTACATGAGTCTGATACGACTCTTGACATGAAAGACTCTTTAGATAATCTTCACCCACGTCTTAAACGATTCCCACAACGATTGAAGAAGCGTCTTTCGCTGTGCTATGGAAGAATCTCATTCGTGTTTCAGTTTTTCCCGTGTGAGAAATTTTTTACGATTACGCTGTCATCGACGTTCAAAGACGCTCATCATGAGACTCCCAGTATCTCTTACACGATTAAAAATGCTAGCTGGGTATGAAGTAATTATGTTTTTGTTTGAATGTTTTATTTATAAAAATCGAACAAAAATTGTTAAAAAAAAACTTAATTTAAAGTTGTCCGATTTCTTTGACGATTTTTCGAAACGTGAAAGACAATTTTTTTATTTTTTCTCAGGAAAATGACGATTCCTCACAAATTTATCTGGCAGCCCTGTCTATACTCCTTTCTAAAATATTTGCTTCGTATCATATCCTGCCTTCTAAAAAGTATTAATTTCTTTTTTTAAAGACCTTCCAAAATATTCAGTACACATTCGCTACTCCCTTCTCTAAGAAGGAAGTGTTGTTCGGTTTTTTTTTAGTGATCTTACTCCTTTCTAAGAAGGGAGCTACGAAGTTGTTTAGTTTTTTTTTTAGTGACCTTCCTTACTTCCGCCTTTGGGAAGGGAGCGAAGTTGTTATTAAAGGGAATGTGGTAGGGTTGCTCCCAATGACAACCTGTGTAAAAAATAAATAAGTATGGAATGCGGCGAGGAGGGCTTGTGTCTGCTAAATAAGGGTTCTATTAGGCCTCTTTACTCATTCTTGTTACCGCTGGGTTGAATCATTGGAAGTCAATATTCAAGTCACCATTGACGCCATATTGCCAGATTTATTGGAAAAATTAGTCAAAAATTGGACTGATCGAATGGACCATGTCACTCGTAGCCGCAGTGTACATATGCCGGAAATCATATAGCCGGGTCCTTTGATAGCCGGCTGCTAATTAATATTCTCACTCAGCCACCCAGTTGATTCAATAAAGGAGTGGATCCTGTTTAAATCAATATTAGAGCGACAAGTTTTGTCTCCAAGTCTTAGATCTCCGTCGCCGCAAATTCTACAAAGATCATTGTAAGGGAGCCCTTGCCTTTGGTCTTTCCTCCCAATGGGCCAGTGGCCAGTTGTACCGGCAATAAGGTTTCTGAGGTAATCCCTGGACAGCTGTTATGCCCGCCTAGTCCTTTATTCATCTATGACAGACTTTCCTGGTTTCCCTACAGGTGGTTTCATCAAGCCATCTCTGACCGGTAATAATATAAAACTTGTGTGCAATAAGTTACTAACACCTTGAGAGTGAAACACCTTTATCATATGTTGAATCGTTTTGATTTGATTGGTGCTTGCATGCGCCGACGAGTCCGCCATACAGTTTCCATGTACGTTCCTGTGTCCGGGGACCCACTTAAGGGTAACCACTGAACGTCTCGCTATCTCCTCCAGAGACATCCGGCATTCTTGGAAAATTCTCGATGTGAGAAACACATTCTCCAGGCATCTGATGGCCTCCTTGCTGTCAGTAATAAAGTGAATATCCCTGCCAGATATATCACCATACCGAATGTGTCTCGTGGCTGTGTGGATGGCCATTATTTCGGCCTAAATGACACTGCAGTAATCCGGCAGCCTTATGGGAATACTCCAGTTTAGCTGCTCTGAGAATATGCCAGAGCCGACACCGTAGGGTATTTAAGAATTAATTTAATATACTCAACTTTGTGTGTGGAAAATAAATAAATATACACTAAAAATATCTTTGGGGCAGCTTTATTGTTTTCAAAAGTTAAATATGAAAAACAAAAAGCATTTTCTTATGTGCAAGTTTAAAGTAGTTCCGGCAAATTCTACTACTTTTTTACTCAAAACATTTCATTTGGGTACTCTATACTACTCAATATTTTCAACGGTTTTTTTTTTTCGTTTTCAAGCAACTTTTAGAGTGTGTAGTACACGACTGTCTGCACTTGAAATTTTATTGTTTTTCTTTCTTGTTTTCTAAATTAACATGTTCTTGGCTCAAATAATTTTTCTCAAGCCATCGTCATTCCAGTATTGTGCCCCAGGGCATAATAAAAGCTTCAGGCAAGATCAAAAGAGAAGAATTAAACAATTGTCTGGCTAGAAGTCCCGCTGGGGGTGCAGATATCATCTTAGGGATATTTTAAGTTTTGGTGTTACATCCTTTGGGACATAAGCGTGGGCAGTCGATACGTGGGATTCACAAATTAAAATGCCTCAAGAGATTTTCACGATTTTTTTGCGGTCGCGGCTGACCACAGAACCTATCTGGTATCTCGGAAGTCAGTAGAGCCCCTTGACACGGCACCGGATTGACTATTGTTCGAGGTCTCAATTATTAAAAAAATAGTTTTTAGTGCATATCTCCGTGCATATTACGGCTACAGGCTTTATCTGATACTACATTCGCATACATTACGATGTTAATGACAATACATCTGACAAGTGGTGTGGTCTTATCAAAACGGATCTCTTTTTTCTTTATGGTTTTGTGAAATCTCGAGCTTATGCGAATAAACCAGAAACAATTCCAGAACACAAACCTGAGATTTAACGCGTCATTGGTGAGATATAGCCACATCTCTGTAAAAACAGTACCTATGACATTGTCTTATAAGTTGTCTTGTATAAAAAGCCATTGACGACAATATGAAAATCAAACAGCCACGTTCTGGAAATCAAAATCACGTGAAATTAAAATCGATTAATACTTTCAATATAATTGCTTTAAAAAAATTAACGTATCTTTTCATGATTTCAAAAGTAGTTCTGTACCCATGTTCTGTAACTTTAGTGAGAAATTCTCGCATCGAAAAGATGTGAAACAAAATATTCCATCGTTTCTCGAAAAGTGAGAAAAAAGTGTGTCTGCAACTCATGTCGAAAACTATCAAAAGATATTACGTCGTTACGTTATAAATGTCATAACATTGCACCCGAAGCCGATGTGACATTGCAGACGTTGAGAACGCCAGTAACACATATCGTTGCCGGCGAACAAAACTTACTAAAATTGAAAAATTTTCAACGACGGGGCGAAAATACAACCGCCGGCTATACCAACTAATGTAAAGTGTGACTTAATTGTTTGAAAACATTCGTATATTTTATAAAAATGATAAAAGTAAAAGAATTAAACAATAAAAAAATCTGCCAAGAACAAAATATTATTCACCCTTATCGCGAATCTCAAGGGAATAAATTTTAGGGAATAATTTCTTTATTCCCATGAACAACAAATTGGCATCGCCAATTGTAAGGGAATAAAATAAACATATGTTGCAAGTCGAACATTCTATTGTGAATTGATATTGTGAATTGATGTAATTTAATTTTTTATGCGTACTTTTGTAATTTTCTTAATAAATAGTTATTATTCAGTAAAATGCATAGTATTTCGCTAAGATTTATGTTATTAGAAGAAGAAAAAATTTTTTTGGAGAAAATAAAAAGAAGAAATTTGAGAGATGCAGCAAATCCAGTGTGTTTACCAGAAATAATGTAAGTGAAAACATGATTGTTTTTCTTCGATTTTGTGTGTTTTGAATGGCCTTCTTTTTGACATAGCGCTTCTGATCAACCCAAACCTATTAATATACCAGTACAGTAATTGAATATTATTATGAACATGTAATAATAAAAAATGCTTACTTTTTTCCATTCGGCTATTGATTTCGAAGGCGGACCTTGACTATTTAACTGGGTTTCTGTATTTTTCCAGAAGTCAGGCACAATTTCCTTCTTCTCTTTATGAAACCCTTTGGCAATGTCAGGTTTTCCACACATTATTTTCACCAATGTAGACAATTGTAGTTTGTTTGCACTTCCACTCCGTGAAAAAATCAATTTAAACAACTAAAACTATTTTACAAAATAACAAGAAAACTACTTACATTGTGCTTCCTTTTTTATTCCCAATCTAAATGTTTGTGAAAAAAGTCACATAATTTTTGGGAAAAATCCCACGCGAATAACAATTGGCGATGCCATATTTTTTTCGAACATGCGAGTTTTTTCACGTGGAAATAATTCACGATTGCAATTTTAGGGAAAAGGGAATTATTTCGAGGGAAAAAATATTCACGATAGGGGTGATTATTATTATTTATATATTAAATTCAACATTTTTTATTTTTCGAATTTATTCTATGACTTACATTTCAGTTATGCATTTTATAAAGCTTTTTTGTAAAAGTTAAAATGATTAAGCTCGAGGTCTGTTGTATGTAAAATTTTTCTATACTCTATAGTTTTTGATGCTAAAGCGTGAAGAGCTATTACTGCTTTATTGTGGTTAATGTTAATTTTAATTAAACATTCCCTGATGATATTCAAAGAATATCGAAATATCGAAAACAAATAAAGAAAAAAAATTTTACATACAACAGACCTCGAGCTTAATCATTTTAACCTTATATTGAATTTTAAAGGTCGAATGAAAACACAACTTAGGAAAAATTATTCTTTATATTTTGCATTTTTAATTGTTTTTAGTGTTAAAATTTTTTCTCGCCCCATATTTATACCCTCCACCACAATTAGTTGTGTAGAGGGTATACTAAGTTTGTCATTCCGTGTGTTTATTATTTATCTTAGACCCCACAAAGTAAATATATATATATGTTCTCATATATATATATCGAAAAACTCAAAAGAAATGAACAAACTGGGTGTCAAATTGCTTGTAGTTATCCTAAGCAGTTTGGGATTGAAATTCAGCAAAATCGGTTCAGAAGACCAGAGCTATGAATCAAAATGTGGAACCAGCACCTTTTAAAAACTGATAATTTTGTTACAAAAACTTACATAAATGGTGGAAACATGCACGGAATCATAGAGGATTTTGCAACAATTTGTTTTATTCTACTGGAAATCGCGCCGTAAAATTTCGTGAATATCCGTCCATAATTTACCCTAGGCCCCATAGAAACCCTACTACCAAAAAACAGTTTAGTACGCCTTAAACCATAATTAATAATGCTATCATAATAGAAATTGGTTCGTCACAGTTTCATAGGACTAGAAATGAAACTGTGAAATTTCGTGAAGATTGGTCCATAATTTACCGTAGGCCTCATATAAACCCTACTCCCGGTAAACAGTTTAGCACGCCTAAAACCGTAATTAACAAAGCTATCATAACAAATTTTATCTCGTCACAGTTTTTAGGACTATAAATGATACTGTGAAATTTCGTGAAGATCGGTCCATAATTTACCCAAGATCAAGATTGTCGGTCAATAATTTAATATAGGTCTAAGCCGCAAACAATTTTAATTTTATAAAGATAAATTAATAATAAATAGACATCATATAGATATCACTCCTGAAATATTGGAACTGTCGGTGGAGGGTATCAAAGATTCGGCACAGCCGAATATAGCACTCTAACTTGTTATTCGTGAGTTTATTTGACAGTTCAAAGTGGGAACTTTTCTCACAAAAATGTTACAGACACACTTTTTCTGTAAATTGGCCAGTAATTTCCTTAAACTCGCCGAACCGTGTTTTGTTTCAATTCATGGCATTTTGGTTTCAGTTCTCACATTTCAATCGAAAAGTTTTTCGATGTGAGAGTTACAGAACATGGGCACTGGTAAAGTGGTCCTCAAAGTATGGGGTATATAAGAGGAAATATTTTTATAAACTTTAAACACACTTTGGTTTGATTTGCAGAACGTGGCCGAAAGTCTTCTTCTGCCGTAGTTGAATGCTTTTCAACAGGGTTTGAAAAACTGCAGTCGAAACCCAAAACTGTAGAACAAAAAACGAAACTTTGTGCACAACTTTTGAGTTGGTTTGACAGCGACTGCTTACATTTAATGAATCAGAAGTAAATGCAACAGCTTTTTGCTGGCGAATGACAAATAAAGAAGAGGAAGAAATAGCAGTTTTTCTACTCTGACTGCAGTTTTTTAAACGCCGCTTTTCAATCACTTGCTTGGTGTGCTTAAAATTCTCACATTCTTTTTTTTTATTTGTTGATTTTAAACCTACGAATTAGCACAAACCATTTAAACCTAATAAATTATTATGAAGGTAGTCCTGGGTGGCTGGGTAAATTATACACTGTTTATTTAAGGTATGTTAATTAATGTCGAATATATAACGTCTAACAGAAATAAAATAAGCGAAATAAGTTTAATATTGATTATTAACAATTTTTGTCGCTGACAACAAAGTAAACAACATTGTTCGAAAATGTCTACGATTTCTTCTGGCTACCCCTCGCATGTCATGTAGGAACCTAATATTGGCATGCATCCGTCTTCCAGAAAGTCTTAAAGACGTGGCCAACTGCGACCCTCTTCACTATTGTGGTGTGGGTATAAAAAAGGTTTATTATATGAACTTTTAAAACAAGAAAGTTTTTTTTTTATTTCAATTTGACATGAACTCCTTTTCCAGAACATGGCCGTTGAATTAGTAATTAACGAAAGTTGTTGACGTGACTCCCATAAACTTGCTTCATTTAATTTTTGCTAAAGTTTCTAAAAATTTTCTTTAGATTTTAAGGTGTAACATATCACAAAAAAAACCTTATTACATATATACTTTGTTATACTTTAACAAGTTAATATAATGACTATGTAAAGTGTTCTCTGACGTGACCTCTTGGCTAACGTTTTATTAAGTCTCCACCTGCTCGACAGTTTTCAAATTTGTTTTTACCCTTTTCAATTCAATTCGATTACAGACCTTTAAAACAACAGGGCAACAGGTGATTTCCCCTTTTTTTTGTTTTATTTTTGACTCTCCTTGCTGTTTACCTTGTCCAAGTCAAATAAGTGGCTTGTACTGACCAATAAACAACTTGTATGTTGTAATTTGATTACAAATGAGCAACAAGACAAACAAACTATGGGTTTTTGTTAGTTTAGTTTTCATATCCTGGCGTCGTCCTGAGAATTAAACAAATAGTTTTTTTATTACTATTTTGATGTTGAACTTTCTAGTAAAGGAGAAAAAAAAGATAAAGACAGAGGTGGGCCAAAAGAAAATTACAAACAATAAACCACAATAAATGTTCCACAGGACTTTTGGTTTGTGCGTTTCTATTTGTGGGGGAGGGTGGGGGAAGGGAGGGGGGGGTTGTTGACTTGTATCTTGTTTCTTGTTTAAGCAGCTAATAAAATATTTGATGTAAATTAAAATCATCTTTGCCTGGTTTGCGTTGGTGTTGGTAAATTTAGATTTATTTTGGTTTTTGTGTAGGTGTCTATTTAAAATTCTCTTATAACTAATTGGAGTAAAATTGTCTTTATTAGAATTTTTGGCAAACGTTTTTTTGTATTAATTTGCAAAGTTTTTTTTTTGAGGATGTTTTATTTTAAGCAAAAAAGTCTTCTTATCAATTTGGCTTCATATTAAATTTCTGATGAAAGTAATTGCTTTTAAAATAGAATTGTTTAACATTTTAGAAAATAATTAGAGACTGTCAATTGAACTTACGTGACTGTACGACCGACAGTATAATAAAATGATGGTCCCCATTCAATACTACAATGTTTCTTTTAGAATTAAAAAAAATTTACAAGTTTCAAATTTTATTTGGAAACATGTTAAGTCAAAATTTAAATATGGACCATATAAACGCTTTTTATATAAAATTCATATAAAGATATCGCTAAGAGCATGTGAAGGTAAAGGGTGGTTTAACTAAAACGCACGATGTTAATTATAAATAAAACGAAAAGTTTTCAGAGAATTGTTTTAATATTTTTTATTGTTATAGAAAGATCTATGACAATTATGTGTGCAACTTAATATGTTCATATCGGCTTAATGCTAGCCGCGGCTTCAGTGTCATACTTCCATCCCATGCTCCATATTTTCAATGACTCTGAGACATAATTTAGGTTTAATGCCGTTAATGTGCCGAATTATCTTATCCTTTAGCTCTTAAATCGTTTTTGGTTTATTTACGTACACTTTTTTTATATCCCCAAAGAAAGAAGTCCAACGCTGCCAAATTGCACGATCTTGGCGGCCAATTCAGCGACGACGTAAGATAACACGGCCATTGAATTTTGCGTGCAAAAGAGCCATTGCTTCGTTGGCTGTGTAGGTTAGGTTAGGTTCCATTGGTAGCCGTGCAAGCTACCATGTCACACCGTCTCCCATGGGTCCTATGTTATCTGGCTACTAGTGTCAATTACAGAGGAGATGTTCCGTTGACTCCTCCTCGTCGCCGCAACTTCTACAGAAGTCATTATAAGGGAGTCCCAGCCTCTGGGCGTGCCTCCAAATTGGTCAGTGGCCAGTTATAACCGCAAGTAAGTTCCTTAGGTGATGTCTGGACAGCTGTAATGCCCGCCGTGTCCTTTTTTCATCTATAATGGGCCAGATTTTCCTGTTTTCCCCACAGGTAGTGTCATCGTGCCACCTCTGACTGTCAATATGGTGAAATTTGTGCGCCATAAGTTGCTTACTCCCGGGGAGCAAAACACCTACATTATATGATGAACCGTCTCGGTTCAATGTGGTACCTGCATACGTCAACAGAACCGCCATGCAGTTTCCCTGTATGTCCCCGTGTACGGGGACCCAATTAAGGGTGGTCAGTAAATGTCTCGCTATCTCCTCCAGAGACATCCGGCATTCTCGGACAATTCCAGTTTTTCGTGCAATGTTGTCAACTCAGCTCTTTTCGGTATAGATTTAGCAAAAATATCTTCAATATTTTTTAAAACCTTTTCTTTAGCTTCACTTCGGAAAATCAAATCTTGTAACGTAAATTTAACCGCCTTATACTCAATGCAAATGGATGAAACTTTGCAGGCATACATATTCCCGATGACAATACACGAATACATGGGCGAAGCCAGGATAAAATCTAGGGGGGGGCGGGCAAACTTTTTAAAACCTTTTCTTTAGCTTCACTTCGGAAAATCAAATCTTGTAACGTTAATTTAACCGCCTTATACTCAATGCAAATGGATGAAACTTTGCAGGCATACATATTCCCGATGACAATACACGAATACATGGGCGTAGCCAGGATAAAATCTAGGGGGGGGGGGAGGAGGCAACAATTTTTTGACCGCCTTTTACTCGATGCAAATGGATGAAACTTTGCAGGCATACATATTCCCGATGACAGTACACGAATACATGGGCGTAGCCAGGATAAAATCTAGGGGGGCGGGCAAAATTTTTTAAAAATGTTCTTTTTTTAGAAAAGCGTTTCTTAAAAAAATTTTTTTTAAATGTTCTTATTATGTATCATCATCAAATGCATGGATGGTTAATAGAAAAGCAAGAACTTAAATAAGTCCTTACATATATGCCTCAACTGCAAAGTGATGCCCAAATATGATCGGAACATATAAATGACAATGACATTCATAGAATGTTAAATAACGTTCAGTTGTATAAAGAAGCTTTGAATCTCCAACAAATGTTACTCAAAGTTCAAAAAGATCTAAATGATGTACAAAGTGACTCCGCTACAACAGAAGCACCACTCATTTCCTGCACCCTGTTTGGCATTTAAAATTTAAGTTGCAGAATATTTTTCACAATAACGGTATTCAGTTCAGATTTTACTTGATTGAAAAAATGGAAAAATGCATTTTTTTACAACAAACACAAGGAAAAGTAATTACACTTAAAGCTGCAATTTTAACAACCTTAAACCAAGTGTAAACAATCAGGTTTTAAGTTGCAACATTGCAATTTTTAAAGCTTTTTTCATTTACCATTATGTATTTTCATATATTTTCATTAACGACTTAACGACGTAATAAACAGATGACAGGCTGTTTTACTTTTTTTGACACGACAAATATGTACAAAATTACACTTTTAAATTATAATAAAGACATTCAACATGAGTGCAATTTTCCATTTTGGCAACCAAAAAAAAAAATCTGAACTGAACAACAATGGTCAAAAATTTAAAACTTTTACCAGCAAACGTTTAAGATTTTTTCACTTCAGTAATAAATTGCTCAACTAGTTCAGCATCAATAGAAAACAATTTTCCCCTTTATTCTTTAATATAGAATAACCATAGAAATCGTCTTGGATTGGAAGAAGCATTAGCTATTGTTAAAATGTATCGACATTTAAAATCTGAGCCACTTTTTATGTAAATGATTTTAACTTCCATTTCGGCCTTTTCAAAATCAAATTCAGGTTTTTAAGAAACAAATCAGGATTTTCGTAATTAAATTGAGTATGTTACAAATCATATTCCGCATTTTTCAAATCAAATTTATTTTTAAAAACCCTGATTTTGATTTTAAAAATGAATTATAATTAGAAAAGGCCGAATTAGAAGGTAAATTTAATTAATAAAAACAGAAAAGCCCACTAACGTTAAATCAACATACGTACAAATGGGCATATAAACCTATTGTATGCATTTTATAATCATTTTCTTTTATTTTTCTGTAAAAAAAATTTAAAAATAATACCATCTTTGTTTAAATGAATATAAAGAAAAAAACCCACTTGGGTTTTTTAAACAAAATACCCATTAAAACCCGGGCGGGGTTTCCTGGGCTACCCAGTGGGCTGCCAACCCTGGGCAATTCTCAATGTGATGAACACATTCTCCAGGGATCTAATGGCCGCCTTGATATCGGTAATAATGTTTTTACTCCTTCCAGATATTTTACCGTACTGGATGCATCTCGCGGCTACGTGGATGGCCATTATCTCGGCCTGGATGACACTGCAGTGGTCCGGCAGCCTAATAGGAATATCCCAGTTAAGCTGGCTGGCTGGCTGGCTGTCCATGCAACCTTGTGCGCAAAGTACAGATCGCAATTTTGGAGATAATTTGATTAAATTTGGGACATAGGTTCTTTTTGGCACAAGGACCAAGCCTTTTGAAAATAGGCCTAATCGTAGGACCACGATAGAAGATAGGGGGAAATTTTTTCCTCTCAAAAACAAACCGATTTTAATGAAATCTATATGGACACATAAGCTATACAGTTTTCCAAGAATAGGACCACAAGGTAGGAGGTAGGGGGCAAATTCTGCCTCTCAAAAACTTTCACACCGATTTTAATGAAGTTTATAAAAATAGATAAATCCATATTCATATGAACACATTAGCATTATGTGTTTTTAAATACTGTGGTGTAGGGTATCATATGGTCGGGCTTGACCGACCATACTTTCTTACTTACCATTTTTAATAATCTCTAAAACAAATCATGATATTTTATTTATTTTATGATTTATTTATTTTATGGCTTTGGGATCTATACCAAAGCCGACTCCGGAACTGTTGGTATTCTCGGTGGAGGGTATTAAATATTCGCCACAGCCGAATATAACGCATTCTTATTTGCTTTTGGAATATTTTTGAATCGGCTTTTTTTTATTAATTAAAAAGACATTTTCTATTCTTTTGTTTATTTTCTTTATTTGTTTTAGTTTCTTTCTTTTTTTTAAAAAGTTTACATTGATTTTAAGTTTTTAAAACAGTTTTACGTACAATTTCATCAAGTTTAGTTAGTTAATAAACCATTGCTTTAACTGTCAGTTAACAACATGTTTTCTGACAGTTATAGTAATAGTTTATTTAAACTGATTTTTGGTAAAATTGGCCGTTAGTTTATTCATTTTAAGTTGTTGTTCAGTGTTTTTTTTCCTAATCTTCTATATAAATTTTTAGGTTTTTTTTTAAGTTTTGCTTATCTAATTTGTTTTAAATAAATTCTTTTTAGTATTTTTAGTTTTTTATTTTGGTTTTTGTGCTTCTTTTTTTTATAACAATTACAGTTTAGTTTGTTTTGTTTTATCAAGTTTAGTTAAATGTTTTTTGTTATTTTCTTTTTCTTTTTATTTTAGTTTATTTAAAACTATTAATTTACATTTAAACATGAAATTCACATTACAGTTTATTTCCTGTTGTTGTTGCTGTTTTAGGTGCACTTAGGCACTTGTGTTTCACATTTTTTTTTTATTTTTTTAATGCATTTAGGATTTCAGTGTTTTTTTGGAAACTGCATTTGAAATGTAAATTTTCTATTCTCTTTCTCCCTCTCTCTTTCTTTACCTCTCTCTATTTTTTTGTTTTCTTGTTAACAAGCACTTTTAATGAAAATGAAATTGTAAAAAGGAAACAGTTTTAAATTTTTTTTATAAAAACATTTTACTCACTAGTATTTAAAAGAAAGAAAAAAAATTTCAAAAAAGAACAAAATCACATAAAAGAACAATTTAAATCCTGTGTAGTGTAAGTGAATTTAATGTACTCTTGGAACTATTTCCTCCATTTTAAAACACAACAAATACACACTCATTCATACACATGCACTTGAGTGTCTGCATAAAAATAACTGTATTTTTTTGTTTTTAGCAAAACAGTGGATGATATAAAAAAAAAAAAAAAAGTAATCTGCAGTTTTAAACGGATGATCCGATTTCGATGAAATTTCTGATATTTTATGAAATTAATTTGTAATCTTTATGTGTAATAATAACGGCATTTCGAGTAAAGACAAAACACGAAATAATTTCTTCTTTTGGTCCGACTTAAAAGATCTTATTATAAATGAGTACGTAGTTTTAAATAATTTTTCTGTTAAGATACTACAAATTTAATTTTTCAATAAATTCCACTTTTTGCTGTGATCTATTTGCTGGGTTGTGTGGATAGTTTTTTTTTTTTTTTTTTTTTTTGTAAAGTTGGTCTGAAACGTTTAGTCAATCTTTAGTCAGTAACATTGTTTTAAATGGTTTTTTTTTTTATTTTGGTTCAGGAAATAAGTTTTCTTTGTTTTTTTTTTTTTTTTTTTTGTTTTTCAGGGAAGTATTCTTAGTTGAGGGTTTAATATTTTGACTTAAATTTTGTAGCGACAGGATTTTTTCTCGATAACTCTTTTTTATTGTATAAAAAGTTTTAAACTATCTAATTTTGCTTAAAATTTTAATTAACAAACTTAATTTTTTCATAAAAGCATTCGATATCGATTGAAATCACAATTTTATTTTAATGTTAATTTACATCGGTATCAAATGCCGGTATTTGACCCCAGGGGCCATATCAATAACATTTTTTTTTAAATAATATAAAAAATGATACACAAACCGTTTTTTGCTTTTTTGGTTAATTTAATTTGAATTATTGTTAATTTAGCTGCCAGGCCCACAATGTCGACGAAAACATTTCTTTCGCATATTTATATTGAAAACAAATATAATAAAAAAACTTAAATTTGTTTTTGTCGACATTGTGGGCCAGGCATTTGGTTTTTATTTTTAAATTTTCGAATTTAACTGCCTATTTCACGATGTCACTCAAACGCTATCGATTGCACAAATAACATGTAAAAAAACGTTCGAGTGACATCGTGAAATAGGCAGTAAGTTTGATTTGTGGCCAATTTTACCAAGTTCAGTTATAATGCACTATCAGTTAAACCTATAGTACACGGAATGTAAAAAGCCACATGCGCATGTGGTTCTGACGTAATTTTGACGTCACTATAAAGCCACAATAGCCAGTTCGTGCAGTGTTATGACGACAAAATTACGTCAGAAGCACATGCGCATGTGGCTTTTTACATTCCGTGTACTATAGGCTTTATAACTGTCAAAAACATAGTTTTGTTCAAGGTTACCGTATTGAAAAATGTTTTTTCTTTGGATGTGCAAAAGATAAAAAAAATTACGGGAAGTTGTGAATCATAAAAAAAATGTTTTTTTTTTAAATTTATTAAAATTTTTTGGAAAATTATTGAAATGTTAAAAAAATCTCCTACCACTTCACACCTGTCTAAATAACAGCTTTTATGCTTTTTTTTTTAAATAATCCTTCCAAGTAATGGAGTTGTTCGTAAACTGGTAGTCAATTACTTGGAATTTTCAATCAGTGTGGCCATATTTGCGTGTTTAGTTTGACCTTTTGAAAATCGTGTGAATTAAAATCGCTTAAGACTTTTATCTTTGGGGCTCGTTTAAAGATAAAATCCTTGGAAATATTTCATTAACGATTAAAAGTTTTAATTTGGCAACAAAATATCAGCTGTTATTTGTAAAATAGTGGAGCATTTCTTTTAAGATTTAAGCAACAAAATTTAAAAGGAAGACACAAATTAAATTAATTATGCTAATTAAAAAAACAGGTACGAAAAATGTAAACTGACATCACATGCCGCCACAGCACCAAGGCTATATGGACTCCCGATGAACCACAAGCCCGATATGCCACTTCGCCCAATCTCATCTTCGATAGAAGTACCAAAAATATTATATAAGAAAAAAATAATAAAAAAAATTCGTTAGAACTTAAGGAAAAATTCAAAAAAATAACTCTAGACAAAGACGAAATTCTGATCTCTCTACACGTGGTAACCCTATTTACAAATATACCAATTAACTAAGCAATTAATAATATAATGACACAAAGGAATATCTTAAAAAATCATACCACAATACCTAGGACTAAATATTTTAAGCAATTACTTATGGGCAACACTGTATTTCATTATAGGTCACTTACCATAACGCCATAAACATAACCATACAAACCAATTGAATTTTGGTTTCTATGGCCATGGTTATGGCTATGGCTTAATGGTTACGTCACAATTGGACCTTAACTCCTACATAAAATTTAAACTTACAGCAAAGTTTTGTGATTTTGGACTTTTGACATTTCCATAGATTTCAAATAAAGTCCACTTTTACAAATCGCTTTTACTAACACAAACTATTGGTGGGTTACTCCCGAAAATAACTTTGACTTTACGCCCAGTCGGACAAATGACGTCACGCGAACTGCATTTCTTTTGACTAATAATTTCAAGCTGGCAAACTCAAGATATTTCATCGTGCCGAAGTTATCTTAACAAGTCATAAACAAAACTTTACTTGAAAAATGTGTTCCTATTGGATTTGCCATCTAATGTTTTTTTTTCAACTAGTGCTTTTTTCGTGAATGGTAACACTTAGCTCATGTATACGCTTGAACAACGCTGGAAAATATTGCGACATTACTTTGAAAATCATGGTAATGTTGCAGAATGTGTGCGAAAATTGCGTACGGATTTTGGAAGAAGAGAAGCCCCGTCAGCACCGTCAGCTCCGTATGTTCGTTATCTTGTGAAAAAAGTGAAGGAAACTGGCATCCTCATCGATAAACCAAAGCGTGAAAAGCCGAAAACAGTGCGTACACCCAAGAATATTGCTGCTGTGGCAGGAAGTGTGCGTGAAGCGCCATCAACATCAATTCACCTTCGTTATCAACAATTGAACATTTCGGAGACATCATTGAGACGAATTTAGCATAAAGACCTTGGTATGACGCCATTCAAAGTCCAATTGGTTCAGGAGTTGAAGCCAACTGACCATCCAATGCGTTTTCGCTTCGCTAAGTGGGCCTGCGATCGACTTACAGAAGATGCCGATTTTGCCAAAAAAAAATCATCTTTTCAGATGAAGCTCATTTTGATCTTGGCGGGTATGTAAACATGTAAAATTGTCGCATTTGGGGCACAGAAAAACCGCACGCATGCATTGAAAAGCCGATGCACCCAAAACGAGTCACTGTTTGGTGCGGATTTTGGTCCAGAGGCATAATTGGGCAATTTTTCTTCGAAAATGATCAAGGAGTGGCCCGTTACAGTCAATGGCGATCGTTATCGGGCCATGTTGAACAAATTTTTGTTCAAAAAAATTGAAGAGGAGGATATGGGCAACATTTGGTTTCAACAGGACGGCACACACCCGAAGCTACACTCGATGTTTTGCGGCCTGTTTTTGAAGATCGCATTATCAGCCGCAGAGCTGATGTTGTTTGGCAACCTCGGAGCTGCGACACCGTTGGACTATTATTTGTGAGGTGCCGTCAAAGATAAGTGTTACGCCGACAAGCCGATACAATTGACGCTTTATAGGACAATATTCGTGAAGCCATTGGTGAAATACAGCTGCACACAATCGATAATGTGCTTAAAAATTGGACCGATCGTGTAGGCTACTGCATGGCCAGCCGAGGCAGCCATTTGAATCAAATTATTTTCCATTATTAACCGGAAGGATTGTACTTTCAAATAAAAAAAGAAATTTGAGAAAATATTCAGTAGTTTTTTTTTATAGCATTTTCAAAAAAAAAAGTTATTAGGCGGACCCTTTATATTTTTGTTAGATACTGTGCTTGAAGTCTTTTATCGATTTATGTAAAAATATCCAAAGTGAAGGAGAAAGTTTTTGAAGTTACATCCATTTTTACCACCTTTTGGGAAATCTTTTTTAATTTGTGGCACATACGTGCAAAATAAACTGATAAAAACCGCACTAGTTTTTATACCCTTCACCACAGGTGGAAAAGGGTATACATACATATATAAGTTTGTCATTCCGTTTGTAATTTCTACAATATTGATCTTAGGCCCTGTAAAGTATATATATTTTGGGTCCTTATGAGGAGAGAAGTTGATTTAACGATATCCGTCCGTCTGTCCGTCCGTCCGTCTGTCCGTCCGTCTGTCCGTCTTACGTTTGATATGTGTTTTCCGGAGACTCCAGACATGATAGCGGCTAGGTTGTTTTAAACTTATGTCACATATAGTCCACCATTTCTTGCTTTAAAATTCAGCCAGATCAGTCCACAAATGGCTGAGATATGACCAAAAAACCACGACTGCCTCTGATTTTGCCCATAAATCCCTTGTTGTTGTTGTATTTTTTTATTTCTGTATATCTTGAGAACGGCAAGAGCCAAAGTTTCCAAATTAGGTACACACAGTAACGTTATTAATACACAACATCCCACAAAATGTGGGCGGGATTAAACAAGTGGGCGTGGTACCTCCCATACAAAAAATATCAAAAATTGTATAAAAACCTGATTTTTTGGACTGTCATATGACCTATGGTTATGTTTTATATATCAAAAGATCGGAAATTTTTAATAGAAAATATTTTCTGAAAAACTCGGGAAAATCGATTCAGATACGAAAAAGTTATGACCAAAATATTATTTTTTTTTGAAAAATACCCATTTTCGGGAACCATAGATCTTCCCGAGTCCAAGTTTTATAACCAAAATGACTGGCGAATTTCTTCTTTAACATGTCGGTATATAAATCTGTACAAACTATTTTGGTGATTATAGGCCACCTATTATGGTTCACAACTCAAATATGTAGTTGATTTATAATTTTGGTATTATGGTTTAAAACTTTGCTTTATTGTGGTGAACTAAAACATCAAAAATAATTACAACTCAACTGTGTTGAGTTGTGAACTGTAAACTGATCATATTTACTTTTAACGATATTCATAAAACGTTCCGTCATGGTCCAGTTGTCTAGGGGGTTTGCTTAGGTTAGAAACTGTGAGTCCCTGGTTCGAATCTTGTTTTTTTCAAAAAGAAAATATTTTTTTAATTTTTTTAATGTTCTGAAACGATTTAAAAAAATATTTACCAGTTTTAAGTTTTTAAATTTAATTAATAATGAAGTTTTATGTATTGTATATATGTGTTTATGTAGAAATTATTTAGGTTTTGTCTAGTTGCTCTTTATTCTGCTCGCACAATGGTGAAGGGTATATAAGATTCGGCACAGCCGAATATAGCACTCTTACTTGTTTTATCTCTGAAAGTTATCTTCTCGTATATGCACTACCAAGCCAAACGTAGAATCTTATGAAACGGCACAGAAACTCTTTGTTAAAACTTAATTCTAATGTGTTAACGGAATGACGGAAAAATCAATTAGTGTTTCTTTAATAACTAGAAAATATGTATTAAAGTCGTTGACAAGAGGATACTCTGTTGTTGTTTTCACAGAAATACCAATGGTTCAGTAAAAGTTAACGGGACTTTTCGATTTGTTTTTTTTAGCAGCAGAATATTTCAGTGTCAACTTAGATAAGCCTCAGTGCAGTGTTGCATTTCTACGAAAAATTATATTAAATAACGTTTAGTTTCGATGGTCAAGTTTTATATACCATTGGATGCTGCTTCAAAAACTCTTTTCGATGATACCAAATTTTATTTATGTCGTCTTGGAGCAAAGTACAAAAAAAATTCGAAAAACTAAAAAAATACCTTTTTTAAAAATGGTCCAGCTCACGGATGGTCAACGCTAGAACCAAAATATTTTGGGAATCATCATAAAACATATTAAGCTTTATTTTCAGAGGGGTAACAAAAACACTTTTTTCAGCTCCATACAAGTTGAGTCGGTCTAATGTACATATGTTAAAAAAAAGAAATATGGGAAAAAAACGTCGCTTAGTTCCACGGAAATCGCAAAAATTGACTCTTACCATGATCAATGGCTTTCTAATCGTGCTACATATTGCCAGAAAACTTAGCCGAGGTCCTAAATTTATAAATAATTTTCTCACAAGTCCATCGGAGTAGGGTAAACGGTATAGAGGAAAGACGTACAAAAAGGTTTCAGCTCGTTCGATACCGAATGCTATTATTTGGCACCTGTGTTGTTTAATGTAGCAAGTTAAATGCATAAAAGCCTGATTTAAATCATTTATTTAATATTTTATTTTGTTAGTATGAAGGCTTAAAGCATTACTAAAGAAAATATAATGCAGCATCATATTCCAAACGCTTGACTTAATGTTTGCTGGGTAATATGTACCAATGTGCAGCAATTCAAACACAGTTTAAATTTTGCGCACCACTGAACTAGACCCAGTTTTTTTTTCAATGGGTTGTGTAAGGACTTTGATTACTTTCAAGGTATATTTACACAAGGTAGACTCATTTGGGAGTGTAGACATGCTGCTCTATAAATGGAGCCAATTTGTCAAAATTGTCTTCATATAAAACAAAAACAATTTAACTCACACATGTACAAATTTTGGCTCATATACACGCAATTTGACGTTTTGGCTCCAACTAGGGGTAAACAGCTGACAAACATATGGGCCAACGAGTTTACCTTGTGTAAATATACCTTGATTACTTTAAGAAATGCTGTTTCGCAACAAATAACTAAAATTAGTCTAGGTTTACACGCTTCAACTTTTGCTGCTCAATTTATTTTCAATTCCATGTTAAAGTTGTCCATATGGTTACACGCAGCAATCTGTTTCAACTTTTTTTGCTTATTAATGTTTAAAAACAGAAAAAAATTTATTTACAGCGAATTAAACAGAGAAATAAAATACAAGAATTTACATGCAGCATAAACCAACAAGCACAATCCCAGGGCGGTCAGATTTTTTTTCAGCTTCTTTGGCAAATAAAACTCCGAAAGTCGTCAAATTTAATTTTCTGTAGATAGATTTTTGTTAAGAAAAATATCGCCAAATGTAATTTTTATATTAGAAACGGACATATTCTGGAAATTGTATACCATTTAAATCGATGGAGTTATTAATTTTTATTTTATTGTTAATAAGCAGGGAAACCATAAATATGCAATTGCATGTTTTTCCTTGTGCGACCAATGAATGGCAAAACAATATATTTATTCGTTTTAGAGCATTTTATGAATTTTGACATCGATTTGTCAGTGCATATTTTACCGTTTGCAGCATTTTTTTGAATTTTTTTGTTTGAAAAGAGCTTTTTTGAAGCCTTTTTTAAGTTTTTAGCGCATATGTTGCTTTTTTAAGGCTTATTTTAATACATTTAAAATTTTAAAGATGCCTACAAGAGCTTTCACAGCAAAAAAAAATTTTTTTTTTGCGAAATTTCGACTTTTTTGTTTTAATATCTATCTGTATTCCCAATATGTTGCTTCAATTTCGCCATCTACATTTAATTTTTACTCGATAATTGTAAGACAAGGCAGGTTGCCATTAAATATAAATGTTATTTTAAACAATAATTAGTATTGTGGTTATTTTGTTGAACTATTTATGGTTTTTAATCCAAATTTTTTAATATTTTTAATTAGGCTTAAGTTCATTAAATTTAATTTTCATTAAATTATTTTTATGAAGAAAGGAATTTTACAACATGAAAATTAGTTAAAATTGTTATTTGATAATCTTTCATTTTTGACCGTGGCGGGGGCTCGAACCCGGGCCGGCAAGATTATCAAATAACAATTTTAACTAATTTTCATGTTGTAAAATTCCTTTCTTCATAAAAATAATTTAATGAAAATTAAATTTAATGAACTTAAGCCTAATTAAAGTTATTTTAAACTTTAAAATTTTATATTTATCCCGAAAAAATTATTATTTACGATCAAAAGGTGAGCGTAAATTTGGGTATTTTAATCGCGCTGAAGAGTCAAAAAAGACTTGCGTGTAATTAAAAATTTCAAAAGATGCTGGCTGGGATATTTCAAATAAAACAATTTTGAAATAGTATTAAAAACGATTACAAATTTACAAGCAAGAGAAACAACTTTTAACTGTTTTTGTATAATTTTAAAAATATGAGAATTAGAAAATATCCAAAATAATGCATTTCACAGGCAGCCAAAATATTCGAATATCGTCATAAAATCGACATGTCGCCAAACTCGTATTTCCATTGCCAAAGTTTTTTGAAATTAACGGTTAGAAAGAAATCGCCACATCTGACATCCCTGCCAACCCCCTTCCTTCTTTCTTCTCTCACGTAAAAACTCAAAAGCGGAATCGTGTAAATCCAGGGGTCGAATCACCGCATTCGACACTATCGTATCGAATAAACTATCGAATTTTTTTGCATACGATAGACACTGACGTATCGAATGAAAACTCGATAAATGTAATGTCGAGTTACTCGATATCGAATGCAATTATTTCAAATTCAATACATTTCATTCGATATCGAGTTTCACGATACCAAAATATATAATTTCGATCAATTTTGCTCGATATCGTATGCGGTGATTAGACCCCAGACTTAAAATTTGTGTTACAAGTACGAGTACATACGTCAGTAAATCCTTAAGTACTTATTGCCATTCTCTGATTCCTGTTTTCTTTTTCATTTGCAATTTTAAATAATTTTTAAAAATTTAATTCTTTCATCCTTTTTTTTAATAAATAAATAAAACTAATTTAATAAAATATTTCTTTCAAATTATGTTCAAGCACCATTATAATTCGTTTTTTTTTTTTAAACAAAATTTAAATCTTTTTTTTAACTCTGCTTAGAATACTTCCCCTTTTCAGTGTACATGCTAATTTATTAGTTGGTAGTAGGAAAATTTTTACAATTTTATTTTATTTTTTTACTGCTATTTTTTAGTTTAAAAACTTAATATGTAAATATATTTATAATATTTTCTTTTTTTTAAATTTCTCTCAAATAACCAGACTCAATAGACTATTCATTTAATAACTTTATAAACTAAATTTAATATTTAAAAAATTAAATATTATTTATTTATTTGAATTTATTTACAATACAAAAAATGTTTAACTAGTTTTATTAAAAATCTATTTACTTAGTTTGCTCTATCAATTTTCATTTTAAATTTTAATTTAATATTATTAAATAAATAGTTTATTTTTTTAATGTTATTTCCAACTACACATTATCACAATACAATTTAAAATTGTTTATTGTTAGTAAATGGTTGGATAAATATTTTAATAATTATTTTACTTATTAAATAGATTAATTTTTTTTTATAACTTTGCTTAACTCTAATCATTGTTTTATTTTAATTTAATTATTTATAAAAAAAAAATACATATTAAATACATTTTTGAAATTTTTTGAAAAAAAATAGGCCAATTACACAGAAAAGAAGTTTAATAATTACGAGCTTTTGTTTTACTTTGCGAAATTTACTTTTTTTGCTTTAAATTACCAATAAAATAAATTTTAAGATGTATTTTGGTTTTAATAATTTCATTTATAGTTGTTTAATTATGATTACCAAGCGTAATGATAATCAATTCGATTAATTTGATAATTCATTAAAAAAGATTACTTTCAGTTTTGCCTGATTACTAATAGTTCAAATATTATGACAATTACCTTAGATTATCTTAAAGTAATCCTAAAATAATCACGATTGCTTTCGATCAACGTAAATTGATTACTTTAATTAAATTTTAATTTAGATAATCTTAAATAATCTAAAGCACTTACGATTACTTAAGATTATCGTAAAATAATCAAAAGTAATCCTAAATAATCAACAAATAATCACGATTACTTAAGATTATTGTAAAATAATTAAAACTATACAAAAAGGCTTAAGTTCATTAAATTTAATTTTCATTAAATCTAATTAAAAATATTAAAAAAATTTGGATTAAAAACCATAAATAGTTCAACAAAATAACCACAATCCTAACTATACAAAAAGTATTGAAAAATAATGTAAATAATTACGATTACCGTTGACTCAGCAAACGTAATTCCTAATAATCTAAACATTGTCCCGATTACTTTAGATTATCGTAAAATACCAAAAAGTAATCCTAAAAATTTCCAAAATAATCAATATTACTTTAGATTCTCGTAAACAAATCCAAAGTAATTCTAAAAAATCTTAAGATAGTCACAATCACTTAAGATTATCGTAAAATAATTAAAAAAGTAATGCGAAGTAAACTACAAATAATGTAACTATTTACAAGATTAGTTTGAAGGTGATGAAAAATATTCAAGATTACTTTAGATTCTCCTAAAAAAATCAAATGTTATCCTAAATAATCCCAAAATAGTCAAAATTACTTAAGATTATGCTCAAATAATTAAAAGTAATGCCAAATAATTCACACATAATTTAACTATTTACAAGATTAATTAGAAAGTAATTGAATATATTTAACATTACTTTAGACTCTCGTAAACAAATCAAAATTAATTCTAAATAATCCCAAAATAGTCACAATTACTTAAGATTATCGTAAAATAATGTAAAATAATTAAAAGTAATGCCAAATAATTAAACTATTTACAAGATTAATAAGAAGATAATTGAAAATAATCAATATCACTTTAAATTTTCTAAAACAAATCAAAAGTAATTCTAAATATTCTTAAAATAGTCAGAATAACTTAATATTATCGTGAAATAATGTAAAATTATTAATAGTAATGCCAAATAATCACCAAATAATTAAACTATTTAGAAGATTAATTTGAAGGTAATTGAAACTATTCAAGATGACGTTAGATTCTTGTAAACAAATCAGAAGTAATTCAAAATAATTATAAAATACATAGAATTACTTAAGATTATCGCAAAATAATTAAAAGTAATGCCAAATAATTCAGAAATAATTTAACTGTTTACAATATTAATTAGAAGGTAATTAAAAAAAATATCCTTGAAAACTGTTGTATTTTTTTTTTTTGATTATTTTACGATAATCCTAAGTAATCGTGATTATTTGTAATCGCAATCAGTTAATCTTTCGATGCGATTATTTATTATGACGACTTAAAAAACAAATCTAATTGAATTCTTATCATAATTAAACAGCTATAATTTCATTCCAAAACTTTTGTTATTGAATTGTTAGCTTGAATTTTGTTTTGTTGTCGGCAATAAAAAGAAACCATTTTAATTCAAAAGTCTCTGGTCTTTTGAAAGTTTTTTTTTGTTATTCAGTTCCATCCACATGGTGACCACCTGGCTGTGACTAAAAATGTTTTAAATATTGTTTGCGAAATGTATTTGATTTATTGGGTGTGGTTTTATTTTCGTCTATTTATTGTTTTCCTTTTGTTGTTCAGGAGACTGAAATTTGAAGTCTTCATGCTGGTGAATCTCGCCTGATGGAAAGGTGGTTTTAGAATCCATACTGCTAATGGATGTTTTGGTGGCGTTGTCTCCTCTTACTTTTTTTTTTTGTTTGCCTTAAGTTACTGGAAATATGTGAAACACAATAAAATTTAATTAAAATATGTATGTGCTAAATATTTTTCTGCCATAACAGTGATGCACATTTTTTTCGTAAAAAAGTACCTTTTGCATAAAAGTACTTATTGCATAAAAGTACTTTTTGCATTAAAGTACTTTTTGTAAAAGAGGATTTTTTTCTTAATACCAAATTTTTTATAAATTGGTACTTTGTATAAAAATCTTCTTTTGTAAAAAAGTAAATTTTCCATTAAAAAACATGTACATATGTACAAATAAAAAGTACTTATGTATGTATATAAAAAAAAACTTTTTTATTAAAATTTTTTGCGTAAGAGTTTTTTTGGACACTCAAATTTAAGTAAGAAAGGTACTTTTTGCCCTAAAAAGATGTTATTTTTGTTCAAAAGGTACTTTTTGACTTTTCAGAAAGTACTAAAATGTATTTTTAAATAAACGGGTAGTTTATTTTTATACAAAGAATGATTTTTATCAAAAATATACTCTAAAACTATTTTTGGCAAAAGAAAATTGTCAAAAATCGTTTACTGGTAAAAAGGTTCTGCTGGTACGTTTTTTTTAAAGGAAAATTTGTCAAAAAAAAACGGTACTTTTAGGCTTTGTTTTGTAATAGAATTCATTAAATATTTGTCATTAAAAAAACGTGTTTGTTAAGAAAGTGGTTTTTGTTAGAAACGTAAAAATAATTTTTTTAAATGCAGTTTTTATTACCAAAGGACAGTACTTTTTGACAAGAATGCATCATTCTTTCATGCAAAAGTACTTTTTATGAAAAAGTCACTTTTTGTAAAAAATAACCTTTTTGTGCCTTTTAATTAAATATATAATAAAGTACTTTGTACCCGCCACTTTGTTAGCGTCTCCCTTTCATTCGTGGACATATTATTATGGCAAAGATTATGTATCAAGGTTGTAAGGCCCTGCACCTTACATTTTAGGTTTCTAGGTTCAATATTATAAGAAATTCAAAAAGTTCCACATGTAGAACGGAAAAGTATAAAAAGACATTTGATTTCCCGTATTTTCCCTTTTTGGTACTTTTTTTTGCTTCCCATTGTAAAATCAAATATTGTTATGGGAGGCCATAATGCTATATCTGTGGCTTGGAGCTGAAAGGGCCAATGTCAAAATATTCACTTTTGAGAAAATTGGAATTGAAGGCTATTATAGATGCTTTCATAGTGACATTGGCCAGCATTTTATTTATGAAGCTGTTCTGGGTAAAGTATGACTTTAGCTGTTTTACCATAATGAAAGAGAGCAATAAAACAAATCTAATGCAATGATTTACTCAAAAGAGCAAAAAAGTGACATTGGCCCTTTTAGCTCTTAGCCACAGATATGTAAATGGGCATTTTTATGTTATCGTTCGTGACATTTGTACGTCCTTCAGAAAGGTAGAGATTTTGCAAAACTAGTATTAAAAAAAAATTTATCGCTATGTTTCATTAAGAGGAAAAAGAAAAAATCACTTTGTAACTTTGTTGTCAAAAATACCGAGAAAATTAGGTGCATATCGTACGTGACAAAAAACGGAAGTGATTTTGAGGTGAATGTATAAATATGCGAAAATCTGCGAACTGTGGGAGGTGTTTTTTTTAATTAGGCAAATATTTTGTCTTTATAACCGTAATTAAAAAAAATTTTTTTTTTTGAATAATTTTATAATGAACAAAATTATATTGCGATCGTGACATACCGTACGTGACAGATTTGTCTTTTGTAGTATTCATAAGAAATTATATATTTGTGTTGCAAATATGTAACGCAACATGACGAAAGGTACTTTATCTTGCCAGGGGTCAGAATCGAGTTTTTTATACCAATGCATGCAAAATCATGCATTTTGAAGTTTTTATTTCAAAAAAGGTAGTTTCGAGATAATTGAGGTTAAAGTTTGACTATGTTTTTGAACGTGTTTTTTACGATTTTAGCTGCCGTATGAAGTGCCCATGTGTTTATTTTGATTTCGTTTGGGAATTTTGTACGGAAAATTTTACTCTGGCAAGATACGGTCAGGTCCCTTTCCAATACAATACAGTATGTATTTACAAAACAAATTTTGGAGATTTTACCATATTTGGGACGCATGGCCAATCATGGACCCGCCAGAACAAACTTGTTATGAGGTTAAGAATCATATAAAAGATATTTGTGCCGAATATTATTTATTATTATCTACATGAGATTTGTTTACCTTTAAATGATTTTAGGAAGGTGGTTTATATGGGACATATGGTTAATTTTGGACCTACCAGCACAACATTTTGTCATGACAAAAAGTTATTGTCACCAAATTTTATGTCAATACCACTAGTTTTACACAAAATTTGGCGACAAGTTAAACCAACCCTTGAGCCAATAAATCAAGCTGTATAATGAATGCTAAACAAGATGCTTGTACCAATTTTCTCCAAATATACAGAAATCTGTAATGTATTTGTGTGGGAGTTACCACGCCCACTTTTCCGAACCCGTCTTATTTTGAAAGAGGTTGTGTATTAAATCCAAGCTAGTTATACAAAATTTGGACAGTTTTTCTCTTTACGTTCTAAAGGTATAAAAAAACTTTGCCACGCCTACTTCTCCAATCCCGTCCACATTTTGTGGGATGTCTTTTATTAATAAACGAGATGTTTTTTTTACCTTATTTTGAAACTTGAGCTCTTTTCGTTCCCCAGATATAAAGAAATTTATAAATGGAAAGTGCCACGCCCACTTCTCAAATCCCGCCGATTTTTTGGAGAGTTTGTGTATAGATTACCAAGATGCTTGTACATCATTTGGAAACTTTAGCTCTTTTGGTTCTCTAAATAAAAAAAATAACATGTGGCAGCACTTCGGTAAATTTTGTAAGATTTATATGGTGTGTATTGGTTGCTTGAACGGCCAATTCAATGCGTTTTAAGATGGTTTATATGTTTACTGATCGCTATAATATTTTGGAACAATTTTTTTTTTATTAACAAAAGAGTTGAAATTTTTTTCATATTGGTAAAACTCTTTAAATTATTTTTAAAAATACTTATAAACTGAGAAAAATTTTCCCTTATCTTTTTGCCAGCCACTGTAAATTCGCGTTAAAATTATTACATCATTAATGTTGTTGAAGGTTGTCATATTCATGTTGATTACCCACCTTATTTCCGCTATTTTTTCTTTTTTTTTTTTGTATGAAAACTCGTCTGTTCTACAACTGCAACCTGTTTGATAATTTTCCTTGTCTTTTTGTCGTCCTTGTTTATATAGTCCTCGTCTGTGTCCTCGTTGTCTTCACTGTCATCGTAAGTTTCTATCAATGCTAAAGTTGTTTTTTTTTGCTGTTACTGCCGCTGTTTATTGTGGTTTGCTGTTGTTGTTGTTGTTGCTGTTGTTGTGTGTTTATCTACAGCATATCAATGTTTGAAGTGCCATTTCCGGTTGCTGTGCGCGTTGTTTTAGTAACTTGTTGATTTGTAATAACGGGCGGAGGACTACCGCACCAGACAATCTGTGAAAAGGAGTTTAAGAAGAGGGAAATAAGAATATAAGCATGAAATTGAATTAACCACAAAAGTCATTAAATTAATTGCAATTTTGAACTTTGAAATGTGCTTTAAACTTTTCTTAACTTACCTTTCTAAATGCTTTGCGAAAGTTGTCTGATAAAAAGGCATATAAAATGGGATTTATGCAGGAGTTTGTATAGGCCAACACATGGGAAATAATTTGTATAATGACTGTGACATGAGAACTGCCGTAGACATTAAAAGCCTTCAACACCAATATGAACTTTAAGAAAAAAAAAGAAGCGAAATAAAAGTTATTTAGTAAAACTTTTTAAAGAAGATTAAAAAAAGGAAAACAAATTTATTTTTTCGTCCACCTAAATTTTGGTATTTCTCTGTATTTTGTTAATCCAGTTGACTGATTCCAGTCTGTGATTCTTTCCATGTTTTGTCCAGTGTTTGTACGAAAAAATATGTGAAAAATAATTTAGATTTCATGGATTAGTTTTTTTTTTTTATATTGGCGTCCTTTGACAGTTGCAAAGTCAATTATTAAAAAAATCAAAATGAATAAACCAAATCCTATTTTGGGTCTTTTTCTAGGGGCTTTTTTTAGTTTAACAACATAATCCTATTAACTTTACACAATTTTGTTCTAAAAAAGAAAAAAATAGTTAAAGCTTTTTAATACCTGCAACAGTTGAATGATTTGTAAAAACATTATTTTTTCTAAGTTAAGGAGAGACGAGCGTCCTTAGGGAAATTTGGTTAAAAGGAATGGAGAGGAAAACAAAAGGTAATTAGAAAATGGCTGAACGGAAAATTTACACATTTTTTTGAGTCAAATAAAATTCCCATAAGAAATTGTCTTAAGAGGAAAAACAAAATTTATAATAATCCTTTTTGTTAGATAACATCTTTGCAATTAAATAAAAAAAAAAGACATTAAAGGTTTTATAATACTTTTTATTAAATATTTTTATTGGATTAAAATGCAAATTAAACATGGACAATTTAGCAATACTTATTGTACTTTTTTAAGATAAAAACAAGAAAGAATGTATAGTCGGTAAAGCCAGGCCATGGGCAATCGTGGACCCGCCCGAAACAAAATTAGGTTATGATGTTTTTTATTATTTCGCTATCTTCATCTTTATGAGATTTGTTTGCTTTTAAGTGATTTTGAAAAGGGGGCTGATGTGGGACCAACGGTTAATTTTGAACTGACAAACACAATATTTTGTCGTGACATAATTTTAATGCCAATACCAACATTTATAAGAAATATAAAAGCTATTTTCGGGTATAGTATTTGTATGGGAGCTGTGGTCAAATAAGGGCCGATTCCAGTAATATTTGGCAAGAAGATAAATTTGAACCAAATTTAATCTAAATACCAACATAATAAGATGGCTTAAGGGCACAAAGACTCTATTCCGTAAAGAAGCTTGTATGGTAGCTATAGGCATGGTTCTTTTGCCAATACGAACCTGTGTATCAAATTTCATCTAATTATCTCCAAAACTGCGACCTGTGCTTTGCGAACAAAGTTTACATGGACAGCCAGCAGGACGGACGGACATTCTTAGATCTGCTCAAAAAGTAATTCTGAGTCGGTCGGTATACGTGAAAGGTGGGACCGAAAGGTGTTACAAACATAGGCATAAACGCATATAAACCTCTCCACTATTTCGGTTTCGGTATACTGACAGCGTTATCCCTGAACTTCCGTAGTTTTAACTTCAATTGAATTTGTCTTAGCTTCTAAGGCTGGGTTTTTGAGATCTCAGTTAAACTCGGTTTAGTTAATCTGAAAACAGTTTTGTGCCCCCATGAGTGCCCCAGTAGGCTAGCTGGTAGTAAGCTAGTCTATCAGCGCCGGGGTTGCGGGTTCGATTCCCGCCAGAGACTGGTTCCTGCAGACAAGCGTAGAGCTTCGAGGGATTAGATTAGGGAATTAAAAAAAAAAAAAAGATTGTATACAACATTTTTATGGAACAGCTTAGTTTTGCTTAAAATGTAGAAGTATCTAAACTTGGTAGAAATTGCTTTGTTATCAGTAACTACACGAGATCTGTTTACTAATTTTATTTTAATGGGGGTAAACGCAACCAATTAAGCTAGTTATAATATAAAAAACAAACTGTAAATAATGGTCTAGAATTTAATTAAGGTTCCATTTAAAGACCTATTCACATTGAGCTTTATATGACCTGAAAGCACACTAAGAAATGTTTTTAACAATCGCTCTTTAACTTGCCATAAGCAGGGGTGTTCTGGAAATCGAAAACGCAAAACGCAAGAATTTGGAAGTTGTTTTTAATACACCTTTAATCTAATTTTTATTATAAAATTATGTTTAAAAGAGCAACATTTGTATAATATTTGTCATAAATCTTTTATAACAGAAATCTTATTAAAAAACGACGTTTAAAATTCTTGCGTTTAGCGTTTTCGATTTCCAGAACACTGCTGAAGATCTACTTATAATTCAATTCCGACCTTATGGCCCACAAATAATCATAGATCCCATACAAATCCCAAGCTTAAAAATCACTTACGTAAAAAGGACTGTACAGCTATTCTTTATGATATAAAATTATATATATATGTGTATGTTAAATTGCGTAAAATCGTTTCGAATAAAGATATATATAGTCACAAAATGGAACATTTCCTTAACCTTCGCCATACCAACGGTTTTTATGTACATCGTCTTTTAATACCCACCCGGGTGTAACAACATGTTTATAAGCGATGTGAACAAGTTTTCAGTTTTTTTTTTAAGAATTGAGTAAAAATTTCTTTTCAACTGAAGCAAATTTATGAAAGTTAAAAAGAAATAAAACCGAAATGGTCACCCGGGTGGGATTGGTAAGGCAAAGGTTAAGTGCTGCCTCACACTCTTCAAGTTTTAGCGTCAAGTCATGAGTTTTTAGGAGTGAAGGGAAAAGAGAATGCCATTTTTTTTCTTCTCTCTCCAAAAAGCTCAAGACTTGATGGCTAAAACCCGAAGAGTGTGAACCAGTACTAATTAATAATTAATCCAATTCTTCTAGTTTGCTTCTACTACCATCATATTTCACAAGCATTTTTGGGATAGAGTGTTTGAGTTTTTTTTTTATTACTAAATTCTCTTGCACCGCTCGTTTTTTATATGTTTCTTTTGAAAACTTTAAATTTCTTAGCTGCGATTTTGTAAAACCATTTAATCCCTCTATTGAAATTTATTAGTTGTTTCCCTTACTAAAACACCTTGTGGATATTTTTCTGTCTTTTCTATTCTATTTATTATTTTTTTCCTGAAATTATTTTTTTGTCCCTCATCATTCTTAAGCGTTTTAACATTTTTTAAATGAAATAAATTGGGAAAAGATGTTTTGATGTTTAAATTTCAAATAAGTTAGTTAATCCTTTAAAAAATCAATTGGGATTTCGGTGTAAATAATTTGAAACGTTTGAAAACTTTTTGTTACGACCAACACAATTTTTAGCGTAAAAGATACATTTCTTTAAGGTGAAAAATAATTGCAAAGGGGCCTTACACGATCAAGCATATTTATAGTATGAGACAAAAATTTGTTAGTGTGTGGGCCACCGACGATGCTGGATGTCTTTTGCCATTTTCTCTACAAGTCCATAAAGCAGTGAATTTGTAGTTTTTTCTATTTAAATAATAAAAATTTCTACTTTTATTATGCAGATATTTAAACGAAACTGCCTTTTTAATGTTAAAAAGTGTTGGGTAATTTTAAACCCCTCTAAGTGCATAAAAGGCTTAATTTCGATTTTTTTCTATTGAACTATTTATTACCAATTTTCATCAAAATATGAATATACAACACACGATATTTTGTTATTAATTTTATGAAAAATTTCAAACTTCCAAAAAAAAAAAAATTGACGTTTGTCATTTAACCTATAACGTAGTGCGATTTTGACCAAATTTTTAGAATAGTATTTGTAGTTTGTGTCATTGAACACTGAATAGATTGAATGAGCATTAAATAGAACTTAATAAGAATATATCGACCGATAACCGCAAAAAAAGCTTAGGCGACAAAAACAAAATTTTACAGGAGAAGGTTTTTTTTTATTTCATTTCATAACAATTTTGTATGAAGGTTGTCTAGTTCACTACCCCGGAGCACCCGATTAAAATAATTTACCCATTTGAATTGATAAAAAAATTTGAGAATGTAAAATAAAATTGTCAAACATTATTTTTCGATACTGTAAAGTTAAAAAAAATTTGCGTGGAATTTAGTTGTTTTATTTGTTAAAAAAACATCAAATACTTCATGTCTTTTAATGTCATGGAAAGGAATTAATTGATGCAGCAGTACTCCCTATTGGCATGCTCTCTGCGAAAGCAGAAGTAACACGTAATAATGATTACAGGAAGTACAGATTAAGTTTTATGCAACAAAATTTGGCATTAATATTTTGTTTATTTTAGAAAGTGTAGATTTTCGCTTGAATAGGAACATTTTAATGCGAAAAAAAAATGATTTGAATTGTATGGGAGGTGAACGATGGGCGTGGCCGATTTTGATGAAACACCATAATTTTTCTTAATTTAGTCAATATAATGTTCGGTGCCAACTTTGAATGATCTAGTACTACTCCTTATAAGTTTTCCACAATAATGCTTGAAGCCATCCATTTCTTTCTGCGAGTTGTCAAAATATCACACCTAATTCAAAAGTGAATCAACTCAAAAAACCTAATTTTTCTGAAATAAAAAAGAAAATATTTACACACTAAATAATGAAAAAGTTTTAGTTGTGTCATTTTTGAAGATGTATTATTTGCACAAGTTAGCGAATTATTTTAAGTTATGTCACTTTAGCTGAATTCTTTTCAAGTTTTGACACTTTTGCCGACTTCTAAACAGAAACAACAAGTCTGATTAGTTTAAACTCCAACAAAGATTTATTTTATCAAAAGTGTCACAATTCAAATTTAGACTATTTAGCACTTAGCAATAGTGATCTTCTACTATTATATTTTCGACACAACTAAATATAAGTCACTTTACTGAATTGCAACTTTATACCAATTAAAACGTAAAGAAAGACATACATAACTTTTTTTTAAGCAACAAAATTATCTGATATTTTATAGGAAAACAAGTGTATTTTTTTTAACATATAAACACGAAAAATTATGCCTTAAAATACTATAAGATTCGTTCATAATTGCCTTAAGCTCCCAATGAAAAGCCAGTTTCCTACTTATATTCTCAATTAATTTTATTCTAATGCTTGGTAAAGGGTATCAAAGATTTGCTACAGCCGAATATATTATTCATAATATATACATACATACATACTTATACATATTATTCAATTTTAAATACGCATTAGCATCCATACTCGTCTTATTTCAAGCAATCATCTCGAAATCTTACACACTCTCATGCAATGATTGTCTATTTTATACACTGTTGCTAATAATTGTTATTGCACTTGTATTCTTGTTGTTGATTTTGTTATTTGTTTTTTTTTTTTTTTTTTTTGTTTTCATTAGTCAGTGGAAATGTAATTTCACCTTTCATTAGTTAGATTTGCTGATACTGCAAAAATATAATTTCATTTTGTTTTTTTTTCTTCTTCCTCTCTTTTTTCCGTTATTATTACTACATACCAGGCTTGCCAGTTTAGCACTTTTAGTGCTAGATTTAGCACATTTTTTCTGATTTAGCATTAAGAATTTCGAAAAAAGTGCTAAGTGATAGTTTAGCACATTTTTATAATTTTTTTTTTTGCATTTTTAACACTTTTTTTAAAATCCCAAAACTACTTTAAAACTCACATACATAATCAATTTAAGAAAAAAACATAAAGGGTTTTTTTTTAAGCCCGATAGAACTTGAAATTGTAAAAAATAACACAAAAAATTAAATTGTAATCAAAATTTTTTTTTTATTCGAAAGATCAATACGTGACATTAACATTTGAAAATGATTTCGGGCATATGGGCACCGCGGCTGTTCTTGACGAAGCGCATTCTGGACGTCCAATTTTGGGCCACTTTTTCGAGCACTGCTGGCCGTATGTCACGAATAACACGAACAATGCTGGCCTCCAAGGCGTCAATTGTTGCTGGTTTATCAGCATAAACCAGTGACTTCACGTAGCCCCACAGGAAATAATCGAGAGGTGTCAAATCGCACGACCTTGGAGGCCAATTGACAGGTCCATTTCTCGAAATCAACTTATCGCCAAATTTTGATTTCAATAAGTCGATGGTTGCGTTCGCCGTATGGCACGTAGCGCCATCCTGTTGAAACCACATCTCCTCCGGATCAATGTCATTCATATTTTCAAACAAAAAATCATTGATCATGGTGCGGTAACGATCTCCATTGACCGTAACGCGAGCTCCGGCCTCATTTTTAAAGAAATAAGGTCCGATGATGCCACCAGCGTGAAAACCGCACCAAACGGTGCATTTTTCTGGATGTAATGGAGTCTGTAGGGTCTCTTGTGGATTGGTCTCGCTCCATATGCGGCAATTTTGCTTATTAACAAACCCATTAAGCCAAAATGCGCCTCATCGCTGAACACAATTTTGCGATAAAACAACGGGTCAGTTGCCAACTGCTCTAGAGCCCAATCGGCGAAAGAACGACGCATATAATGGTCTCGTGGCTTCAATTCCTGCACCAGCTGGATCTTATACGGGTGTAGGCCGAGATCTTTGCGCAAAATTTTCCACGTATCGATAAATTTGGATCTTCTTCCACACTTTCGTTTACAGCGGCGATATTCTCTTCAGTACGCACATTCCTTCGACGTGTTGGTGTTTTTGCATCCTCTAGAGAGTATGTGGTACGAAATCTATCCACAGTTCGACGAATGGCTTGTTCAGATGGACGATTATGTACGCCATAAAAATGACGAAGTCGTCTATAAGTTGCGCGAATCGACGACTGATTTTCAAAGTAAATTTGGATAATTTCGTAGCGTTGTTCAAGCGTGAGTCTATTCATGATGATTTGTCAGAGTATACTGAAACGATAAAAAAAAATATTTCACCAAAATTTAATTTTTTGTGTTACTTTTTACAATTTAAAGTTCTATCTAGCTTAAAAAAACACCCTTTAGTAGGCATACCTATAACTTTTTACAATTTTTGCCAAAAGGAAAAATGGCATAGCAAGTCGAATAGAGCATAAAAAGTATTAAGACCCATTATATATATTTTTTCGAAATCGCAAAACCGCACCAAACGCAATTAATTTTTTTATAAGATCATATAGCCATTTGTTTTATCATTAAATTTGAGTAAATGTTATTTGTAAAAAAGTGATATAAGTAAGTGTACAAGTTAAGGAACAGAAGTTTGACTATGTCAAATTTAAAACATTTGCAAAATGAGCACTGCACGCGCAACAAAAAAAAAAAAAACTAAAAACTAAAAATGTTTAATCTGTAGCAGACGCTACATACCTTGCATTTTATTAAACATTCCGTTCATATGAAATATGAATTCTCTAAAAATGAGCGCTGCATCCGCAATAATTTTATTAAGATTAAAATATTAAAATTGTTGCAGACGCTACATTGCATTTTTTATAAAACATTCCGTTCACATGAAGTGTGAATCCATTCTGCCGCTAGCATATTTGTTATAGTCTTTACTCTTGCTTTTTTATTTTCATAAAGTTATGGAACTCCTTATTTTAATGAAAAACAACAGCGAAAGCAAATAAATGTTTTTTTCAGACAAAAAACCATCAGCTATGCAGAAGTTAACCTCCTATTTGACCAAAGACATATTGGATAGGCCTGGCTGAGAACTAGAATGAAAACAGAACTATTATGTTTAGCTATACACACAAGATAAGCTTATCTCCCCACAACAAATTTTAGTGTATTTAGCAAAGAATAAAAATTGGGAAATAAGCACACCATAATAAATAAATAAATAAATAAATAAAGATTCAATAAACATTTTGTTTTATTTATTAAACATTTCCAAAAATTTATTTTAACAAATCACGTAAGCATTTTGTTAAGAAAAATTGGTTGTTGACTAAAAATTCATGACAAACTTTTCTATCAATACCGCAAAAATCGTCATCGCAGAAAAGTCAAAAAATGTCTTAATTCAATATGCGATTTTCGTATTCAAATATGAAATTTATTTTTTTCTGTGTACCAAAATGAGTTGGTATATGAGGAAGATAAAAATTACATAATTGAGATTTTTAGTAGTTGTAACAACTTTATTTAAAATATATTTATTATATTGTTACAATGAAATAAGTGTTAATATTAAACAAAATGAATGTGTAAAAAAATTTTAAATGTAAATTTTTTATTATATGTATTCCTAAAAAATAATGTTAGAAAACTAGCACTTTTGTTTTTTGCTGTAGAAAAATTTAGCACTTTTTTGTCGATTTAGCACTTTGAATTTGAACTTTTCTGGCAAGCCTGCTACATACCTACATGTTGCTGTTGTTTTTTTTTTTTTTTTTAAGTATAGTTATACAAACAACCAAACCTTGTTTGAAATTTATGTATATTGCAACAACAAAACTGCATTTGTTTATGGGGTTAGTAGAGGGAAAAAGATTGATGATTGGAATGTTCGATGCTCTGAGTAATTTCTTGGTATGCAATTCTCCCAGAGCAAACTAATATTCATTCACACAGCCATGTACACAGTTTTAGTTTAGCTAGAAATTGCATACGAAATGGCGGTGTTTTGGTTTTCTTGCGAAAACGTATTGTCTTACTCCTTCTCTCCCATATTCTCATGAACTTACTGTTGTAATGTGTAATATGTGTACGTTGGTATGTACATATGTATGAGTGTTTTTATCTAGAATTATTATTTCTTTCTAAGCGGAATCTTATTGTTGATTTTTCCTTGTTTTTGTGTATACCTATAATTGAAGAAAAAAAAACTACCAGAGAAAAAAAAATCGAAATACAAATGCCCTTGTTGCACAGTGCACTGCAGTGGCTGAATTTCATTGAATTGTCTTATAAACAAAGGGCTAATACGGAGTTATCTTTAATTAAAGGATTATTTTCATTAAGTCTGTTAAAAAAAATAACCTTATTATCAGGAAAAGTTTTAATATGCACAAAAATGTTTACAATACGCATGCAAATATACCGAAAAAAAACTTCAAAATATGCACTTGAAAAACACAAACAAATAAAATCTTAAATCTTTGGAAAAGGTTTCCTGATGATCTGGCCTGAGCAACCAGTGAAATGCGCATAGAAGCTAGCTTTCCCTCAACAATAAATTTCAGTGTATTTATCACATATGAAAAATTGGGAATTTAGCACGTCATACAGAAATCTTATTAATAATAAATTTTGTATTCCCGAAAATAACTTTGATCAAATAATTATACCCACACCACAATAGTGGAGAGGGTCCCAGTTGGCCATGTCGTGCACGAATCATCAATGACAATGTTAATTCCTGCACGACACGTAAGGGACAACTAATGCAAATCGTCGATGACATTTTCAAACAAGTGTCGCGTAAATCGTGCACGACACAAAGAGAGACAATGTCGCTCAGCCTGTCGTTGATGACTACATGCACGACATTGTCGTCCATATAGTCGTTGATGACCACATGAACGACATTGTCGTTCATATTGTCTTTGATGACTATATAGACGACAAAGGATTCTACTTTATCGTCAACGACAGCGTATAAGACAATGTCGAAGAAGTTATAGGAGTTACAGCTTACACGACAATGTCGCCTATAAACCTAAACGAAAAAATAAAAATATACGATAGCACATACATATTTTTAGAATAAGACCTAAGTCTTTGAGTTCTCAGACTTGACTGACTGATTTTCTTCACTTTGCTTTGGTTGTTTTTATTATTATCGTTTTTTTACAGTTAATTTTTTTTATTGGGAACAAATTATATTTGTTTGTTTAAAAGACAGCTTACAGGACAATGTCGCTCATATTGTCGTGCTTCGAAGTTGATAAAGGACACCTTACAAGACACTGTCGGTCATGCTGTCGTGCATACACTTTAATACAGGACAGCTTAAAAGACACTGCCGCTCATACTGTCGTGTATAGTTGTTGACAGAGGATACCTTACAAAAAAATGTCTGTCGTGTTGTCGTGGATAAGCTTTGATAAAAGACAACTTGAAAGACAATGTCGGTCATGTCGTCGTTTATTAACTTTTTTAAAAAACAGTGCATTAGACAATGTCGAGTATTGTGTCGTCCACGACCTTTTCCTCAAAATTGTCTTCCAGAAATCCTAAGTGATAGAGGACATGTCGTGCATAAATCGTTGACGACAATGTCGTCGACGGCAGTTTGGCCAACAGGGGTATTATGCATTTGTGCTGATGTGTGTAACGCCTTAAAATATTGGTCTACCTTAAAGTATACCGATCTAGCGATTTCCGTCCGGCTGGCTGGCTGGCTGGCTGTCCATGTAACCTTGTGCGCAAAGTACAGGTCGCATTTTTGGAGATAATTTGATAAAAGTTGGGACATGGGTTCTTATTGGCACAAGGACCAAGCGAATGACTAGGAGGGAAGATAGGGGGAAATTTCTTCCTCTCAGAAACTATCAAATCGATTCTAATGAAATTTAAAACATAGATAAAACCATATCTATATGGACACAAAAGGTATGCATTTTTTAAAAAAAGGACCACAAGGTGAGATAGGGGCAATTTTTGCCTCTCAAACCGATTTTAATGAAATTTAAAACAAAGATAGATCCATATCTATATGGAAACATAAGCTATATAGATTTTCAAAAATAGGACTACAAGGGAAGGTAGGGGGCAATTTCTGCCTCTCACAAACTTGCAAACCGATTTTAATGAAGTTTATAAACAAAGATAAATCCATATTTATATGGACACATAAGCATGATGTGTTTTTAAATACTGTGGTGTAGGGTCGGGCTTGACCGACTATACTTTCTTACTTGTTTTTAATTAGTTTTTTTTCAACAAATGTTTAATACAATGTAAAATCAATGTAAAATTATTCACGAAACGTTGGGAAAATATGGATTAAATACATTTTTAATTACATATAGAACTATAAGCCGTATAAGCTAAAACAAAATCTAATTTAATGAACAATTACATTGGCCAAACAAACAAAAAAAAAAATATATATGTATATGTAAAAAATATATAAAATCATTTATTTTTTCAAGTATTCAAATAAAAAAGATCTTCGGCTGTCCGATGCATATGACAGGCTTTTCGTTAAGTTTATCAATAAATATCGTTACGTTACTGCCTTTCAATAACGTTTTGGTTTATTTCCTTTATAATAAACCGTTTCGAGTTCTTTATTGCAACTTTAAAAATAAATAAAACACAAACACTTTTAACACTGTTTACAATTAACACAACTTTATTTAGTACAAAGTCTTTTTAACAACCGTAATTTATAGCTTTTATTCACAACCAACTATAATTTTCTCAGCGTTATACGTTATTGACAAAGTCTGAACTTAGAATGAATTTGTTCTGCTACTCGCCGCTAGTATTTATACTGCAATTTGGTTGTCTAGAACATTCCAAATGTTTTTCGAAGGTTCGAGGCTTTTCTATTCACCACACTTTAATTTGATTTATGGTAGCACTTATGTTTACATAATTTTACCTCTTATACTGAAGCTTTTTTAACGGTCATTTCTAGGGCTTTCTGCACATTGGGATTGAAGTGTACTAAATTATAACAAAAACGATGTAAACTAATAAAATTACTAAAAAATACAAGATAACTAATAAATACAAGATAACCAACAATTATAACCAATTCTTAACCAATAATTACAACTAATTCTTAACTAAAGTTACTTTCGTAACAATATTTTATTCTTAATATTTTGATCTTTTTCTTTTACGTCTTCTATTACGTAACATTATACATGTTCTTGCTTAAACACGCGTGCCGAGATATCAAGATACTACCCTATAACTGGTTTAGATGCTTAAAGCATCAAGACATGATTATTGAAGACAACAAACAACCGAAAAGATCACAGACTTTTTCAATATTTTTTAGAAATCCATAAATATCGGTGTCCAACTTAACAAATGAGAAAAGGCCCAACTATAATATGCTTAAGCAAATGGGCGAATATATGTAAATCATATATGTCAAACCATATTGAACTTAAGGAAACTTTTTGTTAAATTTTATGAATCTGTCATTTGCTTAAGCCAGGTGCGAAACAAATCGCACTTTCCGTACGGAATCAAATGTTTTTTGGTTTTGTTTTTGTGTTTTTAAATGCATTTGAAAAGATTTTTGTTATTTTTTGACAGGAGCTTAAGCATATTATAGTTGGGCCTAAAACCTTCTGAAATGTGAGTGAGTAAAACGCAATAGAATATTTTTTTTTTATTCAAATTGGGTGTCACATGACCTGAAGCCCTAGGAAGCTCAACAGTTCTGCATAAGAGATTTGTTACTTCAATGCTTAACAGGGGAAGATTTTGGAAAAAAAAAATAATTCTGAATTTTGTTAACCGTAAGCCCGATTGAAAATCTTTCTGTATAATAGTTTTTTTTGTTTGCTTATTTTTACAGCTTCGTAACGACGGTGGGCAGATCTTACAATGTTGTCATAAAAATTGCCTAAAAATGTCTTGCAACTGTGTGAACATTGTAAGCTCATTTTCATTTGGCAGATGTGTAAAATTAATGCATCTGACAATAGCACCATTGTCAGAATAGTGACAATGTTGTAAGATCTGACCATCGTCTGTACGGAGCTTAAGTTTGTATAAGTTATAAATAAAAAACAAAAAAATAAACAAGATTTTTTCTCAAAGCCGTTTAAAAATCAAACGTAAAAATTTACGATTTTTATTTCGTCAAAATACTTATGCCGACTAGTGTAGATATTTGCAAAATACTACACCAATGTTGGTCACTAATAGCCAATTTTTAACTTGCAATAGTAGATATTTCGTAAACTTAAAGAAACAAACTATGCACGTAGCACTCAACTAAAACATTCCACTGATAATTTGATAATTTTTTAAAATCCAACTAAAATTAAGAATTCTGAATCGTTTTTATTTTTGTAATACCCGATGTGACCTACTTTAGGAACCTAGACCCTAGATCCAAAACATAAACTCAAATATAAGTACTTTGTGGCCACTTGAAAATTTATTTATAGCAAAATCAACGCCACAGCAAAACATCCATTGCACGAAGATGTTAGCAGCTTAACCTTTTGTAACGATGCTCGCGTTCTGTTGCAATCTTTATAATCCGTGCTCTATTATGATTGTCCGTGATTCTTTTTTTTTATACCCCTATTATCCGCGCAACAAATAAAATTTTCTTTTTTAGTCAATCATATACACAATGTGTATTACACATACATAAGCATAATTCAAACTCTGTTATTTTCACATTTTGTTATTTTCCACATGTTTGTCTTATATGCAAATATGTAGTACTTAAGGCAGTTCCGCACTGTGTGACAAGGCCTTTATACGTTTGTACTTAATACTAATTATTACTTACTTATGTAAAATGTAGACTATAATTTCATGTTTTAATATTAAAAAAAAAATATTAAATTTTTTGTGTTTTAATCAGTTTTACCATCACTGAACTAAAAAGCTACAAGATCGTTTGGCAAAAATAGTTCAAAACCATATAAAGGTATACAAAGAAGGGAAATTGGGAATTTATGTTCAAACCTTATAAAGTAATGGTTCTAAATCGATCGACAATTAAAAGCTTCCCGGACTCAAAGTAACGTAGTCAGTTTATACCTCATTAAAATAAAATAAGTGTACATTATTTACGAAGCTAATTTTTCCAGTTTTAAATACTTTTACTGTTACCATTCACCAGTTACACACAAATCTACATGGTATTTGTGGTGCGCTCTGCCTATGTCTACAATAAGAAGCCCACTTTTTTGTTTACAGATATTGTGCATTTATTATAAAGCTATTTGTATCAAATTTGTAAATTGTAGCTGTTGCCGTTCAATTGATATACAGAAATCTTTATTTTTTACAAATGCTGTATGTACATTGATAACAATTCTACACGCAGAGAAAAAACATTGTTGAAGTATGAACTTCGATCTACCAAAGGTTAAAATACAATTTGGTTTAAGGATTGATGTTTGACTATTGACGTCAGCAGTCGTCGATGGCTGCGAGCAGGGCTGTGGAGTCGGAGTCGGAGTTGAGGTTTTTGTACCGGAGTCGGAGTCGGAGTCGAAGTACCCACAAAAACTAGCGACTCCGACTCCGACTTTTTTACATTAAAATTTTTCCAATATTTTTCAAAATAAAAAATTTTAATGACCAATTTCTCCTTTTCTTTTTAAATATCAATTTATATTTAAATATAATTTTTCTTATAATTTTATTTTAAATTGACAAATTTTAAACATAAATTGATATTAAATAAACTAGTGGATTTGGCCATAAGAGGGTCTGCTTTTTCATATCAAAAATTAAAAAATTGTGATAACATCTTATTTTGACAATTTATAAGAATAGTTATATAGATTGTATCGAAGCATGTCCTTTTCTATGTTTTAATTTGTGTAACAAAAACCAGCGGGTTCACTATTTGAATTTCGCCAAGATATCGTTTATGAAATAGAGCCGAATTAAGGAATTTAAAAATTAAATTTGTAAAGATGTTGTTTTTTATTTATCGTATATAAACAAATATTTTTGTAGCCATGTTCATGAATATGACTTGAAATCAGCTGTAGCTCCTGTGGTGAAAGCATTAAGTGAACTACATTTTAAGTTCCAACCTTCAAGGTGAATTATAATAGAATAAAAGGAAAAGGAACTCGGAAAAATACATGACATTGTTCCAGATATAATTCCCATCAATGTGGGGGTTAACCCGAAAAATGATTTGAGAATACTCTTATCTCCTCACTTTAGGGAAAATTGGAGAGATAATAAAGACTTGAAATTTAAAATTTCGGTCTTGGACAATAATAATATTGAATTAGGAACGGAAAAATGCAATGGCGAGTTCTTGATGCCTTTAACGTCTAAGCCAATTGGACTTGGTGTTGTTTTCAACAAAGCTACATTAGATAGGACTTATGGAAATTCACACATCTATAAATTCCAACAGTATAAAAAACCATTTTTTGAAAAAGATGTGAATTGGTGTAGTTTTTTTTTACATTTTTTAGCACTGTTTGCATAATTTTAATAAATTAATATAACCTTTATAATATACTAAAGTTCAATGATCCCATACGGATTGAAGCAAAACTCGTTTCTTTCGAAAGTTCGTAACAAAACTCGTTCGTTCCAAAATTAAATCCATTATTTTTCTATATTTCAGTTGGTTTAAATTTCTAAACTGTTGAGTTATAAGTTAAGAATGTCATAACATTTTAGAATTAAAAAAGTTCAACTCATTTGGTCTATTGAACCGGGCGGTATATGTTTTTTACAATTTTTCCAAAATCCAAATAAAATATTTTGCAGCTTTCCTACTCATATGTTAGTTACTAGTAGATTAAAGCTCAATGCGCGGCACGTTAGAATTAAAATATCGATTTTAAATTTTTACAGAATCATTTTCTTGCTATATTTAACCATTTAACAGGTACTTAATTAAAAAAGAGTTTAAAGTCAAATAAAAACTAGTCTCTTAAATAATGCTAGGTTAGAGTAGGAGTCGGAGTCGGAGTTGGAGTCGGAGTCTGAGTCGGAGTCGTACTTAAAAAATTTCAGCAAAAGGAGTCGGAGTCGGAGTCGGAGTTATCACTATTTCTTAACGACTCCACAGCCCTGGCTGCGAGTGTAAAACGGCAAATCCATCTGAGGAGATCGAGTGGTTGCGATCGAAACATGTCATGGTAACCTGCCGGCCCGGGTTCGAGCCCCGGCCACGGTCAAGAATGAAAGATTATCAATAACAATTTTAATTAATTGTCATGTTGTAAAATTTCTTTCTTCATAAAAATAATTTAATGAAAATTAAATTTAATGAACTTAAGCCTAATTAAAAATATTAAAAAATTTGGATTAAAAAACCATAAATAGTTCAACAAAATAACCACAATACTAATTATTGTTGAAGTATGGTTAAAAAAAAAAACATATTATGGTCCCAGCAATGGCAACAAACAAACTTTTGTTGTTTTTAATTAAACTTTTTTTCATCGTTGATAATATTTTGTTTCTATTTAAGGCTAGATTACACTATTATACTTTGTATTAATACATGTCAAAAACTCAAGTAATATGACAAAGTGTGATAGTGTGAATGCAATGTGTCATGAAAACGGCAAGTATTATGAAAAAAGTTTGACATCCCATACGACTTCATCGTTTTTTGAAAAATTTCCAAACACTAATACTTTTCATTGGATCAGGGTTGCATTTTATTTCATGTGTGAATGTTTATACTTTGTGTGATGGTGTGAACACAAACTGTCATGTTAAATAAGATTTTTTTGGCAGTCGCAACAAAACTCATTAGATTTCTATCTCACAAAGTATTATGGAATACGTAAGACTTGTGAGATAGTGTAATCTAGCCTTTAACAATAAAGTGCTTACCTCCCTTGAAACTTCAAATATGGTTCAATTTAACAATATAATGTTTTAATAGAATAAAGCTGCAATTATACACTTAAACATATTATGTTAACCTTAACCATATTAATATCACGGCAACTATATATAGCTATAACCATATTATGGTTGCCTCCAAACATGTTATGGTTAAATTATAACATTTTAAAACATTGTATTTTAAATTTAAAATAATATGTTTAAAAAGCAACAACATTCTGGTTGTTTGCATTTTACAATAGTTGCTTAGTTTGCTTAAAATTCTCATTCATTAAATTTTAATTATTGATTCAAATACATAAATCTACTTAAAATTAACTAGTAGAACAGAAAAAATGGTAATGAAGGTCGTCACAGGTTGGAATATAAACCAAAGGCGATTTTTTTTTTATAAAAGTGGAACATAACACTTATCAGGAATAAAAAATTAAATAAAATTATAATTTGACACTTAACAAACAAATTTAAAAAAATGGATGAAATAAGTAACCATAACATTGACCATATTATTGTCTATTCTGACCATAATATGGTTACTTTGGTCAAAATTTTTTATTCCCAAAAAATTATTTTGATAATTCTAGAAAATTTTGACCATAACATGGTTAATTTTGACCGTATTATAGTTAATTTCGGGAAAAGTTTTGTTGATTTTAACCATACTATGGTTATATTTAAAAATAATATGGTAACCTGCAAACATAAACATTATTAAAATCCAACCATAGTATGTTGCTCTTAGAATATGGTTACCTCCCAACCATATTTTTTTTCTACGTGTATTTGTAAAATATTTGGACAATTTTACACTTATCGTTCTTTAGATATACGGAACTCTATTTTGTTCCACGACCACTTATCTACTCACGCCCACTTGTAACCCAGCTATGTGTACCAAGTTTGGACAACTTCTCCCATCCCGACCATTATTTTAGAGAGGTTTTGTGTGAGATCCCAGCTGTGTGTACCAAAATTAAACAATTTTTGTCTTACAGCTCTATATTAATAAATTTATGTTGTACCACGGCTACTTTTCCAATCCCTCCCATTTTTTCACAGATGCAATGTATTGATAACCCAGCTTTTTATACTTATATATGTACCTCTTACCTTTCTCTAGATATAAATGTATCTATTTTATGCCACGCCCACTTCTCTACTACCACATTTTGTCGGATTAAGTGTATTGATAAAAGGGTTGGCTGCCCACTGGGTAACCCCTATTATGGTTAGATTTAGAAAAGGCCGAATTTGAAGTTAAATTCAATTAATAAAAAGAGAAATGCCCACTAGCATTATATCGTACGTATGTTGATGGACATATAAACCTCTTGTATGCATTTAATAATCATTTTCTATTATTTTCCTTTAAAAAAAATGTAAAAATAATACCATCTTTGTTTAAGGCCCCTATTATGGTTTACAACTCAACTGAGTTGAGTTGTAATTTCTTAATTTTTGTATTATGGTTAACAACTTTGCTATTTTGCGGTGAGCAAAAACATAACAAAAATTACAACTGATCACAACCAGTTGTCTTAATAACAACTCAACTGAGTTAAACCATAATAGGGGCCTTAAACAAAGATGGTATTATTTTTAAATTTTTTTTAAAGGAAAATAATAGAAAATGATTATTAAATGCATACAATAGGTTTATATGCCTATTTGTACGTATGTTGATTTAACGTTAGTGGGCTTTTCTGTTTTTATTAATTAAATTTACCTTCTAATTCGGCCTTTTCTAAATCTAATTCATTTTTAAAATCAAAATCAGGGTTTTTAAAATAAATTTGATTTGAAAAATGCGGAATATGATTTGTAACATACTCAATTTAATTACGAAAATCCTGATTTGTTTCTTAAAAACCTGAATTTGATTTTGAAAAGGCCGAAATTGAAGTTAAAATCATTTACATAAAAAGTGGCTCAGATTTTAAATGTCGATACATTTTAACAATAGCTAATGCTTCTTCCAATCCAATACGATTTCTATGGTTATTCTATATTAAAGAATAAAGGGGAAAAATGTTTCTATTGATGCTGAACTAGTTGGGCAATTTATTACTGAAGTGAAAAAATCTTAAAAGTTTGCTGGTAAAAGTTTTAAATTTTTTACCATTGTTGTTCAGTTCAGATTTTTTTTGATTGCAAAAATGGAAAATTGCACTCATGTTGAATGTCTTTATTATAATTTAAAAGTGTAAATTTGTACATATTTGTCGTGTCAAAAAAAGTAAAACAGCCTGTCATCTGTTTATTACGTCGTTAATGGAAATAGATGATGTATATGAAAATACATAATGGTAAATGGAAAAATTGTAATGTTTCAACATTAAAACCTGATTGTTTACACTTGGTTTAAGGTTGTTTAAATTGCAGCTTTTAGTGTAAATACTTTTCCTTGTGTTTGTTGTAAAAAAATGCATTTTTCCAATCAAGTAAAATCTGAACTGAATACCGTTATTGTGAAAAATATTCTGCAACTTAAATTTTAAATGCCAAACAGGGTGCAGGAAATGAGTGGTGCTTCTTTCTGACTTATCCATTCTTCTGCTATCTACGTTTTCCTGACTAATAAGTTTGTATATATACATATTCGGGATGCATCATATTCGCCAAATAATGAGTTGGAGTAAGTACGCTTTTTAACAAAATTCCGTTTTCACAGTAGTATATCATTGTTTAACAAATTACATCAATGGCAGTTGGAATTGTAGCGGAGTCACTTTGTACATCATTTAGATCTTTTTGAACTTTGAGTAACATTTGTTGGAGATTGAAAGCTTCTTTATACAACTGAACGTTATTTAACATTCTGTGAATGCTATTGTCAAATTCATTTATATGTTCCGATCATATTTGGGCATAAAAGTTCAAAAAAGTTCCACTGTACATCACTTTGCAGTTGAGGCATATATGTACGGACTTATTTAAGTTCTTGTTTTTCTATTAACCATCCATGCATTTGATGATGATACATAAAAAAATATTGAAGATATTCTTGCTAAATCTATACCGAAAAGAGATTCAGTCGGTGCCAAGCGCAGTGGTAGGTAAGTCATTTAAAACGGTGGTTGTCCCGCTGTATATTGTCAGGTAGTTCTGTTGAGTAGTGTTTGTGTGGATCAAATTGTAAATTCCGTGGTGGTCCCGCAGGTTTACCATTTGGTGTTACGCTGACATTCAGAGCCGAGCGTAGTGGTGTGCCCGTGGTTGTCCTGCAGGTACACTACTGCGAGTCACCTAGACACAGCGTCTCCGTGGTTGTCCCGCAGATTCGTGCGTGTCTGGCGGCTTCACTGGGCCTCATCGTTTGTGGTGTGTGTGTGGGGCCGGTTGTAGATTCCGTGGTTGTCCCGCGGGCCTACAATACGGTGCTACACCGACATCAAAGCCGAGCGTAGGAGTGTGCCCGTGGTTGTCCCGCAGGTTTACGACTACGAGCAACCCAGCGCAGCAAATTCGTGGTCGTCCCGCAGACTCGTTGTCATTGGGCGGCTTCCCTGGAGTTAGGGCGCACCGTACAGACCTACCACTGTCGTCTAAATCGCGCATACCTGTCGTCCCGCCATCCCGCCATCCCGTGCTCGTGTCGCCCGAGGTAACGTGTGCAGCCATAAACGCCGTTGTAGTAGTGCTGTAATTCTATTCGGCAATAAAGTCGTGTGTTTTGAAAAAAATTAAAAGAGTTGGTAAATGTGTTTTTTTTTATGAAGAGGTCTCGAGTAAATACTAAATTTACTGTGAGTGAACCCTGGGTAACCGGCGAGTTATACCCCAGCCTGAAGGTTCGTTACAGTTGACAACATTGCTTAGACCAATTATCATACCATTACACGAAAAACAACAAAACCCAATAAAACCCAAATTAACCCAATAAATCCCAAAAAACCCATGATTAAACTCGCTGGGTTGGTTTTTTTTAAAAAACCCGGGTTTTTGCCAGCCCTGATGGATAACCAAGATGCTTGTACCTTATATGGAATCTTTGGCTCTTGCCGTTCTCCAGATATACAGAAGTTCAAAATGTGCCACGCCCACTTAAAATTTCAAAAATATATGTAATAGTGTGGTCAAACTTGTGGCGTATACGCCACAAAAAAATTAACTTTAAAAATTTTATATTAGATATTTCCAAAAATCTCGAGAACTGTTCATCTGAGTTTTACTAAATTATAACTGTTAGATAAATATGTTTCTCTTTCAGCCATTATTTAAAGGATAAAATAAAAATTCACTGAGCAGCCTTTACCCTACGTTTCCACATGCAAGTAATTACTTGCAAGTAGTGTATACGTATTATTAACGAAATATCGAGTAAACAGCCGATTGGCTGAAAGTACAAAAATTTTGTGAATGTTAGTGAAAAAGTGTGAGTGTATTGAGTTTTTCGAACTTGCACTTGCATGAAATAAATTTGAAATAAATTCTCTTAATGGCGAAACTGCAAATGTTCAATTTGGAAAAAACGTAAAAAAATAGTTTTATTTCAAATCTAAAGGCCTGCAAATCAGTGAATTTTTTATTTGAACAACACAGTATAAATATGTGCTGAAAGAGGAAAAAAAATTTATTCAATAGCCTACATTGTGTGCAATTCAGATGAACAATTGTTGAAATTTTTCGAAAAAGCTAAAACAACTGCAGAAAAATACGATTTTCGTGAATTTCAACTGCCCCCCATTTACCTTAGATGGCAAAAAGTTTAAAATTTGTGAACCAATACCATCAGTAATATACTGTAAAAGTTTCATAAAGATCGGTTTAGTGGCTTAGGCGGCTATAAGGAACAAACAAACAAACAAACATATCGCTCCTTTATTGCAACATAGTCATATCTCAAAAAATCAAAAATTTCAAGTTACTTATATGCAAGAAAAAAATTTGTATTATATCTAAAACTGAATCTAAGTTATAGAAAAATATATTTCATTAAACCTGTATATAAAGGTTAATTTTGAAAACTTTAATCGCATTTTGCCAAGTTTGATTTTTTTTGAGATATGATCATGTTGCAATAAAGGAGCGATATATAGATTAATTTTTATATGTATAGAAGATATAGATGTTTCAAAAATGTTATTTGGTCTTAATTGGCTCAAGATTTTCAAGAGAGAAACTCTTTACAAATATGGGGCCAAAAAAAAAAAAAACTTTGAAAAGTTAATAATTTCTTTATTTAAAAGTCAGTTAAACATTTTCATTAATGAATGTGAAATGTACAATATTTAGATGCGAAGAACTGCGTTGTCTTAATAAGAAAGTGCTTGGCTTCGCTAGTCGCTCTCTCTCTCTCTCTCTCTAAGACGATTATTTTTAGTCAGGTTATGATCGGTGGCAAATAGACGTAGATATACAAATTCCTTTCAACAAAATTTAAAGCAGTTAAATCCGGCGATCTCGACGGCCAATTAAAACCACTACCTTTTGAAATAATACCGTTATCGAAATTGACCCCCAACAGTTTCATTGTTTGCCTAAAAGTCGGCTACAATTACTTATATATTAAAGCTGCCTAATTGTAAGAATCTTTGGTATAAGTAAAATTACACAAAAATTCTATGGTTCAACAATTCTCCAAAGAATACAAAAACAGTACGAGTTTTGTATATTTATTCAGAAAGTGGCAAGTAACGACCCGGATAAGAAAGGTTTACTTGTATTTGTATTAAGAGGGAAAATCCGAATTAAGTATTACGGTGCCGTATACAGATCCAACAGAAAGCCAAAATTGTTCATTGCCTACGTAAGTTAATTGGTTTAACCCTTTTTTTTAAAGTTAAGTGGATTATTTAATGCTATTTCTGGCCCTGAATTGGATATCCCTGGTGTTATGAATTCAGTTCTACAATGTTCTACATGTGAATGCTCTTTAAAAAAATGCTTTAAATAATTTTTTTCCTTTTTTCTTTTCCATTTATTTTCTTGAATTCTAAAAAAATACAAGTTGTCTGTCTGTCTGTCGGCCTGTCTGTCTGTGTTCTTGATTGTTTGTGTGTTTGTGCATGTCTTTGCTAAGGTTAAATCTTTGTTTTTGTGTAGTTATCCAAATGTCTGCCTTTCCGTCCGTCTGTTTATTGTCCATATTTGATTTTCAAGTGTAATTTAATTTCGTATCCTAATGCATCCTATTTACATGTCTATTCATGTAATTCACTCATTCATTGATTCATACATTCATTTTACTTTAACTTACTTACATTGATTCTTTTTTGTTTTCGTATTGGTTTTCGTATTTAGAACAAACTATAATGATAACTGAAGGAAATACACAGTGGCAAGTATTTCAATAAGGTGAACTGATATTAATACTCTTTTGAAGAATGTACATTGGTACGGAAAGCTATAATCCTTTTTTTTTTAAATTGTTATATGTATGTATTTCAATTAATAAAACATATGTTTTTTTTAAGAACTTGTTTGAAATACTTTTTCGTAGTTTTTGAAACGGCATAAAAAAAATTAATTTAAAAAAAGTATATTTTTGAAAAATCACAAAATATGAAGTATCTTTTAACAAAAAACAAAAAGAACAAAGTCCCTTTAAACATATTTAACGAAAAAGTACCTTTAACAAAAAGTACCCTTTTAACAAAAAAGTAGATTTTAACAAAAAAGTACCATTCAACAGAGATGTAGCTTTTAACAAAAAAGTACCTTTTAACAAAAAAGTACCTTTTAACAAAAAAGTACCTTTTAACAAAAAAGAACCTTTTAACAAAAAAGTACCTTTTAAAAAAAACGTACCTTACCACCGACCACCCTTTAACAAAAAAGTACCTTTTAACAAAGAAGTACCTTTTAACAAAAAAGGACCTTTTAACAAAAAAGTACCTTCTAACAAAAAAGTACCTTTAAAAAAAATGTACCTTTTGACAAAAAAGCACCTTTTTACAAAAAGTAACCTTTTCACAAAAAAGTACCTTTTAAAACAAAAGTACCTTTTAATACAAAAGTACCTTTTAACATAAAAGTACCATTTAACAAAAAAGTACCTTTTCACAAAAAAGTACCTTTCAGCTGAGAAGTACCTTTTAACAAAAAATACCTTTTAACAAAAAAGTACCTTTTAACAAAAAAGTACCTTTTAACAAAAAAGTACCTTATAACAAAAAAGTACCTTTTAACAAAAAAGTACCTTTGAACAAAAAAGTACCTTTTAACAAAAAAGTCCCTTAACAAAAAAGTACCTTTTTACAAAAAAGTACCTTTTTACAAAAAAGTACCTTTTAACAAAAAAGTACCTTTTAACAAAAAAGTACCTTTTAACAAAAAAGTACCTTTTAACAAAAAAGTACCTTTTAACAAAAAAGTACCTTTTAACAAAAACGTACCTTACCACCGACCACCCTTTAACAAAAAAGTACCTTTTAACAAAAATAAGCTTTTAACAAAAAAGTACCTTTTAACAAAAATAAGCTTTTAACAAAAAAGTACCTTTTAACAAAAATAAGCTTTTAACAAAAAAGTACCCTTTAACAAAAAGTACCCTTTAACAAAAAATACCCTTCAACAAAAAGTACCCTTTAACAAAAAGTACCCTTTAACAACAAAGCACCTTTTAACAAAAAAATGTCTTTTAACAAAAAAGCCCATTTTACCAAAAAAAGAATAATTTTAACAACCAAATACCTCTTAACAAAAAAGTACCTTTTACCAAAAAAGTATCTTCTAAGAAAAAAGTACATTTTAACAAAAAAGCATCTTCTAAGAAACAAGTGCCTTTTAACAAAAAAAAGTACATATTTAAACAAATACAATCTGGGAATTTATTTCTAAAATACATACATACAATACATACAATATACTTTATTGCTATCCAAAGGATAGCTAAGGTAAAATGTAACAAGAAAATACAATATAATAGTCTGGTAGTGTATTAAAAAAAAAAAGTCATTCCTAAAAATTTAAGGAATATAACTATTACAAAAAAGCTTTATAAAATACATAACTGAAATTTAGCTCATAGAATAATTTCGAAAAATAAAAAATGTTGAATATAATATAAAGTAACCTACGAAAGGAAATAATTCCCAGTTTCTATTTATAAAATATGTAGTATCTTTTAACAAAAGTAGGCTTTTAACAAAAAAGATATATTTTAATAAAAAAAAACTAGGTACCTTCTTACAAGAAGTACCTTTTAACATAAATGTAACTTTTAACAAAAAATTATGCTTTAACAAAAAATTGCCTTTTCAAAATACTGTGTTGTGTCAACTTTTAAACTAATGCGCAATAAACTATCTCAAGACCAAATGTAATACTCAGTAGATACAACCCGCATCAGAGGAAAACGAAACATAAACGAGTTAAATCTCTTTTAAAAGAATTACAATTGAACATTTATGTGATAGTCGTACGTAAATATTGATTTCTCATGCCATATTTACTTCTTTCTTACTCAGTTTCAATTTAGTATGTTTTTAAATAATGTGCGTATAAGGAATCAGCACAAAGTACCCTGCAGACAACCTGCAAACAAGTGTCTGACAGTCTTCACTTTTGACGATTATTTTGTGGGCTATTGAGTGACTCGTTTAGCGTTTACACTTTTGAATGCCTTAAAAAAAACAAATTTTTGAAAGCTATAAAGTCGGTTTTAGAAGACATGTATTTTCTAGTGACTTTATCAGATGTTAGATCTACATATATATAATTGCTCAATTCGCATATCTGTCAAAATGAACAACTACAGAAGGTTTATTATTTTTTGCTTTCACACGTTCGTTTTTTGTTTTTATCTGACAAAACCTCAAATCGTTTACAACAGCAAATTTTATACTGATTAACATTTCTATTCACTTATAATGGTTTTTTAGTTAATTAAATGACTTAAAAAACAGCTGCTGTAAAATGGTTTGTTAGTTCAAAATGTTTTTATTTAAAAATTTTTACACTGCAAATTCTAGCTGACATTTATAAAAGCTAATTTTTTTTTAGTTTCACACGACATGTATGCAATTTGCAGTTGAAAGTTTGACAAGCACACTGCTAAATACATGCCGTCTAAAACCACCTTAAAGCAGAGATCGAAAATAAACATTATATACTGTTTTTAGTGTTCTGTACGGTAGAAATATGAAAAACACAAACGCTAAAAGTTTTTGTGTAGTAAATACCTTCAAAAAACTTTCCTCTCTTTGTGATTTTCGTACACAATAAAAAATGTACACATCCAACTCAGCATAGAGATAAGAACATTTCATTAAGAACATTTCATTAATGCTCGTTCGTTTCAGTTTTTCAGCAATTTTTTTACAAAAACAAAATACATAGTGTTTATCGAAAAAGAAAAAAAAAAAACAAAAAGCAAACAAAAGATTAAAAAAAAAAAAACAAAACATGTACACAAAACACACACAGGCTATTTGCGCTGTGGTAGTGCAAATTACTAAGCAAAAAAAAAACAATACTAGTGAGAAGCGTTTCTAAAATTTTTTGTTTGCTCATTCATTCCTTCATCAATGTGAAAAAGTACAATAAAGAACATTAATGTATGTCTACAGAACTACTACAATTCTACTGCTTTAAACGTAAAACTGTACACTACATAATGTTTGTTACTTTCGTGAAAATAGTTATAAACGATATAAAGGGTTGTGTACTAATATACAAACACTAAAGAAATAGATATCGTTCTTAGGTGTGTGTCACCGTACGCTAAATAATGTTCGGTTTATTTTCGAACACTATTTAATAATATTTAAAAAAGTTGACTTGAACAATTAAATTGTATCGGTGATTCTATGGTTTGAATGTCTCCATATAGTCCTAAAAGAGCTCCTTAGTCATTAGTTCTAAGGTCATTAATGGATTTTTAAAGATAAGCACATATTAAATGTCTCTAGGACAAATTATTGTCTGGTCTACAGTTGGCCACTAGTGCTGGTGACGAAGTCAATAGTGAATCAGTACTGTTTCACTTTTGACATTTCCTGCAGGGTAGATGTTTAAGTGTATGAATGTATGTGAGATATTTTGCATATCCTTACAATTGTGTGTGTACTGCAGTTATAGAATTAAAGCAATACTTCCTTATAATACACACAATTTATGTATAAAATCGAATGCTGAGTAAGTAAGAGTGAGTGTATATTCCCCAGTTGGCCACGTCTTAAGGACATCTTTAACAACGGGTACAAGACAACAAGTCGTAGAAGAAATACTGAACACAGCCCAAAACAAATCGTCGACGAACTAACAAGTGGCGACGAGGTCACACAAGACGAGATTTGCGACAATGTCACTCATATTGTTGACGGCTTTGCAATAACATTTTCTTTTCATAATGTCTTCGACGACTAAAGACAATATCTCCTATACAGTACATTCTGTTAAGAATAAGTTTCATTGTCTTAGTGATTGATGTTCTCGGTAATGCGTAAACCGATCTTGCTTCTCCCACGAAAGGTAACGTCAATGCGTCTATTTTTATGTATATACGGTCGTTTTAAATGCATTGGTTTATGATTTATAGGCATTTTAATATATGGCATGTCCTACGGGCCTGTTCTGAAAATCACGTGTTTTGACAATCACGAGCGTGATTTTGTGGTGTTCTGAAAGTCATACCGTTTTTGTGTTTCTGGGTGTGCTTACGGTTATTGAAAATCACACCAAACACACACAACAATGGGACAGTAAAATATCACACGTGTGATTTTAGTAGGCACATGTGATTTGAAATCACGTGATTTCAGTAAAAGTGATTTGCAGAACAGGCCTGATAATGGGTTAAAAGGGAATTTTATTATTCGGTGTAATAAACATAATAAAGTCAAAAATAAACAATCTACAGGCTCAAGATCTTAAAAGTTAGTTTATTTTCACTATCACTAGAAGTATAGATTAAAAACTTGAAATTGGTGAGGTAAAAAGGGTAAAATTTTGTACTCTAGGTACTTTTTGTTAAAAAACGTTTTTGAAAAAATAATTTAAAAAAAGGGTGATGCGATTACAATCCCAATCAACAACAAGACACAAGACTTTATAAAATAGAAACGCAGGCGAGAATATATCTTAATCAAAGACCATGCCTAATTTTACGCCAACTTCAAGAGTACTTCTCTGCGTGTGAAATATCGATAAAAATTAACTTTGTTTAATAAAAATTTTGATTTAAAACGACAATGAAGGTGAAGAACACACGGCCTCCATTCATTATTACCTTTTGCTACTAAATGAAGAGGACTTGACCAACTACTTTTAGAAGGACGGCATATACCTAACTGCATCATATATTCGAACTCGCTTTTAATGATTTTAAGCTTTTCAGGTGGTAGCCTTCTTGGTTTGCAATGAACCGGTGGCCCTTTTGTTGTTATATGATGAGTAATTGAATGTTTTACTGGTGGCAATTTGTTAAAAGGTATCAAAATATCCTTGAATTGTGTTAGTAGGGAATAGTAAGGAGAACCTTGCGAAACCGATCGGCATTATATATTATTCGGAAACTACTCGTTAATAATAAATGTGGTTGCAAACAAATTAGTTTTCTTGTCTATAAGACGGCGGTTTTTAAAATCTACCAACAGGTCGTAGTGGTCAAAAAAATCAAAACCAACAATTGATTGTGGAACATCTGCGATTAAGAACTTCCATACAAAATCTCTTCTAAATCCAAGGTCTAAATGAAGAACGTTTTCAACAAAAGTATTAATAATAGTATTGTTTGCAGCTTCAAGTACAAACGATCCAGGGTTATTATGTTTATTTTGCGCTGTTGTGGGTATGACTGTTACGTCGGCTCCTGTGTCGATCAAAAATCGACGATTGGAAATATTGTCTCGCAAGAACAGGCGACTGACTTATTTTCAAGTCTCCCGCGACTTAAGGCTGTTATACACTATCCCACAAAGTATTTAGTAATTTACGAAAATGCAACCCTGTCGTGATAAGTTGCTATTGTTTTTTAAAAGTGTTAAAAGAATAATTAGATCAGGGAAGCATTTTTGAAAAATACGTAAGACTTTGTGGGATAGTGTGTAACGGCCTTTAGTAGCCTGAATGGTCGAATGGCGTCTCAGATCAGAAGGAAGTTCTTCTGTAACTAAGCTTCTGTAAAGTATCCTGATGGCCTGAAGCGTCGTAGAAAAGGAATGCGGGTTTTCTCTGCTTGGAGGGTTTGCTATCAACCTCAGCACCAGGATCAGATGTGGAAGCCCATTGCACATAAAAGTCTCTAATCACTTTTTTTTCTCACAAAAAAAAAGACTTTCCAATTAAATGTCAGTTACTTAGCTTTTTGACAAAAAGTAAAAAAATTCTATAAGAATTATAAAAATTAATAAAAACCAGTATTTAAATGTTATTTGAAAAATTACTTAGCTTTTTGACAAAAAGTAAAAAAATTCTATAAGAATAATAAAAATTAATAAAAACCAGTATTTAAATGTTATTTGAAAAATCTCGGACAGCGCCGGGACGAATTAGCTAGTACTATATACAAATCAATATCTCCAACTTCGTCTTCAACGTCTATATGCATGACAATGTCGTGCTTATTCGTGTTTATTTGAATTTCTCGACGTGATTTTAAAGTTACAATATTTTTTAGTTTGTTTTATTTCTTTTACATGCTCTTTATGCGACTTTCATACGCAATCCTTAAACTGACAGTGAAGTATAAACTGCATGCAATTCATTTTCCAGCCCGCGACTACCTTCATCAGCATGTTTTCGGCTCTACTGGTTTGTGATTTTTTGTAAATTAAAAAAGGATGTGAGAATTTTAAGCAAACCAAATTATAAGAAAGCATTCAACTAAGTAAGGCAGAAGAAGACTTTTACTTTCATATTGTCGTCAATATATTTTTATTCAAGACAAGTTATAAGACAGTGTCGCTTATACTGTTCCACAAAGAGTTTAATAGGAGACAACTTAAAAGACGATGTCGCTTAGTCTGGGTTTACATTATGAAAGTAGACTCAGAAAGTCTGAGTTTATTGGTGAGAGGGGAGAGGGGAGAGAAGAATAGCATGTTCTCTTCTCCTCTCACCAATCAACTCAGACTTTCGGAAAGAAAACTTTCATAGTGTGAACCGAGACTTATGCTGTCCTTAATAGCTTAATAAAAGACAACTTATAAGAAAATGTCGCTCATACTGTCGCTCATACAATCGTCAACGGCAATCTGGCAAACTGGGATTGTTTGTTTATTTATTTATTTACTTATGTTTGGGTTTGTATTGATGGTGTGAGTGTGCGTGAGAGTTTAAGGAGTTTTTACATGTGTGTGTACATATGGCTGCCTACTCAATTGTAATTCGATAAATCAGAAAATAATTTAAAAAAAACTCACACAGTAACATCTTTGAAATACTTTCATTTGAACATGATATTTCTGGCAAAAAGAATAAAAAAACAAAAATGAATATAAAAATATTAAAACATTTCACATATCCATTTAAAATTTCCATTTACATAGTTAAGCAATTATTAAATATTCGTGTGTGTGCGTTCTTAATGCTGGATGAATATTTCATTAAAAGATTCCCAATACAATTATTACAAATCGAATATAAAAATATAAACATTCTTTTATGTATTTCTTTCTTATCTATATGATAATTGTGTGCAAATCCAAAGAATGACACAACCATTTTTTCGCTTTGGTTGACTCTTAATAAGAATTATTAAAATCATGATGACAATTTGGTTAAGAATTGATATGTTATCTTTATTTATTCTTTTTGGAAGTTAAACATTCAAAACGAATTATAGGATAATTAAGGTTGGAGCTCAATGTATCAAAAAATTAAAAACTCATTTGTTTTAAAACGAAGGGTAATTTTTTGTGAGGTGAGGATGTAAAGAAATCATTGACAAACATTTCAGCTCGAGCGGCTTAAAATTGTCGTGCCGCACGAGGGTTAAAGTTCGTAAGAACAAAATTGGGGGGGAAAATGGACAGAAAAATCTCGTAGCTACGCAGGAGTCGCCCCTATGTAGGTAAAATGTATAAGCAACCACCTTTATTTTAGTGCCCCTAATATTTCTCTAGAGTAAATGTATCCTTTATCTACAACCCTTCAGAGGGTCTCCATAAAAAAACTGAATTTTCCCGAAAATTTATGTTAAAATTTAATTCAGTGTATTTATCAGGAATGAAAGTTGGGAAATTAGAACAACAAAAAAAATCTTTTTAATTGTAATTTCAATTGTGTGAAGGGTTAAGGACAGAGGGTACCATTTTACAAAATAGTACCATGTTAAAAAAGGGACAATTTTAAAAACAAGTACCATTTTACAAAAAAGTACCATTTTACAAAAATGTACCATTATACAAGAAAGAACCATTTTACAAAAAAGTAAAATTTACAAAAAAGTAAACTTTTACAAAAAAGTATCGTTTTACAACAACGTATAATTTTACAAACAGTACCATTTTACGATAATGTACGTTTTAAAAAAAGTACCATTTAAGAAAAAAGTTCCATTTTACGAAAAAGTAACATTTTACAACAAGGTACCATTTTACAAAAAAAGTAAAATTTTAAAAATAAGTACCATTTTACAAAATAGTATCATGTTACAAAGTATGGATTATTTTACAAAAAAGTACTATTTTGCAAAATAGTACCATTTTATAAATACATAAGTACCTTTTTGCAAAAAATTAGGAATGTTCTTATAAAAAAGTTCCTGTTTACAAAAAATACCTTTTAATAAAAAAATCTTTTTTACCAAAAAAAGTTTACAAAATACATTTTTTTGTTTGCATTTAAAGAATAGCTATTTATATACAAAAAAAGGTACCTATTGTAAAAATGACACTTTTAAGCAGTTTATTAATACGGCAGTAAATATTTGTTACAGGGTTTAAAAAATTGCAGTCGAAACCATAAATTGTCGAACATAAAACAAAAATTTGTGTACAACTTTATATTTAATGAATCAGAAGTAAAATCAAATTTTTTTTTCCAATGGACAAATAAAGAAGCGGAAGAAATGGAAGTTTTTCTATTTTGACTGCAGTTTGAAATAAATAAATAAAATTTAATTGTATGCGCTGCATATTAAATGGCTCCAATCCAATATTTTCGAATGAAATATGACTCCTTCAATTCTTTTATTAGTTGTGATAACTAATTTAATTTAGTTCTAAAAATTAGTACAAATGGTTAGAATCACAACCGAATTTAATATAGGGCAATACTGAATATTGGTCATTGCAATCAATAATTTGCTTTCGTCAATAAATTTTGTAATAGAAATGTTTATTCATTTATTGCAGCTAATTATTGATTGTCGGAATAGTTTCAATTCAAGTACAACAAATGAAAATATAATTATTCGGAATTCACAACCAAAAAATAGTTAAAAGCCCCAATTGCTTACTAAATTTTCTGTCAAAACATTTGATAGATTAAAATAATTTTTAATTTTATATTTTAAAATTATCTTTGCGGTAAAAAATGGAAAATGTGCAAAAACTTAATAAATAGGTAAGTAATTTACGTATTCTTATAGGTATGAACATTTATACGTACATATGTATGTATGTATGTATTAACGTATTATTTTTTTATACCCTGCAAATTATATTGGACTACTTGATCCATTTTGATCCTGGGCTGGTCCAATGTAGTGCAAGTATGGACCATGTCATTATTAAAAAGAGTTTGCAGTGAAACGACATGTCTTTGTTTTTTAACGACATGTTTTCGTTTTGAAACGATTTCAAAGCTAATCCTCTGGAGTATACCACGAAGTAGTTTTAAGACTACTCCTTTGTAATGCAAGCTGAGTTATATGGTCCTGCCCTAGGACCTCGTACTGTAAAATAAGCCATTTTTTTCCATTAATTGGGATTACCTTTGGACAAGTCCTTGCTCCTTATGGGCTACATTTGACCGGTTAAAAAAAATATATTGATAACGACTATCAAATCTCTTGTCATGAACACAAATTATGTGTTAATTCAGTTGCAGCTATCACATATTCGGGTATAAGCACAATTTTGTTTCTAATAATCATACTAACAACTAACAATATCTGTTGTTATAACTGATAGAGTACTAAAATTCAAATGTTGCTATCAAAAATATTGTGCTAAGCAACGAAATTTTCAGTAATTGGAACCGAATTGTGTGATAGTACATGCAACCGACGAAATTCGATTGGCGCCAAATTCGGTTGTGATCACGAATCTGTTTTCTCTGTGTATGACCAAGAAATCTATGCATCTACTCTGTGGAAGTAGCTCTACTTCTTGTACTTGTTTTGGCTGCTAAATGCTGTTACAACAACAACGTAAGGCGATATGTCCTCAAAAAATTGTTATTAAATATTTCATTGTGCATTGATGTGTGTGTCCTTTGATTCTTCCACTTTTGTTGTTTACTTCGAAATTTATCGATTCCCTCAAATTTTTTTAAGAACTCAAATCTCAAATAAAAAACAGACGTAAATAAATAAAATTTTCTCTTTGATGTGTGTTTCTGACAGAAATATTTTGGGGCAAAAATACTTCATTAAGTCAGTTGCTTGAAGGGTTCTTGTCCTTTTTAGTTTGATGTAGAGTTTACATATAATTCTTAACTTGAAATCTTAATTTAGACATTACAAGTTCTTAAAGAGCCTTAAAAACTAAATGAAAAACAAGCTAGAACTTATTCCAAGAATGGGTTTTATACTTACATGAATTGGTAGCCAACAGATTGCAAATGCTAAAACAACAACAACCACCATTCGAGTTACACGGCGTTTACCTTTCCTACGTCGGATGAATGTAGGAGTTGATTTGAAGTACAAAAATCCAAAAAAATGTCATCGATAGTCCAAAACAGGCAGCGAAAAATGTTTTAACCATCATTTCAATTAACCATTCCATGCCATCCAATTCAATTGTCCATTCATTTATTCAATCATATGGAAGAAAATGTAAGATTATGATCGAAAGTTCATGCATGATTCATATGAAATTCAGGACAGCAAACGTAGCAATCCACAGGAAAAAAGAAGAAGAAAAAGAAGAGGCATAAAAATACAATTTTAACAATAAATTAAAAGACATTGATTGATGTTTAAGTTGTCGTTTTTGGCCTTCACACTCACATGAACAGAACATTTTCTTGGACATTTTGTGTGTGTGGGTGTTTTCAATGTTATGTAAGTGTGTGTATGAGCTTAAATAAAATAGTACTTTTAAAACTAGTTGTAAAGAGGGTATATTAAGTTTGTTATTAAGTGTGAAACTTTTTAAATATTCATCTAACTTTCTGTTTTGTAAACTACACTCACAATATTCTGTACGTAAAATTAACTGAAATTGTAATATAAAATAAATGAAAGTTCAATTAAAAACCGGTCTACATATTTTTCATTTATTTTTAACAAAAAGTTCATTTAATTTTTACTGTCAAAAATTCATCACCATATTCCGTAAAATCAAATAAATATTCAGTAGTTTTGTAAAATTTTACTGTCAAAAATTCAACACCATATTCAGTAAAAATGATTAAATATTCAGTTATTTATTAAAATTTTACTGTCAAAAAATTGACCCCATATTCAGTAAAAACAATTAAATATTCAGTTATTTTATTAAATTTTCGTTTACTCCACAAAAGTGCCGAATTTCTAAAAAAATACCAGGCAGACACCTGTCCGCTTGTTTTTCTTATAAGCGAGAGAGGGAGAATATTTTTATTTACTTACCCAGTTACACACGTTTGTTTTACTTTTGTTGTACTGACCACGTTGTTTACAGAAGAACTCTCAATTATAAGACACCAGCAGCATGACCGATATGGCTTCGCAATTATTTTACTTTTAAAATTTGATGTATTTAACTAAATTATTTTAACAAATAGAAAATGGAAATTGCTTACACAAAACAAGCAATTCATTTTTTATAGATAAGTAAAAATTAATTTTTGGTAGTAAAATTATATAAAATAACTGAATATTTAATTGTTTTTACTGAATATGGTGTTGAATTTTTGACAGTAAAATTTTATAAAATAACTGCATATTTATTTGTTTTTACGGAATATGTAGTTAATTTTTTGACAATTAATTTATATAAGATAACTGAATACTGATTTGTTTTTACGGAATTCGCGGTTGAATTTTTGACAGTAAAAATTAAATGAACTTTTCTTTGCTTTAAATTACATTTTTATTTACTTTAACATAAAGAAGAATTTAACTCAATCAACGGACAATATTAACTGCAACTGAAAATCCGTATTAATATGCACTAAGTTTTTTGAATAACTGTTAGAATCAGTTAAAAATAAATTTGCTTGGATTTTTAAATGTTTATTTATTTAAAAATGACTGAACGGAATATTTCTTAAATAAACTACAGTCCGTTACTGTAATAATATTGTGAGTGTACAATAAAAATTTTGGTTAGACATTTATTTTGAAAACAAAAACATATTCGATGCTTTTTTTATTCTTGTTGAAAAACATTGTTTAATTGACATCACTAATAAGCAAATTATTGGTGATTTATCTCTTATTGTAAACATTGTAATGTCAAAGCAACTGACATTTCTTTACATCGCTGATGACGTGTCACACTCGCGTTGGCGAATGTAATTCAGCTATTTACTTTCTATAATAATTATTACGTCTGTACCTTTTTATTTTTTCAACAGTTGACACAACGTGTTTAGCTTTTGACAAATACACTTAATTTATACATAAGTAAAACTCCACTCGTGTTTCATTTTTTACAATTCTTGTTTCAATATAAATTCCCAACAGAAAATTTGAATTTCACTTTGAAAACCAGGCAGCAGACTTTACAAAAAATATATATTCTGGGTGGTTGAGTAATTCTAATTGAGAAATTTAATGTCGATTATGTCATGTCCGTCTGTCTTTTCGTCTATTAAAAACCCACTAACTTTCGAAAATCTCAAAAAAAAAGAATACTAATGGGTATCAAATTGTTTCTTGTTATCCAAAGCGGTTTGAGATTTAAATCCAGCAAAATCGGTTCAGTTGAATAAGAGTTATGCATCCAAATGTGGAACCATCTCCTCAAAAAATTGACAATTTTGTTACAAAAACTAACATGAATAGGGGCAGACTTTTGCACAAATTCGCTATATGCGACTAATAAACATACCATAAAATCTCGTGAAGATCGGGCTATAAGAAATATCATTGGCCCTAAATAAAGCCCTCTCTCGAAAAACACTTAAGTACGCGTAAAATCGTAAAATTGTAATAAAAATTTGGTCAGTCATGGTCTTATAAGATTAAAAATAGCATTGTTAAATTTCGTGAAGATCGGTCCATAATTTGCCATAGGCCCCTTATAAAGTTCACTCCTGAAATATTCCAACTGTCGGTGGAGGGTATATATCAAAGATTCGCCACAGCCGAACATAGCACTCTAACTTATTTTTTATTAAAAGGTACTTTTTTGTAAAAAGGTTTTTTTTTTATTAAAACTGTTTTTTTGTAAAAAGGTTCTTTTTTGGACGGAAAGTACTTTTTGGTAATAAAGTACTATAATTTGAAAAAAAGTACTTTTTTTCAAAAGGTACTTTTTTCAAACAACTATTTTTTTGTTAAAAGGTACTTTTTGCAAACAACAACTTTTTTGCAAAGAGGTACTTGTTTTAAAAAAAAATTTTCTTTAGTAAATGTACACAAACTAAAAACTTTCATATCTGTAGCACCAAGATTATATGGTTTACCAAAAATTCATAAGGACAATTTTCCTTTAAGACCTATTTGTTCGTCCATAAATTCACCCTCACATAATATTTGTAAATATATTACGAATTTACTTAAGAAGATAACGGAGAATTCTAAGTATAATGTTAGAAATTCTATACAATTTAAACAAAAGTTGGAAAATTTAACAATTCAGGATAATGAAAAATTAATATCACTTGATGTTGTTTCATTATTTCCTAGTATTCCAGTGGACTTGGGAATTAGAATTATTGAGGAAAATTGGGATAAAATTTCAGGGTTAACAAATATTAATAAGGATTTATTTTTGAGAATTATAAAGTTCTGTATAGTAGATAATAGATATTTTCAATTTGATAAGAAAATATATGCACAAAAAAAGGGGCTACCTATGGGTTCTCCAGCATCTCCAATAGTTGCTGATATTGTTATGGAGAAATTATTAGATACATGTTTAGGAAAATTGACAATTAAACCAAAGATAATAACGAAATATGTAGATGACTTGTTTGTTATAGTTAATGATAATGAGATAGATAATCTTTTATCAACGTTTAATTCTTTTGATCAGAATATTAAGTTCACTATTGAAAGGGAATTGAATTTTTCAATTCCATATTTGGACACATTGGTGATTAGGAAAGGAAGTAGATTATTGGTAGATTGGTATCAAAAACCAACCTCATCAGGAAGAATTTTAAATTATTATTCTAAACACCCGAAGAGAATTATCATTAACACAGCTAGGAATCTAATAGACAGGATATTAACAATTAGTGACAATAGATTTCATAGGAAAAATAAGGAAATTATTGGGAATATTTTGAAGAATAATAGTTTTCCCAAGAAATTGATTTGCAAATTAATAAGACAATACAATATAGATAGATCTCCTAATATTGATGAGATTTCGGCACCACGTATTTATAAGTCATTAACTTATGTACTTGGGTTTTCAGAAAGATTAGAAAACTCGAATATATATGATAAAGGGAAATACAGAATGGCACATAAGGTGATTAATAATGTAGGGAGACTATTCACAAAAACTAAGGATAGATTACTAAAGTCAGATAGGTCGAATTTAGTTTATAAGATTCATTGTGGTGGCAATGATAATGAACAATGTAGGAAAATATAAGTATGTAGGAACAACTGGGACAAAACTGAAAATTAGATTAGCTGGACATAAACATGACCAAAAATATAGGAATTATAATTCAGCCCATGGAACGGCGTTATCAACTCATTGTAGGGATTTAAATCATTATCCTGATTTTGAAAACACATCAATTTTGAATACAGAAAATTTTAAGAAACGTAGATATATGTTAGAAATGTTGCAGATAAATAATGTTCCATTTGAGAAAAGGATTAATTTTAAAAAAGATACTGAGGGCTTAGCTCAAATTTATAGACATTTATTTAATAAAAATAAATAGGTTGATGTAAGGGATAATTATAAATAGGTATTTGTCCTTGATTGTTAATGAAATAAATTTCAGATGGCATAGCTTATTATTGACGGAAAGGGATATTAAAAAAGGTTTTAGGCTTTTAATAAATTTAAAATTTTGTTTTCCTTTTTTGTTTGTTTGTCTTTTTGTTTAAATTTTGTAGAATGGAATTTTAAATTTATTATGATAATTTTGTTTTTTGAAATTTTAAAATTTATTTTTCCATATTTTATTTTTCCATTTATTGTCAAATTTTATTTTATTTTAAAAAATTTCCTGAAGAAGATTTCCAACGGAAATCGAAATATCGAATAAAAACATTTTAATTAATTTTTTAAAAAAGTGACCTTAAGCTTAAATAATTTAATAAAGTATAAAATTTAAAAAAAATTTTCTTATTATTTTTTTATACCCTCCACCACAATTAGTTGTGAAGAGGGTATACTAAGTTTGTCATTCCGTGTGAAACTTTTTTATTATTCATCCCAGACCCCATAAAGTATATATATTCTGGCTGCTTGAGTAATTCTAAGTCGATTTAGCCATGTCCGTCTGTCTGTCCGTCTATCCGTCTGTTGAAAACACGCTCACTTTCGAAAAACTCAAAAGAAATAAACAAACTAGGTGTCAAATTGCTTGTAGTTATCCTAAGCAGTTTGGGATTGAATTTCAGCAAAATCGGTTCAGTAGGACCAGAGCTATAAATCAAAATGTGGAACCACCACCTTCAAAAACTTGATAATTTTGTTACAAAAACTAACATAAATGATGCAAAAATGCACGGAATGACTTAAGATTTTGCACAAGTCCGTTTTATTCGACTAGAAATGACACTGTAAAATTTCGTGAAGATCGGTACATAATTTACCCTAGGCCCCATATATGCCCTACTCCCGGAAAACAGTTTAGTCTCCTAAAACCATAATTAATAACAAATCGTCACAGTTTAAGATAATAATAATAAAAAGACATCATACAGATATTACTCTTTAAACATTCGAACTGTCGGTGGAGGGTATCAAAGATTCGGCACAGCCGAATATAGCACTCTAACTTGTTTTTTTGTAAAAACCTTTTTTTTTTTTGTGAAAAGGGGTTTTTAAATCTACTTTTCTGTGAGATATGGTACTTTTTGTAAAAATGCGAATTTAAGGTTAGACATCGTAATTGTGTGAAACGTTTTTCTAATGGCCTTTTTGGTAAAGTGTACTTATATTTTTGATTTGAATGGTACTCTTTGTAAAAATTTTACTTTTTAGTTAGAAATTGTAATTCTATTCAAGATTATTTTTCAAAAGGTAATTTTTTGAAAATAGTACTTTTTTGATTAAAGATTATACTTTTTGTAAAAATGTCAATTTTTATTAAGATTGTAATTCTGTTAAAGATTTTTTTCAAAAAGTAATTTTTTTGAAAAAAGTACTTTTTTGATAAAAAATTTACTTTTTACAAAAATGTGAATTTTTTGGTAATTCTCAATTAAAATTTTTATGTTTAACTCAATCTATTTTTTCCACTGTTCTTTATACCAACATCAACACAATAGTGGAGAGGATATAATGCGTTTGTGCTGATATTTGTAACAACTTCAAATATTGGTCCTATACCCAACTTTTGAGTATACCGATCGACTCAGTATCACTTTATGAGTTGATCTAACGATGTCCGTCCGGCTGTCCATGTAACATTGTGCGCAAAGTACAGGTCGCTATTTTGGACATAATTTGATGAAATTTGGTATATAGGCTTTAATTGGCACAAGGACAAAGCCTATTGAAAACGATGAGAACCGGTCTATAATTTCACATAGCCCCCCTAAAAAATTCATTCAGAAATTGAGTCTTTGTGACCATAATCCATCTTTTTATGTTGGTATTTAGATTAAATTTCGTCCAAACTTAATTGATTGCAATCTAAATCTCAATGACTTTTACAAAAGTTTATATGTCATAACATAATTTTGAGCTGGCGGGTTCATGATTGCCCATCGGCCTCAAATAGGGTAGACTCGCAAAAATTTGTTCTTACAACTACATATACTTTACTTCTTTACTTGTTTTTCTTGAAATATGTTGCATTTCTCCTAAAATTTTATTTAAATAACCTCAATTAGATTTGTCATGTACAAGTAAAATTAATATTCAATTGAAACATGAATATCATTTATTTTGTTGTGTTTATTTTCTATTTGATTAAGCAAATATAAAACAAACAAAAAATTATAATTATTTCTCCTTTTATTAAGGTTTTACTTGTTTTTCCTGTGGAAACCAGGACATGAATTAGGTTTGTTATATAATAAAAGAAGGACATTTGTAATGGACATTTGTAATTGAAATATGTTTTTTTTTTTTTTTTTTGTCTTTCTAATAAACAAATTGTTGTCGGTATTGTTGAACATGGAAAAAGTTTTTTTTTTTTTTGATTATTTCGACGAAAATTAATGTGAATGAAGCAACAACAGCAGTATGTGTCTTTGAATTTTTTTTATTTATTATTTATAGATTTTTATTATAAAAAGGTTGAGGCATTATGTTTTGTTTGCCCATTAAAAGGTCGAGAAGCATTGGTAAGTGGATTAGACTTAATTGTTTTTTACATCTTAACAATAATATTAAGCATACGTATAGGTAGTTTTATTATAGAAATACAGTGGTTGTCAAAAGACTTCCAACCGAAAACATATTTTTTTTTTTTATCATTTTTTTTTTGAAGCTTCATATATTAAATATGAACTAACAATAATAAATCAAATCTTATCCTAATACTTTATTTTATGTCCTGCCAATGCCAGACAAAAATTTTCTTCATCACGGGTTCTCTTCCTTTAGTTCCTATAAGGAGCATAGGGCCTCCATATATTACGGGTGGTTAAATTTTAAGAGGCGATGTTGAATGTGAACCACACCTAAACGTTATGTTTTTTCTGCATTTCATTTGACATTTCTCAATTTCAGACTAACTCAATTTGAACCATGGAAAGATACACAATCGAGCAACGCGTTAAAGCTATTCAGGCTTATTATGAAAATGGGCGTTCAAATCAAAGTGCATATCGTGCACTTCGTGATATTTTCGGTCAATTTAATCGTCCAAATTGCGTACAATCGCAAAAATCGTGCAAAAAATTAAGCAAGCCGGGTCTGTAGGAGATGTGAAAACACCAATGGATGCTCGTACAGTTCGTACTGCAGAAAATAATGCCGCTGTTCGCGGTAGTGTGGCTGAAGAGCCGTCCACCTCAACTCGTCGTCGTGCCCAACAATTGCACCTCTCACGCTCGTCGTTGATGAACATTTTGCGTAAAGACTTGCATTGACACGCTTACAAGGTGCAATTGTCTTAAGAACTAAAGCCTCTTGGCCATTCCAAACGTCGCCAATGGTCAGAACGGTGGCAAGAAATGGCAACAGTGGTTAATCAATTTTCGAAGAAAATCACCTTCAGTGATAGGGCCCCTTTTTTACCTCAGTGGGCTCTTCAACAAGCAGAATTTCCGCATTTGGGTGAATGATTATCCAAGAGTGGTTGTCGAAAATCCAATGCACCCACAAAGAGTGACTGTTTGGTGCGGTTTATGGGCTGGCGGCGTCTTTGGGCCGTACTTCTTCCAAAAGGAGGCCGGTCAGGCAGTTACTGTGAATGGTGTTCGCTATTGTGAGATGATAACGAACTTTTTATGGCTCGAATCGGAAGATATGGATGTGGACGATATGTGGTTTCAACAGGACGGTGTCACTTGCCACATAGCTAACGAAACAATGGCTCTTTTGTGCGACAAATTCAATGGCCGTGTTATCTCACGTGGTGGCGATGTCAATTGGCCGCCAAGATCATGTGATTTGAAACCGCAGGACTTCTTTCTTTGGGATTATTTGATAAGTCAGCAACAATTCAAGAGCTAAAGGATGAGATAATTCGGCATATCAACGGCATAGAACCTCAATTATGTCTCAGCGTCATCGAAAATTTGGACCATCGGATGGAGGTGTGCCGCCGAGGTCGCCGATGTTTTGTTGCATACATAATTGAAAAATATCAATATTATCATAATAAAAAGAAATGACAATAATTTTCTAAATAATTTGTGTTTTATTCAAAATCAACATCGGCCCTTAAAATTTAGGGTAGGTGCTGCAGTGTCTCTTCTCCTTAAGCAAGTGTGGCCGCTATCATTTAAAATATTTCGAGCTAGTGGGTTCGGATGCAATTCGAACCTTTTTAAGTATTTTACTGCATATTTCGTAATCATAGTTTTAACTAATGGCACATTGAGATCCTTGTGAATATTTGAGTATTTGGAACAATTGTGTTTTTAGTTGAACTGTTAATTTTTAATTTTGGATATTTTTAGTTAGGCTTGAGCTCATCAAACAATCAATCAATCAATCAATTTCTAAAACTTGTTTTTGTTTTAAATGTTATTCTTTATGCGAACGTTAACGTGTGACATCGTGGGATTGGCTGTGGATGCAATGGTGATTCGTTAACGGCTTGAGGATTGTCTTCTTTCCAAAAACGACAATTTTTCATATTGACGTAGCCATGGAACTAGAAGCTTCTTTAAATAGACGAAGTGCTCTATGAACTTTGCGAAAAGATTTATTTTTTCGAAGTAAATTTGCGCAGTTTGGAAGCTTTGTTCTAGCGCTTAACGATTCATGATGACTTGCCCAACCTTACTGCACCGAAATGTCAACACAGCTTGACATGCTCAGCTGTCAAACGATACTAATCAATATCGGAAGTGCTCATGCAGCTAAAAAAATACCCTATATTATTATTTTTGGAGACGGAAAATTTAACATCAAAAGCCAATGGCATTAATGAAATAAAGAATTCCGTGATTGACGGCAATAACGCTTCCAGGTACTCGATTGTTTCTGATTATTCTGCATAGACCTGGCATATTCCCAGAGGATTTAATATAATGTCGACAAATCAGATGAATGAGGAAGCCAGTAAACAAATCCATTTCGTGAAATTATTCGTTCGCGATATGTTACTCTCAAACTAATTAGTTGTAGCCATTGAGACACGAAATAGTTTACAAGCATGCCTCTATGCCGCTCACGATTGACTGTAATGTTCTATCATCCTTCGGATTATGAGGGAATCATATTGGGGATAATAAGTCGGGGTTATAACATGGGGATATATTACTTCCCTTTGGTTCATTAGCAGGCTTATTATCTCTGAGATCACGGCACTTTAGTTCTGGAATGGATACTGGTAAGGCTCCTTTGAAAATCACGTGGTGTCTTCAGTTTATAAACCTAAAAACGCGGAAAGGGAGATCTAAAATGGTCAGCTTTATGGTTATAATTTTTCACTAGTTCTAGAAAAGCTTGGCCTGCTGGCGGCTTTCTCCAGGCGCTGATGTCAAATAACAGAAGCTGCTGTATTTTACAGTGGAGCTTAGATAGCCTCAGCATACATGGGGGCGTAAGTAGTAGTTATATTGAGTCCAACCAGTGTAAGGAGCACCACCCAGACCTTAAGCTAAACACATCTTTCAAGTTCTGACAATCGTTATTTCTTAAAGGAAAATTAGGCAACAAAAATTAGTATACAATTTTCGCTGCCATCCATTCTTCACTTTAATGAAAATATGATTTTCAAGACTTAAATAGAAAGTGGAGAAACCGTGGTCTTCCTTAAAAAAAAAAATGTGACATTTTATTTAAAAAAAATGCAATTTGGTGTCTGTTTCTTAAAAATTTTGCTCCCGAAAATGGTGGCTTGTTTTTTTTCGGGAGCAAAATTTTTAGGAAACAGACACCAAATTGCGTTTTTTTAAATAAAATGTCACATTTTTTGTAGAAAAGAAAACACCATAAAAGATAAGTGTAGGTTTTCATAGGTAAATTACAGTAATAACTCCTTTCTCAATACTCTTATTTTGAATTGAAGTAAATTACGATGATACTTTTATTACTCCTACACACATGCAGTGTTATCTAAGAGGCATACACGTCTGCAAGCAGTCAAGTACGTGAGTAAATGTCATTGAATGACGTCACTCGATTAAGTATTAATGTTATTTTAAAACAAGTAAGAGTGCTGTATTCGGGCGAATCTTGGTGATATAAGAACAGAAAGTTATATAAATAATGTTCTTTAGATATAAATAAATATTTATTGAGCCACGCCAACTTTTCATTTCGTCATGCCGAAGAATATGACAAAATCAGTCTACTAGTTTGTTTCTTTATTTGAGCGGCATATCATGTACATAAATAAATGTGTATAGGTTTGTAAGTGTAAAATCAAACACATTAAAATAAAACTACAACCACAAGGGATTTTTTTAGAAAAATTAGAGGCAGTCGATGTTTTTTGGTCATATCTCAGCCATTTGTGGACCGATCTTGCTGAATTTCAATAGCAAGAAATGGTGGACTATATGTGAAATAAATGTAAAACAACCTAGCCGCTATCATGTCTGGAGTCTCCGGAAAACACATATCAAACGTAAGACGGACAGATGGATGGACAGACGGACATTGTTAAATCGGCTTCTCTCCGCATAGGGACCCAGAATATATATACTTTATAGGATCTAAGATCAATATTTTAGAAATTACAAACGTAATGACAAACTTATATACAGTAGTTTTGACTTAACTGCCTTTTATTTACGTGCACTTTTGACTTAACTGCACAAAATTGATAATTTTTGGCATTATTCTTTACAATCCCATACAAATTCCTTTTTTAAGTGCACTTTCTTTACCTGCACATTTAAGATAAGTGCCCAAAATTTTTGGCATTTTAAAATTATTATCATACAAAAAATTTAAGTTAGCTGCACTTTGACTTAACTGCCCAAATTACATATTTTCTGTAATTATTCTTCAAAATCTTTCTTTACGTGCATTTTGTATACCTGCACATTTTTCATATTTTTGGGCAGCTTTAAAATATTTTCATATAAAACATCAAAGTTAGCTGCACACATGAAAAAATATGGTGGCCACTTCTTCACATAAATATCCAATTTTAGCTGTTTTTAAAAACAAAAATCGCAAACAAGTCAAGTTGTTTGCATGTACCTACATTTATGCATATGGGTTGTGGTTACAGCAACTTTACCATAATTATATGAAAGGAATAGCAAATCTTAGGTCTGGAACAGAATAAAGTAGTTGTAGTAGTATTTGAAGCGGACAAATGCTCTCTAGCGCAACAAATTTCAAAATTTCGATTTTTGCGCTTCAACGGCAACGACTACGTATTCTATTGACACTACTTTAAAACTGCCGTTTTTAATTTTTGACAACTTGCAGTAACGTTGTACTACAGCGACTTTTCTGTCCCACACTTTATCTCGTTCCGTCTAAAAATGCACAAGAAATGACTACAGGTTGTTTGAACGTAATTGTTATTATCAATTTATTAATAAAAACGTTGTTACTCCTCTTTCAAACACTTTACTTTAGCTGCACTTTTATGCAGGTAACCACAATTGCGTACCTGCACATTAAGGCAGCTAAATACATTTAAGATAGCTGCATTTTTGATTTACCTGCACAAAAAATCGTGCAAAGGAGATTGTGCAGCTAAGTCAAAATTACTGTATACCCTTTTCCACCTGTGGCGAAGGGTGTAAATATATACTGCAATGAGGGGGACATTTGAAAACTCATAAACATTTTAGAAAATTATTCTTCTTTATTTATAATTGAGCTTAAGGTCACTTTTATTTCCCTTTTTCGTCAAGAAATTCATTTCTATAAATCTAACTTAAGCCATCTAAACTTTTTTTTAGAAAACAACTAAAGATCTAAACCTATTTCCCTTTTCGTCAACCTATTTATTCTTATTTAATAAATATCTATAAATCTGAGCTAAACCCTCAGTATCCTTTTTAAAATAAATCCTTAATTTTTTAATTTTTTGATTTTATTAAATGTTATTGTTGAATATTAAAAAAAAAAATTTAAAATTTAATTTTTATTAATTGTCAAACACAATTTTTTGTTAATTTTTGATTAAATTTTATAAATATAATATCCTGAAGAAGATTTCCAAAGGAAATCGAAATATTGATGGAACAAATAAACGAACTATTTGAAATAAAAGTCACCTTAAGCTCATTTATTAATAAATAAGAATTATTTTTTAAAAAAGGTCGAAGAAATTAGAATAAAATTACAAACATTTTAGTTTTACAAGGAAGCACATGGTAAATAAAAAAGCCATATTAATAACGTACTTTTAATTAAGTTTTCACAAGAGTACCTCTGAAAAAATGCATTCTTAAAAAAAGAACCTTTTTGAAAAAAAGTACTTATTTAAAAAACTTTTTTAAAAAATACCTTTTTGAAAAAAGTACCTTTTCAAAAAAAGTACCTTTTTGAAAAAAAAAATCTTTTTTAAAAAAGTACTTTTTCGAAAAAATATCTTTTTGAAAATGTTCCTTTTTGGAAAAGTTACCTTTTTGAAAAAAGTATCTTTTTGAGAAAAGAACCTTTTTGAAAAAAGTACCTTTTTGAAAAAGGTACCTTTTTGAAAAAAGCACCTTGCTTTTTGGATCGACTTGTCGTGCTGAAAATTGTAAGTGGGCCGCAAATTAGCTGTTTGTTGTCAGAAGCAAATAACATGTACGCTAGTGGTCGAATATTATAAGCGTTCTGTAAAACAAAAATTTTGACAGACATGCACAATTAAATGTGACTTAAAAAGTTGACAAGTCACATGTAAAAAAAAGGCGTAAAAAAGTACGTTTTCCAAAAAAGTACTTTAAAAACATATAAATAGTATGTATGTATGTACGTACCTCTTTTAAAAAAGTACCTTTTCAAAAAATTACTTTTTCCAAAATTTTTTAAAACAAAACTCTTTTTTCCAAAATTACCATTTTAAACCTTTTTTTTATTACATATTGAATTCACCCACGTTAATATTCCTGAAAGTTTTATATTGTGGGCTGTTTATTGCCAGTATTATTATTGTTGTTTTTCTTTTACATTTAAACTAATTGCAAATAAGTTTTGTAATAGTAAATGTCTCAATTTGTTAAATGTGACGGTGAGTGTGTAAAAGTATGTAAGAATTGTAAGTAATTATTTCATGTAGTTTGTCAGCGTGCTAAATGCATTAATAGGATGAGGTTTGTCTATTGTTTAAAAGAAAAGCCATAAAATTAAAATGAAGCAACAAAACAAGGACATGGAACTAAAACACTTACCGTGACTCGGCTGAAGGTTTGCAACCGGGCGCACTTTTCCACAAACGTGCCAACATGCCCATGTACAAGAAACAGATTAATGTCAATGGGGCCACGTACGATGACAGAAAAAATGAGAGCTGAAAAAAAGAAGAAGAAAAATTGAATAAAAAGATGGCTGTTAGCTCTACGTGAATATTAATTTTTTTTCTTGCTAGAGTAAAAAAAAATAAAAACAGAAAAAAATAAGATTAATTGTTTAGAATAAAACGGTCAAACGCAGAAATAAATGAATTATCGTAAGAATGGATAAAGAAATGAATGAACGAATGAATACATGTAGGAAAACGCTTTAAATTAAATGAAAGTAATTAGTAAAAGAATTTCTCTTATTTTATTTTTATTACCAAATTCATCATTTTTTCAGTTTGTGTGTAAAAAAACTTTTAATGACGTTTACGAAAGACTTTAATTCATTGTACATACAAACAGTTAAGAACTAGCTTGACCTTAGAGTCCGCAAAGGCTGCTTCCTTTCCCACACCTATTTTTACTCTCACTAGATCAACTAATGATGACGACGAACGCAGCAGCTTATAACGGCCTCTATTTTCGCAATTAAATAACTTGGACTATGCAGACGATCAATGCCTACTCTCTAGTTTTGAACCTTTTAATGCCAAATTTGGCATTAAAATAAAAATTCACTAAGGGTTAGACTTCGTATGAACACAAAGAAAACAAATGTCATGAGATGTTGAATCCTTCAGCTAACTTGGCTGTACAGTCTTCACAAAAAGTGGGCTTTTTGCGTGCTGTACGAGCGTTGTGCGGAGCTCTTTTGATTGATCTGTGTACTGTGTCCGCGGAAACACTTTTGTCCATGGACTCTTTTAACTCGGCAGCAATCTTTGGTGCACTTTTAAAGGGGTCATTCCTAATTAAAAACACCATTTTTTTTTTCTTTCCGGATACTAAGCTTTCGAAGACGCCCAGACCTGGTCTTAATTTCAACTCGTTTTTCATTTTGAAAGCGATTTATTACCTTTTGCGATGTTGACTTACTTCTATTAGTTATTTGAGCAATTTCAGAATATGATTTTCCCAATCTATGATTATTAATAATAATATTGCGCTCCTCACACGATAGCTCCTTGCAAGTCATTTTATTTAACACTTTTTTCAATAAAAACTAAATTATTACTACTGATATCAACAAGAAATAACTCTGAATACATTTTAAATGTACCCTTGATATCGACATAATAAAGAAATCAAAATCGCTAACATTTTATAAAGTCAAACAGTTTCGATATTTGGATTTTTATCTAACTTTTGATAATAACATATTTTATTGAAGATCGAGTCTAAGGCGATATTAACTAAAGGTGGTGGCACCACTACAACAATCCAAAACCATCAAAAACAACAGAGTTTTTTTGCATTACATTGTTAGTGTTTCGGGTTCGAAATGCCAATCATTTCTAGCAAAACACTAAAAAAAAAAACCAAAACAAATTGTCTTAAACTGTGCAACCACCTTGTACTGAATTCGGCTTGATCGATTCAATGAATTTACAATATTTTTAAAATAATTTTCTATTTGCATTTTACATAGAAAAGCTAGCATGATATTAATATTATCAAGGCGAATTCATTACTGGATACCTTAAGCAATTTGTTTTTCTAAAAACAATGTCAAAAACAGAAACAAAACCAAACAGAAATGAAGATAATAAACAAAATTTTGACATCCACCAATTATAAAGCTAAAAAAATGGATCAACAGGGCTTTTAAGATCAGCTGTAATGAATTCACCTTGGATATTATATAGTCGAATTCGATATCGATGAAATTGAAAAGAAAGAGTAATTCACTTTTAAAACAAAAATTTATTTTCTGCAAAAATTTTAAAGTTTTAAAATGTCGGCCCCACATTCAAAAGAAAAATCAATCCATTCGTACTCGAATCAATTCGAAGCGGTATTAACAGTATGGTGAGTACGGATTTTCTTGAATCAAGTACAGAAAGATTGATTCAAGTGCGGATTTTCCAAAGCAAAATAATTAAATTATCCATATTCAATCCCGATTTCGTACTTGAAATAATCCAAAAAATGAGATTGATTTAAGTAAAACTAAGATTAAATCAATCTCAAAATGCGCTTGGATTCATGTATTAGAAAGTTGCTTATTAACATAGAGAGAAAAAACATTAAAAATTATAGAAGTGCCAATACTTAAACATAGATCACTTTAGAGTGTAGCAAGGCTTTTGCTGTGCAAAATTATGGAGTTGTCAGGTACTTAAGGATATTTTATGGTTGTTTCTTAGAATAAGAGTGCAAAATTTTACTGGACTGTAGTATATAAATAATTTTACAAAATAGGAATAAATTACACAAACTTTCTTACTTGTTTTTTTAAAAAATTTTTAGAAATTGTTTTATTTCAAAAGAGGTACATACATATCTTGATTTATATGTATGTATATGCTTCACACTGTATACTTATGTTTTTACGTTAGAGAAATCCAATTAAAAAGTTCTAAACAAATCAAGATTTGAAATAAGATTATTTAAGTTTCTAAATTTACCATTCCTCTTTTCTTTTTTTGATAGACTTCAATTATTTTTTTTTTCTGTACTTTTATGCACAATTTTTTCTTTATTATTACAATCTGGAGACAATAAAAGCAATAAAAACAAACAAAAAAAATATATAAATGGGACATATGGACCAAAAAGGGCAAGAAAAGAAAAATTAAAACAAGAGATAACAACTTAAGCAAAAAACAAAAACTTTTTATTCTTGTTTTCGGCAGTGGTTTAAAAACAAAAAACAAAATAACGGTAAAATGATATTTGATATTAAATTACAGTGACTTGAAAAAGAAAACATTTTTATAAACGTAATAAAATTTTAAATGCAACTTTTTTATAGTACACAGAAAGAAAAACACTCGGGATAAATTAAGTTTCATATACTTACTTACTTTAAGTACGAGTCGTACTCAAAAATTCAAGTACGAAGAACACTAAAACGTACTTAAAATAATCCTAAATGCGACTACTTTCGAAAATTATTTTTATTTATTTAACTTATCCAAGTTTGTTGTAGACTACTTCAACAACACCACGCAAGTAGTTTTTAAAAACGATTTGCTTGTTGTGTGTAGAAATAACAAAAACAACAGAACAAGACGAAAACAAATTATTTTCCTGTTCAAAAAGTAAAATTGAGAAATTTTTGCTTTTTATTTAGTGTATATTTTCATTTAAAAATGTACATTAAGTTTTCAAAGTAAAAACCATATCGAGAATGATGCGGGTGTTTTATAATTAAAATTCTGTAAGTTATAAAACGGGTAAGTAATAGGGTATTCATTCGGTTAACCGTTAATCGGTTAACCGATTAATTACTACCCGATTAACTGATCGGTTAATTTAAAATTGGCTTTTTTCGATCAACGATTAAACCGATTAATTTCAGTCGATTAACCGATTAACCGATGTTACAAAATTTGGAATTTTTTGTAGTATTAAGTCATATTTTTTTTGTGTTTTTAGTTATAGGTTAGTTCCTTAACGTCAGTTGCAAAGCAACTCGCTTTTTTAAATGCATTCTACAATACAACAATGTAGAATTTTACAATGTTATCTGTACCAAAGTTCTCCAAAAAAGTTACCAAAGTACACGAAAAAAGTTGTGTTTAGAAATATTTTTTCATACAATATATTTTTTTCTAGAAATACAGTCCTAAAATACAGTACAAAAACAGAAATTAAGGAATTCGGAAATAAACTTTTTTGCAGAATATTCAATGCTGAGCTTTCTCAGGATGAGTAAGATGATGACCTGGCAACAGATAAAACTCTCGATAGTAACACAAAAAGAGAATTAACCGAAACAATTAGAAGTGTTAAGCATTTAAAAAAATTATAACAGGACTCTAATAGCTTAATGGAATATTAAAATGATTAAAGAAAAATGATTGAGAAATTTGATAATCTGTATTATGGGTTGCTTTCGATTTCTCCACCATCTTCGATAAGTAAAAGAATTTTTTCCAAGTCAAGTTTATCAAAATTAAAAAAAAAATCGCTCAAATCCTTAACACTTAAACCAATTTAGTTTTCTAAAATATTATTTTATAAGATCTCCTTAAGCTACGGTCAGACTTATCAAATATTTGACGAAAAAAACGGGCCCAACAACCAAACAAAAAAATCATTTCGCTTAATATCAATATTTATTTTGATTAAAATACCACATCTTACAAAAAACTGTTTTTTGCTATGTCTAGTAGTATAATTAGTTTATTTTGTAATATTAAGACCATCTTAAACCTCACTAACTATTAACAAAAGTAGGGGTTACGCTTATTTGATCAAATATTTAATAAGTGTGACCGTAGCTTTACACTATTGAAATTATTAATAAAATGATCTCACGGTTTATTTTTTAAGCAATACATAATATGTTTTAATTAAAAATATGTATTACATAGTTATTAATTATTTTTTTGTTTGCTAGTTTTAGTTCAAGAATTGTTATTTTAATTTTTTTTTTACTAATAAACTCAAAATAATAAAAAAATTTAATTTTTATTTATTGAAATTACTTAATTTAGAAAACAACCTTATTAACCGGTTAACCGATCAATTACAAAATTAACCAATTATTAACCGATCAAACCAAAACCTCGATTAATTAATCGAGCGATTAACCGATTAAAGCAAAAGCCCGATTAAATGAATACCCTAGTAAGTAAATCAATCAAAATAAAATTCTCCTTCTCATTTCACTCTTGGTTTATTTCAAGTACGAATTTGGGATTGAAGCAACTTTCTAATACATGAATCCAAGCGCATTTTGAGATTGATTTAATCTTAGCTTTACTTAAATCAATCTCATTTTCGGATTATTTCAAGTACGAAATCGGGATTGAATATGGATAATTTAAGTGTTTTGCGTTGGAAAATCCGTACTTGAATCAATCTTTCTGTACTTGATTCAAGAAAATCCATAGTTACCATACTATTAATACAGCTTCGGATTGATTCGAGTACGAATGGATTGATTTTTCTTTTGAATGTGGGGACAACATTTTTAAACTTTAAACTTTTTGCACAAAATAAATTTTTGTTTTAAAATTCGAATTCGACTATATAATATCCAAGGTGAATTCATTACAGCTGATCTTAAAAGCCCTGTTGATCCTTTTTTTTTAGCTTTATAATTGGTGGATGTCAAAATTTTGTTTATTATCTTCATTTCTGTTTGGTTTTGTTTCTGTTTTTGGCATTGTTTTTAGAAAAACAAATTGCTTAAGGTTTTTGTACAAGTTGTAGTATCGACATTACCAGTAATGAATTCGCATTGATAATATTAATATCATGCTAGCTTTTCTATGTAAAATGCAAATAGAAAATTATTTTAAAAATATTGTAAATTCATTGAATCGATCAAGCCGAATTCAGTACAAGGTGGTTGCACAGTTTAAGACAATTTGTTTTGGTTTTTTTTCGTGTTTTGCTAGAAATGATTGGCATTTCGAACCCAAAACACTAACAATGAAATGCAAAAAAACTCTGTTGTTTTTGATGGTTTTGGATTGTTGTAGTGGTGCCACCACCTTTAGTTAAATTCGCCTTAGACTCGATCTTCAATTAAATATGTTTTTATCAAATATTAGATAAAAATCCCAATATCGAAAGTGTTTGACTTTATAAAATGTTAGCGATATAGATTTCTTTATTATGTCGATATCAAGCGTGTTGTTGTTGTTGTAATAGTTTTGCTGTTGTCGAAAGTTGTTTTCTGAAAAATAACTTCCGGATGATACAAGCTGTTGCTGTTGGGTGACATGGGTCGTTCGGATAACTTCTTCGACATTTAGCATATTTTACTATGCACAGCGTAAAAATGGAGATATCCTGTTTTAGACTTGATTTTATAAGGAAATATTCCACTATCAAAACAAGTTGAATTAATGTCGCAAATCAGTCTATTTTTTTTTAATTAAATCGATATCAAGTTAAGTATAATGCTGTTATAAAAAAGTGTTCTTATGTGGTGTGCAAAGTGAAAATGTGCCGAAATGTTGTAAATTTTTCTAATTAGATTTATCCAAGAATAATTTATAGCTTTAGTTATAAGTTATTTTGTAAATTGTTATTTAAGTCGTATTTATTTAAATTGTTATTTGCTTCACTGTATTGTAGACCTTAGATCTGCGATCAGCAAAATAAGGGCGCCGCGTTTTCTCTTTTATTCTCTTTTATACTCTTTTATTACGTACGTGTGCACACAAATTGAGGAGATTTTAACAACATTAACAACAACATATGAAAATTTCATACAATCGCAAAATGTAATAGTGTAGGTTGCCGATCGCAGCCTTACCCAGCGGGAAAACTCAGAAGACCTTCTTACTTCAGGCCTTTTTAAAGGCCTGCTTAAAAGATTTTTTGATTCAATTACTATTCTTATCTAACTGCTAAAGAAAGCCTCATAGAAGGCCTCGGCTCTTTCTTCTAGAAGGCCTTCCTACTCCTTCTTCTTCCCGCTGGGTAGATTTAATTGTAGAAGGTCGAATTCGAACAGAATGGTCTGGAATCGACTAAAAGGTTCTTGAATCTACTAGTCTACAACTACTACCGGTGGTGAACTATAAATACAGGCTGACTCGTAAAGTTTAGCTTGGTATTTCTATTTATTTGGAATTTTAATTAAAAGAATTCAAACGCGTTTATTAAACGAAAATCGTCACAATATGAAACATTCGACAAGTATTGCATAGAATATTTTTAAAGCTTAGTCTAGACGATATGTTGAATCAGCAAATGTATGCTTACACTCATATGCTTAAAAATAATAACAAATGCCTTTATCAGCATATTTCATATGTTAGGTGTCTAGACGATATGCTGAAAATACCAAATTTTTCAAATTCAACAAATGCCTGCAAATGATATTTCAACATACAAGTAAGCATAAAATTTTTGTGTCTATACGATATGTTGAATTGTGTATGTTGTTATGTATGTTGAGTAAGGAGAACATTTGTTTAAAAATTAAATTTAATTTGACAATTCTCTTTTTTATTATTTAATTTAAATTTGTTTTATCAGTTGTCGCTTTAGTACAAAAATGAATAGTTTTAGTGCATATTAATACTTAATAAGTAAGAGTGCTTTATTGGGCTGGGTCAAATCCGCAAAAAATTAAATTATTTAAGGACCGGATTGATCTAAAAATTATTAATAAAGCCTCACAGTTAATTAATTTATTGCAGTTGTACCTCTATGGTATATTATGTGCCGACCAGCAGAATGTTTTATGGATTCGTTTGATACTCACGCCACCATAGTGTCTGTCACACCTTAAAATATTGGTCCTATAACCATCGTTAAGTATACCGATCGACTCAATCACTATCTAAGTGTATGTAAGGATGTCCGTCCGGGTGGCTGGCTGGCTGTCCAGCTTGTACTGCGCAAAGTACAGGTCGCAATTATTTGATGAAATTTGGTACATTAGTGATAATTATTTATTGTAATTAAAAACTGTGAGGAACGGTCCATAATTTCTCAAAGCTTGCTTGAATATTCTGTGGTATTAACCGACTTGTTTATCATATATAACTTAATTTGACCAAATTTGAATAAACTATCATGATTTGTATCAGTTTAGCCTTATTAAAGAGATATTTGGGATTTCTGGTCGGTTGAGTAATTTTTAGTATTAAAAACATAAATTAGAACAAATTTCAATACAATTATACAAGTTTTTTAACGGTCCCCGCTATCTACGGGACCTTTAGTGAGTTGTATGCCGATTATCACAAAATTGCATCGTGTTATTTTTAGCTATTTAAAGCTAAATTGGATCATTTTTTATCACAATATCGATATTTTTACGGTTTAAGGCCTATTAAAATGATTTCCAGGTTAGGTTTTATGTGGAGCATATGGTAAATTGTGGGCGGATCTTCTCCAAATTTAGTTACTAATAATATTTTTTTAAATTGGTTATTAATGGGTTAATATTTTGGCATGTTTTATATACCACGTGAAAGGTATTTGGAAACACCGTTCAGCGATATCCATATTGCTGAGATCAAATTAATACTTCAATAGATATTGGTTAAGAATTTATCAACTTTTATGGTCTATAACTCAAAAACAAAGTTCGTTGGCCAACACTTTTATTTTCAAAGCATTTCTAAATGCATTTTTTTGTTTCTTGCTTGCCAATGAGCTAGAAATCTTGATAAGTTCCGGGGTTATATACAAAATTAAACAAGTAATTAAAAGAATACAAATTTTTATATATTTTATATGCTACCAAATTTGCCGTATGCTGAAAAGCTTGCATACGACTTTCAACAAATATCATATTTGTCAACATACGTAGAAAATTTGTTGAAAAGTAAAAACATTGTGTCTAGACGATATGCTATAATTGTGAACAAACGTTTGCTGACTTCGTTAACAAATGCCTGTCATATGTTGGTAAGCTTACGTTTGTTGAAAAAATTTGGTGTCTACACGTTATGTTGGTGCTGAAAGCAAATTTTTCAACATAAATTTGCTGATTCAACATATCGTCTAGACTAAGCTTAATAATGCTTAATAGAAAGTAAGAAAAAGAAAACTCACTGTTTATTTTTGGTGTTTTGTCTAAGTTTTGATTAGTTTGATATCCTATTTAAAGACTTGAGCGCTTGTAATTCTCATTCGCTTTTCAGTTTTGTTTGTACAATATCTTTAACTTTTCCAAGGTCTTTGGAAAAAGGTTTCCTGATGATCTGGCCTAAGCAACTAGTGAAATTCGCCTACATAGGAACTAGCTTTGCCCCCAACATTTATCAAGAAAAAAAATTGGAAATTTAGCACATCATAATTAATGAATTACTCTTTTCTTTCGAAAGTTTCTAGCAAAATTAAATATGAAAATTGTTTTTCTATGTTTTAGCAACAATAATAATAAATAAAAAATTTTGTATTCCCGAAAATAACTTTGATAATAAATGACTAATATTCGCGAATACGAATACAAATATGTATCTGCGCTAATATTCGCCAAATACTATTGGCAACATCACTAAAAGGAATAATGCAAGGTTTTTTCCAGCAATAAGATTAAGAAGTGAAATGTTATATAAATAAGTTAAAGTTGAGCTGCATATACGAAAAAAGGTTATGATGGTGTTAGTGAACAAATGTGAGTGTATTGATTTTTTCGAACTTGCACTTGCATGTGTAAACCCCAGGTTAAACCTGATGATGTTGTTACCCGAAGATATGATTTCAAATTTTGCCTTGTCCAAAAATAAAAATATAAAATTTTTTTATATTCACACAACCATCTTGTTTTTGCTGTCAAACTGCTTGTATCGTTAATTTAGGCCTTAAAGTAAAAACTTTTCAGAGAAACGAAAGCATTTGCCTCGTTTGTAATTGAATTTATTTTTTGTTCTTTGCTCTTTTCGTTACAATTGAATTTCAACATTTAAATACTAAAATTCAATTGTGAGAAGTGAAAAATAACGTTGCGTATCAAACAACAACAGTGTTCAAAGTGTAAACGTTAAAGTTAGCAAAATAAAAAAAAACCTACATATTTTTTTAAAGAACAACAGAACTCAACAGCAGTGTTGCCTCACAAGGGGATTTATTTCCCAAATTGGGAACTTTAAAGTTTTTTTGCTTGACAAATTTTGTTAGGATTATACATTTATTTCTTTATACCCACCACCCCAAGTGTAGAATGTGGAAAAACTCAGTTTGTCATTAATTGTGAAACTTTTTTTAAAATTTATCTAAGTTTTTAAAGTATATTCTTGGTTTTTTAGTAATTCTAAGTACGATTTAGCCATGTCCGTCTGTCTATCCGCCTGTTGAAAACACCGCTCACTTTCGAAAGACTCGACAGAAAAGAACAATTTTTTTGTCAAATTTTAGACAAAATGCACAAATTCGTTTTATACGACTAAAAATCATAATACAAAATTTCATGTAGATCGGTCTACAATTTTGTTGAAAAAATACTTGTTAAATATTTGTCCCAAGGTATATTTACACAAGGTAGACTCACTTGGGAGTGTAGACATGCTGCTCTATAACAGGAACCGAGTTGTCAACATTGTCTTCATATAAAACAATAATAATTTAACGCACACATAGATATACAAATTTTGGCTCATATACACGAAATTCGACGTTTGGGTTCCAACTTGGGTAAACAGCTGACAAACATATGGGCCAACGAGTTTACCTTGTGTAAATATACCTTGATTTTTCCTAAGCAACATGAATATTTTAAGCTTTTTTCTTTTGAAATATTTTTCATTAGTATTAAAAATATTCTCATCAACACATTTTAATTGTTCAATAAAATTTTATATAAAAAACTATCATAATAATTTGATTAACGCCGATATCTTATACAGAAGATTCCAACAGGTGATAGGCCCAGAGCGTTTGGGTAAGGAATAATAAATGTGTTGAAAATTTATTCACGATTTAATTATTAAAAAAAAAAAAAAACGAATCATCAAATCACAAAATGGCATCTTTATCATATTGAAAAATTGGATAAAAAGAATCTTGAACCCTGGGGCCTAATTCTGGCATTCGTGATCGAGTACTTTCTCGATTCGAAAGTAATTTTATTTTAGTCAATACTGAACGAATCAAAATTATTTTTTCAGTATTGTGAAACTCAAATGAATGCTTTACAATAACGAAAAAATAATTCCAATTCGTTCAGTATTGACTGAAATAAATAGATATTAAATTGCTTTCGAATCGAGAAAGCACTCGATCACGAATGCCAGAATCTGGCCCCTGGAGTTTGCAAATAAAGAGTTAACTAATTCATTGAGGTTATTGAAAATATGTAAACGATGAAGAAAAGAAAATCTCAACATTGGATGCTGACAAGAAAGAAGAATGGGATTTCATCGATAAGAAAGTATTAGCAATAATTATGTTAAGTATTAAAACATCTCACAGTTGGTGATTTTCACACGGAAGGGATATAGCGCCCAGGTCAGTCAAAAGATTTTAATAATAAGATAAAATGACAGTGTTCCTCCAAGAATATTGTTGTCAATCCCAAGAAGAACGTGCAAATTTATTGGAAGCTACTCAAGCAGCGTTATTAAGACGTTTGCAAACAGATTACGGAATTTTTGTTAAGGCCAAGAAATTTTAAAAGATAATTTGGCATGTCCAAAATGCTGCTATAACGCCATAAAAATAAGTAATTTTCAATTTGAATATTTTTAGTAAGGCTTGAGTTCATCAAATTTAATTTTCATTAATTTTATTTTAACTGAAGGAAGGAATTTTACAACATGAAATTTTTATTAAAATTTATTGATAATTTTCTTGGCTGAGCTGGGGCTTGAACCTGGGTTGAATTTACATGTTTCAAGAATAACCACATTCTTTCATCAGAATTCTTTGAGTTCTTACCTCTGCACCACTGCGGTGCCTGCCAGCTGGTGTTGGGCAAAATCTTCCATTCTCTTTCGGAAAGGTTAAGTGAATTAATTCATTATTTTCGTCAAAAAAGTAATTAAAAAAACTTCATTTCAATACAAGAGAAATAGAAGAGAAAAATCATAACAAACAAGATGGATATAAAACAGAATATGAAAGAAAAAAGATCAAACCGAAAGATGAAAGAAATGGAAAGAAAATACGGAAATATTTCATTCTTTCACTGTAGTGAATCATTCAGTTGTAGTAATTCATTCAAGAACGACGCAAGCCTACTGCCAGCCAACAGTCAAACGTCAATCCTTAACCAGTGGTACTGGTGGTTCGAAATTTGCTGTAATTATCATTTGAGGAGGTCCATGACAAAACGCAATTATTACACCATAACATTTTTTTAGATAAACGATAAAATTTAATTTAAGTAATTAGCACATAATTTTTTTAAATAGCAATTATTGAGGTATTATTGTGTAAAAAAAATAATATTAATCACAAATTTATTATTTTATCTGACAGTTTGTTATTTAGATAGCAAATTTGGAATTATTGCGTTTTGGTCCGAATCATACACTGATAGAAAAATGCATCTTCATATTGATGATGCCCTAACATCAGAATTGTGACATCAATGTTACTACAAATGGCATCAATGATGCAAAAAGTAACATCAATCCAATGACTAACGTCTTCGTACAATTTTGTAATTTTTCACGTGTCATCTATTTTATGACATCAATTCGATGCCACATTTTGTATATTATTAACATTGTTTTCATGATTACAATGTATTATAAGAAGCAAAAATTCCTATAATCTATTTTTTTAAATTATTTAGTTAAATACATGAAATTGTTAAAGTAGAATGATTACGAAACCCACATGAGGCATGGTGCTGGTGTCTTATTATTGAGAGTTCTGCTGTAAACAAAGGTCGTAATTCAACAAACGTGAAACAAACATTTGCAACGGGTAAGTAAATAATAATATTCTCTCACTTTGACTTAAGTCAATTCCAATGACATTGACTTAATGACAAACTGTCATTAAATTGATGCTAATGTATCATTTCTCCAATGTTACTGCGTCATCGCACTGAGGACATTTTCGTCATTTCTGTGATGCCGATGTGTCATCCCATTGATGACATAATTTCATTTTGACAATGATGACACTTTGGCCAAGTTATGTTAAGGTTGACATCACAATGATGACAAGTGTCATGGGGTCAAAAACGAAGACACTTGTCATAGTACTAATGTCAAAATACATCAGCGTTATGACGCCTTTTCTATCAATTAACTTTACAAAAACGAAAGGTATTAACTAAACAAAAATTCCTTACGTTTACCAGTTATCTAAGAGTTACCACCAGAGCATAATTTATTTATAAAGTTGACTTTTTTAAAATTTCTTGTAGCGATTTATTAGATGTGTAATTATTGCATTTTGCTCTGAATTATTATATTTGATATTGAATTGCAGGGTAGTTATTGCGTTTTGGAATACTTTATAATAAAGGCAATATAGATTTCAATGTGTAGAATAGAATTCAATCAAAAAATCAAAAAACTTCAAAAATGTAATTATTGCGTTTTGTTATGGACCTCCTCATTTTCAATTTTATATCACATGTTGCTTCCTTTCTTCTGTTTTTTTGTATTCTTTCTGTCAAGACTTTGTCTTGAAAACCTGAAAACATTTGTTTATTATGTTTTTTGTTTACTTTCGTCGACATTTCGTTTGTACAACTTGAAGTACAAATGTAAACATTAGAGCTTGTGCCATATCAATTTTAAGAACAATTGTGATTTAGTTGAACTGTTAATTTTCAATTTCAATAATTTTAGTTAGGCTTGAGTTCATCAAATTTTATTTTCATTAAATTATTTTTACACAAAATTAACAGTTCAACTTTATCACAATTGTTCAATAAGTAATTTTTAAAATCGATTCTTAGAAAATAAATCAATTTCGGCAACGCGAAGAGATGGAAATCGAATGAAGGGCTTAAGGCCTCGTTACTTTTACGTAAACTTATACGTTGCGGATCAGCTGTTCCGTTTTCCTTACCAAGCTTTTGTGTAAATAGGTACTCACGCGTAAACGTAACGTTGCGTTGCGGATCAACCTGATAAAATTAAAATTTCTCTCCGTTTTTACGTATCAGCTGTTAGGATTTTTTTTTTGTTTTCAAGCAGTATTGTCAAAAAAACTTATTAACCAGCGGTTTACTTTTAAATTTTATTAATTTTTTTTTGATGAGAATCTATTAAAATATTAATTTTAATTTGGTGTCATAAAATCCAATGTTAAGGGCAAGGCGAATTCATGTAAACGGTGGTGTCGATACTACAACAAGTAACAACACCAAAAACACAACAATGTATTTTTTTGTTGCTTTCGTTGATCCATATGTCAAAATCACAAGGAACTTTTGACATTTCTCTCTCTAATTAAGAAAAAAAAGTAGCACAGCTGTGTTTTCAACGCCACCTGAAAAATGAATTCGCCTTGGTTAAGGGTTTTTTGTTCGAACTGAAATTATTATCGGCTTTAGGTGTCACAAAAACCAAAAAGCAGCTAACAGCTCTTGTTTTTTTATTGGAAATAAATATTGTTGTAAAAAGCTTAATTTTTTTATTTTATTTTATTCAACAGTTAGATCATTTTCATAGATGGAAGTAAATAAAATTGATAAATAGTTAAAATAGTATTTTTTGCATGTTTCCGGCAGTCTCCGACAGCGGGCTGCTGCAAATTTGCAAAAGCCTTTTCCTCACCTTTTCTATGGTCATTTTATTTATTTATAAGTTTAAACAACAAATATTTTTGTATTTTTAATAAATTCGTTTTATATATTTACAAAACAATAAAGTTACACAAATATAAGCAACATTTGTATGTTTAATGTATTTCCACTTCTTATTTTCTTTTCTATAATTTTTATTTATTAAAAAAAACAAGTATTAAGAATATTTTAATATTTTAATTGCATTTGAAGCTGTAAACACATGAGCCAAAACATAAAAAAGCTGATTTGATTATCGGTTTTATTATAAAATAAAAATTTGAATAAATTTTTGAGAATGCAAATAGAAAAAAATCAGCACATTGTTCCGAATATTCAAATAAACTTAATTATATTAAATAAATATCAGGCCTGTTTTGAAAATCACATTTTGTGAAAGTGATTTGAAATCACAAGAAAGGTGTTCTGGGCATATTATTATGTGATTTCAATACGTTCAGCTACGTAAACAACTTTTTGAAATCACTTTGTTATTTTTGCGACTATTGTAAGATGACCGTTGTAGTGATTGTATATTTCACTTTGTATACTTTCAACTTGGATTCCTTTTCAAGTTTATCTTGGAAACAAGATTATAACTTGGAATTCAAATAAAACAATTTATGTCTTGATTACTCAAAACTATAATTTTTTATTGATCCATATTCTAAAATTTACATTTCTTATATACTAATTTCTTAGAGTTATTTTGAGTGAACAAAAATCACTCAAAGCTTATTACTACTTATTTTAAAATATTGGAATAACTTAATACATTTATGTTTGTGTGAAATCCAAGTGCAATAGCCAAATTTGTGCTGACTATTTTTAATAAGCAACAGAATGGTTTGCACACAAACATACATGAATTTAAAAAGTGCAGTTATAAACAGAGTGTGTTGACACATGTAGAATCAAATTTCTTTATTGCAGTTCAATACACTGCGTTAATGTAAACAATTAAATATTATGTGTGTCAACAACTTTATGCACTCTACTTGATAATGGTAGGTATACTACACCCTTACCCTTTAAAAAAAAAATTTTACAATTGAAATTGGAGAATTTTTTTGTAAAAATTAATTTTGTTTAACAATTTTTTGTTTTTTTTTTTTTTTTTTTTTTATATATAAAGTTTGTTTATAGCTTAGGATTACTTAATTACTTAAACTTAGGCTAAAATTTTTGTTTTTGCTTTATTTTTTGGTGTGGTTCAGTAAAACTTTTTGTTACTGCGTTAATTCTTTATTATATTTTTTTAATAAATTTTTATGGTAGGTTTTTATGTTATTATTAATCTTAACTGATACGTTTAAATCATCTATATCTATTATAGTGTATGGACCTCTGTATGGTGGTTCATTCTTTTTTCTATTTTCTACTTTCACTAATACTAAATCTCCTATTTTTAAATCTATTCTATTTAGTTTTTTATTAGAATCTAATTGTCTCTTTGTTTTCACTTTTTCTATCATGTTTCTAGCATTATCTAGAGAATATTTTAATCTTGTTTTTATTTCATTTGCATAATTTTCCAAATTGTAAATTTTGGGATGATTCATTACTTCATCTCCAGGTAAATGTGGTAGTTTTCCAAAAATTAGTTCAAAAGGTGAGTATTCAGTATCTATGTGAGGAGTTATATTGTACGCAAAAGTATAATATGGGATCCATTCTTCCCATCTGTCATTTTCGACAAAAGATAGGAAATACTCGTTTAGGACTCTATGGTTTCTTTCAATAGTTCCTAACGTCTCATGGTGGTATGGAGTCGAGAATTTTTGTTCTATCTTAAGTAGTTCGCATATTTCCTTCATTAGTTCGTTTGTAAATTCTGTTCCTCTGTCCGATTTGAGTATGCTAAATAATCCGTATTTTAAAATTAAATTTTCCATTAATGCCTTAGCTATTGACTTTGCTTCTTTGGTCTCAATTGGACAAGCAATTATATATTTAGTCAGTTCGCATTGCATTGTTAATATATATCTAAAGTTATTTGTTGGGCGTAGTGGGCCAACAGTATCAATTACGATAGTGTCAAAACTGTTTATTGGAGTATCTGTTATTTTTAGCTGTTCTTTTGTATGTCTAACCTGTTTATTTCTTTGGCATAAATCACATTTTGATACATATTCCTTTACGGATTTGTTCATCCCCTTCCATATATATTTTTGTTTCAATTTTAATATTGTTTTATGTATTCCAAAGTGTCCTCCTTGGGGCGTGTCATGATATAGTTTTATAAGTTTTTGTTTTTCTTCATCATCTGTTATTCTCTTGGGTTTTTCATATAATAATATAGTTATGTCATCATTATTTTGTTTACATGCTTTATTGTATCTGGCCTTAAATTCATCTGCAGGAAATATATTAAATATTGCATCATTTTTGTCGATTGCAAATACCTTATTTTTGGTTAATTTTAAATGAGATGAAAGCTTCTCCAAAAGAGTACCTAAGTGCTTTGGATTATCGCTACATCTAACACGTGTTTCATTAATATCTCTATACGTTTCTAACGTATCTTTATAACATTTTTCTATATCTTCTATCGGCCGTTTCTCTAATATAAATTTTAATTTAGTTGCGCGCTTTATATCATTTATCGAAGTGCAGTCCCACATATGGAGTTGATCAGGCTCTTTTTGAGATCCGCTAATGATATTATTTTCTGATGATTTTTTCTTCATACCCCTTGTTACTACTAATGCTCTCTTTGCATGTTTATCATTTTCTAAAGGTATCATGTTTTTTAAAGTTTTGGAATCAATTTGTATCCGTGATAATGCATCCGCGTTTGTATTATTTGCTCCTTTTTTATATACTATATCAAATTCGTATTCGGAGAGTTCTAGTCTTATACGTGTTAATTTAGAACTTGGATTTCTATGTGTAAAAAGTGAAACTAATGGTCTATGGTCTGTAACAACTGTGAATTTCCTTCCGTATAAGTAAGGTCGGAAAAACTGTATTCCCCAATATATACCTAGTAATTCTTTTTCAATTACTGGCTTGTTCTTTTCATGTTTAGTGAGTGATCTACTTGCATATGATATTGGAAGATCTTCTCCTATTGAGCCTTGTGACAAAACTGCACCTAGTGCAAAATCTGATGCATCGGTTGTTAGAACGAATGTTTTGTCAAAATCTGGATATTGCAAAATGGGTGGACTGATTAATTTTTCTTTTAATGTTTCAAATGCTGTTTGGCATTCTTTGGACCATTCAAATTTTGTATTTTTCTTTAAAAGTTTATTTAGGCAGTTTGCGATATCTGCAAAATTTTTGATAAACCTTCTATAATAATTGCAAAATGCTACAAATCTTCTAACGTCATCAGCGTTTCTAGGAATTGGATATTTTGAAATTGTTTCATATTTTGCAGGGTCTGGTTTAATTCCACTTGATGTTATTAAGTGACCTAAATATACAGCTTCTGGTCTTAAAAAACAACATTTGCTTGCATTTAGTTTTAAATTATATTTTGATAATCTATCAAAAACTTTTATTAAGTTGTTGTTATGATGTTTTAAGCTACATCCAAAAACTATGATGTCATCCACGTATAAAAATGCTTCCGTTTCCAATCCTGATAGTGCTATAGTTAACATTCTTTGAAAACTATTAGAAGATATTTTTAGTCCGAAAGGTAATCTAGTAAATTGGTAATGACCATTTGTTGTAGAAAAGGCTGTGTATGGTCTTGATTCCTTGTCGAGTTCAATTTGATGGAATGAACTTGTCATGTCCAATGTGGAAAAATATTTTGCTCGTCCCAATTTGTCTAAAATATCATCTAGTCGTGTTAGTGGGAATTTATCATTGATTATTTTATCATTTAGCTTCCTAAAATCAACGACTAATCTCCATTTTTTTATGTTGTCTAGCCCTTTCTTTGGAACTAATAAGAGAGGGGCATTGTATGGGCTTATAGATGGTTCTATTATTTTTTGTTTTAGTAAACTTTTTACCTGGGTGTTTATTTCCTCTGTGTGTGTTTGAGGTAAGCGATAGTTCTTTATATAAACGGGGTTTCTATCATTTAGTTGTATGGTTTGGTTATAGAAGTTATTAGTTGTTAAGCTTTCTCCATCTAAATGAAATATTGATTGATATTTTTCCAAAATTTTTGATAATTCTTTTGTTTCATAGCTGTCATTTTCCTCTAGTTTGAGGTCATCTAGCAATTTTTTAAATCTTTCTTTGTTGTTTATTTCTGTTGTCTTATCATTGCTAGTTCTATATATATTATAATTTCTTAGTGGTGTAGTTTCAACTTTTAAGTTCTCTATTACTGTAGTTTCATCTAGAGTGTTTAATAATTTGATATGTTTATTTCCGTTTTTTGGAATTATTGTGTTTGCTAAATATACACCTTTACTAACTTCACGATTGCATACTACTCCGTCTTCATCTATATTTATTTGAAAAGGAATGATTATTTCACTTCTTGGTGGGATTCTAATTGTGTTTATTTTTAATGTATTATTCTGTATTGGTAATATTAGTATTTCTTGTTTATAATTAATGGTAAGTATAAATTTATCATAATCTATATTGCAGTTGTATTTTAATAAAAAATCTCTTCCGAGTATACCATCTGTGTAGATTGGAAAATCATGTTTTACTAATTGTATTTTGTGTTTTAGTATTGCTTCGTCGATTTTTATTATAATGTTGGTAGAACCTAATGATTTGATTTTTTCTGTTGTAATTCCTGTTAAATGACAGTAATCGTCTGCATCTTCATCATATTTGTATAAAAGATCTTCTTTGCACAGAGAGACATCGGCTCCTGTGTCTATCATAAATGTAAGTGCACGATGGGTGTCTTTTATATTTAGTTCTACATAATTTTTAAGATTGGATGATATGCTATAAATTTTGTTTGTATTGGTTTTGTTTTCTGTCTTTACTGATCTTGTTCCGGAGATCTCTGGAGGCCTAAAACCTCCGGACTTTGGGAGTTTCCCTGGTTATTCATATGGTTTATGGTTCTGTTATTGTTGTTGGAATTACGATGATTATTGTTATTGTTATTGTTATTTCGGTTGTTATTGTTGTTATTGTAGTTGAAATCGTTATAACTCCTATGACTGTTTCTATTGTTGTTTTTCATTATATTATTGTAATTATTTCTATTGTTGTTGTTTCTGTGGAAATTATTATTGTTATTGTACCTATTAGTTCTATTGACATTATCGTTGTTGTTTCTAATGAAATGGTTATTCTGATTGCGATTATTTCTATTGTAGTTGTTGAAATTATTCCAGTTGTTTCTAAAATTACTTCCTGTTTGACTTGTCTGGAACAGTATCTGATTTTGTCTGATATCTGTTGCTGTTTCCATTGCTATATCGATGGCTTCACTGAGTTTCTTTACTCTGCTAGCTTCTATTGTTCTGGTTATTTCTTTATTTTTAAGTCCATTTTTAAAAGAGTTGAAAGCTAATGCTGCATTGGTTTTGCTAATAATGTCTCTATGTTCTTCTCCTAGGGTGCTTATTTGGATTTCATTTAATTCCAATGTTAAAGATTCTATTTTATCTGCAAATTTTCTTATACTATCCGTTTGTATTGCTCTGCTTAATTCGTTAATGACGATGTTGGGTGATTTTTTTATCTTATATGTCTCTTTTAAATTCGAAATTAGTGTGTCAATATTGGTTGGAATCTGGTTTTGTCTTAATCTATTTTGGACCTTTGTATTTAATTTTGTTTTGTAGACGAAATTGAAGAATGAAGTGCGTTTATTTTCTGGAATTGTATTACTTATTATTTCTAGATTTGCTATGAACGGGTTAAGTTCTTCTTTTGTCCCTGTAAATATGCTTATTAGTTTTGACACTGATGCCAGTTCTGTGGCATTAAGGTTTTCTTCAGCCATGTTGCACGAGTTTACTGTGTTTGGTGTTTCTGTTTCTATTTTTTTTGTTTGTATTACTGTTTCTATATTTATCCTTTCTTGGATGGTTTCCGGTATTTTAATGTCAATATTTTTCTTTGTCGCTATCTGTATTACTTTATCCCTAGTGTCATGAAAGAAGGCTTCTGCTGCTATCTTATGAGATGAGGTGAGTCTTTCGTAATTCACGTTGAGTATAGTCCTTATTTCTTCTAAGCACTGTAAAATGATCTTTATGTGTTTATCTATTGTATTTTGGCCTATCTGCCTATCTATATTCAAGCATTTATAGGATCTGTCGAAATCTTCTTTTATTGCTCTACAGCGATCTAGAATTTTCTGCCATGTCATTGCATTCAGATTGTGTTAAGGTCGTTTGCCCTGCTTTGATATCTTTTCTTAAGGTTCCTTCTATGCATTTGGTAAATGCGAATTATAAAATTTATTAATAAGACTAGTGTAATTATTAGTAAAGAGAGTTCTATCGGCAGTAAGTTTATTTTATTTTCCTTAACGTCAATTTCATTTATAACGTTGGCGTTAGGACGATCAAAGTCTGTTTGTGATTTACACATGATAAAAAAAATATTGATATAAATTGTCTTGATAGAATTTATTTGTAGGTGTTATTATTATTTTTACCTAAATTTTCTTAACATTAGTCTAGTTTTTATATTTTTCTTAGTTTCTACAGCTTCATTCTATTCCAATCATTTCTCAATTATCTGCTAAAATGTGTAATTTCTGTTCTAAACTAAAAAATTTTTTTTTTTTTTTATACATATATTCTATTCTTAGTTTTGATTATTTATTCTGACATCTTTTGTTTTTTTTTTATTTTTTTTTCTTTTTTAAAATTTTTTATTAATGTTTTTGTTTCTAATATTTTTGAATTTAAAAAATCTATTGTCTTTTTGCAAGTTGTATATTTTAATTCCGACTTTAGTACGTTTAGTTCTATTTTCTTCCTGCTAACAAAATCCCTTCTATTGTTTTTTGTTTTTATATTGACTTTTGGGATTTGTATTTCTATTTCTTCTTTTTTTTGTTTTATTTTTCTTGGCCTAGGGCCTATATTTAGTATTATTGGTTTCTCTGTTACTGAATTTTTTTGCTCAATTAGAAGTTTCGCCCATCTTTTCTCGGCTTCTTCTAATTCTGATAAAATTTCTGCTAGTGTTTCTTTCATCTAGCTCAATAGTCATATACGAATAAAAAAAAGATTTGCACTCTACAGATATGCCAATGCACTTTTGATGTCTTCTGGTGTTGTTGGCGTGTTGTCATCTTGGTGTAATTGTCATCTTGGTGTTTTTGTCATCTTGGTGTTTGTTGTCATCCAATTTGACTAGTTCATGGCTTTGAACTGTCCTTCCAATCCCAGGCTTGGATTAGGGGCCTCTTCTTTTGCAGGATTTTTTATTTTTTTTTTATTTTATCCTTTCAAAGTTGGCAGGATCGCCATGTAGTGATTGTATATTTCACTTTGTATACTTTCAACTTGGATTCCTTTTCAAGTTTATCTTGGAAACAAGATTATAACTTGGAATTCAAATAAAACAATTTATGTCTTGATTACTCAAAACTATAATTTTTTATTGATCCATATTCTAAAATTTACATTTCTTATATACTAATTTCTTAGAGTTATTTTGAGTGAACAAAAATCACTCAAAGCTTATTACTACTTATTTTAAAATATTGGAATAACTTAATACATTTATGTTTGTGTGAAATCCAAGTGCAATAGCCAAATTTGTGCTGACTATTTTTAATAAGCAACAGAATGGTTTGCACACAAACATACATGAATTTAAAAAGTGCAGTTATAAACAGAGTGTGTTGACACATGTAGAATCAAATTTCTTTATTGCAGTTCAATACACTGCGTTAATGTAAACAATTAAATATTATGTGTGTCAACAACTTTATGCACTCTACTTGATAATGGTAGGTATACTACACCGTCATAATAAATTACTTAAATAAAATTTTCAATGTGTTGGTTATTAATTTTTTATGCAATAAGCTATTTTATGTACAAAAAATCAATTGAAGACACTACAAAAATGATATTTGCTTTTGTGACTTCTGCTGTGATTTGTTTTTTTAGTTTAGTTAAAGATCGCTAATTTTCTAACATGAAAGCAAAGTCAATATTTATTAAAAATCGTAAAAGCTGGAAAGAATCACAGGAAAAAATCGCTTCTATCGCGAACATCGCCAAAATTCGCGAAAAATTGCAAACTTGTAAACAAACCCTCAAATTTATTTGAAATCGCTAAATGGGTTAAAAACACAAAATGTCGGATAATAACAAGAAAAAAAATTTGCAAAATAGCGAAAATTTGCGAAAATTTTTAAAATTTCAAACAAGCCATAAAATTGACTACAATTCTTTAAAACTATAAGGAATGGCAAAAATTCGGTAAAAATTGCTAAATTAGCATAAATTCGCAAAAATTTGCCAACAGCGGCATGATTGCAAAGTCTACTATTTATTATAAATCGTTAAATTTGTAAAGAATCATAAAACGTACAGGAACAAATCTCTTCTATCGCGAACATGGATAAAATTTGCAAATCCTTAAACAAACCCTTCAACTAATTTGAGTTCGCTAAATTGGTAAAAAAAACAAATTGTCAAAATATAACATAAAAAATGAGTTATAATTTCAAACAACAAATTTATTGTGTTCGACTATTGAAAATCACACCGAAAAACACAAAAACGATGTGATTTACAGAACACCACAAAATCACACGTGTGATTTTAAAAGCACATGTGATTTGAAATCACGTGATTTTCAGAACAGGCCCATATATTATTTAGTTTTATTTGACCTTTCTTTTTTTATAATTATTCTGAATTATTTAAGCTTGAGGTCTTTTTTTAAAAAATATATGGTATTTATTTATCTTTAGGAAATTAAATTAAATTTACAATAAAAAATTATAAAAAACTTTTTTTTTTCAATATTTGTTATATCAAGTTTTATTTAAAGCGATATTTATAATGACTTAAAATATTTTAAGGTCCATATCTCCAAAACTAAATCCTCAGGCGCAATAACTAGATAAAAAAAATTTATTTTTCAAAGCAATTTTAGTGCTGTGTATGTAAATATATTTGTATAAAATATTTTGCTTTTTGTACAAAAGCGCCGATATCGTTATGAATTGGCGTTTTTAAACAAGAATGCCAGCAACATGTTTTCAAACAAGACTGTGAGCAAAATCAAAACAAATAATAATTTACATACATACATATGTACGAGTACACACATACACTTCAACACCATATGACACGTTTACGTATTTTTCGTAACTACCACTATTTCAAGTCGACCGCAACGTTTACGTATCCGCAACATTTACGTAAGAGTAACGAGGCCTTTATTGTAAAAACACCACTATTAATATTTTCTTTCAATATATCTCTGTCTATTGGTAAGAGGGCAGAGAAGAATAACATTTTCTCTCTCTATCTCTCTCTCTGACGAAAAAACTCAGGCTTTCTGAAAGAAAACATTCTTTTTGTGAACCTAGAGTATTATAAGCTGCTAAAATCATGCCAGATAATCACAAAAGCCACTTACCCTAAGCGTTTGTACTGACGACTCGAAAAAAGGTAGAACGGCTGGTTAGGATTTCTACATAGAGGACACAGAACAATCAGAGGTGAAAAAGTGAAGTCTGACGTTTGAAGAAAGAGACGGAAAGCTTTTTTTGGCAGTGAAAAAACCGGCCTTTACAAACACAAATTTCGTGATAAAAAAAAAAAAAAATAATAATAATAACAAAACACGAACCACGTTAAACATCTGTATTAAAAAATTTGTGGTAATTGTATTGCGGCATAAAAGATGGTGCAAATGGAAATGCAAAAAAGTTAGCTTTCGAAGCAAGAGATAGAAAAAATCCAATGTATTCCATCTCGTGTAACCTCTGTGTGTACTCTGTGATAAAGGAACTGGATCTAAAGGTACTCTTTCGGCTGCCGGATAATTGTATTGTCGTGCAGGCGGAAATATCTGATATAGTGCAGGGTGGTTAACTGGCTAAGGTATTATCGTATTTGGAAGGATATATGAATGTATATTTACTGACAGCAAGGCTGGCGTTAAAGTTCTAGCGGGTGCTGTCGTATAAGCGAGGTTAATTGAAAAATTCGAAAGTGGATACCAGGGTATACGGGTTGCGAAGGTAATCCAATAGCAGATGAACTTGCCAAACGATATGCTCGACTAGAAGACAGATTTGTAGATTTATTCGTTGGATTTCTACCGTTAGTCACTTATTCAGCGCGAGTCTTATAGATTTGCACAGTTGGGGTGGATTCGTGCAAAAAACTGCTCCTTCGCCAGGACTTTATGGCCTGGATGTGATTAGTGGAGGACTTATTCTCTACAGTGGTTTAATAGGTAAGAAATCAGGACATAAATTTCGGTGGTAAATAAACACTAACCGGTGGGGACAGTCAATGACTACTGCAGGAGTTACTTGTCATAACGAGGAAGAAGAAGAAACTATATATTTTTTTGTGTTCGGTATTCGCACGACCTCATTCCGTGATTATGTCTAGGTCTCGGCCAAGCGTATCGTTCTTGTTCTGCCATATAGCACCACCAGCTGATACGCCCGGTCTATAATCAAATGAATGACAGAGGTTGCTTAGATCTGCAAAAGAGTAGAAAGGGTTGGAAGAAAAAAAAAGTAGAGTATGAGAAAGCAAGGAGCCTTGCGGTATCCCTGACTGAATCTTGAACTCGTTTGACGAAACAACATCTATTACAACTGGTATAGTGTGATCTCCGAGAAATTATCACCGACATCAAATGCAACATGTTTTGACAAGAGTGCACCATGCCTGACTCTGTCAAACGCCTTGGCAATATCTAAAGCAATAACCTTACTGAATGGAATGGCGTTACTTTAGGCCCTTTCCAACACACGGGATCCCTGGCACGATATTAAGTGCTGAAATGATTTGCTAAGGGACGAGCTAGCGTCGAAGAGAGAAAAGATAAACTCACTGTTTATTGTTGTTGTTTTTGTTTAAGCTTTGATATTGTTACAAGTAAAACTGTGGCCTATAGTTCTTATTCGCTTAACAGTTTTATATGTGTAATATCTTTAGTTTTTTTTAAAATCTTTGGATGAAGTTTCCTGACGATCTGGCCTAAGCAACCAGTGAAATGCGCATAGGAATAGCTTATCCCTTCAACAATAAATTTCAGTTTATCAATAGTATGAAATGGGAATGTAGCACATTTAAACGAAACCTTGTAAATTAAATTTTTGAATCCCAAGAAAAACTTTGATAACTAATATGCATGTGGCAGTGTAAATAAAACTGAACTGGCAAAATAAAATAAAGTAATTTGTTTTTATTTTTGTTTTTTCTTTTCCCACTTACAACTACATTTAGAGTTGACAAAAAATCAACCAATTGTAGCCGGGACTGTAAGAAAAGATAAACTCACTGTTTATTGTTGTTGTTTTTTGTTTAAGCTTTGATATTGTTACAAGTAAAACTGTGGCTTATAGTTCTTATTCGCTTAACAGTTTTATATGTGTAATATCTTTAGTTTTTCTTAAATCTTTGGATGAAGTTTCCTGACAATCTGGCCTAAGCAACCAGTGAAATGCGCATAGGAATAGCTTATCCCTTCAACAATAAATTTCAGTTTATCAATAGTATGAAATGGGAATGTAGCACATTTAAACGAAACCTTGTAAATTAAATTTTTGAATCCCAAGAAAAACTTTGACTTGTTTATGTTGAGATCGTGCGGGAAACCAGAGTTCGTCTGTTTAGATGATCTATCTGGGTTAAAACTAAGGTTACTTCATCTTTTTATTGGGCAACCCACTTTGAAATCTGCAGGGAGACCTATTGAGAGTAGCTGCTCTGTAAAACGGGCATTGGCGCTATGTTTTACAAATGGACCACTAAAAAACCTAAGTTAGCCGTCCATTTCTTGGATGGCTGCCTAAGCAATCTAACCATTTACATGGGCCCTGTCCCGAACAGTCGTTTAAAGCTATCTTTGATCCAACAAAGCTCAGAGCATAAAGTCAGATGTTGAAAGCCCAGTTAAAAACTATTTCGAAAACAGTGGTTAGGAAATTTTGATCTACCTGCTTTATTTTATGTGCATTAAAACACATACATTGTCCCGTGCGACGACAATGTTTTGCGATCGTGCACTTTTGAACATGGTATCCATAATTGATTTATTCGTGATTATGAGCTGAACATAGTATTTTCTTTGGCCCGAAAATCATATTCTGCCAGAACGATGGAAAAGAGTAATAGTTAGCGATGGCCAATTCTCTGAACGAATTTATTTTGTAGCAAAGTTTGACAAGGAGCTCTCGAAATTCGCAAAAAAATCCTAATACCCTTTTCTTTTTAAATAAGTATTAAAATTTTGAGATCTGGACTTTTGTTAACTTAAACCTTTTAGTTGGGGACATAAGCCAAAAGTTTTCTGGCAACACTGCAGAGTCTGCAGAAACGACAACAATAACAACCAAACAATAATTTAAGAATTTGAAAAGTGTTTTTGCCTGCCTGTTATTTTCTTTATCGATATCGTTCTTTTGCGTGCTTTTACACAATTCACATCCCGTTGAATTTTCTTTTAACATGGATTAATTTTGTGTTTTATTTCCGTTTTAGTTTTTATTTAAAACACTTTTTTACATGGCGTTTTATTTTGTTTAGTTGAAAAGCGTTGTATTATTTTTAGTTAATGCTCCATTTAGTTTTATGGTCTGTATTTCCGTTATTTTTATTAGATATTTAAGCAACAGTAACAGACGATTAAATTGCAGATCGACTCCTTTAAAATGCAGATGTTAACTTGGCCTACAGGCGTTAATTTGTAAGTCTTAAAAGTGTTTCGTATTCATTTGTTATATTCATTTTTTTTTTGCATTTTCATGCAAAAAGAATAAAAAAACTTAACAATTTATTTATTTGGCATTTTTCTGACATGACTTGGAGCAGTCAGTACAATTTTGCTCTAACTGATGAATTGTAAGGGCCATCACAATGGAAGTAATGAAGGCTTGAATGTGACAGGAATTTTAAATTTTATTTCACGTTCTTTTTTCTTTTACTAGGAATTATGGTTAACTTATTGCAGCTTATTTTGTGACTTTTGTGACGTTTAGGAAGGCGGAAGTTTTATTGTTTATCAAAAAAGTTTTCACGTTATTGAAAATCCATTAGGATTGTGAGCAAAATTTTAAGGCGGCGAATGTAAAACGGGAAACATGTTGAGCTTAAAAATTGTTAATAAAAAGTCTGCAAGATATTTGGGATCAAAATACAGTAATTTAAATTAAATATGTTTGTATGTGATGTTATAAAGAACTATACGTTTGAAATTTCAATAACACTCAATACAAATTAGAACGAACTATTTTGCATACTGAGTTTTTACATTAACTTTTTGATTGTAATTAATTACAAATTTACGGAAATTTGTAGTCTCTGAATTTTGATAAAATCTATTCGTTGTTTTAGTAATTTTCCATATGGGAATTTCCATCATGTCGAACGTGACCTTACTACACATTTAAAGTGAAAAAAGTTAAAATAAAATGGATTTTTATTTTGACAATAGATTTAACTTTTAACTCTTAAATAGCCGTATAACTGGCGCTATTGTTAATTTTGATAACTTTTTTGTTTGCAAAACAATTACAAAAAAACAAGGCATTCGCACGTAAAAAAAAACAAGTGACTTTCGCAGCCAACAATTTAAACGCCTATGCACTAATGTCTCTTTTACTATGTTCACACTTGAGTTATTAAACGCGTTCAAGCAAAATGTTGATTAAGTTAATCAAAGCCGTTCACATTATATTTGAGACGATTAAGATGACAGATGATTAAGAAAAAATCACAACAAACAAATTTATAATTATTTAAAATATTAAAAAGGGAAAAAATACTTTTATAAAGTTATTAGAAATAATCTTCTTAATCATTTTAATGATGAAATTGTGAAAATTTAGGAATTATTTAAGGAAAAAAAAAACATTAAGCAGAAATCGTTGCCGGTTGTACACGCTCATGTTGGCCGATTCTACATTATACTCAGTTTGAGGTATGTTCAGTGGATTCTATGTGATTAATGAAGTGATTTAGTTGTAATCATGTCAACTTAAAGTGATTAACAAATCACTTCAATGTATGGGTAATCATCTCGATTTTGATGTGATTAGAGCTGAATCAAGTTAAACGCGATTAAGAACCCAAGTGTGAACATAGTTTTAAAATTAGTTTTGAGTTTTCCCATAAATGATTTATACTTTTTTTTAAAGTTAGTGTTAATCATTGTCGCATGTGACCTGTCGCACGTGACATTTTTGCCATCATTATATATATGTATATATGTTTCTCTTTTTTAAGAAACTATTTATAAGCGAGCTTAGTTAAAATTTGTTCAAATGAACAGAAGTGCTGAATGCAATAGGTTCGCCCGGTGGCCGAATTTTGACCACTTGACAGTTACTGCAAATATAAATTTTTATACCTGCATACTATGTATGTACGTATATAATATGCATGTATATATGATTCTTTCTTCAAATAAGGTTACTTAAATTTAAGAAACAATAAGAAATGGCTTTTCAAATGCGTATCTTTTTATTCGTTACTTTCATTTCGCTAAAAAATCATAAAAAATTGTAATTCATTAAATTCATTATTAAAAAATTTTAAATTATTAATTTTCCCTGAAAAAGTCATACAAAGGCGTAACGAAGTATCAGATAAAATAAATAGTTTTATAGAAAATGCTTAATAAATAAATATTAATTAAAAAAAAAAATAAATGACTACAAGACTACACTGCTGCAAAACATCAGCCTTATTGCGTCGTTTTTTTACAATAGATTAAAGTTCTTTTATCTGCTACAAGAAAACGGCACAGTCGTTTACGACAACGACAACCACAATAAGGCCTGGAACAGAATAAAGTAGTTGTAGTAGAAGCGGAAACTGACGAATGCTCTGTAGCGCGACAAAGTTCAAAATTTCGAATTTTGCGCTTCAACTTAAACTGCAACGACGACTACTACTATTCGTTGATACTAGTTTAAAACTGCCGGTTGTAGATTTTGATAGCTTGCAGCGCTATTCGTAACGTTGTAGTACAGAGACTATTCTGTTCCCCTCTTAAGTCTGAATATATTTCGAGAGAACCAGTGCTCTTATACATGTGTTTACATGTATGTATGCAAGCAAATGTTTGTACTTACATAAATAAATTAGGTATATAAAAAAATAATTTTCCAATTTTTAATTTTTACACTTACGATGTCGCACGTGACCAACCTTATATAAGTAGTACCAAGATCACAAACCTTCTTATTTTTCAGAAAGGTTTCTTTTATTTTAATTCAATAAAAATTCTGATGAGCTTTTTGCATTTACATGCGATGCTCTGATAGAAAATGTTGTTTTTCAATGTCGCACATGACACTGAAATATGAGATAGAACAAAGAAAAAGTTACAGTTTTTTTTGTAATCGCATTGTTTCTTATGCATTCTTTTTTGACTCTTTAAGTCAATGCAAAATATCTGCTTTTAAGGTCTTTTATAAATGCGAAACGTGCACTTGATGTCGCACGTGACCAACTTTATATAAGTAATACCAAGACCACAAATCTGCTTATTTTTCAGTAAGGTTTCTTTTATTTTAATTTTATAAAAAAACCTCTGTTTGCTCTTGATTTTTAATGAGCTTTTTGCATTTACTTTCTACGCGACGCTCTGATAGAAAATGTTGTTTTTCAAATGACATCGAAATATGAGATAGAGCAAAGAAAAAAATTACAGTTTTGTTTGCAATCGCATAGTTTCTTATGCATTCTTTTTTTTTTGCCTCTTTGTACTTTCCGAAAGATTTTAGAGCTAAAAAGTCAATGCATAATGTTTCTTTTTAAGAGCTTTTATAAAAGCAAAACGTGCAATTAAAATTTAAAAATTAAAAAAGTTGTACTTGCTCGACTTTGCATTCATAAATCTCAGAATAGGTTATAAATAAATATAATTTTTTTTGATTTTTTTTTCATCTGCAAAACCGGAAATGAGCAATTTACATATTTTTTAACCAAAATTAGCTTAAAGTGTCCTTATTATATTGTAAAACTTTTATTATGTACTCTTTATAAGAGGATATAAGGAAGGCTATTTCACTCAAGGGAATCCGCGCAAAGTGTCGCAGCAAGTTTTTTGCATTGAGAAAGGACAAAGTGGGTCTTTATTTCTGCAATCTACCTAATCGATTTTTATGTAAAATATTTGCTTTTCGTTTTTAATTATTTTTAGTTTGGAACTGGAGGTGACGCAGACTCACTCAAGTTTTAAATAAGAAGAAAGGTGCAAGATCTTCAGTGAAATCCCCTGTAGCCGAAGCATAATATTCGAATGGCTCAAATATCTGAATAAATACTTGCAGCAATTCAAAAGTTTCAACAGTTTGAATTTTTAAATTAATAACGTTTCAATATTAAATCAAAGCTGAAAAACTTGTTTCATTCATAATTTAAAATTGTTACAATTTTATTTCTCAAAAAAAAAAAAAAAAAAAAAATTAAATTTCAATAATTTATCCACATTGTTTCAATAGGAGAAGGACAATATTGTTTTTTTAAAATTCAATAATAATTCAATGCCAAAAAATATTATATGTCTATATTGTTGTCATATTAAGCTTATTAAAATTATGATAACTTTAAATTAATATTGTTCCATATCGAAAATAACAATTTGAACATTTCCCAGACTTTCGTTAATGTTTCTTATTGCTTTAATATTGATTTTAAGTTTTTTCTATGGGTGTTCTTATCGCACCATAGCGACGGATATAAAAGCATTCTTACTTTTTTTTTCTTAATTTTTCTTTAGCCAAAGAGATTTAAGGTTGAGGAAAAAAATTAAAGTTATTCTTTTATTTGTTAAATGGCCAAATAAACAATAAAAAAACTTTTCTATTTTACAGTTAAGTAAATGTTGTTTATTTTCTGTCTTGAACGTGTTGAGGCAGAAATTTGCTACAAGTACAGGGTGAATGATGAATGTTGCTGCATTAAGGCTGGGTTTTTTGGGATCACGGTTTAGTGAATTTGAAAACAGATTTGTGCTGCCAAGTTTGTATACACACGCAGAGACAAAACATGTTTAAATATGGTCACCTCTATATGTTTAATTTAACCATATTATTGTCAGTGACAACCATATTATGGTTAAATTAGTCCTCCATCAAGAAGCCACAACCATATTATGGTTGCCTCTATACATGTTATTGTTAAATATGACAATAATTTGTTAAAAAATTAACAATAATATTTTCCTCTTTTTAAAGAGCAACATGCTATGGTTGAAAACCAACCATGCTATTATAAGTGTTAAACATTTATTAGTTACTTTTAACCATAACATTTTCGGAGGCAACCATATTATGGTTGTGGCTTCTTGACGGAGGACTAATTTAACCCTTATATGGTTGTCAGTGACAATATTTTGGTTTAATTAAACATATAGAGGTGACCATATTTAAACATGTTTTGTCTCTGCGTGTGTATACAAACTTGGCAGCACATGTTTTATCTCTGGGTGCAAAATGTTAACGGAAAGCTTAGTTTTGCTTAAAAATATTAAAAAAAAATTTCATTTCGCTGGAAAAATCAGAGTTTTAGACTACGTTAAACTAAGTTTAAACCCGGCCTTTTTCAAATTTAATTGATTTAATTATTTTAGTTAACTCTATTTTAAATCATATCAAGAAATTATTAAAAAGTATAAGTTCATTATAATTTCGTAAACTTTCTGCTTGCAATAACTTCACAACAAAAAAATTCGCGGACAAAAAGGGGGGGAGAAGACCTTGAAGGTCAACGGAATCTAGAGTTTCTCAAAATTTTTGCCGAATTTCTCTGATAATATGCTTGGCGATATGACAAGTTGCTCATCATGAGTCCGAATCCGGCTGCTAAAAGGATAACGGGTACTCCTGAACTCCCTTTAGATTATATAAGTTAAAATATTTTTTTGTAGCATCTTTTATTCGCCACCCTGTATACTTATGAGAAGTTAGGACTCCATCATCATCATCATTATCAGTTCCAGATGACCTGCTTTGCCTTTTAACACAAGAAAGATTTTTAACCCTTTTAAAAATAGTATGTTTAATTTTTTTTGAAACAATTTTAAGGGTCGCTTAGAAATTATTTGTTTTTCATGTTTTTCGTTAATAAAATGCACTGTAGGCAAGTGTCGTTATTTGTTTTTTTAAGTTTTTTTTAGAGTAAACAAAAGAATTCAAGAAAAAAGAAAAATAATTTTTATTTTAGACATTTTTAATTTTTTAAAAATCTGTAGTTTTTTTACTGATATTTTTTTTAAAGTTGAGCAACAAATCGGCTCTATTGAATAGCAATTATCGTTTTTAAATTAAAAACAATATATATTGTGATTTTTTTGTTTTTAAAAAATTAAAGAAAGAAAAAAAAAAAAAAAAACATTGCAAACAATTTGGCATAAATAGCGGTGCATGCAGTCGAGCTAGCGAGGTAGCGGCCACTGCATACGACAGACGAGTAAACATCATATTTCAGACTACACGAGGCAATTTTTAAATACTTCGGGTAAAGCCAAAATATTTTTACTGTTGTAAGGAACCGCCGGTTACTCCAGGTTTGAAGCTGGGGTGCTACTTAGTCGCGTCCAGGGTCCTATACGTAAATTTACTCGCAATAAAAACATGCTTACTTAAATTCCGGTTTTACTATTTTTCTTTTATTTTCACTTCTGTCTATTTATTTTCCTTACAACACTCTTTACAAAGTTTTATTCACACCAGGTTCTAGGGAGCTTCTGCTGCCTCGTGATGCCTTCGTTACTACCAGAGCCCTACCACTCCCGCCCTCTAACTCCTACCCTTCGTTTACCGCTCAACCCTCCTTCCAGACTGGATGTAAATCTCAGTCAAGATGAGTCGGATGTAAATCATCCTCGCTGTACTGGTTGAAAAATCAGTGCCGTATTCTTCACTATCACGGAATTGGTATTACCAATCCCCTACTATAATATAATTTTCACTGGGTATTGTTTCTTGATATAACTGCGTGCTGTATTGCATCGGTTGATTGCTTCGGTTTTCCTTATCTCACGCTCTTGACTGCTCTTCTCTGCTGCCACCTCTCTGTTGACACTACTCTGCTAACGCCTCTCTGTCACTTCTCCTCTGCTGACGCCACTCTGTTGACTATTATATGTACTCTGCTAGTCAGTTGACCCTCCAATTACCCCGAACTTAGTTTATCCTCCTGAACCCCATTGACCTGCGGATAACTGTTATTAAAAATAAACAAAGTTGGCGGATGTAAATCCGCCCCCAGTGAATGGATGTAAAATCCATTGCCCAGTAAAATATATATCAATAATGCATTATTTGTGTGACAAAATTGCCTACAATTTTGGTATTCCCACAGTTGTGAAAGTATTTGAAAAAAACAAGTACTGTCTGGAGTGTATTTCTTTCAATTCTTGTACACTATTTAAATTGTGTGACGAACAGTATCGTGCTGCATTTGTCATTGGGATTGTACAAAAAAGTTTTGTACACATCTTTGATTTTTGTTATGTTTTTGATTTTCAAATACATTTATGCAGGCATTTACTCCACAAGCAATCAGTCGAAGTGTTAAATGGTACCCGACCAGTAATTCATCTAAGTTATATACGGTACTCCACCAAGTCAAATCTGTGGCTTTTTTTGTTCTACACTAGATTAAAAGTTAAAAACGATTGCATATGGATAATGTTGAAAAAACTACGTGAAGATAGGTCAATAGTTTACCAGGGGTTTTTAAAAAACTGCAGTCAAAGTAGAAAAACTGCCATTTCTTTCACTTCTTCATTTGTCATTGGCACAAATTAACTGTTGCTTTATCTTCTGATTCATTAAATGTGAACAGTCGCTGTCAAACAAACTCAAAAAGGCGAACAGTTGTACACAAATTTTCGTTTTTAGTTCGAAAGTTTTCGGTTCCAACTACAGTTTTTTAAGCACTGCTCGAAAATCAGTTAAAAACGCAACAAATGTTGGTGAAATTTGGTTGGATAAAATAACTAACGACACGATTCACACATATGGACAAGTCACAAAGTGTTCTATTGGATCGTATTGGTTGTATTTGCTATAATTTTATGACTGTTTTAAACATTTTGTTTTATTTTTCATATTAAAATATTATTTGACAGTATAACTTTGTTGCCTTTGCATGTTAAGTGTGCTTTTTATTTCTGCATGTAATAAAAAAAATTATGTTTTTCCATTATTTGTTTGTTAATTTTGACTCGTTTGTAAATATTTTTAATATTATAATACAACAGGCTGTTCACAACAGTGCTATTAAGCCTAATAGTACTTTAGTTCTTAGCACTTTAGAACACTTTGTAAATTGGCCAAGAGATTTACTAAAGTTTACAAAAAAATTTTGTTAAAAATGACAGGGGAATCCCGCAATTAATTCCCGGGTTAGCGGGAATTGAAAACAATTGAATTTACCGGGAATTCCTAGGCTTTTTCGTCCCTTGAATCAGCGAAATTTCGGTTGGCAAAATGGTATTGCAGATAACAACTGATAACCGATAACAAAATTTCAGTTGCGTTGCCAGTTATTAAATGTGATTACAGATGGCGGTAAACGGCCTCCAGCGTTAAGGAGCATATAGACGACATGTTTTTGTCATCTGACATGTCAAATTTTCAAGTCACATGTAATTGTGCATGTCTGTCAAAATCGCTGTTTTACATAAGCTTTATAATATTCGGTCACAAACGTACATGTAATTTGCTTCTGACATTGTCTCTGTTTTTTTCGCATTGTTATTGCAGAAACCAAAGTAGTGCTCGGTTTCAAAATAGCTTGCTGCCGCCATGAAAAGTTTTATTTGCGCCGTAAAATAGTTCAGCCATCTTAACATTTTTTTTCTTTTTATTCAAAGATACCAATTTAGGATTTTATAATAAAACGGTTTTAATATATATATTCACATAAATTCTATTCAATGGTAAGATGATCAAACATATCACGGTATTGTAAAAAATTAACTTCAGCCGGCTAATGATTCTGTCAATAGTGGACGCCGCTGCCGGTTTCTTGCCGGCATAGCTTTCTGATGTCAGATGGTTTGTCAGAAGAAAATAGAGCACGCTCTAATTGAAATTTTGTCAGATGACTTTGCGTCTGACTTTTACAGAAGCAAAGTTAAAAAGGTAACACACGACATGTATGTGTTTTGCAGTGGAAAATTTGACATGTCAGATGACAAAAACATGTCGTTTGCGGTCGCCTTTAACTGACAATTTCAATTGCTTTTTATACGTTATTTAATCAAAAACATATTTTTGTTTGCCTTTAAGCTTTTTTTTCTTATGAAAAATTCATTTTAAAAAGTTCAAAATGCTCTTTTAAAGTCTTCTTATTTATTATCTTGTTGAAATTTGTTTCACATACTATTAAATAAAAATAAATTCAATAAATTTCCATCGATTTCTTTTACTTTAATTTTATTTATTATTTATTTCAATCGCATTTTTGTAATATTTTTAAAATTAATTTTTGTATAACTTTAAGTTAATTCTCTTTTCCTTTTTCTATCTCTCATTGCAGAATTTGTTTCTCTTGATTGCTTTAAACAGGATTATGTTATTTCGTTGATATCCTCTAATGCTAAATTTTGGTGAAACTTTAGTAAGTATTATTTTCTAATATTAATATTTTTTTTCCGCATTAACTTACGTCTAAGCTTAATTCGTATTAGAAAACGAAGGAAAAATTTTTTGAGCCAAATAATATTTTGTTCCAGGAATAATAAATATGTATAGGTGTAAATTTTCTCAAAAAAAAAAAAAAAAAAAAAAAAAATAAAAAGGAAAATACAGTGAACTCGCGAAAACGTGAACTAATTTTTACCAAGGGTGTTCACGTTTTCAAATTTGTTCACGTTTTCGATTGTAAAAATTTTAGAAAAAGTTGAGCTCGAAATAACTTCAAACAAACAATTAAATATCAGATATTAAACATTTAAATTTTTTATTTATTTACTTTAAAAAAATACAATAAAATAAAATGTTTATATGTATGTACTAACAAATGTTATTAAAAATTGAATAAAATAAATAAAAAACAACTAATATAAGTTTTTACACAAAGAAATCGCTTATTTTCTTTTGGTATGTGTTTTGTTTTACCATCTTAAGAACAGCCTTTTCTTTGAGATCATTCAAAACCCTTATTTCAATTTGGTCAACCTTTTCATTTTCAGCCCATTTTAAGACTTTATTTAATGCTTCCACTGCTTCCTTGTGTTTTATGATTTCTGGCTGTTCTACAATAGAATCACTCTCTTCCTCACCTTCAGATTCATTATCAATTTGAAAAATTTCACATTCTGTCTGGTTCTCGTCGAAATTATTGTTCCATTCTTTCACTAGAGAAATGGTAACGTCTGCCTGTAAAAATTGTATTAAATTTTTAAAGAAAAGTTAAAAATTTTCTATAAAACAAACCTGAGGACTTAAAATCTGCAGAATACCAACCGCTCTTTCTTCCAACTGTCTTATTTCTGCTTGCCAGGTTTCTCTCAATTCACCTAAGGGTACGTTATCATCAGGGTCCTCCTGATCCGAAACTAAATCTAAAATATTTTTCCAACATTTGAACAATACTTCTTGTGTGATTCGACTCCATGCAGAGTCTAAGAGAGTTATTGCTTCTCTTAATGAAATCATTTTGATTGACTCCAACAAATTTAATTCATTTCCTGCAATTAAAGCCAAAAGGCTGTTTCTATAATGCAGTTTTGTAATTTTAAAAACATTTTGATCCATTGGCTGGATTAACGAGGTTACATTTGGAGGCAAAAACATTGTAGAAATGAAACCATCCTGAGATATCAACTCTCTTTCAGGAGGATGCGACGGGGCATTGTCTAATAATAAAAGAGCCTTTACTGGCAGACCCTTTTTTTCTAGAAAAGCCGTAACCTAAATAATCTATTGCAAATTTAAAAATTTTCAACCATGTATAATTAACTTACCTCAGGTACGAATGAATGGTGAAACCAATCCTTAAATAATGAAGACGTCATCCAAGCAGACTTAGAGCTTTTATAGTTAACAGGGCATACATAATTTTTGAAGCATCGGGGCCTTTTTGCCTTTCCAATAACAAAGAGCTTAAGCTTATGTGATCCTGACGCATTTGAACAACACATAAAAGTAAGTCGCTGTTTCTCCATTTTAGCGCCGGGTGCAGTTTTTTCCAAGGATGAAACAAACGTTTTTTCCGGCAACTGTTTCCAATATAAACCGGATTCGTCAGCGTTATACAACTGATCTTCACATAACCCGAGCTCATTCATTTTTGCTCTTAACTTTATTTTAAACGGATCTACCAGATGTGGTTGAGCAGAAAGTTTTTCTCCGCTAATTTTAAGCAGTCGGACACCATACCTCTTTTTAAAATTTTGTAGCCATCCGTCGCTTGCATTAAATCCGCGATTATTTTCATTAATTTCGCTTTCGCTTTAAGCATTAGTCCACTCACTGGCATTTTCTTATTTCTCATGTTTACAAACCATTTATAAAGATTTTTCTCCATTTTCGGAAGCTCTGATGCCCGTAATGTTTTGCGAACTCCTGGCCCACAAATTGTGTTGTTAACACATGCTTTTATTGCTTTTTCCTTATTTTTTATCGAACAAATCGTTGATTTTGCCACTTGATATTTTTTAGCTAAGCCAGTTACACTACCACCTTTTTGTAATAGGTCAACAATATCTGCCTTGTCTTTCAGACTTAAAACTTTTGCCTTTTTAGATGACATTTTTATTAAATATTAGCACTCAGAATTCAAATTTGGACTTTAGCAAAATAATAATATTTTGTATTTAATTCTTAACTGACAGGTTGTGTGTTTATAGATCAAATATAATGGCGCAACTAAATCAGTAAAGGTTCATACTTACATAAACAATGTGCATACATATTCATTTGCATGTATTGATGAAAACAATCAACGTAAACATACAAATTAGTTCTGGGATTCCCAAAATTAAAAGTAAATTCAAGAAATAAAACGAAAACAACTCAGAAAACTTTGTTCACGTTTTAGAGCTTTCAGACTTTGTTCGCGTTTTAGAGTAGTCAATGTAAAAATTAAAGTGTTCACGTTTTCGAGTCGTTCATGCGTTCGAGTGTTCACGTTTTCGCGAGTTCACGTAATAATAAAAAAAGAAATTACCTTAGATAACTGGGAGGCGGTGGAGTCCCCTCCCCATTAGTAACATCCAGTAAAAACTTCGCTTTATTTTTTAAAAAGAAAATCTTATTCCACTTATTTTTTAGGAACTTTCTTCTTTAACTACTTATTTTGCAGATGCATGTCGGTAAAAAATAATGACTTACTTTTAAATGCGTTCATTTTGGGACTTTCTTGTAAAATTCATTGGTTCTTTCAGTAGATTTGTAAGTAGTATTTTAACTTTTTTCTGATTACTCAACAAATTATTTTGTAGCTGTACTCTGCAGCAATAGCCTTTTATCTACTACTGCCGATCGCAAGAAGTTTAGCGACTTCAAATCGCAAAAGTATGCTTAAGGCAACTAGAAAATTTTTAATACACTATGGCAGATCGCAACCAAAACGCACATACACAGACAAAAATACAAATGTTAAATTAACAGTCATAGTAAACTTTTGCAAAAGTATGGACTTTTGTTTTCAAATTAACATTGTTTCATATTAATTTAAAATGAAAAATGTTAAAATAACATTGTTCAATATTGAATTCATAAAATCGTGTTTTACTTGTTTTGTTTAAAAACAACAACTGCATTTTAAGATAAAATCTGCTAAATTTCCAATTCATACAATTGATAAACTGAAATTTATTGTTGGTGGAATAAGCTTTTACTATTTCATGTTTAAAATTATTCATAAAAATTACGAAAATTCCCGTATTCTTTTTGTTAAAATTATTTAGTTAAATATATCAAATGTTCAAAGTAGAATAATGACAAAAACTGTATTGGGCCATTCTGCTGGTGTCTTTAAATTGTGAGTTCTTCTGTAAACAAAGAGGAATACAAAACAAAGTGAAACATGTTGTAATAGGAAAATGAATAATAATTTCTTTCTCTCTCTCTCTCTATCTCTCTGGTTATGGGTAAGTGCTTAAAACTATTCTAAAATAAACGCATATGCTGACTCTGAAGCCTTTTCTCACTGTTATTTCACACACAAATCAAATTGATTCGACGTGGAATTTTACGTTGTTTTCACTTGAAATAACTTTCATTCAACATGATTAGTCGTGTTGTATTAATATATGTGTGTGGCATTTTGACACAACATCTTAAGTCGAGATAAGATAGCAAGAAAGTTTCTAAAAGAAAAATAATAAAATAAACCAAAATTAAAGAAAAACTTCGTTTATAATACAGAATTTTAAAAACGTAAACAAAAATGTTTTCTGAATTAAAATTCGTATGATTAACAACATTTTTTCAGCTTTTTAAAATTGACTTAAGATGTTTTGTCAAAATGCCACAGATTTAAATATGATATTTTACTCAAACTTTACTGGAATGTTAAATTAACATGAATTAAAGTCATTTTAAAAGAAAAAAAATTGTTGTTCGCAAGTTAATATTTATGAAGCATAAACACGACCGAAAAATGTAAAATCAACCTTGTTTTCAACGATTTAACATTCATTTTTTTCTATATGCTCAAGTTTTAGAAAATGATATTTGATATGATATGAAATTTAATTCAATAGTCACGTTATTCTACCTACGAAATGGAAACTAATCATTTGTTTCTCTAAAAGATTAAAATTTCAACTTAAACTGTCTACTTTTCTGATTACTGGGAGGAATTAAAGTGCCAAAAAACAGCAATAGTCGTTTGTAATTAAATTCAATAGCTACTTTATTTTCCCCACGTAATGTAAAAGCGTAATTTCTTTCTCGAAATATTTTGAATAAAAACTCAAACTGTCTACTTTTAAGATTACTGAGACAGAGAGGCAGTAAAGTGTCAATTAGTTACAGCAAAAGTCTTAAATCTGTTTTAGAAATGCACCTTAATTTCATACTGACTTTATTGTCCCTAATTGAAAGTGTTACTTACCCCTTTATCAGCAATTGCATAGAAAATTGTACTGTCGTATTTACTTGGCGAAATTAAAAAACTATTTTTGTTTTCAATAAAAAGCGAAATCAACCGATTTTTTGTGAATGTAAAGCAAATTTTATAAACTTGTCTTCATAACCCATATGATACCCTTCACCATGCTATTTTAAAACAAATTTGCGAGGGAGTACCCTTTTTTGGGCACCCATAGACAATCGTGGACACGCCAGAACATCATTATGTTATGTGGTTAAGAATCGTATAAAAGTTATTTGTGCTGAATATGTTTTAGATATCTTCATCTGTATGCGATTTGTTTGCCTCTAAGGGCCATTATTACATCCTAATGATAAAGTTGCTGATAGTTAACGTAAACAATAGCTATCTTGAACGAAAAGTGACCAATAAGTTTTTTCCATTATTACAACTGTCCGATAAAATAAAAAATGTAATTTATATACTGTGGCAACATTGCAGTATATACCGACTACTTTTGGTTGTTTAAAATACGTAGTGGCAACGACTTAGTTTTGTTTTATTTATTAATAAAAAACAAAAGTAAATTTTTGTGCTTTATTTTTGGTTTTAATGGTAAATTGTTTTGTTTTTTGTGTTAAATTGTGTTTTTTGAAAAAGTTGAGTAATTTATGACTATCATTGAAGTTACCATATCTTCAGCAGAAAATATGGCATCTTCAAGTTCTTTAAGTTCACTTGTAAAGTAACCATGAGACCAAACCTGATGTTAGCTTATCAGTCTCTTTTAAGGTTAATGTTAACTTGTAATAACCAAAAACTATTTATCTGTCAGATAGCATCCTAAAAATAACTATTTGTAAGTTGTAATAATGGCCCTAATAGTGTTTTCACACTTAAGGTTTTAACACAAATTTTGGTTTTAACGTTAAAACCAATCATTAAAACCTGGTTTTCCCATACAAAATAATTTTGTTAAAACCATCTTTAAACCTTTTTTGATTTGGTTTTAAGTAGATTTTATGAAACACAACCATGTTTTAGTTGTACTAAATTCAGTGCTACCAAGTTAAAAAGATTGAAAACAGCTGATAGTGTTTAGTCCCAGCAAGTACTTTATATCACAATCGAATCTGTTAGGAGTCAGCTTCACATAACCCCATTTTTTCGATCATGAATTATACTCTTGCTGTGAGAAAATCAAAGAATTATTCGTAATGCAATTTTCTGATTCTTTTTTGAGCATTTAATGGTAGTTTTTATAATCATTAGTTAGTATTTTTCGTCTCAGTTCTTAATCGTAAATTAATACACATGTAGCTTTTAATTATATTTTAAATAACACAGCCCGACAAAATTAAAAAAAATGTTTGCTTCTTTGAATTTATCAACTGATTCTAGTTAATTTGGGTGCGCTGAATTCAAATCTGTAATCAGTTTGTCTCTATCAGCTCTTGTTTTCATGATATAGCTTTTTTATACCCTCCACTTATGACCTCTATTTATGACCTTCTGTTAGTTTTTTCAAAAAATTTTTTCATCAAAATTTCTTATTTACAGTTATGGTAGTTGCCAAAAAAAACATTTTTTCCGTAAAAAAATTTTTTGTGTAATTGCTAGCTGATTAACGGGAATTTTATATGTACAATATTCTTGAGAACGTTATTTTTTCTTGTTGCACTCCAATTGAATATCGGAAGTTAGTTGCTTGTAAGAAGTGGTTTATTGCAGTTGGCAAAGTTTATTAAAAAAGTGTTGATCTATGGCAACTACCATAACTGTAAATAAGAAATTTTGATGAAAAAAATTTTTTGAAAAAACTAACAGACGGTCATAAATGGAGGTCATAAGTGGAGGGTATAAAAAAGCTATATCATGAAAACTAGAGCTGATAGAGACAAACTGATTACAGATTTGAATTCAGCGCACCAAAATTAACTAGAATCAGTTGATAAATTCAAAGAAGCAAATTGAGTGTTGGCCTGTGTAATTTTTGAATTTTTTCTCTCTAATAAAAGTGCCCATTGATTATATAAAAATATTTTATTTTAAACCCAACAAAAGTTATCGGGTTCTCGTAAATGAAATAAGAAACCATTCGCACTAACATTTATTTTCATTAATTGACAGAAATGTTTGGGCTTTTTTTAGCCAAACTTTTAATATGTTTGGCTGACACGAAAATTTATATTTTTATCTTTTAGTTTGACAAAACGAATGAACAAAAAAAAAAAAAAATCATTATTTTAATATATTGACGATATCATATTATATATTATGCACAGGGTTAGTTTGGGCTTTTAGCGTTAATCATTTACCCCCTTATTCATAAAAGGTATTTCAGTTTTATTAAAGGTTAATTAAACAAATTTTCATATAAAATTGTCTTGTAAGCATGGAATAATGTTCATGAATAAGGCCTTTAATCGTTTGTAGATTTAGTTGTTTATTTTTTGTTTATAAAATAGCAAATTTTTGTCGGAAGATTCAAAAATTTCCAAATTTTGCGTATATTTGTGTTGATGCAATACATCAGAATCAATGATAAACACGATTTTTAATTTTTGGTAAGTAAGGGCCTTTTGCGTTATAAGTAACGATATTTGAACTCTTTCAATCGCTCAAGTGATAAATCAGTTTTTAATCATCCAATGGGATCTAAGAAGACTCATTTAGGTAATATTAAAAAAAAAATTATTACCCAAATGCTAGCTGCGATGGCGCTCAATAAAAATAAATAAATTTAAAAAAATAAAAAAACGTCAAACCGATGAAATATTCTAAAATTTATGTATTTTTTATATAAAATATATATATATATTATACAAATTTACTTAATTCTACGAGAAATGAATTTTATTTTGCAAAAAATTATTAGACAAACTGTGAGTTAAAACCTGGGGCCAGATTATGGCAGTCGTGATCGAGTACTTTCTCGATTCGAAATCAATTTAATATCTGATTATTTCAGTCAATACTGAACGAATCGGAATTATTTTTTCGTTACTGTAAAGCATTTATTTGAATTTCACAATTTCACAATAAAAAATAATTTCGATTCGTTCGAATCGAGAAAGCACTCGATCACGAATCCCAGAATTAGGCCCCTGATTTAATAAAACTTGTAATGTGAACGCCAAATCAGCTGTAAATAGTTTTAATGTTAAAACCTGGTTTTAACTTTAGGTGTGAAAACACTATTACTAAACCTCAAAAAAACTTACGTTAGTTACCCTTGTGTGGGGGTTTTCACACATATGCAATTTCTGTCTACTTGACTGTGGCTATAAAGTACGTTTGTTATCAAAGTCATGACTTACGTAACATTAATGATGTATTTATCCCGTTGGTTTATCTACAACAAACCATACAAAGCTTCCCTACATAAAATGAAATGAATGTGCGAATAGTCACATTTTTCACGTTGGTGTTAAGAAAATGATAGAAAGAAATGACAGAAAACTTGTTTAATTTCTTGTAGGGTTTGTGTATTTTATGTAAGCACTCACATTCAAAATGTACATTGCATGCAGTTCGTAATGGAAATATTATATTATTATATCAAAAATATTCATACTTGCCGAACGAAAATTTTGTCTTTAGTGCAAACTACATAGAAACAACATTTGTATTGAAAACCACACACGAGGATAACTTACGTAAGTTCTGAAATATTTCTTTACCAAAAAATATTTTTTAATCAAAAAATGTGTTTTCAGTATTAATTTGTTTATTGCAAATAAAGTGAAGAGGTTTCTTTAGTGTACCTCAACAATTTTTTTGGTTTATCGTGTAAAAATGATTAATTTGGTGTGGTTTTTCACACAAGGGTGCCTTTTATGTTAAGAAAAAGGGTTACATGGGACCTATGGTTAGTTTTGGACCTACCAGGACAACAATTTGTCATGACATAGTAGCTATCGTAAAAGTTATTATCGCCAATTTTATTATCAATACCAACATTTATAAGAAAGTTATGGCATTAAAAGGGAGTTTGGACCAAATTTAATATAATATCAACATAATAAAATAAAATAAATAAAAATGGGCCCAAAGACTCTATTCCGAAAAGAAGCTTGTATGGGGTTATGTGAAATCATGGCACGATTCACACCATTTTCAATAGACTGTAGTTTGAACACAAGATTTACAGGGACAGCCAGCCATCCGGATGGACGGACGGACACTATTAGATTTGTTCAAAAAGTGATTCTTTATCGGTCGCTATACTAAAATGTGGGTATATGGCTTATTAATAATGTATCTAACTTTCTCAGAAATGATAAAAATGTAAAATGTTTGTCCTTATAAATTTTTTTTTTTTTAATTTTTAAAACAAAAATTTTAATTATTTTGCATTAAAGAAAATTTATCGCTACTTATTTTTCAATAACTCCGAAACTGTTGAAAATATAAATAATGGTTTCTTGTGGTTCATCGGACGGTTTATGGTTTTTAATCCAAATTTCATTTTTATTTTAAATCATTTTATTAATGCCAGCCAGCGCAGTGGCGGAAAGGTTAAAACTGCAGAGAATTCTAAAGATGAAAACGTGGCTGCTATCGGAACATGAAAACTCGACCCGAGTTCAAGCCCCAGTTTAGCCAAGAAAAATTACCAATAAATTTTAATTCATTTCATGTTGTAAAATTGCTTGCTTCGTTAAAATAATTTAATAAAAATTAAATATAATGGACTTAAGCCCGATTTGAAATAAAAATATTAAAAGTGTTAAAAGAAAATTGTATTTCTAATCATTGAAAAGAGCACGAATCATCAATGTAATGCAACCTTATATCAATACGATATACACCTAGGCCTATACCGGGCCTGTTGTGCGTTCCTTAGAGACATGGAGAATTAAGAAAGGGTTTTCGCCGGGGTTAAAAAACTATGTTTCCCGTACGTAATTCCCTAAAGATTTCCAGTCAACGTTCCCCAAGGATCTTAAGACTAATATAACATCATTCCCAAGGTGTTTGGATTTCAATTCGACAAAGGTCTGCTAGTGGCAGAGAAAGTGTTCCAGCGTTTCGCTTCCCTCAACACACGCTCTTCAATCGTCAGATTCTGCCCGTCCAATTTGGTGCAGTTGTTACCGGTCATCATACGCACCATCATACTGACTTCTATTGACTAACTCCTATTGAGGAGGCTTCCTGACCTCCTTTTGTTTGTGTTACTCTATAAAATCTTAGTAGCCCTACCCACAGTTCCATTATTCTAACTGGTGGACGGGGTTTCTCTAGTCCTCGCTTTCAATTCCCCTTTCGTTGCCTCAAGCGGTTTTGCATTTGCTAGGTTAACTGCTCCGAGTTCTCTTCCGCTGGTAAAACGTTAACGTTAACGACTAACCTTGAGTGGCCCGGTAGCCATATGATACGGACCCTACCATCAGAGGAAAATGGCCTTCTTACAGTCCAATAAGGTCTTGGACTTAACCCTTGTAACTGATAATGCCTTTTGGCTATCGAAAAATATGTGGACACCCGCCCCTTCTTCGACGCGACCCATCTCACACATTTCGTAATTGCACGAACTTCCTAAACGGTAGAATACTTTGGTCCTCTGGTTCCTCAACATAGACCCCCATGCTCGTCTTATCTCCAAGTTTAGAGCCCTCCGTGTAGAAACATATGTTTGCTCTAAATTCCCAGTCGTCCAAGATGCCCTATCAGGCATCATTATCTCGCAATTCTCGAAAATAGTTTAACAGTTTTGTTATCAGAACTACCGGGTATTATGTATAATGACAAATTTTTTCTTTAAATCCACTTTAATATCGTTTTCGTATTAAATTTTGAATTATAAACAGCGGTTTAACAGTCACACGCTTTTAACATTTATTTTTATTTTTTGCTCTTTTAGAGAAAAATTGTTTACGTCTTGAATGGATGTTTGTGGTCAAAAATAAGTGTCGTGTTCCCATTTTTTGTGAAAATTTTACGGCAGCACGTGCCATTAATGTGGCGTGAATTTAAGGCTCCAGATTTTGTCTTGAAAACGAAAATGTGTAAAAAAAAATTTTTTGTTGGTTGATTGTCTGCTTTTATTGCTGATAAAACGAAAATTGTTTCGTTTTTAAGACTCGCAAATTATTGCTTGAGTGTGTTGTTTTGGTAAATGTTATTTATTGTATTCGGAAGTAATAAATTAACACCACCACTAGTGGTGAATACTGTCATTTCGTGTGAAATTTTTTTAATATGTATTCATCCTAGACCGCATAAATTCTGGGTGCTTAAATAATTATCTCTAAGACGATTTGGCGATGTCTGTCCGTCTGTCCATCTGTTAAAACACGCTCAGTTTCGAGCAATTCAAAAAAAAAAGAACAATATTGATGTCAAATTGTTTCCAATTCACCTAACCAGTATGGCATTGAAATCCAGCAACATCGGTTGAGCAGAAAAGATTTTAAAATCAAAATGTGGAGCAACCATCCTAAAAAATTGATGATTTTGTTACAAAACAAACATAAATAGTGGTGGAATCAGTCTTGCCAATTTAGCCATTTAGTGGCTAGATTTAGCCATTTTTCACCCTGTTTAGCCATTAAAAAATGAGTTTAGCCATTAGCCATTTTTTTAGCCACTTTTCAACTTATTTAGCCATACAATTTTTTTTCCGTTTTTATTTTAAAATAATAATTTTTATTTTGTTATAAAAATTTATAAAAGTAAAATAAACATTTTTAACAATTAAAATGCCTTTAATTTAAATCAAAACTTTTACAAATGCTGAAAATCGCTAAATTAACAGTATTCCAATATTAAATTTATAAAATGGATCAACACAAACATCAGTGTTTCTTTCTGGTTGCAAGTATTTCAATAAAGAGATGCAGGCGGCAACAAATTTTTTTTAGAAATTTCAGAATTGACTATAAAATTGCTCTCACTTCCATGGTCTAATGCTGAAGTAGAGAGGGTATTTAGCCAAGTAAACATCGTTAAAAGTAATTTAAGAAATAGGTTACATTTACATTTTCGATTTTATCAATTAGGTAAACATTTTAACCATAGCAATAAAATATTTATACCAACACCACAACAGTGGTACCCTCATGCGTTTGTGCTGATGCTTGTAACACCTTTAAATATTGGTCCTAAGACGTATACCGATTGACTCAGAATTACTTTCTGAGTCGAATTAACGATGTTTGTCCGGCTGGTGGTCTATGTAAACCTTGTGCGCAAAGTACAGGTCGCAATTTTGGAGATTATTTGACAAAATTTGGTACATAGGTTCTAATGTGGTGAAGGGTATCGTATAGTCGGGGTTGACCGACAATACTTTTTAACTTGTTTTTAATTGTAGATCTGGACTCAAAAGGTTGGGTAAATGTTGTCGTGATTATGATTTACCTTCAAATCATTTAAAACTAATAGGCACGAGTTCCTCCTATGAGATGAACAATACCGACATCAAATTGATCGATGATTTAATTTTAAATATCTATCAAAATTTTAATTTACGTCTTTTCTTATAAAACAAATTGATCTTAACTTACAATTTCATCGTAAGCAACTTTAAATGAATTATTTCTGTGTTGTTATTGAATTTTAATATGTTTTTATTTAAAAAAAACTTTTAGCCATTTTTTAGCCCATTTTTTTAGCCATTTTTCCCCGTAAATTTAGCCATTTTTGGTCACCAAGTTTTGGCAACACTGGGTGGAATACACATGTATAATTGATTGTTTGGCACAAGAAAGTCAATAAGCTTTTTAGAGGTCGCGTTGAAAAACGATCTTATTAAGGTTTTTAAAATGATATTTTCATTTAACAAGTGTTCTGAGAAAAAATGTTTATGGAAAGAATTAAACTAAATTGACAACTTTTTAGATTACTTTCGGCCAATCTCACAAAATGTTATTGTAATCAGTCCATATTAGCAGGCTGTCAGACTTGGGGATTTATCCCCAAAGTTGGGGATTTCATGTAAGCACAAAGGACAAAGAAAGTCATTTGGGGATAGGGGATTTTTTTGGGGACTTAAAAAAAAATTTCGGGGATTTTACACTTTTTCATTATTTACGTTTATTTTTATTTGTTTCGTATATAAAATAAGAAAAAAATAGCAAAACTTTTATCTTACTCTTATATACCGTAAAGGGTCCTAATTAAGATTATAATTTTTGTTAAGTGTGTAAAAGCTACTTTATAAACTTGTTATTTTTCTTGAGTGAGTGTTTAAAAAAAAGAATTTAAAAATAGAATCTCAAACCGTTTTAAACACATAAAATTTTTAATTTTTTAAAGAAAATTTTGAAGCAAATATGTATGTATTCCCCAAAAATAAGTAAATATGAATAACAATATAATAAAGATTAGGAAAAATATACTAGGCTATTGGTTAGTAGTTATGATGCATCGAAGTACTAAATAAATGACGGATATATGTATTTTTATTGTTGATTATAAGGATGGCTTAAACCGATTGTCAAGCTCCAAATTCTTATAAATAGGCTCATTCGTCTTCAATAACAGAATATTGTTCTGCTTGTTATTCCTTACTGGAATCGCATAAAAAGGAATTAAAAAAAATACATGCCGAAACCAGTCGCTATAAACAAAATAAAATGATTTTTTTGACTAAAAATTTTTATTTAGGGATTTTTGGGGATTTCTTATTAACATTTTTCTAACTATTTTTTAAAAGAAAATTAAAATTTTGTCAGAAAAAAACAAACAAAAATATTAACTATTTAAGGTTTTGTTTTTAGGGGATTTGGGGATTTTTGAGGATATTTTTTAAATTTTTTGGGGACAAGGAAAAATGTACCTGGCAGCCCTGCATATTAGACCAAAGCTTCCATACAAATAGCTACTCTCGAAAATAACTTTTAATGCCATAACACCCAGGCTACAACTGACATCAAATGGTTAACATTAACACTAACATCATGTTAGTGTTAGGTATAGCCTCCTCATGTTAGTGTTTTGTTTGTGTTTTAACAGCGTTGTTAAGCAATCTGTCTTGAAAGCTATTTTATAACATAACTTGACGTTTAAGTTTGACAGACAGCTTTTTTTTTGTTGCATTTTATTAACTTTTTATACAACTTGTCAATAATACGCGCGTGGCTGATAAATAATTAAAATTAAAGCGCAAAATAAAGTGCAAAAAAAGTTTTCCGAAAATAAATTCATTTTAAAATTGTTATTTTTAGCGATGTATACTATGTTTAAGCGCTAAACTTTTTCTTCGCTATGAATATAACACACAACCTGTCTTTAGCTTGTTTTAAACTTATGTTGTAAGATATTTACGTGTTCTCCACCTAAAACACATTGACAATTTGACGAAGTTATTCTGCCGGCGTTATTGCTTGTGTTAAGACATCACAAATTGCACGTGTGGCCGTAGGGTAACTTTCTTATAAATTTTGGTATTGACATAAAATTTGGCAATAATAATTTTGATTTTGATGACAAAATGTTGTGCTGGTAGTTCCAAAATTAACCGTGGATCGCATAAAAGACCTCTTCCTAAAATCACTTAAAGGCAAACAAATCTCATATAGATAAAGATTACTAAATAATTTTCGGCACAAAGAACTTTTACTTAACTTTACCTTATAACTTAATTTGGTTGGGGGAAAGCTAGCTTCTATGCGCATTTCACTGGTTGCTTAGGCCAGATCGTCAGGAAATCTTTTCCAACGATTTTAGAAAAGCTAAAAATATTATACAAATAAAACCTTAAAGCGAATAAGAATTATAAACACTCAAAGTCTTACTTGTAAGTAACAATATCAAAACTTAAACAAAACACCAACAATAAACAGTGAGTTTATCTTTTCTTACATTCCCCTACAATTGGTTGGGTTCCTTCCGACTCGAATTGTATTTAGTTGTAAGTGGGTAAAAAGAAAAAAACAAAATTAAAAAACAAATTGCTTCATTATATTGTCTTCGTTAGAAACAACAAAGAAACCAATTTGCCAGTTTAGTTTTTTGCAAGTATATTATCAAATTAATTTTTGGGAATACAAAATTTATTATTAATAAGATTTCTGTATGACGTGCTAAATTCGCAATGTTTTAAATTTGATAAATGCACTGTAGATTTGTTTGTTAATATTGTGGTTTAGGGTATCATATGGTCGAGCTGGACCGACTATATTTTCTTACTTGTTTTCTTTTGGAAAGAGTACATTCTTTCAAAAAAAAAAAAAAAAAAAATTTTTTGTTAAACGTACTTTTTTTGTAAAAGAATTAAACTTTTTTAAATGATGCGTAGAATGAGAATTGCAAACACTCAAAAAGTCTTATCTGCAACGATAACAAAGCTTAAATTAAATATTTCTTTTACTTTTTTAAATGCATAATCATCGGTATTAACAAACTCTTCAAACATTCTTAAATTACTCAAAGTTTTTTGAATAGAATTCTAGCCATCTAGCATCTAGCCAGGTCCCCAACTTGTTTCTACTGGCTGCGAAGGAAGGGCAACTAAGGGATAAATTTAATTTAAAATTGCAATATTATCAATTTGGCTTTTAATTTCCTCTGAAACGCGGCATAACCCATGTGCCAAGCAAGTAACTTGCAACAGTTTTAGATAAAATATTGTAAACCCATTGGAAGCCATGTCAGGTGCTGCATCGGTTTAAAACAGAATGTACGCACAAAATAAAAGAACTCTTTCGTTGATGTTTCTATCACAGACTAAAAAACTAATTTATTAACATGATTGTTAAATCGCTTTAAATTAAATACATAACAAAATCATAATAATAAACTAGAATCACTCAAGAGAGTGTCATATATATTTATACAAGTTTATGTACATATAAAGAGACACATTGCAGTAAATGCATCGTATGATTTAACTGTTAATTTTTGTTTAAGCATACAGAATTTAGAAATTAGCAATTTTAAGCAACAATAGGGCGGTATCGAAACTTTAAATTGTGAATAATGATATTATAAATAATGTTAAATATAAATTGCACAGATTTAAGTAAAGTTGATAATAAAATAGAACATTTTTAAATCATCGTCAACACAGAAGGATCTTTGGTCGAAATGTAGAAAATCTGGTATTTAAGGCAAAGCTCCAAAAGAATTTATTTATTGATTTTAAAATTTTTTTTTGCAAGGTTTTTTGTGTTTTTAAAATTTTTTTTAGGATTTTGTTTTGTAATATGAAAATAAAAAAAAATCACTTAAAAAGGTCAAAATATGCAAAAATATGCATTTAAAACCTAAATATACAAAAATATGCATTTTCACCAAAATATGCAAAAACAAATCGAAGCCATTTAAACGCAAATTTAATGATTCGGAAAGATAATTGGTAGCCATAGTTCTTAGACTATCGACAAAAAACATGCACTAGCATGGAATTCGCACCCCGAGTTATAACTTTTTTCTAAAATGACATTCTGGTGGATATGTATTTTTTTGTCAATGGGAATATTTAAAACAAAAAAAAAAAAAATAAAAAGGTACTTTTTCAATAAAAGTTCTGTTTTTTTTATTTTTTCCATTTGGAAAATTTTTTTTTATGTAAAGTTAGCTGCTTTTTTGAAAAAAAGTGTTGTTTTAAAAAGGTTTTTTTTGTAAAATAAGCGTTTTGGTACTGTTTTTTAAAAAGTACTTTTTTAAGGGTGCTTTTTGTTTCAGTCCTGTTTTTGTAAAAACGTACTTTTTTGTAAAAAATATTTTTTTTCATTTCATTTCATTTATTTATTAATTTTGGCTCACATTAGACCTAATTAATCCTGAAGATAGAATTGGCTTTTTGTAAAAAATGTGTTGTTTTTTGTAAAAACAAATTGCTTTTTTTAAAAGGTGCTTTTTTTTTAAATGAGTGTTTTGGTAATTTTTGTAAAAAGTACTTTTTAAAGGTACTTTTTTATAGTCCTTTTTTTGTAAAAACGTACTTTTTTGTAAAAGTATTTCTTTTTTAAAATGGCTTTTTGTAAAAAATGTGTTTTTTTCGAAAAGAAGCTTTTTTGGTACGTTTTTCTAAAAGGTCCTTATTTAAAGGGGCTTTTTGTCATAAGTCCTTTTGCTAGTAAAGGGTGCTTATTGTAAAAAGATCCTTTTGCTTAAGAGATGCTTTGGTTAATAAGTTTGTTTTTGTAACAAAATATTTTTTTTTTATCAAATTATATTTCTTGTAAAAAGGAAAATGTTTGTAAAAATTACATACTGTGTGAAATGGTACTTCTAGATAATCTTTGATTTAAAGTGAAAAACTTTCTTTTGAGCAATTTGTCCTTTCTATAGAAACTTTATTAAACATACTCAAGGAAAAAAAATTATATTAAAATATGTTTGGATTCTTATTCCAAATTTAATCGTCCTTATATTATTTTCTTTATACAAAACATCATTGAGACTCCATTTAAATCAAGTGATAAAAGTAGTAACCCGAGTTTACTTTATTAGCTTTAAGTAAAACCTTTTTTCTTTTGGTCCTTTTTATCCTTGTTTACTACACCGTCGTCATCATCATCGTCATCATTATCATCATCACTGTCTTTATGAATATTTGCTTTCAAAACAGGTTTAAATAACTAAAATACTTGTGTCAAGATTTATCCAAATACTTTTGCAACATTTTTTCATCCCATTTAAATACATTTTAACAAATTCTTTCATAGTCATATTGTATCAGTGAAAATACAAACACTCACACACGAGCATACACCCAAAAAGGTCTAAACAAATACTTTCCAGTTTATGGCAATTTTCCAAAACTAAATACAGGAAAAACAGAACTAAAAAGAATTTCGCATTTTCATACCAACAAATTTGTGGTCGAAATTAGGAAAAACTGAGGCAAAAATTGAAAAGCAGGGCAATAGGCGGCAGGAGAAAGTAAAATGTATTTGTATTCGTAAATTGAAAACAAATAAGATCACACAGTGCAAAAAAGGGATTCTGCAAGATGTTAAAGCCTATAAAATTGTCTACTGAAGGATTGCCTTGTCCTTGCATTCAAACTCCAAACGAATCGTTTATTGTCGTTTTGATTTTGTGAAAAAAGGAAACGGATTTTTTTCTATTTCCGGTTACCGGGCCAACTAGAAGAATCACAACCAACGACAACAACAACCGCAACAAATAACCGACCAAACTAAATGACAAGAATGTTTTTTGAAAAAAGAGGAAAGAAACAAAAGCAAAACTAAATTGAAAACTCTCCAATAAAATAACTGTTGTAAAAGGTGATTCCAAAAGTGCCCTTTTAAAATGCCACCTTTAAGAAAAACAAATTTAAGTTTAAATCTTATCACACCTAAACAATTTCTAAAGGGTGGTCCAGCCATAATGGACGATGTTGAATATGAGTCACACCTTAACGTCAAGTTTTTTGCCCAACTTAATTTGACTTTTCTTTGTTTCAGTGTTTGACAAATTCAACCATGGAGAGGTAGACAATTGAGCAGCGCGTTTAGATTATTGAAGCCTTTCACAAAAATGGGCGTTCAAATCAAAATGCATTTCGTTCACTTTATCTTCACCGACGAGACACACTTTCGCCTCAGTGGTGGACTCGTTAACAAGCAGAATTGCCGCATTTGGGCAAATGCGAATCCACGAGTCATTGTTGAAAAGCCAATGCATCCACAAAGAGCGACTGTTTGGTGCCGTTTATGGGCTGACGGTTTAATCGGGCCGTAGTTCTTCAAAAAATAAGGTCGGCCAAGCAGTTATCGTGAATGGTGTTCGCTATCGCGAGATTACTACAGATTTCTTGTGGCCAGAAATTGAGGATATTGACCTGGACGATATGTGGCTCCCAACAGAATGCCGGCATTTGCCACACAGCCAACGAAACAATGGCTGTTTTGCGCGAGAAATTCAATGGCCGTGTTATCTCACGTCGTGGCGATGTTAATTGGCTGTCACGATCGATTAAAAGGGAAATGTGTACATCAATAAGCCATGAACAATTCAAGAGCTAAAGGATAAGATAATTCGACACTTTAACGACATTAAACCTCAATTATGTCTTAAGGTCATTGAAAATATGGACCATCGGATTGGGGTATGCCACCGAAGCCGTGTTGAACATTGGACCGATATTTTATTTCACACATAATTGTCTTTTTTTTCAATAATAAAAAATATTAAGATAATTCTGTGAAAACTTTTTGCTTTACTTAAAATTAACATCATGCCTTTCGGTTGGACCACCCTTTATTTAAACTCTTTTTATTTCAATTATTAGAAGTTTTTGTCCCGTAAAATATAATTTTGCAACTGACTCCAGGACAAATGTTAGCAAGGAAATATTTTCCATTTAAAAAATAGTTTTTTTTTTAATACAAAATGCAAAACATTCAGTGGATGGATGAAACAGTCAGGCAACAACGTTCATAAAATTTGTGGGGGTTTAATAAATAAAATTTTTTAATAAACCGCACAATTTATTAAAGTTGCAAGAAATCTGTCTGTTTGCCAGGGCTTTTATTTGTTTTATATATTATATTAAATTCATTTCTTTTTTAAACAAAAAGTTTACAAAACAAAGAACTCCGTCAATGTCGATGTTGTGCTCCCAGTCTGTTATTTCTTTGTGTTTTTGTTTTTTATTAACCTTAAACCCTCTAACCTTTTTAAAGCAAAACAAACATTGACTGTGTGTTTCGTTTTAGATTTTCCTTAAAAAAATTTTCAATTTTAGAAGCGAAATATACACTGAGAGAAAAACTGTGCTTAAATATTTTATTCATAAAACGTTACAATTTTAAAAGAGTTAGTTTTGCTTGTAGAAAGTATAGTCGCTCATGCCCGACCATTAATACCAAACACCACAGTATGAAAAAGCAAATTTTCGAGAGTCCCGCCGAAACAAAATGATGTTATGAGGTTAAGATTCATGTAAAAGTTATTTGCGCCGAATATTATTCTGATATCCTCATCTATATGAGATTTATTTACCTTTAAGTGATTTTTTGTTAAAGTTATTGTTGCCAATTTTTATGTCAATACCAACATTTATAAGAAAGTTATGCCATTAAAGGCTATTTGCGAGAGCAGTTATTGTATGGAAAATGGACGGATTTCCATAAAGTTTGGTAGGATAATTAAGATTGCAAAAAAAGTTTGAACAAAATTTAAACGAAATACCAACCAACATAATAAGTTGGTTTAGAGGCACAAAAACTCTATTTCGAAAATAAACTTGTTGGGGCCTTTGCGAAATAATAGATCGATTCTCACTTATTTCAATAGCCTTTTCATACTTGACAACATCTACCATTAATTTGCGAAGATGTTGAAATTTTCCCATAAGAAATAAATTTAGCTAAAACTTAACATCTTTACAGTATGTTCCTCTCTCTTTGTATTCCATTCAACATCGTCCGATATTTTTAGTGTAATCTCTTGAAAAGTGGCCATAATTTCTATTATGATAGTGGCATCACTAAGAAATGGCATTTGTTTTGAAAGCAGCGTTACCAATTGTCAAGTTTTTCTTTTTTGCAAGTCTTTTTTGTTTATTTTTTATCTATATTATTAAACAAAATTTATTTTCAAAAACATTTCGTTGTTTTCTTCTAAAATTATGGCACTTTTGTAGAAAATTGTATTAAAAAAAGTTTTTTTTCCATAAATATTGACATTTTTGATTGATAGTAGATGTTTCAAGTGTGAATGCATGTTACACATTTCCAACATCTTCCATGCGTACTTCGAAATGTATGCAAGTGTATAAAGGGTATAAGTCTCTTTGTGACAATTAGAACCCGTGTACCAAATTTCATCAAATTATGTTCAAAATTGCGACGTGTACCAGCCAGCCGGACGGATGGACGGACAACTTTACATCGATTTAAAAACTGATTCTAAAGGGTGATTTTTTAACTATTATCTTTTTGGCAACACTGGTTTAAACAGCTGACGAACGTTTCGTGTTTTGTTTCACTGTCAAACATCTTCAGTTTGGTCTATAATTATGAATCGTCTTACAAACGAACAACGCTTGCAAATTATTGAATTTTATTATCAAAAATTATCAAAAAATTTATCGAAAAATTGTGTTCAGCGACGAAGCTCATTTTTGGCTCATGGGTACGTTAATAAGCAGAATTGTCGATTTTGGAGTGAAGATCAGCCAGAAGCATTGCAAGAGCTACCAATGCATCCAGAAAAAGGCACAGTTTGGTGCGGTTTATGGGCTGGTGGCATCATTGGACCGTACTTCTTCAAAGATGATGCGAATCGTAACGTAACTGTGAATGGTGAGCGCTACCGTGAGATGATATCCAACTTTTTTTTGCCCAAAATGCAAGATCTTGACTTCGATGACATGTGGTTTCAACAAGACGGTGCCGCATGCCACACAGCACGCTTAACAATGGACTTATTGAGAGGCGAGTTCGGTGAACATTTTATTTCACGTTCGGGACCGGTCAATTGGCCGCCTAGATCGTGCGATTTAACGACTTTAGACTATTTTTTGTGGGGCTATGTTAAAGCTCATGTCTATACACACATGCCCGCTTCAATTGACGCATTTTAAGACAACATTGAAGCATTTATTCATGAGATACCGGCCGAAATGTTGGAAAGAGTATGCCAAAATTGGACTAAGCGGATGGACCATTTGAGGCGCAGTCACGGTCAACATTTGCATGAAATAATCTTCAAATATTAAATTATATGGACCGTACTATCGATTCAAATAAAGATTTCATGCATTTTTCTGAATTTTATGTGTTTTTTTTTAACTTTCCTATAGCTCTCAAAAAATCACCCAATAATTCGATCTATATACTAAGGGTGAAACCGAATATTAATTTTATTGCAAAAGTTTCTGTCTATTCAAAACCCTCATTTTATTTTATTTTATGTACTTTTTATGTAAAAACAATTTTTTTAAGAGATAATTTTTAAGTTAAAAGGTAATGTTTATGTAAATAGGTACATTTTATGTAAAAAAGTACTTGTTATGTAAAAATGTACTTATTATGTAAAAAGGTACTTGTTATTCAAAAAGGTGCTTTTTATGTAAAATTGTACTTTCTATGTAAAAAAGTACTATTTATGTAAAAAAGTACTTATTATGTAAAAATGTACTTTTTATGTAAAAAAGTACTTTTTATGTAAAAAAGTACTTTTTATGTAATTTTGTGTATTTTTTGTGTAAAAATTTACTTTTTATATAAAATGGAACTTTTGTTAAAAAGTACTCTTTATGTAAAAAGTATTTTTAAAGAAGTAATTTTTACGATTAAAGGTTGTGTTTATGTGAATAGGTACTTTTTATGTAAAAAGGTACTTGTTATGTAAAAAGGTACTCTTTATTTAAAAAGATACTTTTTATGTAAAATTGTACTTTCTATGTAAAAAAGTACTATACATATATGTAAAAAAGTACTTTTTATGAAAACATTTACTTTTTATGCAAAAAAGTACTTTTTATGCAAAAAAGTACTTTTTATGTAAAAAGTACTTTTTATGTTTATAGGTACTTTTTATGTAAAATGATCCTTTTTATATTAAAATGTACTTATGTAAAAATGTACTTTTTATATAAAAGGTACATTTTATGTAAAAGGTACTTCTTATGTTAAAAGGCAGTTTTTATGTAAAAAGGTACTTTTTATGTAAAAAAAGTACTTTTTATGTAATAAGGTACTTTTTATGTAAAAAGGTACTTTTTATGTAAAAGGGTACTTTTTATGTAAAAAGGTACTTTTTATGTAAAAAGGTACTTTTTATGTAAAAAGGTACTTTTTATGTAAAAAAAGTACTTTGTATGTAAAAAGGTACTTTTTACGTAAAAAAGTACTTTTTATGTAAAAAGGTGGTACTTTTTATGTTAAAAGATATTTTTTATGTAACAAATAAATACTGTTTTTATAGAAAGATCTTTTTTTTGAAAACCATTTTTTGTTTTCTTTATAAAAATTTTTCCCAGTACTTTCATGTATCCACAACTTAGTAAACACAATATTTTGTTGTTACTGACAGAGAAAAGACAGCCACTTTTTCAAATTATCTTTGTTGTTGTGTTGCAGTCATCATTTTAAGTTTTATGTATCTGTTACTGCAGGATAAAACGGAAAAGAGTTCAGCAATAAGAGAAAACAAAAAAAAAACGACTTAGCGACTCATTTCCACAGTCATCTATTTCATCTGCATCTTTAACACGCTTAAACTCATCAGCACGTTTTGTTGTTAGATCCATAAGAATCTGCATGCAACTAGAACTTTTTGTTTGTGTGCGTGTAAAACTATTCTGGCATCAGTTGTACGTTTTTGTTACATCCGTGTCAGTAGTTCAAATTGCGCAACAGTTCCTGTTATAGTTGTTTTACTTGTTCTGTTGCTGATGGTGGTGATGTTGCTGCCAGTGTTGTACAGTAATAAAACAAAAACAAGTTTTCGTTCTTCCTTTTTTCATTTAAATGGAAGATGATGATTGTAATTTGGATTGCTTTTAAGGGGAAAATATTTATCAACCGAAAAGTAGCTGAAACTGTTGCTACAGATGCTGGCTGCTTCAGTTACAGCACAAAAACATTGTTTCTAAGTTTTTTTTTAATTTTTTAAACTTTTTTTGTTACAAGTTTGGAACTTATTTTTAGTTTTTGCTTCCATTTTTTAGATAAGGTCTTGAATAAATTTGCCTGGGTAAATCCCTGCCTTTGTAATGGATCTTTTTTTTTTTTTAGCCAGCTGTTCTTTAATACCTGCTCCATATGTCAGTTAGTCAGTATGATGATGATTTATTGTTTATTAGAAAAGAAAAAACAGCAAGATGTGAGTGAATTCGGTTGGGTGACAAATTTGTTACAAATGGGGTTTTTATTAACACGCAAACAGTTTTATTTAATCTTTTTTTAAAGTTTTTTATACCTTTTAATAATAATGGAAGGGATTATTATAAGTTTTTTATTTCAGTTTCTACAATATTGATTTTTAATCCCGTAAAGTCTGGTTCTTATGAGTAGCGGAGTTGTTGTATGTCTGTTCGTGTGTTGTTTGAAATGGGCTCTCCGACGACCCCAGAAAGGCTGGTTAATAGGGTGTTATATATATATATATACATATTTTATCACAAATATTTGTAAGCCGATTATGGCCAATAGGCTAGGCTACTGAAATTTAATAAATAAATTAAATTAAATTAAATTAAAATATTCTTATAATTTTGCTATTGAAATTCATTAAAATCGTTTTTAGAAATGGTTGAGTTATAAGCAAAAACCCACAATTACCCAAAATTTTTATTGCTTAAACTACCCTTGTGTTGATTGAAATGGGTTCTCTGAAGACCTCAGATAAGCTAGAGAAAAGGAACTTATGCTTTTCTTTCACAAATAGTTCAAAGAATTTGGCTATCGAAATTCAGCAAGATTGTTTTTTAAATGGCTAAGATTAAGAATGTTTAACCCCACAACTGTCAGTGTGTTTGTTTTATTTACCCGTTTTATATTCTACAGAATTTCAATTACAAAACACTAGCATCATTCTCGATATGGTTTTTACTTTAAAAACTTCATGTTCATAAATATAACTAAAAATATAAACTAAAATGAGAAGCAAGAGTTCTCAATTTTACTTTTTAAACATGAAAATAATGTGTTTTCGTCTTGTTCTGTTGTTTTTGTTGTTTCTACACACAACAAGCAAATCGTTTTTTAACTACTTGTGTGGTGCTGTTGTAGAGTCTGCAACAAACTTTGATAAATTAAAAGAGATTAAAACGCTCACTTGGTAGTTTTACTCTCAGAGGGGCTGTAACAACGAAAAGTAAAATTTTTTTTACTTGGTTTTAGAACTTTATACTTATTTTAAGAAATTCCGGGATTGGTTTTCGAAAGTCATCTCAATTAGGATTGTTTTAAGTACGTTTTAGTGTTATTCGTACTTGAATTTTTGAGTACGACTCTAACTTAAATTAAGGGAAAAAAAAGTAATTTATCCCGAGTATTTTTCTTTCTATGTATGTATCTCTCTCATAAGCGAACATGTCTTAATATCACAGAAAAACACCGCGATGTTGGGTTTCCGGCATTAAAAACTCAAACACAAATAGGAAAAAAAATTCAAAGTAGTGCATATGCTAAAAATTTAAAAACACTCGTCTAGAGTTACAAATTATTTTTTTTTTATACATAAGCCACTCGCGGCGCTAAAAGCGACCAAAACTACATTTAAGGAAAAAACATCAGCTTTCAAAAAAAAAAAAAAAACATTCCCGCTAAAAAATTAAAAAAAATTTAAAATTTAAAAAAGAAAAATTAAAAAAAATTTTTAAAAAAAGAAAAGCAAATTCTTTCAAAAGATTCATCAAATAGCTATCGAAGCTACTTGGGGCACATTTTGCTAACACCAATAGGCAACAAGTTACATGGATGAGAAAGAACACCTGTCTGGCCAAAATATCAAAAACTTTTTGACCAATTTTGTTGAAAATTTGTGTCTTAACTACTATCCAATAAGACTAACCGTTTCATTCAAATCGGAAGACATCGATTTCAAAATTGGGTCACTGGACATGGAATCCCCCATATGTATTTACCAGAACTACTTTTTAAACTACCAATGATTTGAAATTCCAATAAATTATTTCTTTTTCTAAATAAACTACATAAAAATTTTATAAATTTGTTTGGAAGATTTATTGAAGGTTTTTTAAATCTTGGCGCAGAATTTTTGATAAAAAATTATAGTTTATTTTTGCTGAATTTACCTCTAAAAGTTCTGGCAACACTGTCTGGTCGGCGTGTAAGGAAGTAAAAAAAAAAATATTATGCGGAAATTTATTTTGAGCATAAATTATGCCTGGTTTTTTATATTGAAATTTAATAATTTTCTTATAATTTTAAAGGGGTTAATGTGGGATTTAATATTTAAATTAAATTATGTTTGGGCATAAATTCCAAAATTTGATAAACCATTATTATCTTAAACGGATTTGCATAAAATTTTAAAGGCTTGTTTTAGCCTTTAAAATTTTACACACCTTTTGGAGCAAATCAAATTTAAAGGTCAAAATAAGCTTAAGTAAGATTTGTAATAAATTAACTGAAAACATTGGAAAAACCTTAAACCAAGAATTAATTAAATCAATTAATATGTTTGCTTTTGATTAACCCTTGAAAATTTTGTTTGAAAATGTTTAACCTTTATGTAAAACACTGATTGATTGATTGATTGAAGTGGATTTAAACAACATAATATTCTCATGTCGAAGTTTAAGTTAAATATTAACAGAGAATTGAATTAAATTACGAAATAAGTTTCAATAATTTATTTTTTAAATACGGTGCTAAATAATTCTCTTGCAACAGATTTCCAACTTGCTGTAATGGCAAATTCTCTTGCAACATATTTCCAACTTGTTGTAATGGCAAGTTTACACTATTGTACTTTGTATTTAAATATACCAAAAACTCAAGTAATTTGTTAAAGTATGAAAGTATGAATGCAATGTGTTATGAATATGGCAAGTATTACAAAAACAAAATTCGACATCCCATACGACTTCAGAGTTTCTTAAAATTTTTCTTAACAATACATAATACTTTTTATTTGATCAGCGTTGCATTTTAACAAGAGCACGTTCATATGTGATAGTGCGAATGCAAACTTTAATGTTAAATTCGATTTTCTGACAGTCGCAAAAAACTCATTAGATTTCTATCTCTCAAAGTATTATGGAATACCTACGACTTCTGTGATAGTGTAAACTAGCCTGAAGTAATTCGCCTATCTAGCAATATGATTCTAGTAATATTTTTCTTCGACAAGCAACATGTTGCTAAGGGTCGTATAGTAAAAAAAGGTTTTACAACATATGACCAACATATCGTCGGCTTAAAAACTTTTTTACATTTGTAACATCGTTCATCTTATAAAATAAAAATATTTATTTTCACGTGTATGAGCTAACAAAAACTAAATAAGTGATATTGCTGTCCTGCTCTTTTGTATTTTTTTCTAGTGATGGTATATACTTTTTAACAAATTATTTGTTTTTTCTAGTGATGACACTAAAATAATCGAAAGAAGTTGAATGAAACAACATGAGATAGGAAAGATGAAGAAAGATATTGATTTTTAGCCCTGTACAATTCTTATGGGAAGATGTTATCATCTTTGCGATAAGATGAAAGATGAAAAATGTGAGCAAGTGTAAAAAGCCTATAATATGCAAAGCTGATAAATCCACTCTTTAAGTAAATTGAGATTTTGGTTTCGTTTGGTAGAAAAAGATACGCCTCGTCAACCAGCATGTAGTTTTTCTTTAATTTAAGTCTTGAAGTGTGTCAAATCAATCCTATTTTTGGGTTTTCTGTCTAGCAGCAAATAGGAGAAATACAAATAATTTTGTCTCTCGTATAAAATGTGTTTAAAGGGAAGTTGTATATTAAGCTGACGACAAGAATTTTATTTGGTGTTTTTCTGCAAAAGCTTTGCAACATTTTCATTTACGTAGTGCTTATTTACATTAGACAATTTTTGTCGCTGCAACTTTAGTCGGGTTTTCTTTAAAATTGCTTTTGACTTTAAATTGTGCAATTTTTATCGCAGCAGCTTTTACAGTGCCATGAGAGAGTTATGAGAGAACGAATGAGCGATCAAATCTAATTGAAGTGTGCACTTGCTTGTGTACCCCGTTTAAATCATATCCCCCTCTCACCAATAAAGTAAGAACCGCAGCGACAAAAATCGCACAATGTTAACGGGTACTAAGGGAAATAATAAGCATTACTCTGCAACATTTTTTTTTAATTGCACTTTAACAAAATTTTATTTTTAATAAGTTTTATTAAATGTTTGCAAAATGATGATAATGAATTTTTTCTTCAACATGTTTCCAAATTGGATAATTTTACAGAAAAATTTATATGTTAATAGAGTAAAACGGCGATAATTCGTACCCTTTAGGTTGAAACCTCAACAATTCGAAATAAACGGTTTATCCCTTGCGAAGAACCTGTTGATGAGTTGGAACATCTCAACAACTTATTTCGTGTTCCAGACGGATCGTTTTCAATTGCTGGTGACCATGATGTTGCTGATGACAGGCAATCCTAATATAAGAATTATTTCATTGCTTCTTTATTATTTGTTCTTGATTGAACTTTTTGCCATATTTTCCAATTTTTCTAAAATTTTTACACTGTCAATTATGTTAGTTATATGTTATTCTTTATACTTTATTTATTCTATTAACGATCTTAATATATTATCGGGAAATATGAATTTAATATACTCCTCGTGCGTTACATTTTCTTTTTCTTACCTAACAGTAAACACCAATGAACAATGTGAATAATAGGGTTCGTTCTAGAGACGCGATTGGGACGATGATAAAAATTTTGGCTAATCAAAGGAGAGGTATTAGGGTATGTCACATCAATGCCCAAAGCTTGAGACCTAAGATTGAAGAGTTTAGATTTATTTTTGAGAACTCCGGCGTTGATATAATATGTGTATCTGAGACATGGTTTAAACCTGAGTTTACTGATTTATCTGTTTCTTTGCAAGGATACAATATCAGAAGGGTTGACCGAAATGGGTATGGAGGTGTGGCAATTTATGTGAAAAAAGGAATTGCAATAAAAGTTATCGGAAAATCAGATAATGTTATGGCCACTGGTAGCGAAAGACCTGCAAATTTGATAGAATATTTACTCCTGGAAGTTAGTTGTGAGGGAAGGAAGCTACTTTTAGGTTGTGTTTATAGGCCCAGTAATCATATTTGTATGGAGAGTTTTATGAACGCTCTGGAAACATACACAGTCTCTTATGAGGATGTAATTATTACAGGCGATTTTAATTCAAATATTTTAGTAAACCCTTATCTAACTGACAATATGTTTTCACTTGGGCTTAATTCCCCAAACACAAATAATGCTACACATTTTACTAGTACAAACAACACACTACTTGATCTTTTCTTTGTCAGTGATATTGCGAAGGTGCTACTTTATGACCAATTGTCTGCCTCGTGCTTCTCGCGCCATGACCTAATTTTCATAACGTATTATTTTCCGCTTAATTCACCTGAACGATTTATTAGATATCGGGACTTTAAAAACATTGATTATAGTAGGTTAGAAGTAGAATTCTCTAGTATTGATTGGAGCGTGCCATATAATTTAATTTCTGTGGACGATCAGCTCTCATTTCTACAGAACAATCTAGATTATTTATATAATCTTGCGGTTCCCTTAAGAACAAAAATTGTAAATCGAAACAATAAGCCCTGGTTTTCTCACGAAATAGAACAAGCGATTAGTCGCAGAGATTCCCTATATGCTCGGTGGAAACGTTTTAAAACCGCAGAATTATATGAAGAATACCGAGTATCACGTAGGATAAGCAACAGACTAATTAAAAATGCCAAATCTGACTTTTATGCCTCAAAGTTCTCGACCGCCATAGACTCGAAGAAAAAGTGGCAAACGATACGCGAAATTGGTATTGGCAAGCCTGGTGTTCAAGAACAATGTACAGCCGATGCAAATACTTTAAATGCACAATTTTTAAATACTCCAAATGTCCAACCAATTTCTGACTACTACCATTTCTCTAGTGACATTTTAGACAATGGTTTCAATTTTGCAAACGTAGGCCAATATGATGTCTTATCCAGCCTGTTGTCAATAAAATCCAATGCAATTGGTGTGGATGGAATTGATCCTAGGTTTATTAAAATCCTCATTCCAAGACTGCTTCCATTTATAACATTTGTTTTCAATAAGATTTTCACAACTAGTTGCTATCCCAAAATATGGAAACTTGCTAAGATTATTCCTATACCGAAAACTCATGCTGATTATAGGCCGATAGCAATCTTACCATTTTTATCTAAGGCTTTTGAAAGATTGATTCATAACCAAGTCTCACAGTATCTTGAAACCAACAATATGCTCACTGATCGGCAATCTGGTTTTCGTAAAAATCACAGCTGTATCACGGCACTGATAGATGTTTCTGAGGATATAAGACAACAAGTAGACTGCAATAATGTTACATTTTTAGTTCTCTTGGATCATTCCAGAGCGTTCGATATGGTTGACCATAATATATTGTGCCTTAAACTTAACCATATGTTTAGATTTGCATCAACTGCCACAAGTCTTATATATTCATATCTATCAGATAGATATCAATATGTTGAAACCACTACATCAGTTTCGGGCTCTTTGCCATTGAGTCGTGGTGTTCCGCAAGGTTCAATTTAAGGCCCATTACTTTTTTCGTTATACGTGAATGATCTTCAGAATAAGCTTGAGCATTGTAGGGTTAGATTGTATGCAGACGATGTTCAGCTCTATATTAGTTGCAGCAACACTGTGATTGATGAATGTGTGAGGACCTTAAATCAGGAGTTAGATCGTGTTTACGGGTGGGCCACCGCTAATGGTCTAGCAATTAATCCTATCAAATCCAAGTGTTTGATTATTAAAAAGAGGTCGTTAAAACTTGAGGGAAATCCTAATCTAACTTTAAATAACCAGTCCATTAAAATTGTAAACTCTGCCAAAAATCTTGGTATATTCTTTAACAACACCCTCACTTGGTCTAACCACGTTAATTTTGCATGTGGTCGAACGCTTTCAATGTTAAGGAATCTGTGGCAAACCCAGTATTGTACTCCAATTAAAATAAGAATACTCATTGCCAAAACATACTTGATACCCATCTTATTGTATGGCTGTGAATTATTTGCCAGCTGTGACAGCGGAAGTAAAAGGAAACTTAATGTGGCGTTTAATAACATTATTCGGTACGTCTATGGTTTAAGGAGATATGACCATATTTCTTCCTACGTTACCTTGCTTTACGGAATCACTTTTGATGATTACTTAAGAGTGCGTATTTTACTGTTTCTGCACAAAATTATATACACACATCAGCCTGAGCATCTCTACACACGTTTAAACTTTTCAACACTTGACAGAGGTAAAAGACTTCTAGCATTTGGTCATCGAACACTGATTTCTAAATACCATTTCTTTATTCACGCAATCAGTCTATGGAACGGAATCCCCTATATATCACAAAAAATAAGTAACGCACGTCAATTCAGGAACTATATTTTTTGTCATATTTCTCATATTCCTTTTTTTTAGCTTGTTTTAATTAATTTCGCTAACTTTATGTAATAAAGCGTAATTAAATTTTAAATTTTATTTTATTTTTAAAACTACTTAATATGATTTTATACAATTTTGTTATTTTTTAATTTCTGATTTTTTCTTATTTCCGATTTATTGTATTTACATATGCTCAGTTCCATACTGCAATATAAGACTTTAAGTCTTGTGTACGGAACATCGAAAAAAGAAATAAATAAATAAAAATAAATAAAAAAATAATATTGAATAGGCATCTTAAGCCTGGTACTTTGGAAAAATGTTAAGTCTGGGCTCACACTATAAAAGTCTCCTTTTAGGAAGTCTGAATGAAAAAGGAATATTATTTTAACAAAAAATTAAATAAAATAAGGAAATGTGAATGAAAAATGGTTAACGGTTCCGTTGATTAAATTTTTCCTTTCCCATTTAATATTAAGTTTAACTTTTTTCCATTTACCTAAAATTCCACGCGAAATAAGTAAGAGCTTTAATTATTTTGCAGCTGTAAAAACATGTTGCTAAAAACATTTCGCAACTTTTTTACAAAATGAACAGAGTACAACTCTATCAACATTATTTCATTGATATTCCGCACAACTTTTTTTCATATGCGTTTTGACCGCATTTTACGTGAAATGTTCAACAGAGTAACAGGCTATACACAAACCAAAAACAAAAATGTAAAATGTTAGGGTTTTTGTTTTGTGTAGCGGTTTTTATAAAAATCGTTTAAAAACAAAATCTAAGCAAAACAATGTTGTATACTTGTAACTACTAAAAACGTTAAGTTTTGCAAAACCGCGAGATAGATAGAATAATTACATTTAAAAATTTTCGTGCGAAAAAATCAATGTTGTGCAACAATTTTTGCCATTTCGAACAGAGAACTAGGCTTTAGCATGTACATTTAATATTTCTACCACTGTTCGAAAATCAATAAAATATTATTTAGCGTTCGGCTCACACACCCAAGAACGATATCTATTTTTTTTAATGATTGTGTAGACGAACACAACCGTTAATACCGTTCGTAACTATTTTCAAGAAAGAGCCGAACATTATATAGTGTTCTGTTCTTCGTAAAAAACAGAACAATTGTGGTGATACTGTAGACAAACATTATGTTTTAATGTTTTATAATGTTTCTTTTTTACATAGATAAAGAAATGAACAGACAAAGAATTTTTGCAACGACCGCAGCACGAACAGCTTGTGTGTGTATTGTGTTGTGTATATGTTTTGTTTGTGTAAAATTATTTTGCTGGCTTTTTTTTTTCGTATAAGTATTTTGTTTGTGTTAAAACTTTTTGGTTTTTTTTTAGCAGCCAAAAGGGACGAACAACAATGAGCCGAACCAAACCGAACCGAACCGAACAAAATAAAGTTTGTGGTTAAAAAAAAAAAAAAAAACGAACGAAATTAAATGTTCTCATCTTTTGTTGAGTTTGATAAAAACAATATTATTTTTGAGTTCAAAGATGACAACCAGGGAAACGTTATTTTTTTTTAATGATTTTCTACACAAACACTATTAGCGTTTGTGTTTTCCACAAATCTACCGAACCGAACACTAAGGAGAGATATTAAGTGTTTATTTACAAACACTTATTTCTACTCTTTCGCTAATAAAATTTCAAGCAACATGTTGCTACTATGTTAAAAAAAACTGACAAGTTGTCGTTATTTTAACGAATTTAATTTAAGTTTATTGAAACTTTTTCTGTTGATTTTTTGTTTTGCCAACTCTAGTATTTTAAGTATATTTTTTTTGGCTCTTGTTCCATTTTCGTATTTTGTTTTCGTACAGAATAAGCAAAAAAAAAAAAACAAAGTTAAAAATTTAAATCATTTCTCATTTACAAGTGCAGATTCAAGTAGATCAAATAATGAAAATGTGATGGATTTATTTTTGCTTTCTCTTTTCCCCGACCGTTTGGCTGTCTGTTCTTCAATGTGAAATTATTGCGTTTTTTTAAATTAACATAAAGAAATCTATCTGCGGATTTATATCAGGGATGGGCACATTCTCTATTTGTCGGCACGCGTTAATATCTGCCATACACAAGTTTAGTGCACTGCTTGAACAAACAAACAAAACTTCTGACATACACTATACAAGTAATATTGATTACTTAAAGTCGTTACACACTATCCCACAAAGTCTTACGTATTTTTCAAAAATGCTGCCCTGATCTAATTATTCTTTGAACATTTAAAAAAAGCAATAAAAACTTATCATGTCAGGGTTGCATTTTCGTAATTTACTTAAGACTTTGTGGGATAATGTATAACGGCCTTAAATAAGAGCGGCAACCATTTTTGTATGCCAACACTTTTCATTTTTATACAGTTTATACGTACCTTTTGAACACGAATTCAATTCACTGCCCGGCTGCAAAATCTTATTTGACAGATCGCTTTGTCGGTTATAGAGATAGAAATAAAATTGCTTTCGTAATAAAAAAAAGTATTTGGTCACGACTGGTAGAATTACTCCCTGAACTTGTGTAGTTTATGACTGGCGTAACTCTGTTACTTATTTTGTTTTTAAGAGTACTTTACACTATTACACAAGTCTCACGTATTTTGAGTTAAATACAACCCTGTCGTGATAAGTTGTTATTGTTTTTGGAAAATTTTCACTCAAAAGACTTGTGTGCTAGTGTAAATTTCTCTTTACGTGAAATAGTGTCAAAACGCATATGAAAAAAACTTGTGCGGAATATCTATGAAATAATGTTGATAGAGTTGTAGTCTGTTCATTTGGTGAAAAAGTTCCGAAATGTTTCTGGCAACATTTTTTTTACAACTGCGAAATAATGTAAGCTGCACTTATTTCACGTGGAATTTTAAGCAAAAGCAAAAAAAATATGAGCTGATTATTTAATAAAAAATAAAAAATTAATAAAACACAACCGGTAACAGTTTTTTATCCATATTTTTTTATTAAATTTTTTTATAAAAAAAATTATTTTTAGTAAAATACATGTGAGGTTTGTTAACATACGCAAAACGATGTTGCATACTTTGCAGGAATAAAAACGTCAAACTGTACAAACTCGCATAATAGGTAACATTGATAAATGTCAAAATTTTCGTGTGAAAGAATTAATGTTGCTCAATATTTTCACAAATTTGAACAGAGTACTAGGTTTTAGTTTTTATTCTTACACATACCATTGTCTAGATTGCAGTATATGTGTGTCTCTTGCCCACCACTGATTTTTGTTCACGGTGAATGCATACAGCAAAGTGTTGTTAAGAACATCATGTATATCAGATATAATTGCTGTGTAAAATATTTATTTATTTTTTTTTGTATTCACACATACTTGCTCAATACTTTATCATAACAGTATTTTATATAACATTTCCATGGTTTTGATATAAAACGAAATAAGAAAAAAAATACATAAATAAATTTGCATTTTTATCTCTTTTTTACAAATATGACGTTTGATGATGGGTATTAAAAGTAACACACTCACTTATACACCACTCCTCAATACCTTGAAAGTCAGACCGAAAATAACCTTTTTCTGCACGTGCAAATATAATGTGACAGTAATCGTTAAATATAAAATTTTAATGTTAAAAAAAAAATTTAAAAAAATGTATCCAAAATAAAATTCATGCATGTACGATTTCAACTTAAGCACAGTTTGTCACTCGAAATTACCAAAAAAAACCTTGATAAACTTATTCGAAATGTACGATAAATTAAGGAAAAAAATGTGACATTAACAAATTGCTTTTTTATTGCCAGTGATCAGTTACCTGGAAACCCAGTAAACTCCAAACCTCCTTGTCGGATGAAAACACACAGGCCGTGTAATTGTGTCCATGAAATTGATAAATTCTCACTGAATGGGCCAATGCCACCGGTATCGCTGTGGTGATTATTAAAATCCAAGCCAAAATTATCGCTCTAAAATGAAATAAAAAGAAATTGATATTCCTAAACTTTTTGAAAAGGTGATTTTTCAAATCATAACTTACAATGTGGCATTTCTTTCGGTTCTCAGTGACATACTTGTCACTGGGTGTACGACGGCCAAAAAACGATCAAATGACATGAGCACTAGCGTATAAACGCTACAATGGCACGTCACTACGATCATGTATTGAACGAATTTACACCACAAATTTCCAAAAGGCCATTCCGGTAGTACATAGTCCGTTGCCGTAAAGGGTACACAAAATATAACAAAGAGAATATCCGATACGGCGAGATTAATAATAAGTAGATTTGTTGTTGATCGCATTTGCTGATTGGCCACCACCACTGCAAAAAAAAAAAAAAAACCAAATACGAATTTAAAATTAGGTTTTCTTTTTAAAATTATATGAATTGCAGCATGTTGCTAAAGGTACTTTTAATCAACATTTGAATATGCAACATTTTAATAAAAAATGTTGGCAAAAAACGAAATAAGAATGAAAAATTAGGTTTTCTTCTTAAAATTATATGTATTGCAACATGTTGCTAAAGATAATTTTGAACAACATTTGAATATGCAACATTTTGATAAAAAATGTTGGCAAAAAAACAAAATAAGAATAAAAGTTAGGTTTTCTTTTTAAAATTATATGTATAGCAACATGTTGCTAAAGATACTTTAACACAATTTTTGAATATTAAACATTTTAATAAAAAATGTTGGCAAAAAACGAAATAAGAATTATAAGTTAGGTTTTATTTTAAAATTATATGTATTGCAACATGCTGCTAAAAAACTTTTAAACAATATTTGAATATTCAACATGTTGCTAAAAAAATGTTTACACTTTTCTATACATTTTCCATTCAGAGGGCTTCTCTTTATTGCAATGCGAAAGAAATATGGCAACAAATTTAGTGACTAATACCTTTTTAATGCGTTTGCGCACTTATCTTTTGCATCTTTTTTTTCTTTTCGCATGTCCTTACTATTTATTTTGATCAAATTTTTAAAAAATAAAAAATTATATTATACACATTTCATTACTGTCCATCTATTTAGAGTCTAATGATTTCAAGGAGTCCGAAGTTGTACCTCAGTGCTTAACTGATAGTGCCTTGGGAGTCAGCAGCCTCAAATTTACAAAAGGGTTTGCGAAAGCGATGGAGTGTACCAAATTGGCCTTTTGTCACATTTTGCTTTCGTATCGAAAAGAGTAGTCTTCCAGTTGCTTACTTTTTTTACTTAAGCAGCATGTTGCTAAACAATTTTTTAAAAAGTAGAAGCTATATTAATTTGAAAAATGAATCAGACTTTAAAATGTTGTTTTGATAGCACATTTTTAATGTGCAACATGTTGTTAGAAAAGAACGCCGCTTTCGAAATTTTTTTATATATAAAATTTTGTTAATTATATTTAATCTTCAAAACATTTTATTGTTTTCTTTGCTAACATGTTGCTAAAATTTTTTTTTGGTTTTCAACATTTGGAAATCAACTTTATATTAATCACATTTCATTTGCAACATGCTGGTAAGAAACATGGAAAATGGGAAACATGTTGATGGACGTGTTTGAAACAGTGTTCGAACATAAACAGTACATTATTTAGCTTTCGGCTCACACACCCAGGATCTATATCTATTTCTTTAATGTTTTGTAGACGAACACAACCCTTAATACCGTTCGTAACTATTTTCAAGAAAGACCTGAACATTATATAGTGTTCTGTTCTTCGTTAAAAAACAAAACAATTGTAGGGACACTATATACACACGTTATATTTTTATGTTCTATAATGTTTTCCACAAATCTATCGAACCGAACACTTAGGAACCATATTTAATGTTTATTTTCTCACACTGGTTTGAAATACAAAAAGAGAAATCTTCTGTAAATGTTGCTATGCAAATAATTTTTTGTGCATGTTGCTTACAAATAAATTTCAGTGAACATGTTGCTAAGCAGTTTGAACTCTGTTCGAAACTTGCAAAAAATGTTGAGCAACATTGATTAGTTCATACTAAAGTTTTGTATCAATATTATCTACTTTGCGGTTTTGCAAATCTTAACGTTTTGTTAGTTGAAAGTATAAAACATTTTGTTGTTGTCATCTTATTTTTTCTTTGTGTAGCGCTGGTTATCAGAAATTATTTTCTAATACAAAATATTATTTACTTAAATTTCTTTGCGAAACAAGTGCTCCTGATATTTACTACACGTTCTAGCGTTGTTATGTGAAAACCGCACATTAATCTCAATAAAAAAATGGTTTATATTACATAATTTTTGGCAACATGTTGCAGTCAAAATAAAATAAAATTACATTTTAAACTTCTTTAAGCCTAGACTTGAGACAAAAATGTTGCGCAACATTGATTATTTCACACGATAATTTTTACATGATTATCAATCTTTCCGTTTTTAAAATCTTTAAGATTTTATTTGTTACAAGTCTACAACATGTTTTTGCAAAAGTTAACAAAAACCAAAAATTATCTTCATTTTTGTTTGGTATAACGATTATTAAAAGCAAATACAAAATAAAAACTCCAAAACAATTATCAGCTGTTGCTTAATATTCCGTGCAAATCATTAGCTGCGTTCGTTTACCCCAAAATTTGTACAAATTTTTACTGGATTTTACTGAAATGCGTTCGCGCACACATAAATTTGTAAAATTTTTATATTAATCACCTACTGGATTTTACTGGAAAAGTAAACGAACGCACATATTATGAGCTGGCTGCACTTGTTTCGCACGAAAAACAAAAATGTTGCTAGAAGCATTTTGCATGTTTTTTGCAATATAAACAAAGTACTGCTCTATCAACATTTTTTCGAATGTATTCCACAGAAATTTTTCTTTATATTGAGTTGGAAAACATTTCGCATGAAATACTGGCCGGAGTACCAGGCTTTAAGAATTAATTTGTCTATTTTTCTAAAGATTTTTTTAATGAATATCTTTACGCACTTGATTTTAACTCACATGTTTTTAATTCAAATTTCTTTTTTTTTTTCAGTATTAACCATTTTTTATTTTTCTAATGTGTGCAATAAAAAATTCTTTTAAAACTTCATTAACGATGTTTTTTTTTAAAAAAAAGAAACATTTAATGATTTAAAAATTCTTTTCAATGAACGAAGATTTCGTTCGCTTAACTTAAATTTCCAAAAAAAAAAAAAAAAAAAAAAAATTAATAAAAATATGGTTTTTGTTTAACATGTTAGTTAAGCGAACGAAGTTTTCATTCGAAATCGACACACAGGCCATAATGCTGCTATTAACTTGTGTTGCTAATGCGAATGTCAATAATGTTGCTGGCGTAAAATGTTTTTTGATCCCATTACAAACATAAATGATGCCCATAGTAGATAAAATGAGATGGCAGTAAAAATTAAAAACACTTTTACAAAAAAAGCGTGACAAAAAGAACAACAATAAAAGGTTTATGTAATTTTTTTTTGGGGGGGGGGGGGGGGGGGGAGGGGATTATAAAGAAACAAATACAGCATGTTTTGAATTTGAGAGAAAAATAAGGTTATTTAGATTTTGGATAAACGATATTAAAAATAGAAATTGATACGACGTGTAGTCATGGAGCTCTGCTAAATTGTTATTGTAAGTAGATATGAGTTTTTAATGTGTTTTTTGGGCAAAAAACACATTTTGATTTCGTAAACATGGTAATATTTTTGGTAAACAAAATTCGGGTTATGAAAAATTCCTACAAAAGAAAATTTCTTTAATAGCAAAACAACCAACTTGTATACGCTCCATTGATATCCTTTTGTTCATAATCTGTAGGAACCCTAATTTTATTAATGTTTAACCAGTATTGTAGGGTATAGTAAAATTAATGAGACATGTTTGTCGTAGTCAAGAGCACTTATTTTTTAAATGACCATGACTTGTAGACAAGTAAAAATATCTTGTTAATCAAATCTAAATCATTCAACTGGAAATAAGGAATGATTTCACAAAAAAAAATAAAAAATATGTTAAATATCTAGTTGAAAATGTTATATTTGCTTAAAAATGTTTTTGTCAACATGTTACATAAAAAGCAACTCTTACTTTCTATTGCTTGTATGTTTCAGAGACTAGCTATGCTTTTCTTTATGTTGGCACCAACATGTTGTAGAAAACCATTAATATATTTAAATGACTTATGTCAAGTTTTTCTTACTTTATTGTAAAAAGAGAAAATTTTTGTATTTAAACCTGGTAATCTGCTAGTATTTCGTGCGAAATGTTGTCCAACTGAATACTAAGAAAAACTACACACGAAAAAATGTTGACAAAGTTTATATAGTGCAAAACATACGAAATATTTCTAGCAAAATTTTTGTTTTTTGTGCGAAACAGGTGCAACGCATATTGTTTCGCCGGGAATTTTAGCATTAGCTGCAAATTTTTTTGTAGTTAATATTTTTTATTTGTGTTTGCTTGTAATAAGCGTTACAAAAAGTAAAAAATGAAAATGGAGATAAGTTTTTGCTTCTTGTTTACCTTCGCAAAACAATGTTGCACTTACACTTTTAACTAATAAAAACTTTAAGTTTGGCAAAACCGCGAGATAGATATTAATATTCATACATGTATGTCAACAATTTCTTGTGAAATAATCAATGCTGCGCAACGGAGTTAAAGGAGTTTGAAATGTATTTTTTAATATTGCCTGCAACATGTTTTTTGTTAATTTTTCTTTTTAGTTGTTTAAACAGGCTTCTCTATTGAACACAATATAAACAAGTAAGAAAGTATAGTCGGTCAAGCCCGACCATATGATACCCAGCACCACAGTACTTAAAAACACATCATGCTTATGTGTCCATATAAATATGGATTTCTCTATGTTTAAAAACTTCATTAAAATCGGTTTGAAAGTTTGTGAGAGGCAGAAATTGCCCCCTACATCCCCTTGTGGTCCTATTTTTGAAAAACTGTATAGCTTATGTGTCCATATAGATATGGATCTACTTATGTTTTAAATTTCATTAAAATCAGTTTGAGAGGCAAAAATTGCCCCTTTCTCCCCTTGTGGTCCTATATTTTTTAAAACTGTATAGCTTATGTGTCCATATAGATATGGATCTATCCATGTTTTAAATTTCATTAAAATCGGTTTGATAGTTTCTGAGAGGAAGAAATTTCCCCCTATCTTCCCTCGTGGTCCTACGATTTGGCCCATTTTCAATAGGCTTGGTCCTTGTGCCAATAAGAACCTATGACCCAAGTTATCAAGTTGTCTCCAAAGTTGCGACCTGTACTTTGCGCACAAGGTTACATGGACAGCCAGCCAGCCAGCCTGCCAGCCAGCCGGACGGACATCGTTAGTTCGACTCAGAATGTGATTCTGAGTAGATCGGTATACTTTAAGGTGGGTCTAGGACCACTTTTTTAAGGCGTTACACACATCAGCACAAATGCATAATACCCTCTCCACTATTGTGGTGTGGGTATAAAAAGTTTCTGTGAAATACATACGAAAAAATGTTAGCAGAGTTGCACTCCGTTTACATTGTGTTTACATTGTGAAAAACATACAAAATATTTCTAGCAACATTTTTGTTTTCCGTGGGAAACAAGTGCAGCTCATATTGTCAACATTTTCGTGTGAAATAATCAATGTGTGCAACATTTTTCGCAAGTTCGAGCAGAGTACTAGGCTTAAAGGTGATTGAAATGTTTTTTTTAATATTGCCTGCAACATGTTTTTTGTTAATTTTTCTTTTTAGTTGTTTAAACAGGCTTCTCTATTGAACACAATATAAAAAAGTTTCTGTGAAATACATACGAAAAAATGTTAGCTAAGTTGCACTCCGTTTACATTGTGAAAAAGATACAAAATATTTCTAGCAACATTTTTGTTTTCCGTGGGAAACAAGTGCAGCTCATATTAGCTGCGTTCGTTTACCCCAAAATTTTTACAAATTTGTACTAGATTTTATTGAAATGCGTTCGCGTACACATAAATTTGTTAAATTTTCATATCACTAAGCTACTGAATTTTACTGGGATTTTACTGAAAAAGTAAGCGAACGCACATATTGCCAAAATTTTCGTGTGAAATAATCAATGTTGCGTAACATTTTTCGCAAGTACTAGGCTTAAAGGTGTTTGAAATGTATTTTTATATTGCCTGCAACATGTTGCCAAATAATATCTAAAGCCTAGTACTCTGTTCAAAGTTGTGAAAAATGTTGAGCAACATTGATTATTCCACACGAAAATTTTGGCATTTATCAATGTTACCAATCTTGCGAGTTTGTACAATTTGACGTTTTTATTCCTTCAAAGTATGCTACATTGTTTCGTATATGTAAACAAACGACACATGTATTTTACTAAAATTATTTTTTTTTAATAAAACATTTAATAAAAAAAAGTAAATATGGATAAAAAACTGCTGTTACCGATTGTGTTATTTTAATTTTTTATTTCTTTTTTAATATTAAGTTCATATTTTTTGCTTTTGCTTAAAATTCCACGTGAAATAAAGGCAGCTTACATTATTTCCCAGTTGTAAAAAAAATGTTGCCAGAAACATTTCGGAACTTTTTCACAAAATAAACAGAGTACAACTCCATCAACATTATTTCGTAGATATTCCGCACAAGTTTTTTTCATATGCATTTTGACAGCATTTCACGTGAAATCTTGAACAGAGTACCAGGCTTAAAGTCTTAAATTTTTTTATTTACGATTAAGTTTACATTAAAATTTTTTTAAGATTCTTTATATAAATATAAAAGCAACATGTTGCAACTAAAATTTCAAAATCTTAAACCACTAATTTCAGATAAATATTTAGTTTCTTAAAATTTTTTAAGTTCATTAAGTTAAGTTTATTAATTTTTTTTGTTTTGTATTTTTGTTTATTTTTCTTTTAAAATTTTTTTTTGCAATTTTCTCTGTTTAACATTTCACGCAAAATTCTTTTTAAATGTAAAGAAAAAATTGTCCGGAATTTTCAAAAAATAATGCTAATAGAAATAAACTCTGTTCGTTTTGTGAAAAAGTTACGAAATGTTTCTCGCAATATTTTTTCCAGTGCGAAATAACATGATTTGCTCATATTTATTTTATTTAGTTTAAATATGTTTTGTTACCGACTTAAAAAAAAATTTATAACTTAATGTTAAACAAGAAAAAAAAAAAAAAAAATAATAACCACATCCTGCAACAGGTTGTTGCTAAAAATATTTAATACTTATTTTCAAAACCAAAATCTTTTTAACACATTAGTTTTGTTTACATTCGCAAAACAAAGTTGCATACATTGAAAGAATAAAAACATCAAATTCTACAAACCTTCGAAATACAGGCCTGTTCTGAATGTCACTCTGAACATCACACGTGTGATATTGTGATGTTTCCTTTTTGTGTTTTTTGGTGTAATTTTCAATTGCCGAAATCACAATGAGCATTACGGTGTGATTTTCAAAGTACCACAAAATCACACGTGTGATTTTAAAAGCACGCGATTTGAAATCACGTGATTTTCAGAACAGGCCTGATAGACAGATTTGTAATATGGTAAATTTTTCGTATGATGTAACAGAGTTTGCTTAACATTTATCACAAATTTCGTGAGAGTACTAGTCTCATGTTGTTAATGTCTTCAGAAACATGTTGCTACTGAATTTAATTTGAAAATTAAGCGTTCTTTATTACTTATATGCAATTGTAGCCACTAACAAAGATTGTTGCTCGTAAATGTTGCCAACAGTTGCTGAAGATTTTGTATACTATATATTTTTATAAAACAACATGTTGCTAACATTAAACATGAAACAAATTTGTCGGTTTAATAAAATATAATTTTAAGAGACTTTTTGTTTCTATTGTTTTTAAAAAAATGTTTACTGCAACATGTTTTAAATATTTGAATTACGTTTTTCTTGCAAATATAGACCAGACCGTGCTTAAACATCTATTAATTTTACATTCATTAGCATGATGTTGCTGGCAACGTAACCACTATTTGTTTTTTTTTTATAATATATACATTTTCAGCAACATGTTGCTTACATTTTATCTAAATTTGAGTTTAAAAATTTGGCTATTTTTTTAGTAATTTGTATTTTTTAATATTTTATTACTTATAAATATTTTGAGCGTGTGTTTTTAAAATTTCAGTAACATGTTGCTGGCAGTTTACTTCATGTATAGGTTTTTACTCTCAAATTCATACTTTTTCCGTTCAATTTAAATTTTTTAAAAAACAAACTCAATTTTTTTCAAAGCAACTTCAATTTTATTTTTTTTTAATTTTTTTTTTTTTTGTTTTTTTTTTAATTATTTTATTTTTATTTTTTCTTATTCTATTTTACTTTATTTTATTTTTTATTTTTTTTTTCTGTCTCTGGCGGGATTTGATCCCGCAACCTCGGTGCTGATAGACTAGCTCTCTACCAGCTAGTCTACCGGGGCAGTGTAGTTTTTGCATTAAAAAACTATGTTTTATGACTATAATGTCATTTTTATTGTCATAATGAAAATATAAATTTTTCTGTATATTTAAGATATAATAATAAAGTTATTATTTAATATATAACTAATAATCCAAAAAGTGGCGAATAAAGCTACAAAGTAATAAATTCTTGAAGTCATTAAAAGTAGGATTGTAAGTAAAGTTTTTATAATACAAAATAAATAACAAAATGTCATCCAGCGAAGAAAGTAGTCGCTCTACTAGTTCTGGTTTATCGAATGTACGAAATTATCGTCGGCTTCAGTTTCTAACAGATAGTTCTTCCGAGGAAAATATATCTGAAATAACATCGCCTGATCGTCATCGCAGAAGACGTGAAAAATATAACCATATTAGCGTAGATAAAGAAGGAAGGGTGCGTTATCATGAAAAACCGTGCTGGAAGACGTCATTCCAAATTGACTCTCGAAATATTGGAAAAAATTGAAGAGATAATTGAAAGAAATCCATGTATTGTACATAAAAGGTATTCGCGGAAAGATTCTAGAAATTCATAATGTGGAGTTAAGTACAACCAGCATACATACTGCATTAAAATCTTTGCGAATTACTTTAAAAACTGCGACAATTAACATAGATCGTTTAAATTTCGATGCTACAATTCAAGGACGCATACCGTATGCAATGAATTTTGCCCAAAACGCTCCGGAAATAAGGGAAAAAATAATATTCATTGACGAATCCGGTTTCAATTACCACCTTCGAAGAAACAAGGCTAGATCCAAAGTAAATACCGCAGCACATGTAATTGTTCCTACCGTTAGAGGACGCAATACTTCCCTTATTGCAGCTATGAACATCCATGGAATTGTACATAAAAAAGTAATTGCCAATTCCTCGGTTAATACCAATATTTTCACATCTTTCCTTGAAGAACTATTCCATAAATTAACAGAATAAAACATCACAGGTGCTTGGCTAATCCCAGACAATGCAAAGATACACAAAACGCAAGTGGTGAAAGATAAAATTGCTGAGTCCGTTCATATTTTAGTTTTTCTTCCTCCATATTCCCCTATGCTAAACCCAATTGAAAAAGTTTTCTCAAAAACTAAACTCTGTGCTCGTAATATGCTAGCTGATCCAGAGAGTTACTTGATCACCATAATTAACCGATCAGTAGAATCCGTAACACCTTCAGATTGCAACAATTATTATGTTGATATGACTATGAATTTGTCATTAGCTGCAACTGGAGAACCCTTACATTGAAAACTTTATATAGCAAGTAATAGAAGCTTATTCTAAATTTAATATTGTATAAATAAAAATTATTTTTTAAGTATTTTGCTTTTAATTAAAAAAAATTCATATGAAGTTAAAAAAATTTAATTTTAAAGGAAAAAAAAATTAATTTGAAATGAAAATTATTCAATATGATTTGTAAAAAGTTTAATTTGTGTTGAAAATAATTTAATTTGTTTTCAATAAAATTGAAATTACTTTAAAAAAAAATTGAGTTTGATTTGAAAAAATTTGAATTTGAATCCAAAAAGCGTTAATTTGAGAATAAAAATCTATATATAAATTAAAATTGTAACTAGCAATATGTTGCTTAAAAATTGGTATTTAATTTTGTTTATATTCTTATGAAATAGCCATATTTGGCATATAAAGCCTGGTACTCTGTTCAACATTTCACGTGAAATGCTGTCAAAACGCATATGCAAAAAACTTGTGCGGAATATCTATGAAATAATGTTAATAGAGTTGTAGTCTGTTCATTTTGTGAAAAAGTTCCGAAATGTTTCTGGCAACATTTTTTTACAACTGCGAAATAATGTAAGCTGGACTTATTTCACGTGGAATTTTAAGCAAAAGCAAAAAAATATGAGCTGATAATTTAACAAGAAATACAAAATAATTGTTACACAACCGGTAACAGTTTTTTATCCATATTTACTTTCTTTTTTTATTAAAAAAAAAAAAAATTTTATTAAAATACATGTGGGGTTTGTTTACATACGCAAAACAATGTTGCATACTTTACAGGAATTAAAACGTGAAATTGTACAAACTCGCAAGATAGGTAACATTGATACATGTCAAAATTTTCGTGTGAAATAATAAATGTTGCTCATCATTTTTCACAAATCTGAACAGAGTACTAGGCTTAAGGCACCTATAGATTGTCGGCAACATGTTGCCTTATTTCAAGATTATGTTTCAGTAGTTTTTCTATTAAGTTTGCAGTAGTTTTCTTTGTTTAAAATTAAAAACAAGACTTTTTAAGTTTTCTCTTTTTTTTTTTTTTTTTTTTTTTTTGGCTTGCATTCGTTTTTGGCTTAATAATTGTTTCTCCATTTTCCAGTGTTTTGATTATAGTCATTATCCTCTTCCCTCCTAATCACCCAAATCTTTAGCATTGGCAACATTTGTATAATGCACTTAAATTCTATAGTTCTCATCTTACAAGCGACATAGTCAGAAATTATGAACAAACATCAGAATAGCAAACACAACAACAAAAACCATTATTTGTGTGTGTCATTGTCGCTTCATCCAATTAAGATGCTCAAGGAATTCTTTGGTCGTTCATTGTTTAAAATTTCCATTGTTACATGAGATGAGCTCTTCTTATTGCTTTATTTTCATTTAGTTCATTGTTACTGAATGTGGTTAATGTTTGCTGTGTTGTTGCTTAAAAAACTTTTTTGTTTGATTTCAAGTTTTTTTTGTGAGCTTTTTTTGGCACAAGTATTTTACATTGAGATGTGCCAACATCATTTTACACCCTGAAACCCGCAACTTTCTTTGCAACAACACACAGTTAAGGCCAGTAACCTTTAACCAGCAAACCAACCCACCATGCTTCTTTCAGCAACCAACAGGCGTTTACAATTAGTAACCAACTTATGTATTGTTTTTCATTTAAATGAACTTTTCTTTCGCTTGAGTGTCTGTCTAGTGGAAGGATGTGGTTGAAAAGCTGGCAACAGAATGAAAAATGTTTCAAAGAATTATGCATTTCACTTAGTAGTACACATTTGTATTTATGCACTTGGTGCTGTATGAATATTTTGGCAGGCTTTAAGATATTTCCGTTTTAAGTCAGGTCGTTTGCTTATGGACCCAAGATGTTTGTGTATCCCAACCTTATTATAAAAATGTGTCATTCTGTTTTTTCTAGAAGATTTACTTTTGCTTATCATTTCTTTGTTAAAAATCAAATTGGCTGAAATCAAGGCAATTGCTAATAATAGCTAAATCTATTATATTGTATTTTGTTCGTTGATAAGTATTTAAAACACCCGCTTAATGTTATTCATAAAATGTTATTATTGTTACAACAATGGCAACATTGAAAATCCATCGTTTCCTGTTATTTGTGAAAAATCTGTACAATAGACAAATTTTGTATTAACAAAACATTTTTCTAAAGAATACTACGACAGCTTTCTACACAAATTTTATTAAGCAACACAAGTTTCTTTACAAAACTGCATAAGAGACACAATTTTCTAAAGAAAACTTTTAAAGCGATAGAATTTTCTGTAGAAAACTGTTTAACCGACATAATTTTTTTATTAAAAATTGTAAAAGCGACAAAATATTTTTCGTTTAAACCGTACAAGCAACGTAAATTTTTATAGAAAATACTTAAAGGGACAGAAAACTTTTCAAGCGACACAATTTTCTATAGAAAATTTTACAAGCGACACATTTCTTTATAAAAAATCTGAACAAGCGAAAGCAAATTGTTTCTATAGAAAATTATATGATCGAAATAATTTTACAAGCGACACTATTTTTCATAGAAAACTTTTCAAACGACGCAATTTCTTTTAAAAACTTTACAAGCGACACAATTATCTATAAAAAATTTTTAAAGCGACAAAATTTTTTTTAGAAAACTTTACAAGCCTACAATTTTTTATAGAAAATTTTACAAGCGACACAATTTATAACAGATATCCGTACATGGAAATTAATTTTCTATAAAAAACAGTACAGGCGACACAATGTTTATTGGAAAACTTTTAAAGCGACACAATTTTCTATAAGAAACTTTACAAGCGGCAAATTTTTCTATAGAGAATTTTACAAGCGACACAATTTTAAATAGAAATCTGTAAAAGCGAATTGATTTTGTATAGAAATTATATGATCGAAATAATTTTCTATAAAAACCTATACAGGCGACACAATTTTCTACAAGAAACTTTACAAGCGACACAATTTCTATTAAAAACTTTACAAGCGACTCAATTTTCTATAAAAAATTTTTAAAACGACACAATTTTCTTAAGAAAACTTAACAAGCGACACAACTTTCTATAGGAAACTTTACAAGAGACACAATTTTCTATAGAAAACTTTACAAGTGACACAATTTATAAGAGAAATCGGTACAAGCAAAATAATTTTCTATAAAACATTGTACAAGTGACACAATTTTCTATAGAAAACTTTACAAGCGACACAATTGTCTACAGCAAATTTTTAAAGCTACACAATTTTTAATAGAAAACTTTACGAGCGACACAATATTTAATAGAAAACTGTACAGGCGACACAATTTTTTATAGAAAATTTTTAAAGCTATACAATTTTTTTTAGAAAGCTTAACAAGCGACACAATTTTCTATAGAAAATTTTACAAGCGACACAATTTTCTATTGAAAATTTTACAAGCGACACAATTTTCTATAGAACATTTTTAAAGCGACACAATTTTTTTTAGAAATTTTTACAAGCACCACAATTTTCTATAGGAAACTTTACAAGCGACACAGTTTTCCAAAGAAAACTTTACAATCGACACAATTTGTAATAGAAAAATTTACAAGCGACACAATTTTCTTTGACATTCTTCAATAGAAAAGAGTATTGCTGCAAAATGTTTTTATAAGCAAATTGTTAATGTTAAGCTTTTCTTAAAGAGGCAATTCGACCATTAAATATACATATTCTCTACTTTTAAAATTCATTCTTTTTTAAATGGTTTCTTTTAATTGTAATGGCAATTTAATTCATCAAAGTGTGGCAAGTTCAAAACAGCTGCAGGGGTATTTTTAAGGTTTAATTAATAAAATGAACCATTTTCGTTGCAAAAATATTTTTACATGAATTTTCTCAGAAACTGCTAATTACTAAAGAATACAGTTATAATTACGGACCAACAAAAAAGAACAAATTTCTCGCTGCTGAAGCCGTTTTATAAAAAGGAAAAACAAAAAACTCATTTGTCAAGTGTGATGCACAGAAGTTAGAGTGGCAATAAAAAAAACGTAGTTTTTCCTTTTAGATTTTTACAACTTGTCTTCTTGTCACTTTTACACACAACTGCTCGTTGTACTTCATAATAACGACACACAGAATAACGAAGATGAAAAAGTTTGTGGCATGCAACCGGATGTGGATAACTTATAGGTATGGTGTCTTTATATTGTGGCATCAGGCAACACATACCTTCGCTTGTATCTGCGTGTAGTTTCCGTTAAAACAAACAAACATGTGTGTTTGATTATGTACCAGTCAGTCTGTCACTGCGACACATTGTCATGGCATGATTTTAAGCTATCAACAGTTTTTTCACAAATACAAAAACACATGTACTTAGTTAAAGTTTATGGCGGTAAGGAAGTAATTTTGTAGGAGTTTTTCGCTTTTTGCCAGTATGTTAGTGAGTCAGTCATTCGTCACTAAATTGTTAATGAAAGGTTCTAAAATAACTGATTCACTACTGCCGCTTCTTTTTTTTTTTTTGTACTTCTTATTGGGTGTGGTGCTTGCTTGTCACACACAAACACTTCAAAATACAAAAAGGCGATCAAGTGGAAATTTTCTCATCATTTCATCGAATGCAGTATCATGGCACTGAATAAATGCTGCTTCTGTGCTTTGTAGCGCTCTGTTACTTTTTAATTGTTGAAATTGCCTGGGAAAAAGGCGATTAAAACCCTCTGATGGAATATTAAATTTTACTTGCTGTCAAAAAGCTTAATTTTGAAATGACTTCAAAGTCAGCTCTCAAAAGACACAGCAAATTTAAGATTTTTATGTTTTCGTTAAAGAGCTTAATTTGAAATAGTTTTAGTAACTTAATTGTGTGTTCAACTATTTGAAACGTTAGAGTTTGCATAGAACATTCCTATGAAAAACACTCAGTTTTAATAATTTAACCATATAAAATGCTATACGAACGTTTACGTTCGAAACTGTTCATCAGACAAAGAGGGAAAAGAATAATAACTAGTGAGAGATTCAGTTTTTTATACAAAAAATGTGAAAGCGACACAGTTGTCTAAGAGAAATGTGTAAGCGACACAGCTTTCTAAAGAAAAATGTGTAAGCGACACAGCTTTCTAAAGAAAAATGTGTAAGCGACACAGCTTTCTAAAGAAAAATGTGTAAGCGACACAGCTTTCTAAAGAAAAATGTGTAAGCGACACAGCTTTCTAAAGAAAAATGTGTAAGCGACACAGCTTTCTAAAGAAAAATGTGTAAGCGACACAGCTTTCTAAAGAAAAATGTGTAAGCGACACAGCTTTCTAAAGATAAATGTGTAAGTGACATAGTTTTCTGAGAGAAATGCTAAAGCGACACAGTTTTTTAAACAAAAACCTGCAAGCGATACAGTTTTCTAAGTAAAATGTGCAAGCGATACAGTTTTCTAAGAAAAATGTGCAAGCGACACAAATTTCTAAGAAAAATATATAAGCGACACAACGTTCTAAAGAAAAATTTTTAAGCTAAACAGTATTATTTAAAAAAATGTGGAAGCGACACAGTCTTTAATTAAAAACATGTAAGCGTCACATTTTTTTTTTAACAAATATGTTTAAGCGAGGTAGATTCCTATGTAAGCGATACAGGTTCAATTGAAAAATACTACAGGGACAAATTTTTCTATAAAAAATATTACACCCACAGACATTATTTTTAGAAATATTTTAGAGCGACATATTTTTTTTTTTTTTTTTTAAAGTTACAGCGACACAGTTTTGTGTTAAAAAAAAGTTCTACGCCGACACAATTTTCTGTACAAAAATGTTTTGAAATATGTAATGACCACATGATCCTTTAACAAAATGTATAAGCGACAAGAACATTTTTACAGCGACAGAGTTTTGCACAACAAATTTTACACGCAAACAGTTTTCTGTAAAAAAATGCATTTAAATAGGTAAGCTTCACAGTTTTTTATACGAAAATGTTTAAGCGACACAGTTATCTATAAATAAATATGTAAGCGATACAGTTTTCTAAAGAAAAATATCTACGCGACACACATTTCTATTAAAAACATGTAAGCGTCACTATTTTAAAAAGAAAAATGTGAACGCCTGATAGTTTTTTATGGAAAAATTTTACAGCGAGATAATTTTCTGTAAAAAAAATTATTTAAGTTATTAAGCGACACAGTTTTCTATAGAAAAATGTATACGCGACAGAGATTTCTATTGAAAACTGCAAGCGTCACTATTTTTAAAAGAAAAATGTATAAGCGAGACAGTTTTCTATAGAAAACATGGGCGCGACACAGTTTTCAATTTGAAAATATTACAGCGACAAAGTTTTCTATAAAGAAAAATTACACTGACATAGTATTCCATAGAAAAATTTATATGTTTTTAAATAGGTTTTTGTTTTAGAAAAAACGTGTTAAAATTTGTAAGCGACACAGTTTTTTATAGAAAAATTTTACAGACTGTTTTCTGTAGAAAAGTGTGTAAAATTATTAAGCGACACATTTTCTATAATAAAATGTATAAGCGACACAGATTTTTATAGAAAACTTAAAAGCGATACAGTTTTCATAGAAAAAATTTTACAGCGACAGATTTTGGGTATAACAAATTTTATACGCACACAGTTTTCTGAAAAAATGCGTTTAAATGGATAAGCGTCACAGTTTTCTTCAGAAAAATATGTAAGCGACATAGGTTTTTTAAATAAATGTAATAGAAACACAATTTTTCATACAAAAATGTAAAGGCGACACAGTTTTCTTTAAACAAATGTTAGTTCTTAAAACGTTAGTTCTTAAAAAAAATTTCATAGCAAATGCTTTTTACTATAAAAAATATAAGATCAGATTTACTTTCTAAAGCAAATGACAAAGCGACACAGATAAATGAAGTATTTTATTTACAACTTTAAAAATAGTCTTCATTTCCACAAAAAAAATTTCATTACCACAATTTAAATGTTCATGTCTGAAACCATTTTTAACTACAGTTAAAAGTAAAAAAATAAAAACATTATTGTTAAAGTTTTATAAGCCAAGTCATAATATTTACCATTATCACTGACATTGAATGATCGCTTAATGGGTTAAGCTTTACTTCACTGTCATTAAAAATGTGTATAAATAAAGTACAAAGAATCTTCATCAGAATACTAAAACAACAATAACTTTAAAAAATAAAACATCATTCCAATTTGAAATCTATTAAACCCACCAACTCCCAACTGTGACAGAGCTCCAACACAACAGAAGTAACGAATACAGAAAACTAAACATTCGGCTGAACGAACGGCAACAAACGACCACAATTAAAAAAAAAAAAAAACAAACAAACACCCACCATAGAATTTCTCTCGGTAGCTCATAAATGCAAATAAAGTAAGAGAAAAAAACAACATCCTCTTAAAAAATGCTCGTACATAAATGCACCCACACATTTGTAGCAATTTTTTATATGAGTGGGATTGCAACATACTCCTGGCATGGGCAGATGCAATGCTATGGGCTAAAAATGGACAAGGAAAACAAACACAACTAATGCAAAGTCTGTCATTGTAGTGGTATTAGGAATTATGTTATAAAAATTCATGGTATTCCTGCAATTTAATGCATCATCACTACAAGAATAAAGTTTCAATGAAATTTAAGTTAAGAAATTCTACAGATAGTTTTGTCACCAACTACATTTCCTATAAAAAAAAATGGGGGTAACTAGAATACCAGTTGGTATTGAGACAGTCTATTAGAGCGAGGGCTGCGGGTTCGATTTCCGCCAGAGACTCTGGTCTGTTTTACTACAACGGACTGGAGGTCTAAGTTAATACTACAACGATATTTAAATAAGAATACAATTTAAAGTTGTATTTGTAAATCTTGTGACAAAATTTGTTATAGAAAATCTAATTTTGTGACAAAATGATGTACAGAAATTTTTGTTTGTAATACAACTTTCTTCGAATAATAAAGTTTGTGCAGAAATTAGCTTCTAAAAAACATAACAAAAAATTTAGTTTGTAAAAAATTCTTTACAAAAGATCTAGTCTGTGAAAAACTTTTCTATTGAAAATCAATTTTGTTACACAATTACTACAGAAAATCTATTTTGTGACAAAATTACTAAAGAAAATCAAATTTGTGAAAAAATTTTCTGTAGAAAATCAAGTTTGTGAAAAAATTTCCATGAGAAAATCCATTTTGTGACATAATGATCATTAGAAAATCAATTTTGTGACAAAATTATCTCTATAGCATTTAGTTTGGGACATTTGTTTTTGTAGAAAATCTCATTTGTGACTAAATTGTCAACAAAAAATCAATTTTTACAACAAGTTTGTAATTGTATTTGTAACTCCTTATAAATATGTATAGAAAATTTTGTCACAAACTAGATTTTGTACAGAAAACTTAACCAGAAATTAAATTTGCCACTAAAATTTTTTAAAACAATTAAGATTTGTTGTTGACAATGTTGTTACAAATTGGTCTTCTCTAACAGAGTTTGTCACAAACTAGATTTTAAATAGAAAATTTTTTCAGCAACTAAAATTTCTTTAGAAAACTTGTCCCAAACTTAATTTTTTATAGAAATTTTAATACAAACTAATTTTTTTTTAGAAAACTTTGTCCCAAACTTAATTTTTAATAGAAGATATTGTTACAAACTATATTTGCTTTAAAAAACATTGTCCAAGAAGTAATTTTTAATAAAAAAATTTGTCACAAACTAAATTTTTCTATCAACATAGGTTGCAACGTACATTTTCGATAACAAATATGTCAACAGCTTTAATTTTTAAAATATATTTTGTCAAAAACTTAATTTTTTTAAACAAATTTTATCTTAAATTAGATTTTCCTTAACAAATTTTCTATAACAAAGTTTATCGCAAACTAGATTTTAAATAGAAAATTCTGTTAACAACAAGATTTCCTATAGAAAAATTTGTCCCAAACTTAATTTTAAATAGATGATATTGGTTCAAATCAAGTTTTCAGTAGAAAACTTTATCCCAAATGTAATTTTTAATAGAAAAAGTTTGTCAAAAACTTGATTTTTAAAGCAAAATGTTTAACAAAGTAGATTTTCTATAGCAAATATGTCACAGGATTAATTGCTTATAATTAATTTAGTCACAAACTTAGTTTTTCCAAAAAAAATTTATCTTAAACCAGATTTTCTTGGAAAATTTTTTTTCCCATGGGATTAAATATATAAAAAATTTTTTTACACAAATTAGAGTTTTGCTTAAAAAAACTTTGTCACAAACTTGATTTTCTACAGAAAACTTTGTCACAAACTTGATTTTCTATAGAAAACTTTGTCACAAACTTGACTTTGTATAACGAATCTTGTCACAAACTAGCTTTTCTAAAATCAATTTTGTCCCAAAATAGATTTTGTTTAGAAAACATTTCCATAAACAAAATTTTGAATTAAACATTTTAAAATAATTTAGATTCTTTATTAGTAATGTTGTCACAAATTAACTTTCTTCATCGAATTTAGTCTATAGAACACTTTGTTCCAAATTTAAATTTTATTTGAAAATTTAACAAAAAAAATTTACACGAGATTTTCTATATCAAATTTTTACTAACTAGATTTTTCTATAAGAAATCTGATTTAAAAACTTACAAATTAGTATTTTTAAGAAAAATTTGTCACAAAAAAGTTTTTCGAAAGAGAATTTTGTTAGAAAATAGATTTTATATACAAAACTTTTTCACAAACTCACTTTTCTATAGAAAACTAGTTTTTTTTTATATAAAAAAATTAACAAAGTAGAGTTTATCTGTCACATATTAGATTTTCTAAAGAAAATTTGTCACAAACTTAATTATTGTCAGAAACTAGATTTTCTAAAATAGATTTTTTAACCAAATACTATCTAAATTTCCTAAAGACTTTATATAAAAAATTTTGTCACAACCTAGATTTTCTTAAGAAAATTTCATGACAAGCTAAATTATTTGAAGACAAATTCGTCACACACTACATTTTTCATAGACAATTTTGTCGTCAATTAAATTTTCTATACAAAAATTATGTCTCAAACTAGAATTTCTTCAAAAAACTTTATTTTCAGTTAAAGTTTAGATTTCTTACAAAAAATTTTGTGCCAAATTAGATTTTCAACAGAAAACTTTAGCCCTAACTAGATAATTTTTTGTTTTCAAAATATATTCTTCGCCAGAATTTAAAATAATTTGCATTTTCTTTTACGACTTTTTTCGCAGAAAATGTTCTAATATAATACTTGCATTTTCTTTGGCACAAACAAGTTCAAAAACATGTTGAAAACAGCAATTTTTGTGTTTCTATTTGTCTTAAATGCAATTAAATTTTCTTATTTTTTTTTGTTAAGTTAGCTTTATCGTGTTTTCTTTCAGAAAAAGTAAAAAGGTAGAAAGAAAACAAAGCTGTGCACTTCGTTAGATTCCAAAAATATGAACACTAATATCACACACTTCTTGGAATGAAATAGAAATCACAGTTGAATGTAAGTGGGGCGCAGTAGTGTCCTTCAAGTCACCCTCATATCTAAACACACGAACAAACATATGCAGTTTTTTTTTGTGATTGTTGGTACGTAGAAATGAAATGGTGTTGGAATTTCATATACGAGTACTTGTATGAAATTCATTGTTTCTGTTGTGTGTGCAGTAACATGACAGCAGTGCATTGCTTTTAATATGTTTAACACACAAACACACCCATACTCTCGCAAGACTTCCTCTTACTTACAATCTAGACAATGCCCCACTGGCACTTTAACCGTCTGATGCAACTGACATACATTTCATTTTGCTTTCAGTTGCTTTCACATTAATAAATCTGTAGATTCCTATTGCTATTTAACTTAAAGTCTATCTTTCGTAGTGTATCGATATTCCTTAGCCAGTGTTGCCACAAATATTTTACCCACACAACACAAGCAATAGGGTGTTGCCTTTGTAATAGTTGAACACGTCAATTTATATAATAATATGGAGACATTGTTAAAGACGATACAAAAAAAGGAAAGTAAAATGTGATAGGCAAAAAAAAAAAATTGAAAAAAAATGTATACTCGTACTAAAGAAATCTTTTATTCAAGGTTGCGCCCATTGGCAGGAGACTTGAAAATGAGCTTGGAATAATTGTTAGATGTATATAATTGCCGACGGATTCGGAGGTGGTAAAGTGATTCAGGCAGAAGATGCTACCAATGCATACACATGTTTAGGCACCCAAAGGAATTGAATTTAATTCAGGATTTGTTTTTAAAAAAATATTACTTGAGTTCTTATCAAACAAGATAACAGAAAGCAAATATCTTTTAAACAGCAATAACGAGTTATTTTAAGGCTTTTAAAGTAAACACAACTATAGAAACTAGTGTTTGCCCAGTGGCCACAATTCAACCTTAATTATATTAATAATTATTTATGAATTTACATGTTTCGTGCATGTGTTTTTTTGTCTTAGTGATTGGATTTGGCGAGGGACCAACTTCCGGTTCATATTTTATCTTCCACCCAAGTACGTCAATGTTTAATTTCATTTGTTTAGTTTAATAATATAAAAAAGGCCGAGAGTACCAATTGAAAAAAAGTACCAAAAAGTCTCCATTTATAGTTTCTCAATCACTCTGGACTCTGCATGTTGATTTGTTTATTTCCAGGTTCAGTATTAATAAAAATTAAAAAGTACCAGTTAAAAAACAAAAAAGTACCAAAAAGATCCCTTTTACAGATTTTTTGTTTTAGGTCCAATAATAACGGAAAATCAGAAAGTAGCAGTTGAAGAACAAAAAAGTACCAAAAAGTTCCCTCTTATAGAATCTCAACCACTCAGGACATTGCATGTAAATTAGTATGTCTTTAGTTCCAATATTAACGAAAATTCAAAAAGTACCAGTTGAAACCCAAAAAAATAATAATTTGTTTACTTTTATAGATTCTCATCCATTCAGGATTTGCATTTTTATTTTTATGTTTCTACTTCCATTAATAATGAAAATTCAAAAAATACTAGTTGAAGAACAAAAAAGTACGAAATGATTCCCTCTTATAGATTCTCATCTACTCAAGACATTGCATTTTAAATTTTATGTTACTATGTCCAATATTAATTAAAATTTAAAAAGCACCAGTTGACGAACAAAAAAGTACCATATCATCCACCGAGGATGCTTCATGCTTAGTATCTGTTTTAAGTTTTTTCCATGTCCAATATAAACGAAAATAAAAAAGTACCATTTGTAGCACCGAAAAGTTCCCTTTTATAGATTCTCATCCACTCAGGATATTGCATATTTAATTTTATGTCTCTAGGTCTAAAATTAACGAAAATTTAAAAGTTACTAGTTGAAGAAAAAAAAGTACCAACAATTTTAAATTTAGGGTTCTCATTCACTCAGGCCCTTGCACCTAGAATACTATATTTCTAAGTTCAATATTTAAAAATTACCACATGTAGCACTGAAAAGTAAAAGAAAGAAATTTAATTTTCCGTATTTTCTCCTTCTTGATACTTTTTTGCTCACCATTAAAGTACCAACAAATTTCAGTATTGTAGTGAGAGCCCATAATTAACCGGTTTTATAAAAAAAGAATTAAAAATAGGTACGACATTTTCTATAGAAAATCTTGTAAGTGACAAAACTGTCAATGGCAAGTTTAGTGTGTACCACAGCTTTCTGTAGCTTGTAATAAAATTGTTTACAAGAATTCTAGTATGTAATAAAATTATCTATAGAAATTCTATTTTGTGACAAAATTACTACAGAAAATCAAGTTTGTGGTAAAGTTTACTAAAAAAAATGAAGTTTGTGCCAAAATAATTATAAGAAAATCTATTTTGTGACAAAATTATCTATAGAGAATTTAGTTTGGGACATATAGAAAATCAATTTTTGACAAAAACTTTGTGTTAAAATGATATACAGAAAACGTACCTTGTGACAAAATGTTTTAAAAAAATTTGCTTTGTGACAAAATTTTCTACTTAAATCAAGTTTTTACAGAGAATTTTCTATTAAAAATAAAGTTTGTTGCAAAAATTACTCTAGAAAATCTGGTTTCTGAAAAAATTACTATAAAAAATGTATTTTGTGACAAAATTACTACAGAACAAAATTGTAGGTAGAAAATCTATTTCGTGACAAAATTACTACAGGGCAAAATTGTAGGTAGAAAATCTATTTTGTGACAAAATTACTACAGAAAATCTTTTTTTGTGATAAATTTACTGCGGACAATAGAGTATGTGACAAAATAGTTTGTGAGAAATTTTCTAAAGAAACTCAAGTAGTTTGTCACACAATTTTTTAAAGAATATTAATTTTGTGAAAATTTTTTTTTTTTGAAAATTACGCTTGTGAATAACCAAGTTTGTGTTAAAATGTTTCACAGAAATCTTAGCTTATAACATACGTTTTGCGCAATTATTTTTTACTGAAATCAAATTCATCACACGATTTTCCATTAAAAAAAAAAAAAAAATTGGGACAAATATGTCTAGAAAATTTAGTTTGTGTCAAAATCATCTGCCGATAATCTATTTTGGGACAAACGTATCTGCAGAATATTAAGCTTATAATAGTTTAATTTATTGAAAACTTAGTTTGGGACATATATTTCGGTAAAAAAGCTCGTTTGTGATTACATTGTCTAGAGAACATCAATTTGTGTTAACATTTTCTTTAGAAAATTAAGCTTGTGACAAAATATTTTACAGAAAATTAAGTTTGTGACAATTTTTTTTTTTTTTTTTTGGCTAAAAAACCATGTTTATGAAGACATTTTGTAATACTAATCAAGTTTTTCACAAAATTCTACAATAAATCAAATCTGTAAGACAACTTTTTATAGCAAATCTAGATTGTGGCAAAGGTTTCAATAGAAAATCTAATTTGTAACAAAACTATTTATTCAAATCCAGTCTGCGACAAAATTTTCTATTAAACATGCTTTTAAAAATGTGTTTGGACCAAGAAATCCTTGATAAAATTTAAAATGTGGAAATCTCTTTTTGAAAAACTTAATCTACGGTACTTTTTGCATCACTAAAATTGGTTTTGAAAAAATTGTTTTAAAAATAATTGTCTGTGGCTTATATTTTCTTTAAATACCAGTAAGTAAGCAAATCGAAATTTATTTACAATATTACGGGTGAATTATGACAGACGGCAGGCATATTTGTAAAAAACCCTTAAACAAAAAGAAATAGTCAATTTATTTTTACCTTGAAACAGGTGTAAAAATTTTCTGTGACTTGATGTTTAAAAAAATCTAGATTAAAGACAAATCCTTTGAAGAAATTAGTTTTTTTTTTAATTTGCCATAAAAATAAAAGTCTTAAAGGATACTTATCTTAGACTTGAAAATAAATGTTTAAGGATTTAGTTTCTTGTTTCGCCTTTGTTTTTTCAGCTTTTGTTTCGAATTCTATTTTTAAATTGAAAACGAAACAAAAAGAAATCCAAGTACCTGATATAAAATTTTCTAAAAAGAAAAAAAAAACAAATGCAAAGTAGCACAACCCCCACAATCTTACACCTGTACAGTAAATGTACTTTTCCTTTTTCGTTTTTTGCTGTTTAAATTTTCTACTTTTGCAAAAAATAAAAACAAGAAATACAATAAAAAGAAACAATAGCAAGTGTTTGTAACCTGTCACAAGTAGGGGCCTTCATACCGCTCGAGTGTTTTGAGGTGAGAAGCTGTGTTAAATAACATGCAATACAGCTGTTGGGTTTTTCCTCTCTTTACATTTCTTGTCGTTAAGTTAGTTTTTTTTTGTGTTTGCGTTATTAGGCAGGCCATGAATAAACTTAAATATGGGTTCCGAGTGCACAAAAGCAGAAAAACACATGTTTAATATTCAGTAGAAAAGTGTAGGGCTTGGCAACAATAAGGACGAACAAATTAAACTGTAAGTAACTGGAGGAGGCCAGATAAAAAAAAATTATGCTTGACAAATATGTGAAGGATGAAGTTAATAAATTGTTTTCACTCTTCTTCCCTACACTGGTCACGATAAGAATATATGCAATTTTAATAAGATGCAGGATTTCTAATAAAAAAGTTCGTTTGGGACAAAATTCTCTATACAAATTTAGTTTGTACAGAATTTAAAAAAAAAAAAATCTTGTTTGTGGCAAAATTTTTTAATAGAAAACATATTTTGTGACACAATTTTTAATAGACCATCTATAGTATAACAAATTTTCAAAAGAAAATCTAGTTTGTGACAAAATTGTTTATAGAAAGAATAATTTGTTGCAAAATTTTCCATAAAAAGAGTCAATTTTGTGATCGAATTTTTAAAGAAAATCCAGTTTGTAACAAAACTTTTTATAAAATATCTATGTTAAAAAATTTTCTATACAAAATCAAGTTTGTGACAATAATTTTTATAAAAACTCCAGCTTGTGACAAATTGTTCTACTACAATTTATGTTAATGGCAAAATACACAATTAAATTTCATTAAAAAAATCTAGTTGGTTTGACATCATTTTTTTTAGAAGATCTAGAATTGGATTTAATTTTTATGCAAAATGTTGTCCTAAAGTAGAGCTTTTTTAGAAAGTATTGTCATAAACAAAAAAAAAAGTCTTGTTTGTGGCAAAATTTTTTAATAGAAAACATATTTTGTGACACAATTTTTAATAGAACATCTAAAGTATAACAAAATTTCAAAAGAAAATCTAGTTTGTGACAAAATTGTTTATAGAAAGTATAATTTGTTGCAAAATTTTCCATAAAAAGAGTCAATTTTGTGACCGAATTTTTAAAGAAAATCCAGTTTGTAACAAAACTTTTTTTTAAAAATATCTATGTTAAAAAATTTTCTATACAAAATCAAGTTTGTGACAATAATTTTTATAAAAACTCCAGCTTGTGACAAATTGTTCTACTACAATTCATGTTAATGGTAAAATACAAAATTAAATTTCATTAAAAAAAATCTAGTTGGTTTTACATAATTTTTTTTAGAATATCTAGTTTGTGACAAAAATTATTTTGCAAATATTTTTTATTGAAAATCTTTTTTTGTGACACAATTTTTAATAGACAATTTTGCATGTTAAAAAAAATGTTTATAGAAAGTTAAATTTGTACTTGAGTTTTCTATAGAAAATTAAGTTTGAGACAATATGTTCTATATTAAATCTATAGTGTGAAAACCATTTTGTATAAGAGAGCAAGTTTGTGACAAATATTTTAATATAAATTCCAGTTTGTGACAAAACTTTTTATTAAAAATCAAGTTTGTGACAAAATCTAGAATATAAAACCACATTATGTTTTTAAAATCTTGTTTGTGAGAAAATATTATTTGTAAAATCTAGTTTAGAAAAAAAATTTATTTTCAGAAACTCTTTGCGCAGAAATTTATATGGAAAACTAATTTTACAAAACAAAAAAAAAAAAACAGAAAATTTAAATTTGTGACAGATTTTTCTTAAAAATATTAATTTTGGGACACATTTTTTCATACAAATTAACTTTTGCTCCAGTTTAAAATGAAATTATCATTAAGTTTAAAAAAAAAAAAAAAAAATTTCTTAACAAAATCCATTTTGGTACAAAATTTTCTATATAAAATCCTTTTTCAAGATTGTCGATATAAAATCTATTTTAGGACAAATTATTTAAGCTTGAGACGAAATTTTCTTTACAAACCCCAGTTCGTAATAAGTTTTTCTATAAAACAATAAAATATGATAAATAAAATGTAGAATTTTGCTGGAGAAAATATAATTTGTGACAACATTTTTGTTAGAAATTAGTTTGTGACAAATCAAGTTTATAATTAAAAATTCTTATGAAAATCTATTTTTAGAGAAAACCTACTTTAGGACTAGATTTTTATAAAACAAGTTTGAGACATATTTTGCTTTCATTGAAAATGCTGTTTACCATTTTTAAATGCCAGGTCCATTAATACATTTTTGTTGTCATTTTGCTGAGTGGCATAAATGTAACCCGGCTTTATTTCGCCCATTTGTATAAACATTATCCATGACATCATCCTTCTTATGTGTATCATCAGCATATTCACACTTGTTTTTCCTCCACTTGTTTGAATCATTCACCAAAGGACTGTTTTGTTTACTCCACTTTGAGGTACTCGTTTTTTGCAACTTGGTGTTTTTGATGCTGTTGCATGCAACCTGTTTACCAAGTTTTAAGTAAATAAAAGAAGCGTATGCGCGTAAAGAGAGCAAAAGGGGGTTTAAAATTTTGTGTATCAAAAAATGGGAATGGTTGATACACAAATATGTATGTAGTATATGTATTAAATATCTTAATTTATTAGATCCTTGAAATTTGTATTTTTTCCTTTTGACACGCCCCTGCATACGACAGACACCTACTAACAACTGTACTGGGACATGTTAATATTTAGTAGTCTTTTGGGTATCATTGTACCCGTAGTAAGTTTATTATTCCATTAGAGTCCACCTTTTTAGCAAATGAAAGGACAAATTTTATAGTTTTATGCTTTTGCTGAATAGAACGATAATTTATGCAGGAAATTACGATTGTAAATTTTAAATAATCAGAAATTTAAAATGGACAAATAAGAATTTAAAAGATTTCTTTTTGTTCTTGAACTGAGAATGTTGATTTTGGGACAAATTTTGTTTGAAAAATTTTTTTTTTTGGCAAATTTTTCTTAATAAAATTAATATTTAGACAAATTATTATTGAATAAATATAGTTATGAACATGGTAGAATAAGTACAAGGTATAGTCATTAGAAATTTTGTTCTCACATTCAAAACCCATATAACGTCAAACAAAAGAAAATATAGAAAAAAATTAAAACAAGCGTCAAAAATCAAATAAATTAATTTGACTTTACATGGGTAAATAATGAAAACTCTCCCTAATTAACATACCTGGTACTTATTGTACTATGGTTATGAATAAGTGTTTTCTGTTAAAATATTGTTTCAAATTTAATTATATTAAAACAAAAATTGTATCAAAAAGTAGATTTTCTAGAGAAAATTTTGTATCAAACAGGATTTAAAAGAATTTCGTTTTACAAAAAATAGTTTTATGCAAGTTTGGACCGAATTGGATTTAATTTTTATGCAAAATGTTGTCCTAAAGTAGAGCTTTTTTAGAAAGTATTGTCTTAAACTAGATTTTCAATATACATTTTTGTTTTGTTTAAAAAACAAGATTTTTGTAAAAAGAGTTTGTTTCAAACAAGAATTTCTAAGAAAAATTTTGTTAAAATTTTCTTTTTGTAGTTTAATTGAAATCTGGATTTTTCATTAAATTAATTTTGGTCCCAAAGTAGATTTAAAAAAAAAAAAGTTTTTGCAATCGGTTTGTTCTTTAAAAAAGAATCTGGTCCTAACCTGGATTTTTTGGGGAAAATTGTTGCCCTTGAATGGAATTTCTATAGAAACTTTTGTTCCAGGATTTTTGAATGAAATTTTTGTCCCAAACTGGATTTTGGATAGAAAATTTTGTCCTAAAATGAATTTTTATTGCAAGCTATGTTACAAACCAGATTTTTTATAAAAATTGTTGTCCCAAACAGTATTATTTGTAAGATCTAATGTCCCAAACTTTGAGGCCCTATGCTCCTTATAGGATCGAGGGGAATATATTATGTCCCAAACTAGACATTCTAAAAAAATTGTATGCTTAATTCTAGTTTTTAAAGAAAATTTTATCCTGTGCTCTATTTTCTTCTTCTTTTTTTATCCCAAACAAGATTTCCTATAGAAAATTTTGTCCCAAAATAGAATTTCCTTAAAAATGTAGGTTTAAGCAGGGTTTTCCATATAAAAATTTTATCCTTAACGGGATTTTCTACAGTAAATATTTTTCCCAAACTGAATTTTCTTTAGAAAATCTTGTTCCAGACTGCGTTATATTCCAGACTAAAAAATAAAACAAATTTCCCTCAACTAGCTTCCATAAAAAATTTTTGTTTCATAAAAAAAAAATTTTTCTCCAATAGATTTACTATAGAAATTTTTGTTCCAAAACCAAATTTTCAAAAAAAATATGTTTCAAACTGGGGTTTTCGTATAAAAGTTTTATCCTAAACGGGATTGTCTATAGAAAATCTTTTTCCCATATTGGATTTTGTTTAGAAAATCTGCTCTTAGACTATATTTTGTTCTAAGCTGGGCTTCCCATAAACACATTTTATGCTCAACTAGACTTACTATAAAAATTTTGTTCCAATTCAGATTTTCATTAAAAATTTTGTTCCAAATGGGATTTCCATTAAAAAATTTTATCCTAAACTGGATTTTCTATAGAAAATCCTTTACTCAAACTGAATTTTTCTTAAAAAATCTTCTAGTGTTGATTTGGTTCCAAACTGGGTTTTCCATAAAAACTCCATTCCTAACTGAATTTTCTAAGGAAAATCTATTTTCCAAACTAGATTTTTCTTAGAAAATCTTGACCCAAACTGTATTTAGTTCCAAACTTGGTTTTCCGTTGTTGTTTTCAAGCTGAATTTTCCTTAGAAAAATTTGTCTCAAACCGTTATTTTTTCAATTAAAAATGTTTATCCTGAACTAGATTTTCTAGAAAAACAGACTTTCCCGAACTTAATTTTTTCTTAGAAAATCTTGTCCCAAATTGTATTTTGTCCCAAGCTAGGCTTTCTATTAAAAAATTTTAGTCTAAAATGTAATTTCTGTAGAAGATGTTGTTTTCAAACTGAAGTTTCTTTACAAAAATTTGTCCCAAACTGATTTTTTTTAGAAAAATTTGTCCCAAACTGAATTTTCTTTAGAAAAATTTATCCCAAACTGAATTTTATTTAAAAAAATTTGTCCCAAACTGAAATTTCTTTAGAAAAATTTGTCCTAAACTGGAATTTCTATAGAATATCTTGTCCCATATGCAATATTCCATTGCGAAACTATGAATTTTTGTAAAAAATTTTGTTTCGAAGCAGATGTTTTTTGTATATACTGAATTGTTTGTGTGTTTTCCACCATTCCTTTTGTTTTTTTTTGTTATTTTTTTAAAGCTTTTTGTGAATTCACTATTTTTTTTTAAATAGTTTCCACATGCTAAATGTATTCATCACGATTTTCTAAGAGGTTTTTTTTTATATTTTTCGGTTAACAAAACAGCCTACTGTTTGTTACGAATCGATAGCAGCAAAACAAACAAACAAAAAAATCACCACCATCATATCATAACTCCAAATGTTGTTGTTGTTTTAGTTATTATCTATTTGTTTTTGTATCCTGCTATGATTTGTATGTACAATATTTCTTTCGTTGGTTACAATGGAAAATTGTAGGGGAAAATAGCATCCGTTTTAAGTTCTTTCTTTTAGTTGTTTATTATTCTTTTGTAGTTTCTTTTTTTTTAGATTTTGTTATGCAACAAAAAATATTTGTTTATATTTCATGTCTTTATCATGCCATCGCTAGTGACTGTTTTTATTTGGTTTTTATTTGTGTGTGAATATAAAATTAGTTTCGTGGAATTTTTTCTTTTTAGTCTGTTCATACTTTCAAATAAATTTTAAATTTTAATTAATTCTGGGAATTCATTGCATTTAAGTTCTGTTGTCTAATATTTTTACACAAAATATTCAAAATTTTATTTAACCTTGTGGCGTATAACAATGTGGACAATTTAAAAGAATATAAATCATACGCCCTGTGTTAACTTTAAAAACTAGTTTGCATCTTGTTTTTGAAGAAATTTATTTATTATTTAATAATAATAATAATAAATATTCAAAAGAACAATATTTGTTCACTTTGTTGTTAATATTCTCGGAGTCTTGGTAACATTTTGAGAGTTTATTGTAAAACGTGGTGTTTTATAATGCTCCACTGTGAATCCCTTCAATATAGATTAATGGCCAATTTATGTCAATATCAATTTATTTTTAAAATTCGTTTTTCATGTCAAATAAAAATAAAATAATATGAAAAACTATATTTGGATATGAATTGATATTTGAAAAGAATTGGTGAAATTGGCCATAAGAAGAAAGAGAAGAAAAGGAATTGATAGGTAGAGTTAAGATAGATAGTAGACAGTAGATAGAACAATACTCTCTCCACAGACCCTACATAAGAAATAACCAGCCTATTTCTTTGACAAACACTAGTAGATCGACTCAATATTCCCCAGTTCGTCGTGAAATCCATCTCCTAGCCATTTCTGCTGGAGACCCTGCGTCCTGGGACAGTGGCACAGTACATGCTCAATCGCCTCTAGCTTCTTGGCTTCCTCGCATAATCTGCAGAAGTCCGGACAGAACAATGACCCGTCAAAAACCCTATAAGAGTCCACAGACCACCTCTATCCAAGCCTAATCGAACCTTGCTTGCCCTTGCATCCAATCCGAGCCGTAATGCCCTAGACACCCTGCAATTCGTTCTATCCATTTAGGGCCGGTTAACGGCAGCACGGAATCTATTCCGGATCATCTTATAGTAGTGACATAAGTGGGATTTTACTCCCCCGTCTCTTACCTCTTAGAACAGATTCGAACCCTGTCTCGCGAATTCGCTCGCCACCGCAGACCATCCATTTGTCTGTGTCCGGGTATCCAACGTAGCCTTACTGTGAGCAGTCCCATTAGCTCCCTCAGGGCATTCCTAAACCGTGCGACCAGACAAGATCGCACTGCATACCCTGTCAATGCTCTGAGCGCAGCCTGACTTTCGACGTATCCTTAACTATAACCCTTTTCCCATTTTTTTTAGCAACAACTGGATTTGGCTTAACAGGAACTGCGTATTTCCTGAAACCAAAACCGAATCCAACCAATATCGTGCACTCTTTTCCAAAGCTCATCGAAACTTATTCTAGTCGCACAAGGTTGACCGGGACTATAAGGCGGCTAAGGCAAAACTTTTCCCAACACTATTTACTAAATAGTTTTTAACTGGTCTTGCCACATGTAGCCGAACGTTGTCTTAAAGAAATATTACGGCTTCATATCTAATGCCATATTTCGGCCTTTATTCGGCCAATGCTCGCTTTAAAGCCAACAATTTTTTTGGTACTGGGCTCCGTCCGATCCGATTTGAACAGCTTATAGTAGATGGGACCCTTCTGATCTCTATAAATTTAGAAAGTTAACATGGCTCACATGAACAATAGGTGTTGGCATTTATTCCGTTGGTTGTCCGTCCGGCTTTACACGAGATTTCTTTAACTTCGGGTTGATCGTGCGATGCAAAAAGAAGTTCTTTTAATGGCGTTTCAGCAACATTACGAACTATGCAAAATCGTTCTTCAACATCTTTCGGCTTTTACCCTTGTGTTACCCATTTTCCATGCTTTCGTATGATTCCCGCTAGTTGCAAAAATTTCCAAAAAAGCAGCAAGTAGAAGCCACTCAGATTTAACGAATTCATCTTAAATTTGACAACAACCTTGACGGACTAATGTTAAATTTCCCGGTAAATCCTAAAACATAAAAACCTCCACAAAGGAAAAAAAAACTCCTAATTCCAATTAAGATTTCGATTTATTCGTTTTCCATTTCAAATAACTGTGTGGCAAATGCCTGAAGAAATTGAAGAAAGAATAAAAACTGTAATTAACTTAAGTGGGTGTAGTTGATGAGTTCAGTTGATTCCATGTGAACTTAATTTATTATTCATACAATTTTCAGTTGTACTGAAGCATTCAAACTCAAACTCAGACTAAAAGAATCAGGCAAACTGGCAACAAAATTAAAATAATTCTTGTTGGTCATTGCATAAATTTTCAGCTTGAAATAAACAAATATAAATTATTCTTTTTTATAACGCGCAGCAAATAGAGGAGAAAAAATTATTCTATTCGAATATTTATTTCAAAGCAAAAAAAAAATATTTAAAATAAAACAGACTTTAAATAGAAAATATTTATAGAAAATGAAATAAATGTAAAAAAAAGTTTTAGAAAATAATAATAAATAAAAGAAATTGATTTAATGGAAAAATTCCTACACAAGCCAATGTTTTCAATCAATAAAAGAATAAATTTGCATGCAAAAAAAAAAAAAAAGAAAATAATAAAAATATACAAAAAAAAATGCTTTAAAACTGTATAAAATAATCAAATTGTTAAAGCACAGAAAGGTTCAATTAAACTAAAGGGTACTCCAACAATAACGCACGATGTTAATTGTGAGTCACTTTTTAACGTCAAGTTCTTTGCCCAACTTAATTTGACATTTCTTTGTTTCAGCGTTTGATTAATTCAACCATGGAGGGGTCAATAATTAAGCAACGCGTTAAAATGTGATGTTGAAGTCTTTTACGAAAATGGACGTTCAAAATGCATTTCTTGCACTTCGACAAGGCGCACTTTCCACCTCAGTGGATTCTTTAAGTCAAGGCTCACACTTTGAAAGTTATCTTTGATAAAGTCTGAGTTTATTGGTGAAAGAGGAAGAGAACATGCTTGAAAAGAAAACTTTCAAAGTGTGAACCCAGACTAACAAGCAGAATTGCCGCATTTTGGCAAATGAGAATCCACGATGATTGTTTAAAAGCTGATGCATCCACAAAGAGTGACTGTTTGGAGCGGTTTAGGGCTGGTGGCGTCTTTGGGCCGTACTTCTTCGAAAATGCAGTTACCGAGAATGATGTTCGCTATCGCGAGATGATAACGAACTTCTTTTGGCCAGAAATTGAGGATATGGACCTAGACGATATGTGGTTCCAACAGGATGTCGCCAATTGCCACACAGCCAACGAAACAATGGCTCTTTTGTGCGTGACATTCACTGGCAGTGTCATCTCTCGTCCTGCCGATGTTAATTGGCGGCCACGATTATGTGATTTGACACCGTTGGACTTCTATCTTTGGGAATATTTAAAAGAAAATGTGTCGTCAATAAGCCAAGAACAATTCAACGTCATTGAACCTCAATTATGTCTCAGAGTCATTAAAAATATGGATCATATGAAAGTGGTATGTCACCGAAGCCGTGGCGAGCATTTTACGGACATTTTGTTTCACACACAATTATTATAGATCCATCTTTAATAATAAAAAATATTAAGATAATTCCCTGAAAACTTTTTGTTTTATTTACAATCAACATCGTGCGTTTTGGTTGGATCACTCTTTATATCTCTAGCCAAAAAAAAAATTTCTATATAGAAAATTGAGTCTTTAGATATCCCATACAGAAAATTTGATCTTCAGTCCAATAGTAAAAACAAATAAGAGTGCCATATTCGGCAAAGCCGAATCTTATTTACATCTTATGTATTTTAACACAGTTTCTTAAAAATAAAATTTTAGGACTACAAACTTTTTGTTTGATTCAATGAAAAAATTTATCAAAATTACACTTTGCAAAATAACACTCAATAAAAAATAATTAATAACACTGTGTGTAATTTTTTAAGTCATAGAAAAATAACCATATACGGACACCACTACAGGCTCATATCTTGCAAACCGTTCGGAATTTTGATTTACCCTCTGAGACAAATTCGTACCTCTTGCCATAAACAACATATAACATGTCAAATCAAAAAAACTCCATCTTCAAGATCAAAATCGCAAAAAACTATAAAAAATTCCATTTTTTTTCCGAACTGTTTGCAAGATATGAGCCTGAGAAAATGATCACTTTTTTGCAAAAATGACACCGAGGCCCCAAATCTTTGGGGGCCCATAAAAAAGTGCATTACTTTGGGCAAAACTGGGAGACACGGGACTTTTCTTTTTTTGGTCTTTTATCACGTAGTGGTGTCCGTGTATGGTTATTTTTCCATGACTGTTATTGACCATGACCAAAAAATCGTGCAATGTATGTGAAACGGATTTTCGAAATTCCGGGCCTTGAAAATTTTGAATTTTTCGAAAACCCTTTTTACATACATTTAACGATTTTTTGGTGTCTTAGAAGATCCCTAGTGAAATTTAATGCAGAAAATATTCGTAGAACATTTTAACCCTCTAAAGTTCCGTTTTAGTACATTTTTGTGTGGAAGTTAAAAAATGACCCCTTAAAAGGAGTGTTAGAGGGTAAATATATTCTAAGAAAAGAATCTGTTGAGCCATATTAAAAATTAAGATGAAATTTCAATAATAATAATAATAATAACAATAATAATACTAAAACTGAATTTAATACTTGTAAACTCTAACTCTAGCTTAATATGTAAAAACTAACTGTATTGCTGAATATAAAACAACTACAGAAAAAGTTTGCATCTTTTATACATAGAAAATAATAAATAAGTTACTTGCAAAGTGAAGTTTAACCAGTTCGATTGTGTTTTAATTACGAGTTTTTAAAGTCCCAAATAAATAAAAAAAACTAGTTAAATATCTTAAAAAATTTTTCATATTATTCGAATGTGTATTCTATGTCAAATACAATCCTCAAAAGCTTTTATACTTTAATAGCCTGTGAAATATTGAAGGAATGAGGCTATTAAAGTATAAAAGCTTTTGAGGATTGTATTTGACATAGAATACACATTCGAATAATATGAAAAATTTATATAATAAATGTAACTCACCATGAGGAATAAATTCCCAGATTCTATATCTTAAAAAATATTAAGATTAAACAGAATCGTCATACAATTCTACTGAAGACACCTGAAATAGTCTTTTAGCTCAGAAGTACATTTAGTATATTTTTTTGACTTGTACCACACGCCTTTTTAAGGAATTCAAAAATTTCAATGCCCGAAATTTTGAAAATCCATTTTATATACATCACACGAGCTTTTGGTCTTTGAAGACCCCTAGTGAAATTCGATGAAAAAAATATTCGTTGAACATTTTAACCATTAAAAGTGCCGTTTTAGTATACTTTTGTGTAAGAGTTTGGAAAAAGGACAAAACTTACCCCTTTAAATTAGTGTTAGAGGGTTAATATATTCTAAGAAAAGAATCGCCATACGATTCTACTGCAGATACTGAAATTATTTTTAAGCTCAGAGGTACATTTAGTATATTTTTTTTTGACTTATACCAAACGCATTTTCAAAAAATTCAAAAACTTTTGGGGCCCATATATCGGAAGCCCGAGCTAACTTTTCAAAACCCTTTGGCAGATTTGCTCTACTACACTCACAATATTATTACAGTAACGGACTGTAGTTTATTTAAGAAATATTCCGTTCAGTCATTTTTAAATAAATAAACATTTCAAATTCCAAGCAAATTTATTTTTAACTGATTCTAACAGTTATTCAAAAAACTAAGTGCATATTAATACGGATTTTCAGTTGCAGTTAATATTGTCCGTTGATTGAGTTAAATTCTTCTTTATGTTAAAGTAAATAAAAATGTAATTTAAAGCAACGAAAAGTTCATTTAATTTTTACTGTGAAAAATTCAACCGCGAATTCCGTAAAAACAAATCAATATTCAGTTATCTTATATAAATTAATTGTCAAAAAATTAACTTCATATTCCGTAAAAACAATTAAATATTCAGTTATTTTATATAATTTTACTACCAAAAATTATTTTTTACTTATCTATAAAAAATGAATTGCTTGTTTTGTGTAAGCAATTCCCATTTTCTATTTGTTAAAATAATTTAGTTAAATACATCAAATTTTAAAAGTAAAATAATTGCGAAGCCATATCGGTCATGCTGCTGGTGTCTTATAATTGAGAGTTCTTCTGTAAACAACGTGGTCAGTACAACAAAAGTAAAACAAACGTGTGTAACTGGGTAAGTAAGTCTGGGATCACACTATGAAAGTTTTCTTTCAGAAAGTCTGAGTTTATGGGTGAGAGAGGAGAGAAAAAAGCAGGTTCTCTTCCCCTCTCACCAATGAACTCAGACTTTCTGAAAGAAAACTTTCATAGTGTGAACCCAGACTAAATAAAAATATTCTCCCTCTCTCGCTTATAAGAAAAACAAGCGGACAGGTGTCTGTCTGGTATTTTTTAGAAATTCGGCTCTTTTGTGGAGTAAACGAAAATTTAATAAAATAACTGAATATTTAATTGTTTTTACTGAATATGGGGTCAATTTTTTGACAGTAAAATTTTATTAAATAACTGAATATTTAATCGTTTTTACTGAATATGGTGTTGAATTTTTGACAGTAAAATTTAACAAAATAACTGAATATTTATTTGATTTTACGGAATTGGTGTTGAATTTTTGACAGTAAAAATTAAATGAACTTTTTGTTAAAAATAAATGAAATATAGGTAGACCGGTTTTTAATTGAACTTTCATTTATTTTATATTACAATTTCAGTTAATTTTACGTATAGAATATTGTGAGTGTAGTAGTCTTCTTTCATTTCGCGTTGCAAGTGTTGAGGCTGGCGTTGCACTGTTGCACTGTAATTAAATATTTCTTCATATTCAATAAAAAATATCTGAATCAAAGTAAAGACATTATTTTTACAACTCTTGTCCATTTTTTAATAGCTCATAATTCTCATTCGCTTTGCATTTTTATTTGTATAATATCTTTAGTTGTTTCAAAGTCTTTGCAAATAGGTTTCCTGATGATCTGGCCTAAGCAACCAGTGAAATGCGCATAAGAATAGTTTATCCCTTTAACAATAAATTTCAGTGGTTTTATCAAGAAAAAAAAATTGGGAACTAAGCACGACAAATAAAATCTTGTAAATTAAAAATTTTGTTTTCCCAAGAAAATTACTTTGATAATAAACTGGCAAGTGCACGACTTAAAAAAACTAAACTGCCAACATGCTTTATTTTTTGCGAAAACAATAAAGCAAGTTGTTTTTGATTTTATTTTGTTTTTTCTTAACCTACTTACAACTACAATTAATGTTGGAAGAATTCCAACCAATTGTAGTGGGGAATGTAAGAAGAGATAAACTCACTGTTAATTGTGAATGTTTTTGTTTAAACTTTGATATTGTTACAAGAAGAACTGTTGCTTATGATTCTTATACGCTTAACAGTTTTATTTGGTTTAATATCTTTAGTTTTTCTTAAATCTTTATGGATGAAGTTTCCTGATGATCTGGCCTAAGCAACCAGTGAAATGCGCATAGGAGTAGCCCATCCCTACAAACTTTTTTTTATCGATACCGCAAAAATCGTCATCGCAGGAAATTCAAAATTTTTTTTAATTAAGTATTCCATTTTCGTATTCAAATATGAAAATTATTTTTTTCTGTGCGGGTGTTTTTGTGCTTGAGCAAAGTTTCGTGTGATGTACACTTGTATGACAGTTAAAACTGGTGGTGATGGTGTGATTTGCGTTGGTGCATGTTGGCTGTGATGATGTAGTTGTAGATCGGATGTAGTGGGGACGATTGGTTTGGACTAAAACAAGGGCAAAACATCGTTATGAGTTTTGTAAACTATCGAAAAGTCGAGAGACCGTTGGAGTTGGGTGGTGTGGTAGTGGAGTTGCGCCGATGGATGTTGAGTGAGATAACGTAGTTGTGAAGTTATGATATAGATTTCGAAGGCTGGCTAAGGTTGAGGTACCGGATGAGAGTACGTTGGTTGTTGTGTAGCAAATAATGTTTACTGTCACACGCAGTGTGCGTTTTAAGATGCTTTTGTGCAGAGAGTTCTGCTCTTTTGAGGGCGTGTCTTTTGGGAAGCAAGTTGTGGCTGTGCTTTAAACCCAAGACGCGGGAAGAAAGTTATGAACTACATTACAGTTTGCTCTTGTGATAGCTCGAAGTGTAGGAAAGTTCTTTCAAGATGCTTTCCCTATTCAACAGATGCTGAAGACTATTTTAATGGAGCAACGGTAAGATAGCTCCAGCTCCTCAACAAGCCGCGATTGTCTCATTTTACCTAAATTATTCAATCAAATTGGTTAAGGCATAACTTGTCACTTAGTTATAAAGAACCACGATATAGTAATTTATCTTGAGAGGTATTCGCGTTAATCAAAGGACTAATCTGTGAATTGGTGCTAAGTGCTAAGTTTTTTAATTTGTTCTTTTAATTACAGCTGAGAATAATTCCAATTTTAGCTATCAATTAAAGCTTATGTATTTAAAATGTTTGAATAGAACATCATAGTAAAACAAATTTTTTGAAAAATTCAGAACTTAAGAAAAACAAGTAAGAGTGCTATATTCGGCTGTGCCGAATCTTATATACCCTTCACCATTTTGCGAGCAGATTACAGAGCAACTAGACAAAAACAAAATAATTTTTACATATACATACATATTTACAATACTAAAAACTTCATTCACCCCTATCGTGAATAATTTTTCCCTCGTAATTATTCCCCTTTTCACATATTTGCAATCATGAAAAACTCGCATGAAAAAAAGGTAATCCAAATGAGAATAATAACGTGAAAAAATGTTCACGGGAAATAATTCCCCTTATCGTGAAAAGATTTTTCCCTCGTAATTTGTTCACATTTCCCTTAGATTTTCTCACTTTATTTTTGCTAGGGAACAGAACATGTATGTAAGTAGTTCCTTCTATAAATCGAATATTAAGCGCTTGATCCGTTATTAAGACACAAACCGATATATTGGTTAACAAAATGCAAAACCGATTTGACATATTTATATACCGACGTGTTTAAGAAGAAATTTGCCAGTTAGTTGGGTTATAAATCTTGGACTCGGGAAGATCTATGGTTCGCGAAAGTGGATATTTAAAAAAATAATTATTATTTTGGTCATAACTTTTTCGTATCTGAACCGATTTTTCCGAATTTTTTAGAAAATATTTTTTACTAAAGATTTCCGATCTTTTGATATACAAGGTATAACCATATAACAGTCCAAAAAACCAGGTTTTTATACAATTTTTGATATTTATTGTACGGGAGGTACCACGCCCACTTCTCCGATCCCGCCCACATTTTGTGGGATGCTGTGTATTGACAACCTGAATGTGTGTACCTAATTTGAAAACTTTGACTCTGGCCGTTCTCAAGATATACAGAAAAAAGTAATAAAAATACAACAACAACAAAAGATTTTTGGAAAAAATTTGATATAGTCGTGGTTTTTTGCTCATATCTCAGCCATTTTTGGACCGATCTGGCTGAATTTCAAAAACAAGAAATGGTGGACTATATGTGACATAAATGTAAAACAACCTAGCCGCTATCATGTCTGAAGTCTCCGGAAAACACATATCAAACGTAAGACGGACAGACGGACGGACAGACGGACATGGTTAAATCAAGTTCTCTCCTCATAAGGACCCAGAATATATATATACTTTATAGGGTCTTAGATCAATATTGTAGAAATGACAAACGGAATGACAAACTTATATATACCCTTTTTCACCTGATGTGAAGGGTATAACAAGACGACATTGGCTCATGGTTTAATTTTATGTTTTTTTATTGATATTGGCCTGGCTGTTATAACAAGAACAATAAAAACCAGAAAACAACATTATTGCTGAGTTGTTTATTATGTTGTTAAAAAGTTTATTGAATTCAAAGAATATAAAAGCTATAAATAGCAACAAAAAAAGTAAAGAAATAATACAATCGTGTTAAACAGAAAAACTTCTATTATTGTGGTAAATCACGTTCTCCTTCCATACCTTCATCTGCCAAAAAATCCACCATGTTGTCATTTGCAGTTATTTATTTAATAAAATTATTGTGGTATAAACGATTAAAATTGCTAATATATGGCAAAATTGCCTTGAAGTAACTTAATTTTTTGTGTAGCTTAAGGAAGTGGTTTGTTGTTGAGTGGTAGAAAGTTGGGAAGTTTACCCTGTCGTGTTTTCCTGTGATTTTTTCTGGTTATTTCAAAAATGTTTAACACCCCCTTATGTGTAAATTGTATAATAATAAATAACGAGTGTTTCTTAAGTGTATGGGAATGGGATCTGTGACAGCAAGAGGAATGTGCCGCTGAAGACGATGACGGTCAATAAAAAACACCAACGACAATAATTATTACAACTACATAAATGGATTTCTTTAATACAAACAAAAAATTTTGACAAAAAAATTGGAAAATGTTTCCGGGTAGGGACACCCTAATGTCCTATTTTCATATTTACCAAATATATGTACATAAACAATTTCACAGGAATCAGTAGAGCCGGTTTGGGTTGGCTTTTAAATAAAAAATTATAAAATGTTCCTATTTTACTCTTTTTAGCTCTTTCATCTAACGTAACTCTTAAAAAACGTCCATATGGGGCATTATTTGTGAAGCTGACCTCCCTAAAAAAAAAATTTCTTGGAATTCGTTTATATTTGGCATAATTATAGTTCTACTAGATATGAATATGTAAGCGAAATATATTTTTCTACGATGTTTACTTGTCAAGTTACGGGGTGGTAAAGTGTTGCCGTTTTCAAAAAAAATTGTTTTAAATTATTTTTTTGAACCAAAAATTAATCAAACAAAAAAAAATTTTAGTGATTCTTATAGAATATCGATTGATCTTTATATATAAAAAAAATTAATTAATTTGAAAAAAAAAAGAATTTTTTTCACCTGCAAGACCAGTAAATGACCAATTTAAATTAAAATTTTTCTAACTTAGTCCTAATTTTTTTTCTTTTTTTTTAACCGAAATTGGCCTATAGTGTCCTTATTATATTGTAAAAGTTTTATTTGTATGGGACAAAAAGGAATTCCAACAAAATATTTTTATCAAAGTTTTTCTTGGGATTCAAAATTTAATTAACAAGGTTTTGTTTAAATGTGCTACATTCCCATTTCATACTATTGATAAACTAAAATTTATTGTTGAAGGGACAAGCTACTCCTATGCGCATTTCACTGGTTGCTTAGGCCAGATCGTGAGGAAACTTCATCCAAAGATATTAGAAAAACTAAAGATATTACACAAATAAAACTGTTAAGCGAATAAGAATTATAAGCCACAGTTTTACTTGTAACACTATCAAAGCTTAAACAACAATAAAGAGTGAGTTTATCTTTTCTTACAGTCCCGGCTACTGTACTTTAGTTTTTTATTATGCCCCATATGTACGTTAATTGTGTCTTGAATTTAAAACTCCATTTTTATTTATTGAAAAATTTTTAGTTTTAACAAAAAAGTACTACATAATGGCAAATACATTTGTGAATGCTTTAACGCTCGTTTAGTAGAACTAAACTTAAATTTATATGTAGTTTTAACTCAACAACTTAAAATCGGTGTAGTTAAAAAACATGTGGCAGCACTACGATAAATCTTGTCAAATTCATATGGTCTTTATTGGTAGTTTAAACTGCCAATTTTATGCGTTTAAAGATGGTTTATATGTTTACTGATTTATTGATTTGTGTGCTTAAACACATTTTAAACCAAAAAGAGAGTTTAACTTGTTCTGATTTATTAGCCCTAAGAGTACAAAACTTTAGTCATTTTGTCTCTACCAGTCAACATTTTTCAAATGCTTACTACTTATGATATTTCATTATATAAATTAACAAGCCTTTTAAATTTCAAGTCTCAAGCTAGCTTTCTCTAATGGTGTTTTCTTTTCTACAAAAAATGTGACATTTTATTTTAAAAAAATGCAATTTGGTGTCTGTTTCCTAAAAATTTTGCTCCCGAAAAGGATGAGTTCTTTAGAATTAAACAAGCCACCCTTTTCGGGAGCAAAATTTTTAAGACACAGACACCAAATTGCATTTTTTTAAAATAAAATGTCACATTTTTTTGTAGAAAAGAAAACACCATAAATAAAACTAAAATTCCCTTTTTGCACTACTTTTATCCCCTTTCCTTGTATAATGCACTTTTTATGCACCAATGTATTTGCATTCAATCCGAATTGTACTCTTGCTGCCTTTATGTTAAAGAACATACGTTTGAAGTTTGCGCAAAATTGTTTTGAAAAAAGAAAAGTTGTTTAAAAAAGTACTTAAAGTACGAATTTTTACCCTGTTTTGCCCCATAAATATACTTTATTTGTTTGCTGCTTTTTTAATAAAACATAGATTTAAATTTTAAGCCATATTATTTTGAAAAAAAAACGTGTTTACAAAAAGTACAAATTTTTACTCTGTGTTGTCCCATAAATGTTCCATTTATAAAGCAGCATTTACTTATCTGCCAAGCAACGACATAAGACAAAGTTTTCAGGTGGCAATTAAGGACACGTATTCGAGTATAAGTTTTGGATTTGGTCTAAAATGCCTAAAGAATTACAAAAATTAAAAACGAACCGGAATTATTTTCCGGAAAAGGCTAATTTGTTGTTATTTGGAAAATTTTCGACCGATCTTCTTGAAATTTGGTATTGCTATTTCTAGTCTTATGGAACTATGACAGAGCAAATTTTATCACAATAACTTTATTCTTTACGGGTTTAGAAAAACTAAAGTGTTTTCCGAGAGTGGACTTTCTATGGCGCCTATGGTAAATAATGGATCGATCTTACGAAATTGTGTGGTATGATTTCTAGTCAAATAAAACGAATACGTACAAAATTTTAATTATACTCGGTGCATTTCGCTGGCAATTTCTGTTAGTTTTTTTTAACAAATAGTTACCATTTTTTAGGGAGGTTGTTCCACATTCATAAATCTTTTGCTACTGAACAGATTGTGCTGGATTTCAATCCCCAAACGGCTTCGGATAAGTAGAAGCAATTTGACATTTATATTTTTCTATCTTTTGAGTCTTTCAGAAGTGAGCAGATGGGCAGACAGACAGGCAGACGGACAGACAGACAGACAGACAGACATACAGACAGACAGACAGACAGACGGACATGAATTAATTGAAGTAGAACTATTCAAGGATCCAGAATATTAAAAAAGTGTCACACGGGATAACAAACTTACTATACTAAATAAGGGTGTGGAGTAGTGTGACCGCAAGTTATATGGACAATTTTTTTTTTCGTTTTTTCACTTGGGAAACCTCTTAGATTGATTCCAAATTAGAAAAAAACAATATATATAAAATTTTAGATCGTTTGCATAGTTATTAGGCGTGCCTTGAGCCCACAAAGTTTGCTAAAAATGCTATTTTTCTCACTATGGGTGGCTTTAAGTGTTCATAACTTCAGTAATATTTATTTTAGAGAAAAACCTTATTCACAAATATTCTAGGGCTATATCTTATGAACAATGTTGCTCTATATAAGTTATCTTTAACATTAACATATAATCCAGAAAAAACCAAATTAAAAAATAACACCGAAATTTTCACATATCTTCGCATTCTTTGCCTGGTGATTACACTACGTGACAAATTTTCAACAAAGTCGTGACCAAATGAATCTGGCAACTAATCTTTATGTAAAACTTTCCCCTGAATCCGAATATGAAGTCAGAATTGTCAAAAGTGGAACAGTTTTTGAGATATTCCAAAATAACCGTTATTTGTGTTTTTAAAAAAGATGATGTGACTGAAATGTAAAAATCTTTAAAAATTTTAATTATTTCTTTATTTTTATTGAGAGGTTATAAAATTACTAAAATAAGATTGGGTTGCTAGAGAAGTTTTGTCAAGAAATGACAGAGTTACAGGGGACAAAAGTTCAAGCTTCATTGAAAATTTTATGATTCTGTTCAATTTTGCTCTTTTCAAGTTTTTTTTTTAATCTAATGATTTAAAAATCTTAATGTTTTATTGCATGCGACATTAGATTATTTTAATATGAACATTTTTCTCCCAACAAGACATAGATTGGTACAAAAATGACAAAGCTGCAGAAGATTTAGTAAATTTACCCACATAGAAATTCAATAGCTTTAAGCTATTTTTAATATTTATTTTACTAAAAATTTAGTTTTGTATATGCATTTGTTGTGTTTTTCTTTGGTTTGATACAAATCGTAAAGTGGGTTAATTCAATTAATCTTCTGTAACCTTGTAATTTTTGCACCGATCTGGATCCTATTGGATACAAATTTTCGAATTGAATAGGCTAATGTCGTAAGTGATAAAACTTAAAAAAATTTTATTTTTTGGTTTAAAAAACAATAACTTGAAAAAAGCAAAATTTAACAAAATCATAAAATTTTAATGAAGTTTGAAGTTTTGTCCACTAGTTAGTTAGTTAGATAATTGTTTTTTATTTTGAATTCATTTTAAGTAATCAAAATTGAACATACGACTATGACATGACGTCGTCTGTCGGAAAAGGTTGTTATATATATTACAAATATTGTTTTATGTAACATAAAAATTAATAATTAAATTCAGTTACTAATATTTTCCTGTAGCCTATCGCATTTATAATATAGCGGGATAAATATTTAAAATTGTCTTTACCATAAGGAATATTAATCAACTCATTTTCTGTTACGATAGTTTTTTAAATTTTGGAATCTTATTTGTCCTACTATAGGGCATTTGGATATAAAATGCAGAATGTTTTCGGTTTCGTTTAGATTACATAAGCAGCATATACGGGGTCTGTTTTGCTGAAACCTTGTACCATTCAACTCAGTTAATCACATCTAGCTTTGAATATATAACTTAATTCTGTCATATTTGTGATTTCCAAATAGGATTGCGGCTCTATGTACTTTTGTCCACCATAACTCTGTCATTTAATGACTCATCTTCACAAACGACTCATGGTTATTTAAGAAATTTTATTACCTCTCAATAAAAAGAAAGAAATGCATAGTCCCTTTAAAATTTTTAAAGATATTGCATTTCAGTCACATCATCTTTTTTAAAAACACAAATAACGGTTATTTTGGAATATCTCAAAAACTGTTCCACTTTTGACAATTCTGACTTCATATTCGGATTCAGGGGAAAGTTTTACATAAAGATTAGTTGCCAGATTCATTTGGTCACGACTTTGTTGAAAATTTGTCACGTAGTGTAATCACCAGGCAAAGAATGCGAAGATATGTGAAAATTTCGGTGTTATTTTTTAATTTGGTTTTTTCTGGATTATATATTAATGTTAAAGAAAACTTATATAGAGCAACATTGTTCATAAGATATAGCCCTAGAATATTTGTGAATAAGGTTTTTCTCTAAAATAAATATTACTGAAGTTATGAACACTTAAAGCCACCCATAGTGAGAAAAATAGCATTTTTAGCAAACTTTGTGGGCTCAAGGCACGCCTAATAACTATGCAAACGATCTAAAATTTTATATATATTGTTTTTTTCTAATTTGGAATCAATCTAAGGGGTTTCCCGAGTGAAAATACGAAAAAAAAAAATAACGGTCACCCTAGTGTGGAGGGTATAACAAAATATGATGGAGGGTATAAAAAATATCTTAAAATAAAACAAAAACTTTCTACGAAAAGTATCTCAACAATTGGGAATCGTTCATTGTTTTATCCTTAACAGGTTTCATTTCTAATTAACTTTTCTATATTTTCTAGCCATGTCCGTTGTGGCCAGAACGGTTAAGCAAAAAAAGAGAAAAATTAAATTAATTAAAATCTATGCAGACAAAAAACCTTAAAGCTTTATCTCTCATATTTATTTCCTTTTGAATATTTTAAAGGGATTAATTAATTAGAAAATGCTTTAACACATCCGGTTTCCGTTTAAAGATTCATTTACTTGTAAAAACAGTATTTCACAAATACATACACACCTCTCTTAACATTTGTACTCACTAACGCACTCACCTAAAATGACCAAAGCATTCCCCAGCAAACCGGCAAAACCAATAATTCCAAAAAACACTGGCACTATTGTTGAAACTACACGCTCCAAAGGCCAGTCAACGTCCATTTCAAGGTCCATTTCCATGAGATTATCAGGTGGAAGAGTGGAATTTCCTCCCGCAGCGCCACTGCCATCCGGCATGGTGGCGGTAGCAAATCGCTGCTTGCCAATGGCAAATGTGATATTACCACATTCTGTGGCATTCAGCCACTCTGAACAGGCGATGGCCAGTGAAGAGGAGAGAGTTTGGGCCTGTGGTGGGAGTTGCTGCAAATGTTGCACTGACATGTTGGAGTGATTTAACTGATGCATCATGAAATGATGTCAATCTGAATGATGACCGTTTAGCTGGACTGGAGGGATTGAAAGTGGCTGGTTTTCTTTTTTTCTTATTTTTTTTTTTTTATCCCAAATTATCAATTGGCTTACAAAAGCTTTCAGTTTTTTTTGATTTCATTATTGTTAGTTGTTGTTGTTACTTTTCAATATATTTTCTGGTTTTCTTCAATTGCCTGTAAATAAAGAAAAATTAAAGTATACATTTTATTATTTATAAGGTTATGAATAAAGTCTAAAATGTTTCTTCTTTTTTTAAATTTCTTTTTAAAACCATGAACAACTTTTCTTCTTTGAAAGTGTTGAAGGTTTGTTTCATAAAGTAAAAATGCTTTTTAAGCCACTTTTCTGTTCTGTTCTTTAGAAACTCTTTCAACAATTTCTTTAATCAAAAAAAAGTTTTAGCTCTATTGCTGTAAAATTTGTGTACTTTACTTTAAAAATAATTTTTTTCTTTACAATTTTTTGTTAAGGTTTTTAAGAAATTTTAGAGCACAAAAGAAAGACACCATAAAAAATAGTAAAGAAAGTATTAAAAAAGTATATATTTTTAATACTTTGCTTGGTATTTTTCGTAGAAGTAAATTTTTTAAGGAACTTTTTTTGAAAAGGTATTTTTTTAAAAAAGGTACTTTTAAAAAAAAGTACTTTTTTAAAAAAGTAACTTTTTGTTAAAAAGCTACGTTTTGTTAAAATTGTAGTTTTTGCTAAAAAGGTTCTTTTTTAAAAAGGTATTTTTTTTAAAAGGTACTGTTTTTGAAAGTTTTTTTTAAAAAGATACTTTTTAAAAAGGTTCCTTTTTTAAAAAGGTATTTTTTTAAAAAGCTATTTTTTTAAAACATTGTTTTCAAACAGAACGTGCTGGAAAAACGTACTACAATTTTTTTTTACTTTTAGTCAACACTTAGGGGATGTCCTCTTCTAAAGCATCGTACAAACGGTGGTCAGATTCTGAAATGTTTTCATTAAAATTGACTAATAATGTCTTGCAACTGTGTGAACATTGTACGCTATTTTCATTTGGCAGATGTGCTAAATTAATGCATCTGACAATGGCACCATTTTCAGAAAAATTACAACATTGTAAGATCTGACCATCGTCTTAGGAAAATAGGTTATGAGGAGAAGGAAATATGGAGTAGTGTTTGTGAACATTTAATTTGATTTTTTCCAAATTGTAGCCGACTGGGAAGACTTCTGCCGGGGATCTTTTTCACATAAGGCTAGTTCGACCGAGAAACGAATTTTCTTTGTAATGCGTTGTGCTATACATTGGATAGTCGACAACGAACGTATGCGATATGCTGGAATGGCGAGAAATACGGGCATGCACCCTCAGCTGAACACTTAATATTGATAAACAATGACGCGCAACACACATTCCGACGGTGCTTCAATAAGTCAATAGAGCTAGATACCCCACTGGTATTTGAATGGTATTTTTTTGACTACATGGTATTTCTATTTTTATTAAGCAAAAAAAGTAAAAAAGTGCTTTTTGTAAAATAATAAATTTTTGTAAAAATTTTTATAAAAAATTACGTTTTTGTAAATAAGTACCAATTTGTAAAAAAGTACCTTTTTCTAAAAAATTACCTTTTTGTAAAAAAGTACCTTTTTGTAAAACAGTACCTTTTTGTAAAAAAGTAACCTTTTGTAAAAAAGAACATTTTTGTAAAAAAGTACCTTTTGTAAAAAAGTACCTTTTGTAAAAAAGTACCTTTTGTAAAAAAGTACCTTTTGTAAAAAAGTACCTTTTGTAAAAAAAGTAAAAAAGTGCTTTTTGTAAAATAATAAATTTTTGTAAAAATTTTTATAAAAAATTACGTTTTTGTAAATAAGTACCAATTTGTAAAAAAGTACCTTTTTCTAAAAAATTACCTTTTTGTAAAAAAGTACCTTTTTGTAAAACAGTACCTTTTTGTAAAAAAGTAACCTTTTGTAAAAAAGAACATTTTTGTAAAAAAGTACCTTTTGTAAAAAAGTACCTTTTGTAAAAAAGTACCTTTTGTAAAAAAGTACCTTTTGTAAAAAAGTACCTTTTGTAAAAAAGTACCTTTTGTAAAAAAGTACCTTTTGTAAAAAAGTACCTTTTGTAAAAAAGTACCTTTTGTAAAAAAGTACCTTTTGTAAAAAAGTACCTTTTGTAAAAAAGTACCTTTTGTAAAAAAGTACCTTTTGTAAAAAAGTACCTTTTGTAAAAAAGTACCTTTTGTAAAAAAGTACCTTTTGTAAAAAAGTACCTTTTGTAAAAAAGTACCTTTTATTCAAACAAGTACCTTTTTGTACAAAAGTACCTTTTTGTACAATAGTGCCTTTTTGTTCCAAATTTTTCAAAATTAAAAACGTGAAAAAGCACAGTTCGAAACTAAACATTATAAACTTAAGTGTTCTGTTATTAATAGCAAACAGATAGAATACACAAACGCTAATAATCCGGCCTGTCTCAGAAATATACTCCAAACGAAAGTGAAAGTGATTTCGTATTTTTCTTCACTTAGAACGAAATCACTTTCGACCGAAATTGATTTCTGTGACAGGCATAAATTTGTGTGTAATAAATACTTAAAAAAAAGCTACTCTCTTTGTATTCTTCGTACACAATAAAAATACTGTACTAGTCCAACTCAACACAAAGATAAAAACATTTCATTGCATTCTGTTTTTCATAGAGAAACCCACAAACTTCGTTGGGTTCGTGTTAGCACATAAATGTTCGCTCGTTTTAGTTGTGCCCGCGCCCTATTTGCTAATTAGGACAACAAAAATTTTTTTACAAAAACAAAATACATAAAAAAAAAAAAAGAAACAATAAGCAAACAAAAAAATTTGTGCAAAAACCAAACCTTTATAATACACACACACTGGCTGTTCGTGCTGTAGTCTTGCAAATTGCCAAGCAACAACAACAATACTAGAGAGAAGCGTTTCTAAAATTTTTTGTTTGCTCATTCCTTCATCAATCAACATTAAAATATAATGTATGTTTACAGAACCACTACAATTTTTCTGTTGTATAACGAAAAACAGTACACTACATAATGTTTGTTACATTCGTGAAAATAGTTATAAAGTGTATTAAGGGTTGTGTACTAATACACAAAAGCTATAAGAAATAGATTTGGTTTCTGAGTAGGTGTACCGAACGCTAAATAATGATCGGTTTGATGAGCAATAGAAAAAGTGGTATTTCTTTAAGTTTTTTTTTTTTTGTTATTTTAATTGACAAAGAAATCTTAAGGTATTTTAAAAACAAACTTTTTTTTTAATTTTTTATAAGAATTTTATTTTTTAAATTTAATTTGCTTGAAATCCTTTATTTCTACATTATTTTTCTCAGTACATCACTTGCTTATCACACGTTTCACACATGAAGAATTACTTTTGAACCAGCACTCTCACAGTTACTAACATTAACACATGTAGACATAAATGGGCATGGTGGGTGGGGGTGTTATTGCTCTCTCTTACATTTCCTAACTGGCTTCATGAGAACTGACATTTTAGGTGAACAAATGCCAGCAGGAAAAAAAGTTAAAACATATTTATAAACGATAAAAAAACAGATTGAAGGTCGTTGTGTAACTAGTGATGGGAATGCATATTCAAATGCATTTTCCCCCTTCTCTTTGCCAGTCTCCTACTACATATGTATTTTGTGGAAGTACATTCAAATTGTTTTCAAGTAGAATCACTCGTTGATGCAACTGCAATAAATAGTTTATTCTCACTTGCTTACTTACGCTCACTAAGTCGCTCTGTAGTATATATCTGTGCCTTTGTGTAAGTTTCTTCTAAAATGTATCACTCAAACACACCAGTGATACCCTTTTAGCATAATCAGTGCTAGTTATAGCAATTTGTCTGGTCAAAAATTTTTTTTTTTAAAAACTTTATTAATTACTGAAAGAAAGAAGATAAAAGCAAAACAGTTAAGAACGCTTTCCTCCTCTGTTTGTCTATCTACTCCTACAAAAAATACACCATTTTAAAGGTATTTACTTACAAAAATGCATTATATATATTTTATTAATATCTGAGGCGGTAAAAAGGGTAAATTCGGTAACCTCATATCTCCAACACTTAACAACAAAACATATTTGATACTTTTTGTTGTTTATTAGAAAATTAAGCGGACATGTGTTTGGCACTTCTTTGAAAATCGGCCTTTTTAGGGAGTAAAAGTACCTATTTTTGCTACTTTTAAAAAAAAAAAATTATGATATATAAAGGTTTTGTATAAATAAAACTACTTTTATATTCAAAATTTTGAACCTAACTAATATTTTATTTAAAATGAATATATTTGAAAACATATAAAAAGGTTGACGATATTTAAATAATAAAATGTTTTACAAGTACATAAACAGTACACTATCCCACTACAATATTGAAATTTTTGATACTTCAATGGGGAGAAATAAAGTATCAAAAAGAGGAGATACGGGAAGTTAAATTTCTTTGAATTTTCTATAGTATTGAACTTAGAAACAAAAATAGGTACAGGGTCCTGAGTGAATGAAAACCTTAAAATGAAAAATGTTGGTACTTTGTTGTACTTCAACTAGAGTTTTTTTTCCCCGGACTTTTTCGATTCCCGGGATCCCGGGATCCCGCTCCATATAAATAATACAAAGTAAATTTTGGTATTAATTAATGAAAAAAACTTTTATAAAAAAAAACGTAAGGGAACTTGTTTACAAAGAAAGTAAATGAAATGGTTCAATACTAAAAAATTAATTAAAGATTGAAATAGGAACTTGAATTATTCGCCTTACACGCCTTTATTCTCTGGATAATTCATAAAACAATAATAAAAACAAAATAAAAATCGAGGTACTCAAGATATGAAATAAAAAATTTAATTAATAAAATAGATAAAATACTTTAAAGAAATATATAACATTTTTTAACGGCTTAGGAAATAACTTTCTGACACACTCAAAGCGCTTTGTAAGTCGTCAAAAAGTATATTCCTGATTTTATTTACTAATTATCATGTTTCCGAAAAATTTCGTTCATTTTTCACCGAGGTTGGACTAATAGTTAAAAGTGCATCGTTGTAGCACGCTTCGGATTCACAATCAGAAGCAATTTTTTCTTTTTTATAAACAACGTCTATATCAGTCAAAAGTATGTCAAGGTTTATGCAAAAAAAACATCGACCGGACTGCTTCTTACAAACCTTTTCATTTCGATAGGTCCATTTGTAATCTTTAGGACAATGTGTTTTTCAAGTTGTATGTTGTAGTATCTTATTTATTGTTATTTTATTTCGGTTTCCCCGCACTTCACGGGTATATAAACCAACACAAATTGAAATTGAAAATTTGTGTTAATCACCTAATAAACATATCGCTCCTTCATTGCATCATAGTCATATTACAAAATTTCAAGTAACTTTAGCAAAGTTTTCCTTCATACCTTCTCGTATTAAATCTCAAACTAAACCGAAGTTATAGCAAAATATATCTTTAAATCGGTACATTTTGAAAACTTTAATCGCATTTTGCCAAGATCGTTTGTTTTTGTAGATATGACTATGTTGCAATAAAGGAGCGATATGTTTAGGTATCTCCTATTTTTAAGACTTGTTCATGGACAATGAAACTTTACTGCCTGCATCTTTTTAAAACAAAAACAAAATTTCCAAATTTGTTTTTTTTTTAAATGTAATTTGAACGGACGAGTATGGCGCTCGTGTTCTATAAACACCACATAAAACTACATGTTGATATTGGAGTATCGGTGAGTAAGAAGGCAAATATCATCAGCATACTCAAGATCATTTATTAGGAAGTTCCCAACCAATAACTCTATTGCACTACATAGCATAGCTCATGACAATATCCAACACCATGGTGAATTACTTGAAGGTACAGCACTAGGAGTTGTTGTACAACAATACAACAAAAACGGGCAAATTTTAGGAAAATCCTTGGAATAAAAAAATGCAGGCAGCTCATATAAGACCGAAGAGCATGGAAATCATTTATTAATCAGGTCAGGACCAACAATAGATTGTTTGGATAAAATAAAGTTAAGTTAAGCTAAGCACAGTTTGTGCATTTTAAGACTTTACAAAATCGACTCTTTGGCAACACTGTGACACACATGTCAAATACATATACATAAATAAAATAGTATGTCAAAGATAAAATAAAGAAATTATTTTATTTTTCCCCTTTTTTCTCTTCCTTTCTATAGAATAATAACAAAATAGTTGACATTAGGTGTAATGATGTCACTGCAAATGCAAATTACAATATGAATGACTACGGCGCACACTGGTTCATATTTTGAGAAGGCGGCCAAAATTATTTTTTTTTTTGTTCACCGATTTTAAAATTTTTTTATTCATGTGAAAGTAAATACTAGTGAACCTCGGGAGCCAAAAAATTTCAACCCTATTTCAACTATTTCATTGAGAACAGGGTGGTCCGAAATGGACTTTCTCAATATTTGGTTATAGTTTTGAATTTCTGAGTCAATTTGTGAAGTTGAAATGCTCATAACTTTTTTGTTTTTTAAGATTTTTTGACAGAATAAGTTTTGTGTATTAGTTTATTTAATTAGCTATACGTGGTTTAAAGCATTAAACTCTGCGACCTCTAGAACTATTAAATTTTTTTTTTTTTTTTAATGTCAAAATTTCCCGGAAATTTCCTACTTTATAGAGCATAAGTCCTGAGCGTCAAAATGCGTCAAAAAAAAATCTATACTCTCTTGTAGTCCAGAATCTAACCTACATTTCTATACCCCATTGTACACACATCTGGATACGGCCTTGCGAACTACAGCAATTTCTGTGACCCAAGGTAAGATATTCGGTTCAAAAAATAAGTCCTGCAAGGAAACATTACTGAAATTAAAGAAGGTGAATCTTAAAGAATTTTCGACAAATAAAGCAGTTCAGGCCACATAAATTATCTAGCACGTCAGGTTATCAATTAATTTGGAGTGAACGGATGCTGCAAAACGAATAGGCGACATAAATAGACTAACACGTTAGATTTCTGAGTAAGTTAAGAGGTTAAACATTAGTAAATAGCGGCAACATAAACTACATAGTTTAATTACCTGAAAATTGCAACTTAATTTAAAAAAATGGAAGAGCAGGTAAATGGTAAAAAAACTAGCACGCAGTTATATTTTACGTGAAAATTACCTACATGTTACCTGTTAATTTATTGCCGGTATGTTATCCTTTTAAAAAGTGTGAAAACAGGGTTTTTTTTTATGTTTCAAAGAAATGCTAATAAAAGATTAAATTTGTATTTAAAAAAGAGTTTTTATGTTTTAAAGAAGTAGTAACAAAAGATCATTTAAAAAAACTTCTATCAAGAGTATAAAAGTGCATGCATTCATAATTTTACCTTCATTATTGTTTAAACAATGGCTAAGTTCAGTTATTAAGTTCTCGCAGATATATATTTTCAACAGAAAGACGAAAAAGATTTTGTGTTACACATAATGAATAATCCATTCTTTAAATTATGCAACGAACAAGAAATCAAAATCCATAAGATAAAAATTAAAAATTTTTCATTAACATTAAGAAAACGGTACCTTAAATGTTCTAGAAACAAGAAAACGTTTTACTTACGCAACGAAAAATGGCTAACAAATTATCTGATTTTTAAGAAGCTGTCAATAACCGCTAAGGAAACTGGAAAAGTGGGTCGGCCCGCAAAACAAATTGACAATTGCAGTAAAAGATCACGAAGACGCAAGCTTGAAAATATCAAAGAAGAAATTTCTCATAGTATGATAAAGGATTCATTTCTGCATCAAATTCAACCAACGCAAAATAAGAAATCAAAAAATGCAATAATTGAAAAAATAGTGGAAGCTAGCCCTTAACGCACAAAGAGGATTTTAAAAAGTATGCCTACACCAACTGAAGAAATGAAATTTACTCCAGAAGAAGCATTTGCACTATTTTTGGATTTAAAACTGACAAAAAATCAGTATACAGAACTGCGAAAGCGAACCAATGAAAAAAAATTGTGGAATCTTTCTAGGATATCGAGATTTAGTTTTTGTCAAAAAAGAGTGCTTATCTTCACAAACGGCTATTAGTGTAAATTTAAGTTCAGCAGAAGTAAAATTGCAGGTTCTTCTCGAACACACTTTGCACACAATTGCAGCATCACTTTATTTTCTAAATGGGGATGTGATGGAAGCTCTGGTCAGAAACAATACAAGCAATGTAATTCAGAAAACTCATCTGATGCTAACAGGAAGCTAAACAACTTCTGGAAAATGAAACCCAAAGCTATTTAGAAGAAATGTTTACTAATATTGTTTAATTTAAAATAGTTTATAGATTATAATTTGTTTTTGATTTAAGTATACATTTGTATTAATATATAAAAATAAAATACACATACATCTCAAACCAAAAATAAAAGTTGAATTACCTGAAATGTTATCGATAGCCAAGAATGCTATTTGGGAATTTTTCAAAATATTCCTTTTCAGTTTTATCCTTATAACAACTTGTCTTTCCCAAAAAAGCCAACCTTTGGCCCCTGTGAATATTGGGACTAAAAAATTTACAGGGGCCAAATATTGGCGTTTTCTGACAGGATCTAAGTTCGACAATAAAAAATAAGTATCAGTTGTAAAATACAAGAGAAATAATGATAAATTATAAAAAAATCATATTTGAAATATTCAACTTTTACACCGAAACTCAACAAAAAAATGAAAATGCATTTTGAACTCCCCATAACTTTTGCTCCTATCATTCGAATTTTACGTTTTATAGCGCAAATTAAAGCCTAACATCGCACCTATCGAGCAAAAAAAATCGCATAAAAAAATACCGATCCAGTCAAAAGTTATGGAATTTTGACCGCCTTCTCGTAAAATTTCCCACTGTGCGGCGATGACTTTGTCTCTGTGGTTTAAAAAGACTTCAGATTTGGGGTGGGGAAAGTTTTTTTGTATTTCTGATTAAAGTCAAGGGTCCTTTTATTTAATTATGTATGAACTAAATTAATGTCTGAATGGGCTTTTAATTTAATTAAATTAATTTTCAAGTGCTATAGGAATGTGTAAATTTATTATTTTTATACACATCTTCTTGCAATATTTTGGAAAGAGTTCACGTGTTTTTTTTTTACCCGACTGTCACGGAAGGGTTATGTTTTTTTTACGCGTGTATTGGAATGTAAAATTCTTCATTACCTCGATGAATGGATTTCGATATTGTACTCGTTTTTAGAACCCAGGTGTCTTAGAAGGGCTTTTGAAAAGAAGACAAAATGGCGCGTCTTTGACGCAAAATAGTAGTACGCGAAAAATAAATGCCAAAAACCATTTCTTTTAATGCACAAAAATTATGCCCTAAAAAGTGTAATATTTTTATCATGTTTACAAATTGGCATATTTTTCAACTACGGTTGAACAATAAATTTTTGGTGGTTGCCAATAAGCTTTAACAATACTGATTTTCCATAATAAAAGTCACCTATTGTTAAAAATTTTGCGCCATTATATTTAAAAAAATAAATATGTAAATTTTTCAATAAAAGTGAAACAACAACTTAATTTTAAGGGAATATTCATAAACATTGCAAGTCGGACGGACTAGTTAAAAAAATCTAACACTCAATTTAATTTTTATATACGATATTTTTAACAAATCTTACGAACGACTAAATAGGATAGAGAGTCACTGGTTTTAATAAGCAAAAGCTTGAAATATAACTGGGAGTGAGATATGGAACATATTAACAAATTACTTGTCCAACATATTTAGAAAGGAAAACGATAACTTTTCGCATTTTTGCATAGATTTTTAAAATGGAACATTTTTGTCCGAAAAGGCAACACCATTTGTTTTCAAGTGAAAACAAAAACACCTTTCAATCTATCAAATACAGATATTTATTGAAATAATTTTGCTGGGGTCATTTACTTTCGTTAACTTCAAGCATTTTTTTTAACAAAACAAAGTCTAATTTCTTTCCGTATTCATTTAAATATTTTAAATTAAATAGTTGTAAATTTGATAAAGGCTTACAAATAAGGCGAATTCATTACAGGTAATATCAGTACTACCGCAAGTATAACTCGTACAAAAACCACAAGCAATTTGCTTTTGCGAAATCATTAATATCAAAAACATTAATGATTCTTTTTTTAAATGATTTTTTGGATTTTATATGTTTACAATTTTTGCTCTTTATGACAAGTGAGACAACTTTGCCTCAGAGAGTAAATAAAAATTCCGAACGGTTTGCAGGAAATGAGCCTGAGAAAATGATCACTTTTTTGCACAAATGACACCGAGGCCCCAAATCGTTGAAGACCCATAAAAAAGTGCTTGACTTTGGGCAATACTGGAAGACACGGGTCTTTTTTTTTAAAACCTTTTCTTTAGCTTCACTTCGGAAAATCAAATCTTGTAACGTAAATTTAACCGCCTTATACTCAATGTAAATGGATGAAACTTTGCAGGCATACATATTCCCGATGACAATACACGAATACATGGGCGTAGCCAGGATAAAATCTATGGGGGGTGGGGGGTCAAAAATTTTTTTGTTTTTAGTAAAATGCTTTTTTGACCGTTTTTTACTCAATGCAAATGGATGAAACTTTGCAGGCATACATATTTCCGATGACAGTACACGAATACATGGGTGTAGCCAGGATAAAATCTAGGGGGGGCAAAATTTTTTTTTTTTGGCAAAATGCTTTTTTGACTGCCTTATACTCAATGCAAATGGATAAAACTTTCCAGGCATTCACCAGGATAAAATCTAGGGGGGGGGGGGGCAAAAATTTTTTTTTGATAAAATGATTTTTTGAATGCCTTCTACTCAATGCAAATGGATGAAACTTTGCAGGCATACATATTTCTGAGGATAATACACGAACACATGGGCGTAGCTAGGATTAAATCTAGGGGGGGCAGATACTAATCCACGTGTGTAAAGTTTTATTATATGAATATAAATTTTTTTTTTTATTATATGAATATAAAATACAAAACATGTAAAAAAATTTTCTTATTTACCATGGAAATTGTAATGCATTAATTAAAGCTATTCGTTACTAAAAAGTAAAAAATAAATAAAAAAAAAAAAAAAATTTTAAGAAACGCTTTTCTTTACCTTAATATATTGATCAGTTGTGAACACAGAATAAATATGAATACTAAAAAAATCGACTAAAAGTCAAAAAATAACAACATTTCAAACAACATAAACTTTTAAATCAAAATTGAAAAAAACTCACACATCCCTTAAAGAAAAGCGTGGGGCGCGTTGTTATGAAACAAAATGCTCAATTATTGAAAATTGGTAGCTTTAAACATGATTGGTTGTATTTCTTTCGGTCTGAAATATTAAAATGTAAAAATGTAATGCAGTCATGTTTTTTTTTTTAAGTTCAGGTTGGTATGGGCGCCCCACGCTTTTCTTTAAGGGATGTGTGAGTTTTTTTCAATTTTGATTTAAAAGTTTAAGTTGTTTGAAATGTTGTTATTTTTTGACTTTTAGTCGATTTTTTTAGTATTCATATTTATTCTGTGTTCACAACTGATCAATATATTAAGGTAAAGAAAAGCGTTTCTTAAATTTTTTTTATTTTTTTTATTTATTTTGGTATTTTTTCACATAGTGGTGTCCGTATATGGCTATACATATTTCTATGACTTAAAAAATTACGCACAGTGTAATCATTTATGATACGGGGGTTATTCTTCAAAATTATCACAAAATATTCTTCCCACTTTTTTTAGGCAAACCGTTACATATTTATGAAATCAATTAGTTTATTTTGCAATAATAACTTTAACAACTTTATGAAATTTTTCTCTAACAAAGTATTTTTTTTTTTTTTTGGGAATACAAAATTTTTAATTTACAAGATTTGTAAAGTTAATTTTACAGTAAGAGAAGCATACTTCGCGATGAATCGCCCAACACCGATAATAATACACTTACTAGTCTAGATGAAATAAGATTTTTAATTAAAAATCTTAAAAATTCAAAGGCTCCAGGACCTGATCAAATAAGTAATATTGTAATAAAAAATCTTCCAATTTTTGTATTAAACATTGTTATTTCCCTGTTGTATTTAAAAGGGCCAAGGAATTCCCATACCAAAGAGCGGTAAAGACTCGAAACTAAACCAATTAGTTTACTGGAATTCTCTGGATAAAATTTTTGAGAAAGTTTTATTGAATAGACTAAGTTCCTTCGTCCATGAGGGCAATCTACTCTATAAAAGCCAATATGGGTTTAGAGCACAACACTCTACTTCCCACCAGTTAAAACGCGTAGTTAACATTATTTAAATGAACTTAAATAGACGCTATTCTATTGGAATACTCTTTCTAGACATAGAAAAGCCCTTTGACTCAATTTGGCACAATGGACTTATTTATAAACTTTTTAAATTAAATTGTCCAAGCTATCTTATAAGATTAATGTATAATTTTATTACTGATAGAAGCTTTTTTGTTGAAGTAAACGGGTTCCTTTCGGACGTAAAAAGCATTCCTGCGGGAGTACCACAGGGTTCTTTGTTATCACCATTACTTTATAATATATACATCTACGATTTTAAGATAAAGGCTGGTAATGAAGTGGCTTTTTATGCCGATGATAGTGCCCTCATCTCACATGGAAAGGTTTCAAATACCATTGTTAAACGTATGCTAAATGCTCTTTTATCTGCTTCTAAATACTTTGCCAAATGGAAAATCAAGATAAACGAAGGAAAGTCGCAAGCTAACTTATTCCCTTTCAACAAATCCCCAAAAAAAGTCCCTTCTTTAAAACTATATTTTCAGGGAACGGAAATTGTTTTTTCAAAGTCAATTAAATATCTAGGCATAGTACTCGATGAAAAACTTACATTCAGGGAACACCTGGTAAATGTGTGCTCAAAAGCTATTCGATGTGGTCGAAGCTTATTTCCTCTTCTAAACAGAAAATCTAAATTAAGCATTAAAAACAAACATCTGTTATACAAATTATGTATCCGACCTATTCTTACATATGGTTGTGTTGTTTGGAAAAATTGCGCAAAGACTCATAAGAAACGTAACCAAATAATTCAAAATAAAAATTTGAAAATCATATACAATGCTGAGAAGGTTTTCTACTGCAGAATTACATAAATTATCAGGACAAAAGGCAATAGACGCATTTATTAAAGATATGGCCCTGTCATTTAATGATAAATGCAGGGGATCAAACTTTGCCCATTTGAGAAGTTTATATAACATAGACTAATTATCTACATACATCTTGTATGTAATAAAGTTAGTCCTGGTTCGCTATAACTTCCCATTACTTAATTCGTGATATTATATATAGGTTTTTTCTCACTATCTTTTTCCTATATAATTGATTATTTTTGAAGATATCTTTACTAATTTAATATGTAGAAATAAGAATTTAAAATGATTTAATGATAGTTAATAAATAAATAAATAATTTACAAGATTTTGTTTGTCGTTCTTAATTCCTAATTTTCATCCTTGATAAAAACACTGAAATTTATTGTTGATGGGATAAGCTATTCCTATGCGCATTTCACTGGTTGCTTAGGCCAGATCATCAGGAAACTTCATCCATAAAGGTTTTAGAATAACTAAAGATATTAAACCAAATAAAACTGTTAAGCGTATAAGACTTATAGCAACAGTTCTACTTGTAATAATATCAAAGTGTAAACAAAAACATCCACAATTAACAGTGAGTTTATCTTTTCTTACATTCCCCACTACAATTGGCTGGAATTCTTCCAACATTAATTGTAGTTGTAAGTAGGTTAAGAAAAAACAAAATGAAAACAAAAACAACTTGCTTTATTGTTTTCGTAAAAAAAAATAAAGCATGTTGCCAGTTTAGTTTTTTTAGCCGTGCACTGCCAGTTTATTATCAAAGTAATTTTTTGGGAATACAAAATTTTTAATTTACAAGATTTTGTTTGTCGTGCTTAATTCCCAATTTTTATCCTGTCTCTAACACTAAATATTTTCGTCCGGACAAAATTTTTTTATAGTGTGTTTGACGTCTTAAGCCTGGTACTCTGTTCAACATTTCACGTGAAATGCTGTCAAAACGCATATGAAAAAAACTTGTGCGGAATATCTATGAAATAATGTTGATAGAGTTGTACTCTGTTAATTTTGTGAAAAAGTTCCGAAATGTTTCTAGCAACATTTTTTTACAACTGCGAAATAATGTAAGCTGCACTTATTTCACGTGGAATTTTTAAAAAAAGCAAAAAAGTATGAAGTGATTATTAAATACGAAATTAAAAATTAAAACAACACAACCGGTAACAGGTTTTAATCCATATTTACTTTCTTTTTTATTTAATTTTTTATTAAAACAAAATATTTTTAGTAAAATACATGTGGGGTTTGTTTACATACGCAAAACAATGTCGCATACTTTGCAGGAATAAAAACGTCAAATTGTACAAACTCGCATGATAGGTAACATTGGTACATGTCAAAATTTTCGTGTGAAATAATTAATGTTGTTCAACATTTTTCACATATTTGAACAGAGTACTAGGCTTTACTTTTGAGAGAGAGAGAAATGCTTTTGTTCGGCAAGTTTTTTTCTTGAATTGGTTAAATTTTAATTTTTGTTCGGAACAAAATGAACTGAGTTGCCACTTTTTTCAATTTGTACATAAAAGTTGAAATGATTTTCTTAACCCTGACCCTACTGACAACATTTTTATACGTAGACTCCTGAGAAGGGTACTTGGGTACCCGAATATAAGTTAAAGCATTTTGTATAGAAAAAGTTAAGATAACAATAATTTTTACTTTTTTTGATCAATTTCCATATCTAACTTTGTACTGGGGAATTATCAATTTTTTTTAAATCAATTTTTAAGATTTTAGCGATAGAGATTTAGATTTAGCGAATTACAGGAAACGGCTGCTGAACTCTTTTTTGTGTTGTAATGAAGAAAAACATAAATGTTTATTCTTTTCGTCGAGAATGCACTATACTCGAAGGGAGCCAGCTTTTAACGAAAAGGAAGAAATAAATGATTATTACAATATAACAAAAGGCGGAGTAGGTAGTAGCAGAAATAGGTGGCCCTTAGCCAATTTTTTACATAGTTAAAGTCTAAATCTGAGTGGCACCCTTTGTGGTTGTTTGACATCACTTGGCGTGGAATTGGCAACTGAAACCAGAAAAAACGAGCCAATGACAATATGACACGCTTACGTCCGAGCAGCTTTCTAACAAATGGCAAATTAAACACCCCTAAGGTGGTTTCTAAGGATGATGCAGCCCATCGGAAACATTAAAGCAGGATAAAACTAGTCTGCTACCATTTAAAGGTTGCTGCTACCTTTTTGAGTCTATTGATTCGAAAAAGGATCACAAAATATGTGATGTAAACAGCCGTTGTACAATACGCATAGCAAAATAATAAAATGTCAATTTTCTAATGTACAAGGTTAGATATAAAAATGTATTAATTCTAAATTAAATAAAAGAGAGAAACTACTCTTATCTTTACTTTTTCTATACAGAATGATTTAACTTATATACGGGTACCCAGGAACCCTTATCAGAAGGGTAAGCATTATTTGACTTTCGGTGGATCCACAGCCAATCCAAACAAATCAGAAAACCCTTAAATTACAAAAGATTTTAGAAAGTTATAAGCTGAAGGAACTTTTGAAACATTAACTTTGTATTTTTTTTTTTTTTTTTTTGTTTAATAGATATTTGACTTTAAAGTTCGTTCGGGTGCCCGGGTACCCGTGTCAGGAGGGTTAGGGTTAAATAATAAAATAAAAAAAAAAATAATATAATTAAAGATAATAAAATCACTTTAATTTTTTCGTCCATTCTCATTATCACACTTTTAGAAAACAATTCAAAATAAGTGGTTTGCTAGTTGTGTTGCCATGTTGTATAATTTTTTACATCTGTAAACCATATGGTAGCTTTGTTTTTCCGGACAAATTTTCGGAGTGGATGAATCGTTCTGCAGAACACCTTAACTGCCTGTCCAACAATTTCGAACGTTAATGTTCGCATCGAATTTTATATGGAAACTGTTTTTAAAACTGAGTGCTTTTATATTAATTTTCTATGCGAACGTTAACGTTCGAAATTGTTGAACAGGCAGTAAATAGCTTTATTAATTAAGTGTTGGTAAATTAAATAATTTATTAAATCCTTAATTAATTTCATTTAATTATAAAATCATTATCAGGAATTTAAAAGAAATTTAATTTAGCTAATAATTGCAAAAAAAAATTAACCAACAGATTTCAATAATTTTTGGATGCTGTTACTTCTTCTTTTTTAACCCTTAAAATTTTAACAATATTTTTGCTCTTTGTAATCGTCATTACAATCTTTTGTGATTTTACATTACATAGTTTTTTTTATATGTACAATGTACATATTGTACATATGTATATATTTTGCAAGGAATTACTCTTTCTCTTACGGTTTATTACTTCTTTAAAAAAAAAAAAATAGAAGAAAAACCAAAACCGTTATTTTTTTATTTCTCTTTAATAAATGAGTTTTAACGACAAATTAGCTAAATTTCATTTGTTTTATGAGTTTCTAAAAATTTTCTTGTTTTATTAGCATAATTAAAATAAAAAAATATGTTTAGTAGAATTCTTCGAGTTTTATCTAGTTAATTAAGTTTTTCAAATATTCTTAAAACAAGTTAAATGTAATTAAAAACTACATGTGTATGTTTGTCTGTAGTACATATTATGAAAGACTTTATTTTTTGTGTGCATTAGGGTTTCTATGCGAATAAACATTACCCGGGAATTCTCATGTGATGAAGTTTTAGAATTTCACGGAATTTGAGGATGAACAATTAAGGGATATTTAGTTGCATTAAGTGGTATTAAATCTTACCGTAGGCTAATTTAGGTTAAAAATTTATCAAAAATATTGGGTCTAAGTTTAAAAACCACTAACTATCGATTTGTGGTCGGAAGGTTTTACGTTGTTTACGTACTCCATTTTTTATTGTCAAATGACTGGTATCATCTATTCCGCGAGTTAAAAGCTTGTTTGAAAATAAAAATCGGCAAAATATTTAAATTAAGCTAAAAAAATACAACTCTCTGCTACAAACAACGCAGAATACAAAACAAAGGAGTAAACAAATCCAACAAAATGCCTTTGTCGTCAACCACACACTAGTGAACGGTTTTGGCATTGCTGGTCGCATAATATTTCTTAGTAGGCCGCCAATTTGTACACAAATCAACTGTTTGTCGATGAAAATGCAACCGAACGATAACGGTCGACATCGTGGGCCAGGCTGTAAGCTTTCTTTAAATTGCAAATGCTTCAAAATATAAATATAAAGTTGTTATTTATATAAAGGAATGTCTTTATAGAAACTGAGCATTTAATTTTTTTTTATATCATCTTCAGTTTTCTTGTTGTGATCGTTAAAATTTGCATTTTAAAGCTGCACGAAATAAGACGTGAGCCACTTTAGGTCCCATATAACGCGTACTCTTGGAATAGACTTTAAAACGCTTAAAACCGCAATGTCTTTGATACTGGGTGGTAATTCTGATAGTCGTGATCAAAATTGTTTTCGGTTCAAAGTAAATTTCGTTAGTAGTCTTATTTCTAATTCTGTAAGTCGAATCCAAAATTTTTTTGCAGAGTTGCGAAAACTTGAATAAATGTTTTACACAGGGTTGTTAGATGTGAGAAAATACAGTAAAATGACGATTGACGATTTTTTAACTAAAAGTAATAGTGTTATGACGATTTTCTTTCATCAATAAACCACTTACAAGAAATATTTACAATTATATTGGGAACAGTCCAAAACGTAAAAATCAATTTTTCGAAATACAAAAATTATTGAAAATTAAACAAAAAAAAATTCTTCCCTCATCTGGCTTTCATTAAAATCATTAGTAATTCGAATTCTACAATTATATGAATGCCATCGATACTGCAAAAAATATACACTAGAGCCCCGATTTGCGTCGGTTCTAATTGTGTCGCTTTAGTAAAATCCGCTTTGTGTTTTATGATTTCGATTTGCGTCGTTACAAACGATTGGATTTTTTTTTACTGAAGTCATAATCACATGTGAAGAATTTTTCTATTTGCATGTAAAAAGGCGAATTCCCATTGTATTCTGTTAGGTAAGTTATTCTATATAGTTGCGTAGTAGGAAGTAAGAAGTTAGTTTTTAGTAAGAAGTTGTGTAGAAAAATGAATGCAAAGAGAAGAAAATGCATTAGTTTGAAACTAAAATTGGACGTAATAAAACGTTTCAAGTCGGGTGAAAAGGCTGTTGATATAGACAGAACCCTTGGTTTAGCACCTTCAACAAATTTGCAATAGTTATCGCGCTAAAAATGAATCATTTAAAGCAAGCTCGAGTTAATAGCAAATGAGATTTTATTTTTTATTTAATGTTTTTGTAAATATGAATAAATGAAATAAATAAATTTTTGTTATGTTTTTATGAAAATATTTTTTTTCTTTAGTATTTCTTTTCAAATGATAAATACATATATTTCACCCCACTTGCTGAAATAAATAGAATAAAACTTAACCATATTACATACTTTCTTTATCATAAATAGAATTTCTTGCAAAAAATTTATATTTTTGAACCAGTCAATGCAATAAATTGTCTCTGATTTGTAAAATTTAAATATTCGTAAAACTTTTGACGATTTTTTAAGAAAAAAGACTAACAACCCTGGTTTTACAACACTGAACAGTTTCCAAAAAGCTTAAAAAAAGGGAATTGAGTAACTTTGTTTAAACTAAAAAAATATAAAATAAATCCCGCTTTATTTTTTTACTTGTCTTCTTCGGAATCCAACGAGAATGAAAACCTGAACCTTATCCGGAAAACATAAGATGAACCACGGATCCCTTAAGTTTGTCAAACAATGGGTAAGTTTGATCAAGCTGATATGTGCATATACATAAATACATACATATATACATGTTTTTAAATATGATTTTCCGGTACGAAGAGAAAATGTTTTTGTTCCTAACGTTTGGGGGAAAGTAGAACCCCTAGTGTGGATTTTTTTTATGGTGTTGTAAAGCGCAAAAAAAGAGTTAACTGTGTCTAAGTTTTTCATACAAACATACATATGTATGTATGTGTAAACAAAAACATGACGTAAAACATGTAATAAATCTTAATTAAAATAAGTAGTTTTTGCTTAAAAAGTTTGATGTTAAATAAGTGCAAAATAAAAAAATGTTAAAGTTTAAAAATAAAAAAATAAAAAGTTTTAAATGAAAGCGACTGTTAAAAAGATAATTGTTTAAATTATTTAATTCAAGTTCATAATGCAAATGTTGAAGTTTGAAAAAGAGTTGAATTATGATTTATGATATATATGCGCATTAAATATGCAGTAAAAGTAGAAAAATTCCCGTGTTCTTTTTGTTAAAATTTTTAAGTTAAATGCATACAATTTTCAAAGTAGAAAAATGACGATTACAATATAGGTCCATTCTGCTGGTGTCCTATAAACAGGGAAACCAGAAATATGCTCCAAAAAAAGTGTTTTATGCGCATTAAATATGCAGTAAAAACTTGAAAATATGCCATAAAAGTTGTTAAAAATATATCCCAAAAATCCAAATATTTCTTATTAAAAAAAAAATGTTCAACAACTTAACATTTTTTGAAATTATAGACCGAACTTAGGCTTTGTTCTTAGTACCATTAAAAGGTATTTATCAAATTTATCAAATTATCTACAAAACCTTAACTTTAACTTTGTTCAGACGATTTACATGGACAGCCAACCAGACAGACGGACGGATGGACATCTCTAAATAACTTGAAAAAATTCATTCTGAGTCGAGCTGTATACTAGAAGATGGGTCTACATATCTATGTATATAATTGCGACAGCATTTTTAGGGATCTAAACAAATGAATATGTATCATAATACACTTCAAAAAGTTGAAATATGCTCTATAAAGCTAAAATTACCAGAAAAAATGCTGCAAAGGGTAAAATATGCAAAAATATGCACCAACAAGTCGATGCAAAATTGATAAAAAGCTCTTAAACGGATAAATATACCGTTTCTGCTTTCATTGGTCGCATAAGAAAAAACATGCAGTTGCATATTTATGGTTTCCCTGCTTATAAATGGTTAATCTTCTGTTAACAAATGCAGTTTATATAACAAAACTGAAACAAAATTTAGAAATTTTCAGTAAAAGCGAAACAATTTTTAATAACTCAAATCAAACTGATTCGACATGAAATTCCCATTGTTACAACTTGAAATAGCTTTTATTCAATGTGATTCATAGTGCTTTTTTAACATAAATGTCTTTTTGCTTTAACTTTACTGAAACATGATTTATACACTCAAAAGAAAAACAATCCATTCGTAGTCAAATCAATCCGAAGCGGTATTAATAGTATGGTGAGTACGGATTTTCTTGAATCAATTACAGAAAGATTGATTCAAGCACGGTTTATTCAAGTGCGAAATACTTAACTTATCCATATTCAATCCTGAATTCATATTTGAAATAATTCGAAAATGAGATTGATTTAAGTAAAACTAGGATAGAATTATTTTCAACATGCGCTTGATTTAAGAATTATAAAGTTGATTCAATCCCGAATTCGTATTTGAAATAAACCAAAAGTGAAATTTTAAAGAACTTTATTATGATTGATTTACTTACCCGTTTAACACCTAACAGAATTTCAATTATAAAACACCAGCATGCTTTCCCATATGGTTTTTACATTAAAAACTTAATCTTCATATATATAACTGAAAATATAAACTAAATGGGAAGCAAGAGTTCTTAGTTTTAGTTTTTAAACATGAAAATAATGTGTTTTTGTCTTGCTCTGTTGTTTTTGTTGTTTCTACACTCAACAGGCAAATCGTTTTTTAACTACTTGTGTGGTGTTATTTTAGTAGTCTACAGAAAACTTTGATAAGTTAAATGAGATAAAAACGCTCACTTCGTAATTTTACTCTCAGAGTGGCACTTGCAACGAAAAGTTTAATCGTTTTTTTACTTGATTTAAGAATTTTGTACTTATTTTAAGAAATTCCTTGATTGATTTTCGATTGATTTAAGTAAGTTTTAGTGTTATTCGTACTTGAATTTTTGAGTACGACTCGTACTTGAATTTTTGAGTACGACTTGTACTTTCAGTACGAGTACTTTCGTATTTTCTTTCTGTGTAGTTATTTACAAAGAATCATTTCAAAGTAATAACATGCAATAACTATGAAGCAAATTCACTGTCGAAAAATGCCAACCTTGCTTGCGACGCTTTTAAATTTTTATTGGCTTCACCTGATTTGCCACGGAAGATGTAATACCGAAAGGTGAAATATCTTTGAAATTATATCCACAACCCTTTGGGGGTACACACGTAGTGTAGTAACAGTTTAGACGAAGAAGAAAACGAAGCAAAACAAAAATAAGTTGTAGAACTTTAGACAAAATTTCTTTAGAGCATTTAATGGAATTCGTAAAGAACTCGAGTTGTGAGCAGCGTTACCGCTTCTATACTAAAGTATCAATTTCACCCTTTTTCGAAGCTCTTGATACCTTTTATGACCCATTTTTTTAACAGCTCTTTGTATCATTTGTAACTATTTCGTGCCAGTTTTTGATACCTTTTTAGAAATAGCACTTACATTGTGTTTTTTGGCAACACTGCTGTAACAGCTTTTTTATACTGCATGTCGCAAGCAGCAAATTCTACTCTTCCTTGAGGCCTTTGACACTGTAATGAATGCGCCATTTTTAATGAAGCCTTCTGTATAATTTTTAATCAATTTTTTTTTATGCCATTTTTTTTAATTATGTCATGAAAATTGTATCAAGAACAAATAAACAAAATACGATAATGAATATTCTTAATGAATTTTAGAACCCGTACTTGTAAAATCCAAACAAGAAATATATTCTTGAAATTCAAGTCATAATTTTAAAAGCAAAGGCTTTTGCCATGGAATTCAAGTAATGAGAAAGTCAGATAAATGACAAAGCGTATGAAGCCAAAAAACGGAAAAGTTTTTGCCTGCGGTCGGAAATTAAAAAATTGATGTAACGAAAATATTTACTCATATTTAAATAAATCTCTTTTGTTTGTTTATAAAAAACTTTGTGTTGTTTTTGCTTTTAACTGCAGTTTTTTGCGACTCCCTTGTTGTTAAAAAAGGCTTATAAAAAATTACCATTTTTTTTTACTTTAAAACCCCCCTTTTTTGAACCCTTTTGTCTAGAAAATACCCTTTTTGTGACCCTTTTGAAAAATTTCCAACGGCAACGCTGGTTGTGAGAACTTTTTTCTTTTTTTGTGGGAAACGAGTCAATTTGAGGGTAATTTGTTTTCTTAAATTCGCTGGAATTTTAGGACAGGAAATTTTTAACCAACAAAATGTAAAAAATTTTAACAAAAGAAAACTGATTTTCAACACATACTGGAAAATTGTAAATCGAATGTATTTTAGAAATAAATTTCCTTTATTTCCATTACCAACAGAAAATCTGACAACTATGCGACGAAGGATGTCGAACAACACACAAACGATTTTAACAGCAATTTTTTTTTAAAGCAAACTTTTAGACGCCTTTTCCAACTGATTATTATCTGCCCCAATTTATTAAATTCTAATCTTCACATCTTTTTCGTTTAGATAATAAAGTCTTTTTCAAGCCATAAATGAAATTTTGTATAAGAATGTATTCTAAGCCATTAAAATAATGTTTTGACGTATTTAACAAACGAATAATAAAAATTTATCGCCCTCTGCAACTTCTCATATGAGACGCCAGAGTTTTTATTTTTATGAGTTTATTCTTAAGCATATATGCTTAAAGACTTTTATACAGGGTAGCAAAAAAAAAAAAAATAACAGAAGGAATTCAAATCATCTGTTAGGCTGAATTCCAAAACATTATAATACTTTGCAGTGAAAGTCAGAAATGTATCATAAAGTTTAACGATGAACATTGTACGCATTGATAACGTTTTTGGTTCACTTTGGGTCAGACAAGGCGAATTTACTATAGGTGGCAACGAAAGCCTGGTGACTTTGATATTTTGAACAAATACTTGACATTTCGAACCGTAAACGATAACAAAGCAATTAAAAAATTCTCTGTTGTTTTCCTATTGTTGTAGTGTTGCTACGACCATGTACATGAATTCGCCTTGGAGAGAATTATCATTTTAAAATGTTTACGGTTCCATTAACGAATTTGTTAAAAAAAGAGTTTTTTTTTACTTTAAGCCAACACAAGTAGGGGAAGGTTCCTACTAATGCAATGCATTGTGTTTGGCATTGTGAAAATGGGTTATGAGGAGAAGGACATTGTGGACATTGAATTTGAATTTTTCCAAATTGCAGCCGACTGGGAAGACTTCAGCCGACTTCAGACTTCAGACCGAGAAACGAATTTTCTCTGTAATGCATTGTGCGATACATTGGACAGTCGACATTGAATGGATGGGATCTGCTGAAAAGGCGAGTACTACGGGCATGCAGCCGCGTCTCAGGGATGAATTCGCCCATCTCAGCTGAACACTTACCGTGGTAATATTGATAGAACAATGACGCGTAACCCACATCCCGACGTTGCTTTAATTAGTCAATGAGTCAATAGATACTGCTTTTCATAAACAAAAGACTAAAATAATTGAAAAGCAGTGATTTTTTTAAGTGATCTTTTAAGGCAAAAAGCCACAGAAAGCTTTCGCTTAAAAAAAAGCCATGGAGAACTTCTCATTAAGATTGGTATGTAATCTTAATGAGCGCTACGTTTTCTAGCGCCTAGCTTTAACGTTGACATACTTAAATAAAAGCGCCAACGTTGTATCTGGAACAGTAATGTTAACTTATTGTGCTTAATAAAAAACACAAAACAAATAAAATGCAGGAATAAACGCTTAATTGATCTTAGAGTAGTTAAGTTGCTCGTACTTTTAAACAACAGCAGCCAACTTCTTAAGTCATAATCCAGACTTGCAATTTTTGTTGCAGCGATTCTTGAGTTGATTGGTGAGAGGGGTGAGACAATTCGGGAGAGTTACTCAGTTGCATGTACTCTACAACTCTTTTTTATTTCGTTATTCTCACACTTTTTAAGTTGAAGTTGGCTGTAGGTGTATTTGTATTTATAAATGAATTATAAAAAGGAGAAGAGGAAAAACAAGATAAAAATACAACAAATTGCAAAACTATAATTTCATAATCTGCACACTGATGCAATTTCAAAGCAGAATTTTAGAAAATTGCAGCTAAAAAATTACAAGTCTGATCGATGACTTACTAAACGCTCAGTCAAATTCAGATTTTTTTCAATTTTAAAGCATTAACGCCGCCTTATTTGGGGTTGCTTTATACATTGTTTATGATTATTAGAATTTTTGGCAGACAGAAAAACGCTTGACGCGCTGCTTTCGGCTGGTGTTTTAGAAAGAGCGGAATCATGCAAAGCTAAAAATGGGCGGCACCTACGCGACGTTATTTGTTACGTCTAATGGCCAGAACAGATGGTAAAATGCAACTGCAACGATACCGTTTTTTTTTTAATTTATTGGTTTTAAATAAGTTTCAATCGTTTTCCACACAACTCGCAACCAGAATTGTACCACACTGTGAGGAAACTATCACAATAATTTTAAGTATCTTTGAGAACGTATGAAACGCAAACACGAGTTTCCTGCATGCCGGTTTTAACGCAACTGTTTTATAATGCGGTTCAGACTGGCTAAAAAATGTTTGCTTCATGTTCGGTCTCTCAAAGGAGTCTATGACATAAACTCAAAACCAACTAGAAGTGGAAGTTACGTTGCAGTTGCGTTTCACCGTCTGTTCTGGGCCTAAGTTAACTAAATTTCCCATTCATTAAGAGCCAAACAAGCCACATAAATGGTTTGGCAACACGTAAAAATTTCAAGTTTGCACAAACGTTTTGTGCTGCTAACTGGGGTGTTTGCCGTTTGGACAAGCATTTAAAGCATGTTTATTCAAATATTAAAAAATTTGGCAGACATGTTGGGCATTTGTCAAACTTTTTGTGGTGTCTAGTGGTAAATGTAATCATTTCAGTAAACACTAGAAGAAGAAGCTTAAAAATCAATTTCAGCGGCACTTACGCGACGTTAGTTTTCACGTCTAAACGCACTTCATTTGCCATTCATCAAATTTAACGTTTTTGACAAATGTTTTTAAAAAGAAGCCTTAAAATCATTTTAAGACTTAAATTCTGATTCTTTAAGCAGCATTATTTGTTGTTAAAAACTCTCGTTACACCAAATTAATTTCTTTTCTATTATATATTTCAAATAGCGAGCGGAATTGTTGGAGCGCAATTGCCGTCTGCATACATTGCAAACAAAACAGAAAAATTAATGTTTGTACGAAAGATGCTTGTGTCGTTTATTTGCAAACAAAAACAAAATGTGTGTTTGACAAGCCATTTGTGTGGTCTATTTTGCTCTTTTATTAAGTGCAATAAAACGAGAATAAATTAGCTTTTAATTAAAAGAAATTCTAGGAAAAATTAATGTTTGTACGAAATGTGCTTGTGTTGTTTATTTGCAAACAGAAACAAAATGTGTGTTTGACAAGCCATTTGTGTGGTCTATTTTGCTCTTTTATTAAGTGCAATAAAACGAGAATAAATTAGCTTTTAATTAACAGAAATTCTAGGAAAAATTAATGTTTGTACGAAATGTGCTTGTGTTGTTTATTTGCAAACAGAAACAAAATGTGTGTTTGACAAGCCATTTGTGTGGTCTATTTTTCCCTTTTATAAAGTGCATTTATACCCAGTAAAAACTTCGCTTACTTTTTCAAAATGAATAGCTTCTTTAACTCATTATTTAGTAGCTTTCTTCTATAACTACATCTATAACAACTTCTACAACTACTTTTTTCTGGATGTATTAAAGTAAAAAAATAATGACTTGCTTTTGAATGCGTTCATTTTGGGACATCCCTTTTAAAATTCATTGGTTCTTTCAGTAGAATTGTAAGTAGTGATCTTATGTTTTTCTGATTACTCAACACATTATTTTGTAGGCGAAGTTTTTACTGGGTATGAAAAGAAATTTACTTTAAATTAAAGGAATTGAAGACTATTGAAATCCCTTCTTTTTTTGGGTCACCCTGTACATGTATGAAAATTGAATTTGACTAATTTACCAAACGTATAAAGAACATATTTCTAAAACATATTTGCCTCATCTGTTTGTCTTGTCTGTTGTCTGTGTGTGTCCCCATCTGCTGGCTCTGACACATTCAAGAAATAAATTTCATTAAGTCAGCTAAAACTTTCATTAAATAAATGTTTTATTAACGAAATTCATAAAATATTTATCAAGGAGTAACAAGATAAACAAGTTACAAAAAAGGCAGTAATGGATATCAAACAATTTTCAACGTTGTGGTGGCAAAAAGATTGGTTATCCCCAAACTTTAAAGACTTAATGTTGTAAATAATTGAATTGGTCTGGCAATTGAATGAGAAGTTTGTGAGTTATTGGAGTAAAAAATTTAAGTGGGAAAATTTGGCGTCTAAGATTTTATTTCCCAACATTTAGTTAAATTTTTAAGGCCATTATTAAATTTATAAACACTTTAAACATGCATATAAAAGAATGTTTTATGTTACACAAAGATATAAAAAGCTATTTTTATGATCAAAATGTACAATAAGATGACACATTCTCTAGGTGTGACGGGTGTGGGGGTACTATTAAATGCTACAATTTTTATAGCAAATAAAACAAAGTTCTCACAAAAAAAAAAAAAAAAAAATCCCTTGGAAACTGTAATAAAAAAAACTATTGAGAGTCATGTTGGCAAAAAAAAAAGAAGCAAAATGTCGTAAATTTCGCAAATCGTATAAAACAGCCACTTTAAAAAATAAATATGCAAATGGGTTTGTACCTTTTTTTTATATTCGGAAAAAGTTTTTATTTTAAATATTTTACGTGTAATGAAATAAATACGAACATTTCGTGGAAGTTAACAAGAATAAGTATTTCCAAGAAGAGTAGTAGATCAGAAGTAAAGGAATCACGTAATAAAAAAGTTATAAACTTTCTCCACACCACATGAAATTTATTATTGTCGCATATGCTAAAAATGTTTATAGCCAACTCTATCAATTTATAGATTTGACTTTATTTAGGACAATAACAGATTTGAGCTACACCCGACGAACATGAATATGTTTTGACAATACCACTTGACCCCAGCGCCAACCACAAGGGATTTTGGTGTAAAAAAAACCATATTTTTGACCACTCTATTTGAAAAATCAAATGATGCAGTTTTTAGTTTAATATATTTGCACACAGAAAATATCAATGTTAAATTAACATAGCGCAATGTTGATTAAAAATCATAGTAAATTTCTGAAAAAGTATGGACATTATTTAAAGTTATCATTGTTTCATATTAATTTTAAATGAAAAATTTTAAAATAACATTGTTCAATATTGAATCCAAAAAATGCTGTTTTATTTGATTTGTATAGAAACAATAGCAACACTATAAAAAAAACAACTTACTTCTTTTTATGTTCATGCTTAAAACTATTTATAAAAAAAAAATTCCCGTATTCTTTTTGTTAAAATTATTTAGTTAAATACAAGTACCTACATCAAATTTTCATAGTAGAATGATGACGAAAACCATATCTGCTGGTCTCTTTTCATTGTGAGTGCTTCTGTAAACAAAGAGGAAAACAAAAAAGTGAAACATGTGTTACAGGAAAATAAATAATTATATTCTCGCTCTCTGGTTCCGGGTAAATGTTTCGAATATTTCTTAAATTAACGCATATGTTGTCTTTTAATTAAATTAAATGAATTATAGTTAATTCATTTTTTTGGTGTGTAAAAAATATAGCATTTCTCTATAAAGAAAAAAAATTATGGAGGTGTCATAAATCGTTATGAAGATACGTTTTGCCGATTTTAATTTTCAGACTAGTTTAATCTCGATCGCTAAAATGCCTTAGAGAATACAACATTTAAAAGTCTTAGCGATGACATTAAAAGCTAAAATTGCGGCGAATTATGGCATTGCTAAATTTGGCAATGCATGTTACATGGGGTCTTCACCTGACAATTTTTTGGTATACCAAACGTCAGCACTATTTTTTGTCAGCATTTTTTTTAATATGAAGTTTGACGTTTATTATAACAAAAAATTGTCAGCCAAAAATCGCTAAAACAACTTCATAGACTTTTAGCGATAGAGATTTAGCTTAAGCCAATTACAGAATACGGCCACTGATGACCGATTAGGTCGCTTAACCCCACGTCGCCATGCGCTTTCGATTTGAACATACATGACCATAACGCCGGCAGAGCAACGGTATTAATTTGTTCACGTTCTTGTATATGGCGAATACGTGTTGATGTTAATGTTCTGATTGACCACAATTTTTGTTGTCGTGGCGTTTGGTTGTATACAGAAAATACATTGTATGGCCAACATCATGGCGCACATGGATGCTAAGACGAATGTTTAGGCAACGATGGCAGCACATGGACGAAACATGAACATGAACAGTCTACACGAGTAGAATTCATGTGCGACATGCTGTTCTTACCAAGTTGATGGATGGTGGAGACGGGTAGTAAGAGAACGGTGATGAGTTACTTGTTGTCGCACGCTTAAGTTGTCGATTGAAGTCGTGGGCAGGCTGTAAATTTTGGTAAAAGTCACGAAACTTGTCATAACAATTTGTCAAAAAGCTATTACCTTAAGGCCGGGATATTATTGAATATTTCTTATAAATATAAAAACCATTTATTTACAAATGAAGCGAAAAAGGTGCATAATGATAATTAAAAACAAAACCATCTGATTTTAAGGATAAGCAAATAATTTTATTTTATCGAATAAAAAACAAAATATCAAACAAATTCTTATTTATCTGATCATGTTTTATGGTTTCAGGGCAGTGGCAGTGACCGACCGATTTTATTAAAACTCGCCATGCGTTTTTTCTTATTCCAGAAAATGTGTGTAGCAAATTTAAAGACTTTCTCGGATAGGAAACACTTTATACGAAGAAATCCATTTGGATAACATGGGCGGTAGGCGTTCCCGATTTTATTGAAACTCGCCATGCCTTTTCCTTTTCAAGAAAGCGTATGTACCTAATTTGACGGCCTTTGCTCGGTTATAAACGTGACCGATACTAGTGAAACTCCGGCGTGCCCGATACTAGCGTGCCATATATGAAGGCTTTTGCTCGGATAGAAATCGATTTCGATTGCATGGGCTTTGGGCGTGGACGGTTTTGATAATATAATTTAAGGTGAAAAAGATGATGTGGATCTTATACACTGGGTACCAAACAATGTGTTTACAAACCGACTCTGACGGTAAGCGCAACTAGCATACCCAGCTTTCAATTTGAGTTCATAATCTGGTAAGATGATACACCCGCCCCTTAATTAGCAGCTGGAGCTATCCAACTTCCGTTGCTGTTGGAAATGTGGTAGCAGCAGCGGAGTAAAAACATCACCTAGGGATTATCCTTCCTTAGACTAAAATTTCCCGTAAGTGGTGGAAAATCATCCTGATTCCAGAAAGTATCCCATCGTCGAAAAAGCAAACATTCATGTCACCCCATTTGTTAAAGCAAGTTTTCATCGGATAAAAATGCGATCCTTGGAGGTACTTATTATACGAAAAGTAAAACTTTCGCAAGGACAATCTTCATTAAAGGCAGAAAGCATTTTCCGTAAGAAGTTTACTAACGGTGGCCGTATCCCATATTCATTCCCGTGCCGTTCCACCGGTGACTACTTATTCCAGCAGTAAAATAAAAGTTCCGCAAAGACAATCTTCTTGAAAGAGGGAAAGCATTTCTTGCCGTGCGAATGGGGGGCTGCTGACACCCGTGGTCAGCCACGTTCGCAAGAGATCGCAAAGATCTCTTGAAATCTGTCACGCGATGTCGATTTAGGATTTTTGCCAAAGACCAGATATTGGCTGCACCAGATTTCTCCGGAGGATGTAACACCAAAAAATTAAATATCCTTACGAAGATCCCTAGAAACTCCCTCGAGGGATCACTAATGGATTATAACGGATTTTTATTTATGTTAATACCTGTCTTGCGACTTAACTTCCAGTAGATCACAACCACATGGTGTGCTTTTATTAATTTGCACACACAGGTAGCAATTCAAGAGTATAGGCCACCAAACATTTTGAACCCACCCCTTGTTTAGGCGCTGCAGCTATCTAACCTCCACTGCTGTTCATAAATGCCAGCAGCTTCTGCTGAATAGCTACTGCACCTAGGGCCATCCACAGGCCGAACTTTACCTCAAGGGTAAAAAAGTCAGCCTTCCATGTGAATGCTACCCCAGAAATTTGGGTTTAAACTACAGCCACCACGTGCTTCCCAATAGCATCTTTTCAAAGAAAAGCAAGACTTGAGTAAGGACAATCATCTTGAAAAAGAGGAAGCTTTTCCCGCAAAAAGCATACTAGAGAGAGCCTATTAAAAGTAAGACCGGTACTTGCACTCACAGGGGGCTACTGACCCCCATGGCACCTCGGTTATGTTCTGAGTTACAACTTCAATCCCAATGAAATCCAATGAACTCTAAGGACCTCTGTGCTTTGTTTGGTGCATTCCAGGTTGCATTCACCTGTTTAAAATCTATGAGATTCCGAAGAATTCCGGTTCATTTAAGCGACAAGGTTAGCTAAATAACCAGAATCAATTAACTCCAGCATATATCACACTAAGAGGAAAGTGTCCAGGGGAAATCACAAAGGGACTGATATTGGACCCAAGTGTTTTTAATAAAGAAACTAAGCCTAACCCAATATTAAGCTCGAATTAATATGGGTAGCAATTTTCACCAACTACGACAACTCCTTCGATTAAAGTCTCATTATCTGGGTTAAATGCGCTGCAACGAGTATAATAATAGCAAATATTTAAATGATGCCATATTTAGCAAAAAATAACAGATATTAACAACATTTTTAGTAACAAATACCTTGACATTTTATCTTTTAGTCCTCATTTACATTGTACGATTTTTGTCGTTGCGATTCTTACCTTATTTGCGAGAGGGGAGTGAGAGGAATTAAAAAGGGTACACAAGCGATTCGTTTTGTTCGCTCATTCGTTTTCTTATTCGTTCTCTCATTTGACGAAAAATGTATTTAAGTTTGGTGGCACAGAAAAAGTTGTAACGACAAAAATCAAACAATGTAAATAGAAGACCGACTTCAAAGAAGAAACGACAGTAATAGTAAAACGACAGAAATCGTATAATGTAAATGAGCACTTTTTGGCTGACCATTTTAAAAACGTTAGCTTTAAATTGAAGTGGTCAAAGTTTCTTTATGCTGGTAATTTTAAAAGTCACTTCGCAAAACTTTGGGAATGATTTAAATTTGTCAAAGAAAAATTCATTTACCATTTACATGATAACAATCTAAATACTGCGTTCTTCTTAAAAACTGCCTGTTTATTGATACATATCAAAAGAAAATTTCAAAATTTAAAATTTTCTTTTTGTTTATGTTTGTTAAACGAAAGAAAGTTTCGTCCGATATCGCAAATAGGCAGTAGATTTAAAAACTGGTTGCACAGTGCAACACGAAAAAAAAAATAACAATACACGGACACCACTACGTGATAAAAGACAAAAACAAAAAAAAAATGAACCGTGTCTCCCAGTTTTGCCCAAAGTCATGCAAATTTTTTTATGGGCCCCCAAAGATTTGGGGCCTAGGTGTCATTTTTGCAAAAAAGTTATCCTTTTCTCAGGCTCATATTTTGCAAACCGTATGGAATTTTGATTTACCCTCTGAGACGAAGTTGTAGTTAAGGAGGGAATCATTGTGAAAGTACCAAAAAAGGAAAATTTGTCGGAATGCAACAACTGGAGAGGAATCACTCTTCTAAGTATGGTAAATAAGGTGGCAGCGCATATCATCCCAGGCCGACTCAGTGCCTTGGAACCAGATCTCCGTCCGGAACAGGCTGGCTTTCGACCACGAAAATCCTATGTGGACCAAGTGAATACCCTAAGAGTAATCGTTGAACAGTCTATGGAGTGGAGATCCCCCTTATATCTAGTTTTCACAGACTTCGAAAAAGCATTTGATAAGCTCGCCCAACACACCATATGGAAGGCATTAGAATGCAAAGGCACCCCACCGAAACTTGTCTCGCTTTTAAGAAGTCTATACAATAGGTCTACATGTAGAGTACTCCATGAAAATATTCTTGGCAATAAAATAAATGTAAACACCGGGGCAGGGTTGCGTGATGAAGACCGCAACAGAAAACTCCTCTGGAATTCAATGGAGCCTACATAAGCGGCTAGGTGACTTAGATTACGCCGATGACATCTGTGTCCTGATACACATGTACAACGACATGTCTCGAAAGCTATGGCTGCTAGAAGCGGCGACAGCGAAAGCAGGACTGAAAATAAACATATCCAAGACTAAATCCATGCGTGTGAACACCGTCAACAAGCAGCACCTTGAGATGAATGGCATTGTGCTTGAGGATATTAACAGTGTCTGCTATCTCGGCAGTATTATTAGCAATAATGGAGGATCTAGTGAGGATATAGCAAACCGTATCAACTATGCCCGGTGGTCCTTTGGCCTCTTGCGTCCTGTATGGAAGGCTTCTCATATATCAAGTAGAACGGAAATCAGCTTATTCAACTCCAGTGTAAAGTCAACCCTATTGTATGGATTTGAAACTTGAAATGCTGCTGCGCTCGACATAACTTCAATTCAAGTTTTTGCCAATAAATGTCGGAGGAGAATTTTGAAAATATTTTGGCCAAATGTGATATCCAACCTCGACCTATGGACAGTCACAAAACAAGCTCTTCTGCGCACCGAAATACTAAGGCGTAAGTGGAACTGGCTAGGTCACACACTACGTAAGCCAGCAGATAACCTAACACGGGCAGCCATTAATTGGAATCCACAAGGTACTAGAAGAAGAGGAAAACCCGCCCACACGTGGAGCAGACAGTTGGATTCTGAGGTAGCAACTACTAGAAAATCCTGGAACGAAATAAAACTAATAGGAATACATAAATTTGTTATATCCCTATGCTCCAATTTGGAACGACGGAAATAAATATAATATATATATATATAATATTTATAAAAAGCGAAAACAAATGTTTGAATATCTATTTCTTGCTCAGCCCTCTCTTTTCATTAACCTAAAATTTTCATGCTTTTTATTTATTTCACATCTTTTTTTTTTTTTTTTTTTTTTGGTTAAAACTCCATTCGGGCAATTTTAATTGAGCTAAATAAAGTTTTGTTTGTTTTGTAAATGTGTTTATTAAAAAAAAAAAAATAGCCATTAAAACAAAAGGATATACGGATGTGTGTTCAACGGAATAAAAGGAAAGTTAAATGGAAATAAATAATCTGAAAATTTTTGTATTAAAAAGTTAGGGTTCCTTGTTGGATAAACATTTTTGAAAATTCCCGCAAAAAATATATGTATTTTCGAAAATCCTGGAAAGTTATCTGCAAAATCTTTGATTGAAATTTAAGGTTTTGTGATATTAAATGATAACAATTATCGGATTATCGATGTCGTATTTCATCACTAAAAAGGTTTTGTGATATTAAATGATAAAAATAATCGGACTATCGATGTCGTATTTCACACAGGTGACCGCATCAGAGAGAGAGAGAGAAAGAGAAGAGTTGTGTAGGTATGTATACATATCTGTGGCATTTTGAAAAAACATCTTAACTCAAATTTAAAAAGTTGAAAAATATGTTTTTGGTTTACGTTTTTAAAATTGTGTATTATAAAAGAAATTTTTCTTTAATTTTGGCATATATTATTTATTAATAAAAATGATTTTTCACCGAGTTTTTTTTACTAACTTTTTTGCTATCTTATCTCGAGTTAAGATGTTTTTTCAAAATGCCACTCAATGCTAAATGTCAAACTCAATACAAGAACACAATATTGACAGCCAGCATAACTCTCTCTGTCTGCCTAGTTCTCTTTGCGGTCACCTGTATAAATCCGCCTTGAAGAGGAATCAAAAGACAGGCAAACAATTTTTATACCCTTCACCACACTATTTTACTATTTCATTAGTAAAAAGTTAAATAAATTTATTATTTAAAAAGTCCGAATTTTTTCGAAAATACCAGCCTGTTTTGAAGTGAAGCTTATTTCATTAGAGAGGTTTTGTTCATCGCTCAAAACAGACGACGCATGTGAGGCAAACTTCCCAACATATATTTGTTGAATAATTTTTCAATGGTTATGATAAAGTAAAGGGTGTTTTTTCATAGAGTGACACAAGTTTAAATCATAATAAAACAAGGAAACATATTTTTAATAACAATGAAACGGGCATCATGAACTTAATGTTTAAATATGATTTCTGCCATGTTGCCGCCACGGCTGGCGCATAGAAGGTGCAATCTGGAACACCAATTTTCAACCAGTTTTCGCAGCATTTGCGGCCGTAATTCGCCGATAACTCTTCGAATGTTGATTTGCAGGTGTTCAATTGTTTGTGGTTTATTGCGTAGATAAGTGACTAAACATAACCCCCCAAAAAAAAATTAGTCCAATGGGGTTAAATCTCACGATCTTGGTGGCCAAATAATTGGGCTATTACGTGAATTTATTTTTTCCTCAAAAGTTTCTTTGAGTAAATCAATTGTAGCGCCCGCTCTGTGGCATGTGGCTCCGTCCTGTTGGAACCACATATTATCAAGATTAATGCCACGTAATTGAGTTACGAAAACATTTCGAATAATAATTAATCCGCTGGCCCATAAAGCGCACCAAAAAGTAATTTTCTGTGGATCAAATTGCGTTTCGACAAAAGCTTGTGGATTCTCCTCACTCCAAATGCGACAGTTCTGCTTATTTACGTACCCATTCAACCAGAAATAAGTCTCATCGGATAATAAAATTTTGAATGGAAAATAAAAATCAATATCACCCATTCGCCGAATTGACGGCGCATACGATGCTTGTTTGGCTTTAATTCCTGCACAAGCTGAATCTTTCAAGCTTTAAAGCCATGATCCTTTCGTAAAATCTTTCATAAAGTGGTAGCTGATTGATATTTATTCCACTTTGGCGTTGATTCGGCTGACTAACCAGACTTCACATACGTTTTCCTAGTGGACCTGAGGTACTCAATTTTTTAATTTTTAAATAAACGTTGTTTCTGGAGTAGATAGCGAGATGTGGTTATCCTTAATTGGGTCCGTGGACACAGGGGCATACATGGAAACTGTATGGCAGACTCGTTGGCATATGCACGAAGCACCTGGAGTTCGACCCATGATATAGGTGTTTCGCTCCCAAGTAGTAAACAGTTTATTGGACACAAATTTCATCTTATTACCAATCAGAGGTGGTTTGATGAAACCAGAAAAATCTGGCCCATCATAGATGAAAGGAGAACACGGCGCGCATTAAGGCTGTCCAGATTTCACCTTAGAAACTTTTGGGAAACACCCTTAAAGCTTGGGGCTGCCGTACAATGACCTATGTAGAAGTTATGGTGACGTTCAGGAGGAGAAGGAGTCAAAGGAATATCTTCTCTGTCACTGCCCAGTATTCGGAGATCTAAGCCTTAAGTGGTTTAGTCAAGGACAAAAGCTATCTCTTTAACATTTATTTGAACAGGATCCATTCCTTCATTGAATCAACCGAATGGCTGGGTGAGAATGTCAACAGCCGGGTAGCTTAGGAAATGGCAAAACATGATAACACAACGGCAACTAATTACTGGAGCAACGTGAGCTGTGCTTATTTATGGCTGCCAGTTGGAACCTTATCTAACCTAACCTAAAAAACATTGAGTTTGCAATGATTTTGCTTGCTCTTCTCGAGTTAAACAAAAGTCTTCATGGAGTTATGCCTGCAATTTAATATGCTTCAATTTCTTGTGCTGACCGGGACGGGGTCTGTGTTTTCCGTACAAATCATCTTTTGGACGTTGAATTCGAAGGAATATATACAGGCTAAGCAATCGATGTTCTTTAGCTGCACTTTTTCAAAATGAAGTGTTGATAAAAACTTCCAGCAAATAATCTTTGTTGACAAATATCGCACTGGTTCCTCTAGAGTCTACTCAAAATGTTTCAATTTACGCTTTTTGTAAGAAATCGATGTACAGTTGTCATATCTACGCACTTTAAAAATCGTAGATCAATTTCTCTAGTATTTGGCAAAAAAAAAAATATATATATATATATAGTTGTTTCCCCCTTTGTAGTTAAAGAAAGACAACATATAAAAAGAAAACAGTATTTTGTCTCTACTTAAAATTTACAAATTTTGAGTTAACCCCTTTTGAGGAACCACACTGAAAGAATTTTCTTCAGAATACCAATGAATTTTGACATTAATCCCATGAAAAATTGCATTAAAAAGGAACCTATGCAGCGCTTCGTTAGATCAATGAAACCTGTTTCATTAAAATGTATTTAACGAAACATTACATTAGATCTATGAATGTTATTCATTGGATGAATACTTTCGAAAAAGTAAAAAAAAAAATTTTTTATTTCATTTTCTTGATTTTTTTTTAATAAAAGTTGTTCTTATTGAACTTTTTTTTTTAACCAGATCGCTGGCGAAAATCGATCCCGCACAACCTCGGCGCTGATAGACTTTTTTTTATTTTTTTTTTTTAATTTTTTTGAATTTTATTTTTTTTTATAATTAAAGTTGTTCTTATTAAATTTTTTTTTTTAACCCAGAGTCGCTGGCGGGAATCGATCCCGCAACCTCGGCGCTGATAGACTAGCCCTCTAACAGCTATCCTGCTGGAGCAGTGTAGTTTTTGAATAAAAAAACTATGTTTTTTGTCATTACTCAATTAAGAGATTAAATTGTCATTACATAACAACAATAACAGCGTTGATTTTGTTTTGCTAACGCACAATAAAAAAAGACCACATAAAGAGCGAACAAGCTTTTTCGTATACATCATTTGGTTGACAACAGTTTAAAATAAGGGTGTGTTTTTTTTTAAAGGAGAACATTTATTTGTTCATTACTTAGTACATACATATTAAAGAAAACTAAAAACATACGAATTTATGGATTGAAAGTTTTTGTTTCATTACTATAATGATATTTTTCATTGTCATAATGAAAATTTAAATTTATTAAGGCATGCTTTTTCGAAATATTTGAATGTTAAAAATAATTTTTTTTTTCAATTATTGAAATATGTTGCTTTTATAAAAAAAAATTTTATTTCATAAATTTTATGGCATATTACATTAGGTGCATGAAATAATTAAATCTTACATTTTTTTATTAACAATTAAACATATTTTTAAGGAAACTATAATTTTCTATTAATTTATTAATATCTAGTTTGTATATTGTTTTTTATGTTCCCAATTAAAATTTTTTGTTTAACTTGGACAAACTTTAGTTTTCATATATGGGCATTTCCGTCAAAAGGTCCACCGTGACCGAAATTTAAAAGTTATTAAAAGCTGATTATTTTACGATATTGTTATAGAGAAATATTTAGATTTTACTAATTTTATAAATTTACCCCTAAATTTGTTCACTTAGATGAACAATCAGACTGCAAACTTGTGCAAACGTAATTTCTTATTTGTGAGAATGTTTTATTGCATGTTTTCTTTAATATTATCTTCCTTAAAAGAGGTGATATTTAATGAAAATTATTCCAAAAAAATTTACTTACATGGTCTGTAATCTAAAGAAGAGTTCGAAGAGAAATATGTTATTCGGATTAACGGTAAATTTTTATTTTTTTTAATCATTATTCAGTTAAATTATTATGGAAAAAATGTCACGTTCGAAATGTCACATATCGAACCATATTTTGGCTTAAACAAAAAAAAAATACAAAAGATTTGGGAATCAAGCCAAAGTCATTTTAATGTTACATTGCTACGTAAAAATCTGAAAGAAGTTTGACTAAAAAATTGTGCCAGGTTTCGCTGAATTACGCCTTTTTATAAATGGCCACAAAAACTACTTCTATTTTTTTCACGTTCGAACCGCTACTTCTTTTGCCATTATCTTTGACCTAGAATAGCGCCCCCCATAAACTTTAGCATAGATAGTAGTGCTTACATAGTTCTATATCTTAAGGGTTAAAAGAACGTAAAAATAATTGTTGTTTAAAATGTTATTGCATTTTTGATGCGTACGACTGTCACGTTCAACACTTTGGAATTACCCATATCCAATGAAAATTTTTAACGTAATTACGAAATCCAATGAATCGATTTTAACGAAAAAACTTCATAATAACTACGAAATTCCATTTGGACAATGACAATTTTCATTTAACCAGTGAAATTTTTTTTATGAAAACGATTCATTAAATATATGAAGCATTTTTCTTTCAGTGCAGTGCGATATGTAAATATAAATTTTTTCTATAATATCCTGCATTCTAGCAAATACACTGCACTTTAAATATTCAAAAAGTTTAAATATTCATACTGAGAATTTCAAATAATAAAAAAACTCAACTCATGAATAGTTTAAAATGAAATACGAAAAACAAACTGAGTTTAATCTAAATGTCCCAACTAGTAATTCCTTTTAATGACTCTTTCGAAAGAGTTCATTTAATGTTTTGTTCCCTGCCGAAGCATGCTTGTTTGTGTTTGAGCTTAACTATACGCAAACACATTCATACATACATATATATGTATATAACTGTAATACTAGAGCACACAAGCATATCCTTATTTATTATGTTGCAACAACCACTTTAATATTATAAGGTTGTTTCTGTTATTATACTTTTACTTTTAATCTTCTTAAGGTCCATTCATGGCCATTTATTTTTCTTTAATGTTTGCATACTACATATAGATTTTCTGAACAGTGGGATGAGTGGGTGTAAAAGAAGCTTACGGAAAATATAGAAATTAAGAAAAAAGGTGTACAGAAATCAGTCTTTTTCACTTGACAAAGATGGCCTCATCAATAACTGATATAAAATTATGGTGGATAAGAAGCATCAAGTTTAAAAAAATAAATTATTAAAGAGATAATCTCTTAACATAGCGTGGTTTTCTTCACTAGGTGAATATAAAGAATCTTAAAAAGCATTAAATTTTAGAACACTGTCTGAACTAACCCCTGGCTTAGGGGGCCGTTTTGAATTGTCAAATAAGCTCACGAATCAAAACGGGACGAGAAAATTTTTTAACACTAAAAAACATATTAAAAATGCAAAATGCAAAGAATAAAATTAATAATAATAATATTTTGTTCTTGGCACAATTTTTCATTGTTTTATTATTTTTCTTTTAACATTTTTATAAAATAAACGAATGTTTTCAAACCTCATTTGCAAACAACAAACATTAAAGTCGCACTTTAAACTATTTGATATAGCCGTTGCCGTTGAAAAATTTTCAATTTTAGTAAAATTTGGTCGCCGTCAACGATCGGCTTCGAGTGCAATATTATGACATTTCTAACAATAATTGTTGGTACATTTTCGTTGACAATTATTGCTAACATAAAACGTCAAAAGAAATAAAAATAGAAGCAAATTGTGTGAGAAAGAAATTAAATTTGAAAAATGTTAGCAAATTATAATTGTAGTGAAAGAATTAAATTAAAGAATTAAATAACCAATAAAATAAAATTGCAGAAATTATTTTTCTTAATATAGCTTATCCCTTCAACAATGAATTTCAGTTTATCAATAGTATGAAATGTAGCACATTTAAATGAAACCTTGTTAATTAAATTTTTGAATCCCAAGAAAAACTTTGATAACTAATATGCATGTGGCAGTGTAAATAAAACTGAACTGGCAAAATAAAATCAAGTAATTTGTTTTTATTTTTGTTTTTTCTTTTCCCACTTACAACTACATTTAGAGTTGGCAAAAAATCAACAAATTGTAGCCGGGACTGTAAGAAAATATAAACTCACCGTTTATTGTTGTTGTTTTTGTTTGAGCTTTGATATTGTTACAAGTAAAACTGTGGCTTATAATTCTTATTCGCTTAACAGTTTTATTTGTGTAATATCTTTAGTTTTTCTAAAATCTTTGGATGAAGTTTCCTGACGATCTGGCCTAAGCAACCAGTGAAATGCGCATAGGAATAGCTTATCCCTTTAACAATAAATTTCAGTTTATCAATAGTATGAAATGGGAATGTAGCACATTTAAATGAAACCTTGATAATTTTTTCTCATTCGATCTTTATTATTTAAATTTATATTAATTTGTTTAAGCTTGAGTTCTCTTTTATATAAAAATATTAATTTTTTTTAAAACAAGTAAGAGTGCTTTATTCGGCTATGCCGAATCTTATATACCCTTCACCATGGTGCAATTGATAACCAAGATTCTTGGATCTTATTTGGAAACTTTGGCTCTTGCCGTTCTCCAGAAATACAGAAAAAACAAATAAAAAACAACAACAACAAAAGATTTTTGGGTAAAATTAGAGGCAGTCGTGGTTTTTTGCTCATATCTCCGTCATTTTTGGACCGATCTAGCTGAATTTCAATAGCAAACTAAAACGGAGTATATGTGACATAAATATATGAGAAACTAGTCCCCATCATTTCTGGGGTCTTCGGAAAACCCATTTCAACATACACACGGACAACCGGATTTGAACTTCGCTTTTCATAAGGACCCAGAATATATATACTTTATAGGGTGTAGGATCAATCTTGCGGAACATACACACGGAATGACAAAGTTATATTTACCCTCTTACCTTCGGTGAAGGGTTAACAATAATAATTTTTGCAAGATGGCGGGAGTTTTTACACTGCCCCTTCTTCCTTGATTTTTTTCAAATTATGAGTTAACATAAATACGTTTTCTCGTGCCTTTAACATAAGCTGCCGACGTTATTGCCAACTTGCTGAGATATTTATCTTCAGTGTAGACCTGGGGTAACGTAACGACGTAATCTCTTTTGATTGTTTTCGACATGAGTTACAGACACACTTTTTTCTCACTTTTTAAAAAACGATGGAATATTTAGTTTTGCACCTTTTTGATGCGAGAAGTTCTCACTAAAGTTACAGAACATGGGCACTGAATAGCGAGGGTGTAGGGATTATCTAAAGGACATTTCACCTTTTGGTGTTGCATCCTCCATTGCAAAACCTGCAAATAATACGACTAGTCCAATAACACATGTAAAATCAAGGCCATAAGGGACTATGGCTAGTCCAAAGGATTAGTTTTGAAATCCTTTAAAAACGAAAACATGTTGTTCAAAAAAGAAAACATGTTGTTTAAATACAAACTCTTTTTTAACAACGACATGTTGTAGGTAGTTCATTTTATCTAAAATGGATCAAGTAGTCCAATACTAATTTATGGTTACACATTTTTAGACTTTCTATGTTACAAAATTAGTGAATCGCTTCATAATGATTTATTTAAAAGTTTCACAATTAAGGGTTGTGAACAACCTCTTCACCGGAGATGCCTAATCAGGTGTAGACATACCTGGAATCCGGCAAAGTTTCAAAATTAAGACCGAAGGCTGAACAGAGATCCTATTTGGTACCACGGGAGTCTTTAGCACCCGGTGCTATGGCACCGGGCTGACTGTTGGCTAAGGCCCCAGCGGCATATTCTCTTAGGAAGGGGTGTCTTCGTACTTGAGATAAGTTCTGTGGCTGGCACGTTTTACAAAACGGCTGATTGTGATAAAGATCTGGTAATATTTTTGGTAAAGTTTAGTTTTGAATAACTGTAAAATGGGTAGTGAAGACCTGACATTAAAAGCGGATGAGAGGTTGATGTACCACGTTTGAGTTGCGTTGGAGGATGATGGGTGAAACGTAGTAGATGTGGAGCGAATGAAGTGATCTGGAACCGGTATGATTATGGATTTTGTGAAGTGGCGGAATGTTGGGAGACCATTGAGCTGGGTGTTGATGAGTTGGAAGTGTAAAAAGTGATGGCGATTTGAAGTGATGTAAGAGTCGATGTCGGTTCAATTGCCGTCTGAATCAGCAATGGCCTCGTATTTATGAAGAGCGAAGCGTTGAAGAACCATTTATTTAGTGGATTATGCGTGAATGTGAGTTGGTTTTGACTTACTTCTCTTATGAAATGTGTTTTTCGTATGATGATGCTCTTGCGCAGGGAGTTCTTTTTCTTTGGGGGTAAGCGTCTGGGAATCATATCATGGCTTTGATTTATACCAGGGCTTAAATAACTGCAGTCAAAACCAAAAACTGTCGAACAAAAAACTAAAATTTGTGTACAAATTTTTGTTTTTGAGCTGGTTTGTCAGCAACTGTTTACATTTAATGAATCAAAATTTTAAACGTTTTTTAAACGCTGGATTATACCCAAGTTAACGGAGAATCGGCCTTGTGGGATAGTTCGCCCGGTGGAGGTTCCTCCAGGTGCTATTTGAATTCAAAATATACTACTGGCATTTTTACAAAAGCAGCTAAGCAAGGGGCGAGCGTTAAGATCCTCCATGAGATGAGGCCATATGGCAGGCGCTGTAAATGTGTACAAAAAGCTTCACTTAAAGGTATGTAGGTATAGTTTAGGTTAGGTGCCATTTGCAGCCGACACGAGGACGGCTCACTTGGGTTCTTATAGCGGTTCCTTTGCGATATCTTTAGCCAGTGACAAGAGTCATCCAGTATTCACCAGACTATTCCCCAGAAGTCACTGCAGCCTCGAACTACAGAGAAATCGATTTCATTCCCTTACTAGACATATAGTCCAGACATGACAATTCCGGTCTCACAAAATGCCTTAACCTTAGCCTTGGCCTTAAAGACCAGGGCATAGGCAGAGAAAGTGAAACGTCTCCTCATCATAACAACTTCTACAGTAGTCATTATAATCAAGACCCATTCTCCCCGCATGAGTCCCTATCACCCTATTGACAGGGACTCTGGTCCTTACCGAGACCAAGTAGCATGCGCGTATACTCCCCCTGCCTTCTCCCCTGTGCCCTTCTATACGACATACGTTGATGAGAGTCTTGCAGCGAGCCATTGAAATGCCGATCAGGACGTCGCAAACATATTGTCCAAGAGACAACCCTGTTTGGCCAGACTGTCCGTTGGGTTACCCAGGCATCCACTGTGCCCTGGTTCCCATTTTAGCGTTACCGTGGAATGTTCCGCGATCTCATTTAGAGCCCGAGCTGCAATGGCAGCCTTGCTGTCCGTAAATATACACACATATCTCCCGATATACGTTAGTACCTCAGCCAGCTTGCCGCCCGCCTTATGGCAGAGATTTCCGCTTGCAGTACACTTCTGCCATCCGGTATCAAGGGTATGTTGGGATATATCCTCCGGATATTTAAACTTTTGGAATTATATCAAAGTATATATAAAATTGAAATCACTTTATTGTTTATCGGTTCAAAGATTAAGGCCCCTACTACGGTTCACAACTCAACTGTGTTGGGTTGTAGTTTTTTGATTATTGTATTATGGTTTACAACTTTGCTATATTGCGGCGAACAAAAACATACATACAACAAAATAGGGGCCTAAGCTGCCTCTTAAATTTCTATTGGAAAAGAAAGCCGTAGACAGAGTTGCATTCAAGTTTTATCTGGACGTGTGCTGCCCTCCCTGCGGAACTCCCTTTTATAATTGATTTAAAATCATCAAAAACCTATTTCAAAGTTTTATTTAAGAGTTACAAGTCGCAAAAATGCAAAAAAATATTATTGGGTTTCTTTAACATTTTGCTTATTGCACAAACCACTTCACATTGATGCATGTTTTCATCAAATTGATTATGGTTTACTGTTGAGTGCTGCTAGAAGTTCAAGTTGATTGCAATGTCTTTCTCCGGCTTCTGTCTTATGTTTTTAATGCAAGCAAAATTAATTATTTATAAAGTAATCTTTAAGAAATTTTTTAAAACTTTTTCTTAGTTTGCTGCTGCTTTAATAATATTTTTTTGTCTATTAAATCCTTGTTAAATTTTTTTTTTTTTTTAACTTACAAATTAAATTCTTTTTTAATTTGATGATAATTTTAAAAGATTCTTTTGAAACTAATTTACTGGCAAATTTAAATATTCTTACAACATTTAAAGTCCCATTTGAAGAGCATTTTAAGTTTCTTTTTTTTTAAACAAAAACGTTTTGATGTTGATTTGAAAAAGAAAATTTTGTTTTTACCTTGATGTATACTAGAATTTGAAAGTTATTTAATCGCCTTAAAGTATGCAAAAGTTTAGTGATAACATAATAAATTAACATACAATTTTAGGAAAAAAAAAAAAATTCCATGATATTTGTTTGAAAAGTGATGTAAATCGAATTTCTTTTTTTAAATAACTTAAATGATACTGGAATATAAAAAAATAAACAACATGCTTTGAATATTTCGAAGCAGGAAGAAAACTTTAATGCTTACCCTATTTCATTTAATGAATATGTGAAAATAAATGATAGATGTTTACCCTTCAAAATACTTTCTAGGTTTTTTAAAACACAAACTATGTGTTAAAAATACGCCATCTGTTGTGAATCCCTCATTCTAAATTCTTTACATAAATTACTTTTATATGTATGTTTTTATAGTTGACCTTTTTCCGATATATATAAATTATTTGTTGTTTTGTTTGGCTGCAGGTCCACGTAAATTAATAAAATAAAAAATAAAAATTCGTGATATTTTCGTTTTTTTATATTTTTATTATTATTTTCCCAATATTTCGGTTAACATCGCTAACCATCTTCAGGGGGTCTGGATAAATAAATACAATAATAGTTATTATTAACATTAAACAAAAAACAAAACATAATATTACAAAGATAATTACATGTAAACAATTAAAAAAATATAATAAACACAAGACTTCACATTACTTTTATTAATGCGATTAAGCAACACATATAATAGTTAGAAATCTAAATTTCTTTAAACAAATAAGTTTTCAATTGAAAAGAAAATACAAAAAAAAGTGCATTTTACAAAACTTTTCTAATACCTCAATGAAGATTGATTTGCCAGCAGTAATAATTTATTCAATATGTCATGTTGTTAAACGAACAAACTGAACAATGATTTAAATGATTGAGTGACTGACTGATATTAATTGATTTCAAAATGTATTCTCTTACAAACAAAACACTTTAGAACAACACAAATTTATTTCAGCATTTTCATACTCGCTCATTTTGCCATTCCTCCATTCGCTCACTCGTGACAAACGATTAAACTAATTTGCATCTTTTTGCATGGCACTCATGTGAATAAACATGACAATGTTTGCAAAAAACAAAAAAAAAAAAACTTGAAAACAATGAAAACTTTTTAAAACATGCTTTTAGCTGAAACCTAATGCGAATGAAATTGAATTCTAATCATATTATGCTAGTTGTTCTCCCTACAGCCTGACTGCCAGTCAGCGTTGCCAGAACGATGATAATAATCATATATTTTAATTATTTTTTTTTTAGCAAAATTGTAATTTAATGATTTTTTTCACAAATGATAAATTTTTAATATTTATGTTTTAATTCAAATTTTAATATTTTAACCAGGCTTAAGTTCATCAAATTTAATTTTTCATTAAATTATTTTTATGAAGAAAGGAATTTTACAACATGAAAATTAATTAAAATTGTTATTGATAATTTTTTCTTTCTTATTGATAATTTTTCATTCTTGACTGAGCTGGGAACCTAACCCAGGTTTTCACGGACAGGATGCCCTTACATGTTTCATAAAAATAATTTAATAAAAAATTAAATTTAATGAACTTTAGCCGGATTAAAATATCAAAATTTGGATTAAACAAGTAAGAGTGCTATATTCGGCTGTGCCGAATCTTATATACCCTTCACCATTGTGCGAGCAGAATACAGAGCAGCTAAATAATTTTTACATATACATACATATTTACAATACTTAAAACTTCATTATAAATGAAATTTAAACAAACCAAGATTCGAACCAGGAAACTCACAGTTTTATTAAAATGAAATATGGACCGTTTACTGTTTACAACTCAACACAGTTTTTTGTTTGTTTTCTTTTTGTAAAGGCACTGTTGTCATACCGTAGATTTATCTCTTTTGGCGAGTTTTTAAGTAGCAAAAAAACACAAAAATTCCTAGTTTCTATTTTTTTAAATTATTTCGTTAAATAGATGAAATAATAAAGAAGAGTGATAACGAAAATCATATTGGGCATTATGCTAGTATATGTAAACAAATGCGAAGGGGGGGAAGAAGAGACGACAACCGGATTTGAACTTCGCTTTTCATAAGGACCCAGAATATATATACTTTATAGGGCACCCTAGTGCCGTTCTCCAGATACACAGAAAAAAGTAATAAAAACACAACAACCACAAGGAATTTTTTTGGAAAAATTAGAGGCAGTCGTGGTTTTTTGGTCATATCTCAGCCATTTTTGGACCAATCCTGCTGAATTTCAATAGCAAGAAATAGTGGACTACATGTGACATAAACGTAAAACAACCTAGCCGCTATCATGTCTGGAGTCTCCGGAAAACACATATCAAACGTAAGACGGACAGACGGATGGACGGACGGACATCGTTAAATCAACTTCTCTCCTCATAAGGACCCAGAATATATACACTTTATATGGTCTAAGACTACTATTGTAGAAATTATAAACGGAATGACAAGCTTATATATACCCTTTTCCACCTGTGAAGAAGGGAATAAAAACATTAACAGTTTAACAAAATAACCACAATACTAATTATTTATGTTTTATTAAGTTTGCATAATTCTTTTTATAAAGAGTGAATTTTTTATGAGCTTGTCGTTTTTGTCATTTTGCACTGTTGACATGTGTGTGTAATCTATGTCTAGCATACCCAAACATTCATTCATCATTCTTCATGCTCAAAATTTATTTATAATGTGTTTTCTTTATAGGCATGGATTTTCTTTTAAAAATCACAACAAATTTAATGGAGTCACCGACATTTTGGCTCACATATTGCATGCCCTATAGGCTGGGCTTTTGACAACTCAGTTAAACTAGGTTTAGTTAATCTAAAAAAAAAACAGATTTATGCCGCCATTACCAAGTTTGTATACAAAATGGTGAGAGAACAGCTAAGTTTTGCTTAAAATGTTAATATTTAATGAAATAATGAAACAAAAATCACATTTTTTTTATTATAAAAATTTCCTGGAGAAGATTTCAAACGGAAATCGAAATATGGAAAATAAAAATATTTTAATTTATTTTTTAAAAAAGTGACCTTAAGCTTAAATAATTTATTAAAGTATAATATTTATTAAAAAGGTCGAAGAAATAGGATTATAATTTAATAGATATTTGACGTAACCCTTCTAAAAGTAGTCCGAAGGTGTCACAATAAACGAACGAGTTGACCAGCTCCATTTCTTGAGTTAACTCGGTCCAAAAACGTTTGGATCAACAAAGTGATGGTTTTATACAAGTGCGCTATGGCATGTTGTGCCGTCTTGTTGACACTATTTCTCCTCCATATGATTTGGAATAAAAAAAAACACGAATCGTTTGCCTGTAGCGTTCGCCATTCCGGTTATCGGCAAAATCGCCCCAAGCAATGTGTGAAAAATCGCCCAACGTACACGAAAAATTAAAATCGAAACTATATCCAAAAATAAATAAAGGCCAAAAAAAAAAGTAATGAAAATTAGGTACACATTTTTTGTTTTCGAATTTGTATTTAATAATTCTAAGAAAGTAGTTTTAAGTCTTTATACATATTTGTCATATGTCATATGTCCAAAACTTTAAATCTCGAATTTAAAATCCGTTATCGCTAACTTAAGCTTTTCTGCATAGAGGGCCTTCGGCCGGGGGCAATCATTTTCTCCTCTACAGCACCAGCTTCGCTTACCAAAGTTTCTATGCATAGCTGGCCTTCGGAAGAGCGGAAAGCAAAATTAAGTTGCTAAAGTTAGCGAAGCCAGTCTTTGTAAAAATTATTTCAGTATGCCGAGAAGCTTTAGTTAGCGAGGCGGGTGTTTGTTATACCATAGAGAAGAAAGTGGTTACCCCCCGGCCGAAGGCCTTCTTTAAAAATCACTTAAATTTTCATGGAACATGATTTTGCTTTGGGTCATATTGCCTGCAGCCTAATGAACCGATGACGCCTTTGGTATATAACCTGTATCGAACAGAGATTTTTCGGGATGTTATCAACTCTCAAAAGTCTAGTGAGAGTTGCGCTCTCTCAAAAAACGAAAATTTTGCTTGTTTACATACCTGCACAGTGGCACTTATTAAAAAATTATTAAAATTTGCTTCAGTAAACAAATTAATAGTAACAATTAAACGTTTAATTCACTTGATTACACGTTGAATTCATTTGATTAAACTTTTAATTCACTTGATTAAATTTTTAGTTAATGCTTTAATTGTTGAAAAATTTTGGAGAATTTTCTCTGTGTGTTAAGCCAGAAATAAGCCTAATCACAAATCTGATTCACCTTCAGCTCATTCTCAACTTACTCACCGAACACCCAATGCAAAAAATGGTCACCTGGCCTTAATTCCTAAACCCGTTAAATTTTATATGCATGTAGGCCAAGATTTTTCCTCAAAGTTATCCAAGAAGTGGGCCAGAGGCCGAGTTGCTGAGATGCGGCGATGGCTTCTTCGATGTGGATGTTTATTATCCAAAAGTTTAAATGTGATCATGAATCTATCCTTATCTTTTTCCGCTCAGATGAACGGTCATACGCACCGTAACCTTGACAAAGTACTTTTGAAGTTTGGCGAACAGAGCGCGAATTTTGGAAAACAATTTCCACGAATTGTAAAACTGGTGTTAGTCTTTGCATGGTGATTTGCCACACACGCTTCAATCTTATGACAGCTAGTTTAACAGTTATCCCTATCGAAAGTTCCATACGTGTAAGTAGTTTTTAAATTGTTAGCTTAATTGATGGTGTTATTGATAACAAAACAATGATTTGAAATGTTTTTTAAGAAAAACTTTAATGGAAAATTTGACTTAAACACATTTTTAATGCATTTAGTTTTTATACCCACGCCACAATAGTAGTGAATGAGTTTATGCTGATGTTTTTAACACCTTAAATTAACCAACTTTAAGTGTACTGATCGACTTAGAATCGCTTTTTAAGCAATCAGTTTTTATAAAAAATTAATTGTTATTACTTTTTTGTCTTTGTAAAAAAATGTAGAAGTAAAAATTTGTTGATGGTTTGTTTCGCCATATGATAGTTAATATTCTTTCCAAAGCTTCTGGCAACGCTGCTATCAGCATGTGTGCCTCTCTCTCTCTCACTTTTGCGTATTGTCAACCATCAATCGAGTTTTTCAACAAACCAAATCACAATGATTGACAAAATTATACAAAAAAAGAAGAACAAAAAATAAAATAGCAGCAATAAAGCAAAACCTAACAAATCGATTAGACATTGAAATAAACTGAGTGACATATGTACTTGGTTATGAAGTCTCAATGGAATCGCTTTGTAAGAGATTGTTCGTATAATTATATAAATGTCGAGATTGAAATGAACGTGTTAAAAGTATGACAGCAATTTTTGATGATTTACCATGATTTAAATTGAAAAAGTTTGTTTGCAAGCACCTTGAGATATACTAGAATTCCGAAGAATTTTTTATCGCCTAGAAGTATGCAACAGGTTTGTGCTAACATCATAAAACAATGTGATGTTAGTAGAATAAAAGGGAATAATGTGAGGTGTGAAATACTAAAAATAAAAGTTTAAGAAAAAAAAAAATGTTGTATTAAAAACATTTTTTTTTTCCATTTGCAAAATGTTTCCAGATTTTTTACGAAAGCATTGATCCTTTAAACTGCTTAGAACTTAATTAAGTAACAAAGAAAAATGTAATTTTTGTTTAGCAAAAGATTAATTAAAGACTTTTAATAACAAGTTTTAATTTAGCTTTTTTCAAAATTAAACTCTTCTTAAGTCAACTGATTACGAGATGAAGTTTGATGGAAAACTTCTTCTAATGAAGCTTGTCTTTTGACTCTTCTACACTCTTCTAGAGTGCCCCTCCTTAACGTTCTTTGTTTGCCGATGCTTCCATAAGAAAGCCGTGCTCTTCAGCAGGAGATTTGTACAAATAATAAGCATTATTTGATGAATTTTATAACATTTTGGATGATAAAACTAATGCCCAAACTTTTTATGGTTTAGTGTTGCCAGACGTTTTATCTTAGAATTGAATTTAATGTGAATTTCTTTCGTCAACAGACGTACTCCTTGAAATTCTTCGTCTCTGCCTCTCTGTGTTTCATGTTTTCATCGCTAATGTGTTTTGCCTAACACTGCCTTAAGTCAGGTCTTGAACCCAAAACTGTATTTTTCCTTTACAAAGGTACATTATTGCATAGATCAAGCGATATTGACCTTTTCACTTCAAAGCTTACAAGCTAATAATTGAAGTTTTTGCCTCTTAAATGCAACTATTTTGAAAATATTATTGTCATTCGTGTTGAGTATGTGATATTTGTCGATCAAGTTTCTAACCTGAGTTTTGGATTCACGACAAAAATGTAGACAATCTGGCCAAATTATTAGTGATATTAACAAATTTATTATTTTGTAACAGAAATACCAACATTTTGATTTTGAAATGGTAACGAATCTCTACCAAACATAATAAGCTTGTTCGGAAATACATCACTGCGCTGCATCTGATGCGCATCTGTGAAAAGTTTGCGATGCCAATACTTATTGGTTGCACAGTTTGGTTATATTTTTGACACAATATGCATCAGATATTTTTGTGATGCGTGTTAAAGATTTGTTTGCGCATCATCTGCATACTTTTGTTATGTATTTCTAAAAAGCTGACATTTGCAGTGCATCAGATGCAGCGTAGTGATACATTTCCGAACAGTGCCGATATTGTTTTTGGAAAATTAAAAACTACTTAGCACTTGTTGGCCTTTTTACTTCTTAAATGCGTTTTTATGACTCTTGCTCGTGAAAATTATTTCGTCACCAGTCCTCGCCCGAACTTACTTGACGGTCTCCTGGGTGGCATAGGAATACTTTCCAGCGAAACAGGTGGTCAGCTGCTTATGCCTTTCATTAAGTAACAACGATAAGCCTTTAGCTGGTCTTTTAAGAAAGTGTCAAGGCGATTTCACTACAGATGGTGGCAATATTACAAAAATCCAAAAACAATATAAACAAAAGAAATGTTTTGCATTTCATTGTTAGTGTTTATTTATGTTTTGAAATGTCAACTATTTTTAACAAAACATTTTAAAACCAAAGCAAATAGTTTCGAACTGTCAAATCCACCAGGCTTACTGTGGGCATGTGTAGGAAATTCGCCTTGGATAGTGTAAGGAGGTTGTAATATTAATTTTGGGTTTTTGACTGCTTTCGTCAAGGGTCATTACTTTTTTACGAGGATTACAAATAAATTGTTGTATCGTCAAAAAAACTAACTAATGCTTTCTTTTAAATTAGGCAGATCGGTTAATTGACTTTTTTAAAAACCCGGTTTTCGAATATTCCGAAAAGCTGCTATTTTAAAAAACCGGTTTTCGGTAAAGCATTTTAAGAATAACCGGCTAATCGGTTTTGATTCGAATTTGAATAAAAACAAAACAATTCGCGAAGGTAAGGAACCAACGAAATACATAGATATGATTTAGGGTATGTTCAGACCTAACAAACATTTTACGATGAAATCCAAAAAAAAGCGTGACCAGTAAATTGATCAAACTTTAGCTTAATTTTTAACAATTTCTATTTATTTATTTAACTCTATTCCTTAGATGATAATTGTATAATGTTATTTAGATACTGTTTAATGATGTTTGCTTCAGCCAAATACTTAATAGGTGTGAACACCGCTTTAGAATTTTTAAAAAACTTTGGTTTAAAAAATAACAGGAATTTTATAAATTTATTATTTGAGATATTTTCCAAATTCATTTTAAATGAGTTTTAATTTGTTGGTGGTTAAGCGTGTCTATATGAATCAGTGACTTCAACCATATATTTGAAAAGTTGCAAACAAAATCTCTTAGCAAGGATTATGCTAGAACACAACTGGGACGAACGACGAATTTGTGTATATGAAAATACACACGATCATGGCGTCGGCCGAAATTCGTCATACGCGGCGACTTTGCAATACAAATCAGTACCAGGTGACCATATTTGATTTTAGTTTTCAAGTATTTTAGTATTGAAGTTACTTTTTTACTTTATTAATTGTTTTTTATTATTTTATCGCATTTAAAATAAATATACAAAGAAGATAACTATAAGAATAGTTTTTAATTATGTTTTTGTTAATGTTTGTGTTTTCTAAGTAACTTTTTTATATGGTCACACTATTTCTCTCTCTTGGCACAAACAGCAAAGAACTTTTTCAATTAGTAAAGCTGTGACTTATTCGTCGTTATTGTGTTTCATACGACGAATTAACTGAGCGAATTTTTACTAAAGAATATGTCGTGTAGGGCGAAATTCGTCGTTCGTCCCAGTTGTGTTCCTAGCATTATATATTTAAAATAATTTTGTTTCAGCATTATAGAAACGAATAGTTATATGAACATGCTTTTTGTATGAAATATTTGTCAATTCGTCGTCGATCACAATTTAAAACCTTCCATGACATTGTTTGAATATTATCCGTTCGATCTCCCTTCTTTAAATCCATACTTGGCCTGATTGGCTCGTCTCTTGATTCTGATTGTAAAAGCATATGTCCAAATTTTTATTGAAAAATTTTCATAAACATCATTTAGAACTTCATATAAATTGTAAGTGTAGTAAAATTAGACTCAATATTTTAACAAAACTTAAGTTATGTTTGTATTTAAAATTAAATAAAATTGTAATTTAAACCTAAGAAAAGAATGAGACATATGAAAAACCAACTGGCTGTTTCCATTGTGAATGGGGCTTTAAAGTCAATCCCCCTTATGCAAAGGCGAATTCAAATAGCAGGAAGCGGCAGCATTACAACAATAAACAAAACACCACCTGTAAAGTGAGTCCGGTTTGATTTTCAAGGAGCAAATAAACGACACAAGCAGTTTACCAACAGCGTGAATATGTTTTGTGCGATTATAAATAAATTGTATTATTCACATGTTTTCATCCTTTTTTCATATGCTTGTGTAGTTTATTTGGCCTTTCAGTTTATTTCAGCACAACTCTTAAACAATGTTTAAAAAAAAAATTTATTTAGAACGAATAAAATAAAACTAAAATAGCGCTAAATGTCCTGATAATAGCTTAATAATTGCTAAATTGTGCAGACAAATTTTGCTAAAACTCGCTAGAGTTAAAGAGAAAATAGCTAAATTCGCAACAGTGATCTTAAGATTAGCTTAAAGATTTGTCCGACAAGGAATCTCTAAAGACATTCTTATATTTTGTTTAACTCCTTCAGCTTTTATAGGCTTTTTACATTAATCAACTTCTACCATCAAAGATGTAGAATATGCACTGAACCAAAAATCCAATGAAAATGTACGTTAAGCAAACGAATAACGTTTATTAAAATATTTTCGTTGGCTCAACGAATTATTCGTTAGTATAATGATAAACGTAATTTCGTTTGCTTAACGTACATTTTCATTGGATTTTTGGTCCAGTATATGAAACACTCGTTTACAATTTTCACATCTAAAATAAAACAAAAATGTCACCATTTAAAAAAAAAAATAAAACTTTTTTTATTTATTTATTTTTTGAAGTATTTGAAGTTTTTGAGATTTTAGTAAGCTAATAGGGCCTAAATTTTTCCATTGTAAATTAAAAACACATTTAATTACATTTTTTCCCAACGTTTCGTCAATTTTTTGTTGACTTCTTCAGGGGAACATCTATTTAAACATTTTTATTAATAACATTGTTATAAACACTTTAAATATAATTGTATTTTTACTTACTTTTAAAGTGTGTATATATTACATTAAATAAAATTTAAGTTAACGAAATAATTTTTAATTATTAAATTTGTAATCGACATTATTTTAATTTTAATTTGTGTAATGTGAACTTGGTCGTTAATAAATTATCCTATTGCTACCCTGTAACTTGCGCTTATTTTGTCTGTATCTTCTTTCATGTTCATTGTTTTTTCTCTCTTTTGTTGAATTCTAAGACTCTCCAATGTATATCTTTTCCTTACTGTTTTTTCCTTGTCTAAAATTCGTATATTGTCGAAGTCAGCTGTGTGGTTGTTTTCAAATATATGTTGTGCCAAGGCAGTTGTATGTTTATGTTTTTCGATGTCATTTTTGTGTTCCTTTATTCTGGTTTCCAAGTTTCGTTTTGTTGTTCCTATGTAAATCTTGTCACATTTGTTATTATTGTTTCCCTTGCATTGTATTTCGTATACCACATTGTTTTGTTGTTGCTTACTGATAATAGTTTTTGTTTTTGTAAATATTGTGTTTAATGTGGTATTGGCTTTGTAGGCAAAGTTTATGTTTTTATTTTCAATTGCATTTTTTATGTTTTTATTATCTGTAAGTTCAGGGATGTATGGTACACTGAAGAAAATTTTTTGTTCTTTATTATTGTTCAAACTTTTTTCTACAAAAGTGCCAACATTTTCAAAGAAAACACAAAAATCTATTTAAAATTCAAGTTGCTTAAAAATATAAAAAATATTGAACAAAAAAACAATGCATAAAATAGAAAAACTTAACAAAACTATTTCATAGTCTGCAGTAGAATTGTATGGCGAATTCTTTGCTTAAAATATATTAACCCTCTAACACTCATTTTAAGGGGCCATTTTTGTCCTTTTTTTTAAACTTCCTCAAAAACGTCTACTAAAACGGCACTTAAGAGGGTTGAAATTTTCGACGAATATTTTCTTCATCGAATTTTCGAAAAATTCAAAAATTTCAGGGCCCGGAATTTCGAAAATCCATTTTACATACATTGCACGATTTTTTGGTCTTAGAAGATATCTGAAATAGTATTTTCGCGCAGAAGTACATTAAGTATATTTTTCGACTTATACCAAACGCCTTTAAAAAAAAAATACAAAAAGTGTCTATTAAAAAAAGGAAATTTTTACGTCATCAGGGTATTGCGGTATTTTTCTATTATGCCTGCTTTGGTAAAGCAACCGAAAAATAAAAGGCAATTTATGCCATTTTTTTCTTTGCAACCTTTTGGTAATACGCGTGCAACAACTACAGCAACTAAACCACAATTCATATGAAACATTTGCAAACTCTTGTGGTGATATTTGATGGTTAGACAAGAGCATTTTTAGGGATTTGTAATTCCTGAAACACACAAAGACAACTACGACAAGTGGGCGAATGCAAAAAATTTACTGATGCAGTTCAAGTGCTTTTTGTATAAATGTCTTTTTCGAAAAACGAATGAGTTCAACAATTGTTCAAGTATAAATCGCAACTGTGGTCTATGGAAAATACAATCAGACACTGTCTGTTTCTTTAAGTGAGATGATGAATAAGTGAACCATTTCGAACTTAAACTTGCACAGAGTAAAGAACAAACAACTTTCAAGAATTTAACAAAGATTTAAGCAACTATTGTTCGCTTGATAACGATGCCATTAAAGTTGTTGGTGTTGGTCTTGCTGTTGTTTTCTAAGGCCAATTTCAATTACTTCAATTATTTTACAATCAGGTTTATTAAATGTCCTTGTTGCATTCTATTTCGTCCTGATCACACACTCATGATATTTTATTGTATTGTACTGTCAAGTGGCAACTTATAAATTTAAGTTGTTCCTGCTATTTATCTTGCTGCCCCTGCTGCTGAATATTGCTGTTGCTATTGTTTTGTGTAATATTGCTTCTTATTTACTTTGAGTGCTGTTGGCTGGTTTCTCCATTGGTTGTCATGCCTACATTAATTCCAATTCAAAATCAAAAACAACAACAAAAATCTAGCAGAAGAAGCAGACATAAAGCAAAAGTGCCTGTTTCAAGTACCGGAGTTTTGATAAGAATCCTCTTTAGAAAATCACAAGTATACGGCAATAACGGACATCGAAGACGAATGCTTTGATTTAAGATGATGTTCCTTAACATTTCAACGATTTTGAATTAGTGTTCAGGTTTCTAATATTAAATAAGTTTTGAAAAGTTTACCATACATCTGTTATGATTTGCCACAAAAATTGAAAGAAAAGATTTCCAAAGAATCAGTAACTTTACAGCTTTTGAAACAACAAATTTTTGTTTTTTGTTGGCCCTGAAATATTATTAAAACAAATAAATAAATTTTGTGTTCTTGTAGTTGATGTTTTCACAAGATGAAACTCAAATATGAAGTGAATTATTTGTTGTGCAACAAAGTATATTTTAATAAATACACAAGATTTAAAATGTAATTATGATATTGTTTGAAAATCCAAGTGGCTTCATATTTAAGTTTGCGGCTTAAAAATAAACAAATATGTATTTGAAATTTAAACATTAGTTAACGGTAAAAATATTGAAAGGACGGCAAGTGGTAGGGCTTTTTGAAGGCCTCACTGTACTCCTTTCTATAAAACTGGTTTCTAATTTTATCCTGCCTTCAGAAATATGCCTTCTACAAGGTATAAATAAATGTCTGATGAAAAGATTTTATAAAAGTATCTTACAAAAGTAAAGTATCTTATGTTTAATTAACAAAGCTAACATTCAATCGACATACATGACGTTTTTTTATATTTTTACACAAAACGCACGGATAACTTTACCCAATAAAAATATTTTAATAATGGTACATTTATAAAAATAAGCGCACAATTATGCGCTACGCAATAAGACATACAGAGATGAATGAGAGTAAGTGAAGAAACTCCTTACAAGTTTTATAAAAGAAAAAATAACATTTCAAGTGCTACGCCATTCCCTTACTACGAAGTAGGTTTGTAAGGGAGAATACTAAAAAAAAAAAAAAAAAATTGGAAAAAAGCAATCCGTGTGTATAGCTGAACGCTACATTCACCAGATTTTTAATGCGCTGAATAAAGCGCTTTTTGCGTCAAAACTGTATTGCTTCAAAGTGGGAACTCACCATATAAAATTCATGCCTTCCGCACTGAAAGAATTTTCTTCAGTATACCAATGAATTTTGACATTAATCCCATGAAAAATTGCATTAAAAAGGAACCTATGCAGCGCTTCGTTTCATCACCTGTTTCATAAAAATGTATTTAATGAAACCTTACATTAGATCTATGAATGTTATTCATTGGATTAATACTTTCAAAAAAGTAAAAAAAAATTTTTTTTTAAATTTTTTTTTTTGATCAAAGTTGTTCTTATTCAATTTTTTTTTTAACCAGTAGCCCGTTTCTGTATTTCTCGCATCGTAAAATTTTCCGACTGAAACCAGTGAATCGGGACAGAAACAGTGAAAAATGAAACAAAAAATGGTTTTTCTCACACAAGTGTTTCTGTATCTTTTTTTTGCGAGAATTATCTGTCATTTAAATAATTTTCCAGCAATTATTGGTAGGATGCGAGAAAAAGTGTTTCTATAACAATATTTTGCGAAAAGTTTTTTTCAAGAACTGTCAAAATAAGTCACATTTGAAATTGGTGGCGAGAAAAACAAAATGTAGATATTTTGAATTTAAAATATGTTTATATACTATTTTTTTTAATAAATAAAAAAATAGAAGGAATATAAATGATAAATGCATAATATATATGATGAAAATAAACAAAAAACAATTGTTATATTTTGTTAGCCTTTTCTTGTTTTGGTTTTAATCAGTGCTGCCAGATAAATTTGTGTCAAAATCGTCAATTTCCTGAGAAAAAAATAAAAAAGATCGTCTTTTTTGTTTTAAAAATCGTGCAATTTAAAATCAATTTTAAACAAATTTGTTTCGACTTTTATTAAAAAATAATCAAACAAAAACATAGTTAAAGTTCATGGGTATTTAATAATTATTATTTAATAATTGAGATATAAATCTTTAATTTACCCATTCCTATAATCTTTTTCTTTTTTACCTGAAATAGACTTAGTAGAATACCTTGTAGTTAAAATTAAAAAAATCGGTTCATAAATAAACGGGTTAAAGACCCAGTAAAATCTTCGCCTACAAAATAATATGTTAAGTAATCAGAAACACATAAAAGCACTACATACAATTCTACTGAAAAACTAATGAATTTTACAAGGGTTGTGCCAAAAAGAACAAATTCAAAAGTAAGTCATTTTTTATATCTTAATACATCCAGAAAAAAGTAGTTATCGAAGTTCTTATAGAAGAAAGCTACTTAATAACGAGTGAAAGAAGCTATCCATTTTGAAAAAGTTTTTACTGGGAGACAAACAAATTTCTTTCTTGCCGGAATAATGGTTTTGGCACAAAAGTGTACATATAAGATAAGAATATCAAATATCAATCATATTTTGTATATGTATATAAAAAGTATTAAATGTTCAAAATAAGCCAAGTCGGTCCATTACTTTCCCTCGAAATTTTGCTTTTGCCGATACATTTTTTAGGGAAGAAACAAACAATTTTCGAGGACAATTTTCACAATGGGGATAAATATAAAAATTTAAGCAGCCTTGTTTCTAAAGATATCTTTTTTTCTAATAAACAAACATATAAAAATATTTACAATTATCTTTTTTCGAAGACTAAGGGGCTTATAGTGTAAAACGCAACGCCAACAATTTCATTAAAAGCAAAAATATTTTATAAATTTGTTGTTGCTTTCTACAGACATTCATATTATTTTTTTTTTCAATTTTCAACGCCACAAAATAGAAGTGTTTGAAATTTAAAAATTCAAGATGAATTTCTATAGAAAGTAACAACAAAATTATAAAATATTTTTGATTTTGTTTTTGCTTTCGTCGCTTTTTTAGAAAAAATCATCAAAACGTCACTTTGTTAATATCGGAACAAAAAATCGTCAAGATGACGATAACTCGTCAAATCTGGCAGCCCTGTTTTTATTATATTTATTTCTATTGTTGACGTTTCGCTTTTATTTGACACTTAATTACTGGAAATATTCCAGTATAAACAGAATTTGTTGTGTCTGTTTTCGCATTCAAATACAGAAACACTTTTATCTCATAAATCGAGAAACGATGGAATTTTTTGTTTCACACTTCATGTAAGAAATTTTACGATGCGAGAAATACAGAAACGAGCTACAGAGTCGCTGGCGGCGCTGATAGACTAGCTTACTTACTGATAGACTAGCTTACTTACAGCTAGCCTACCGGGGCAGTGTAGCTTTTGAATAAAAAAAACTATGTTTTTTGCCATTACTCAATTAAGAGCGTAAATATGAGATTAAATTGCCCATAACAACAAAAACAACGTTGATTTTTTTTGCTTACGCATAATAAAAAAAGACCACATAAAAAGAGAACAAAGAAAACTAAAAACATACCTATTTATGGATTGAAAGTTTTTGTTTCATTACTATAATGTTAATTTTCATTGTCATAATGAAAATTTAAATTTATGAAAGCGTGCTTTTTCGAAATATTTTTATACTTTTAATTATTGAGACTTTAGAGTTATTTGAATTTTAAAAATAATTTTTTTTTTTTCAATTATTGAAATATATTGCTTTTATAAAAAAAATTTTTGATTTCATAAATTTAATGGCATATTATAATTAACAATTAAACAAATTTTTATGGAAACTATAATTTTGTATTAATTTATGAATGTTGTTATGTTTGTATATTGTTTTCTATGTTCCCAATTAAAATTTTTTGTTTTACTTGGACAAACTTAAGTTTTCATATATCCAATGAAAATTTTTAACGTAATTACGAAATCCAATAAATCGATTTTAAAGAAAATACTTCATTATAACTACGAAATTCCATATGGACAATGAAAATTTTCATTTAACCAGTGAAATTTTTTTTATGAAAACGATTCATTAAATATATGAAGCATTTTTCTTTCAGTGCGTAAGCGAAACGGTAAGCGAAACTTTTACATTTCGCCGTTACAAACCTGCTTCGTTTGAAGCTCAATTTCTCATTGGGTTTCTCGATTAATTTTGGGGGATTAACTGTTCGAATAATTTAAAATTGCTTATTTTCGATTAACGAATAATTCGAATAATTTTTGTCGATTAATCGAACATTTTTTTTCCACAGTGTTAATTTTTTTCTTTAATATAACAAAATACCCTTTTATTGTTTCCTAACTCAGAACAATTTTTTAGAATATAGTATAGTACAAGGACTGAAACCAAGGAGTTGGAAATAATTTATTTTTAAGAATGTGTAGTACAGACTTTTAGCACAATGATTCAGATGAAGAAGATTATTTTTTTGAAACGAATGAATTAAAATTATTCGATTAACCGAATAAAATTAAATTGTTCGATTATTATTCGATTAAATTTTTACTTCGAATAATTATTCGCACCAATAATACAAAACCTCGACGAATGGAATGCCCTACTACCAACTATTGTAGTCGACTGCAACATTCTTCATATTCCCTTTTAAAAGTCCTTCCTCTGAAAGCCTTTTAGAATTCCTGTAAGAAGAAGGGAGTGTGGAAGGGCTTGCTCCCAATGACAACCTGGGAAAAAAACAAGTTAGAGTGCTATATTCGGCTGTGCCGAATCTTTGATACCCTCCACCGACAGTTCGAATGTTTAAGGAGTAATATCTGTATGATGTCTTTTTATTATTATTATCTAAAACTGTGACGATTTGTTATTAATTATGGTTTTAGGAGACTAAACTGTTTTCCGGGAGTAGGGCATATATGGGGCCTAGGGTAAATTATGTACCGATCTTCACGAAATTTCACAGTATCATTTATAGTCCTATAAAATTGTGACGAGCCAAAATTTGTTATGATTGCATTATTTTTTACGGTTTTAGGCGTACTAAACTGTTTTCCGGGAGTAGTGTTTATATGGGGCTTAGGGTAAATTATGGACCGACCTTCGCGAAATTTTACAGTGTCATTTCTAGTCGAATAAAACGGACTTGTGCAAAATCTTATGTCATTCCGTGCATTTTTGCATCATTTATGTTAGTTTTTGTAACAAAATTATCAAGTTTTTGAAGGTGGTGGTTCCACATTTTGATTCATAGCTCTGGTCCTACTGAACCGATTTTGCTGAAATTCAATCCCAAACTGCTTAGGATAACTACAAGCAATTTGACACCTAGTTTGTTTATTTCTTTTGAGTTTTTCGAAAGTGAGCGTGTTTTCAACAGACGGACAGACGGACAGACGGACAGACGGACAGACAGACGGACATGGCTAAATCGACTTAGAATTACTCAAGCAGCCAGAATATATGTACTTTATGGGGTCTGAGATGAATAATAAAAAAGTTTCACACGGAATGACAAACTTAGTATACCCTCTTCACAACTAATTGTGGTGGAGGGTATAATAAGGGAGTAAGAAAATTCACTAAAAAAATAGTTCTGAACAACTTCCTTTCTCTCTTCGTAAAGAAGGGAGTAGCGAATGTGTACTGAATATTTTGAAAGGTCTTTAAAAAAGAAATTTATACCTTCTAGAAGGCAGTATATCATACGAAGCGATTCTTTTAGAAAGGAGTCAAGAAGTCTTCAAAAAGGCCTGCCACTTGCGGTCCTTTAAATATATACTACTCGGATACTTTTTAAAATGTATACCATTAATTACAGAAATAAAGTGACAGAAAATAATACCCCGAAAAGAATTAGAACTAGACCAAAATAAGAATTAAATTTAAACTGATCTTGACTTGAACAAAACTAAACTACAGCTTAACCTAAACTATGTTTGCTTTGAAGTAATTATACCAACCTTTTAATATACTGATGAGGGTTACCGCTCGTCGACTGAAGTCGCAATTTGACCCCTTATTGGAGGTCTGCTACTTTTTGTAAGACTTTTTTTTATCTCATCTAATTCTGCGACTTTTTTAATATTGTGGCGACCTTTTTCCCCTTCTTAACAAAAAGTCGTCAGACTGACAAAGAGCAATCTAGTCTGGCATCGTCGTCTTAATATTTAAAGCAATCATCAAATTATTCTTCGCTTGGCAACATTGTTTTATATATTTTTTGACACATTGAAACAGTAAATATCGCTCCTTAGTGTTCGGTTCGGCAGATTTGTGGAATACACAAACGCTTATAGTGTTTGTGTAGAAAATCATTAAAAAAATAACGTTTCCCGGTTTGTCATCTTTCGAACACAAAAATAATTCTGGTTTTATCCAACTTAACAAAAGATGAGAACATTTAATTCCGTTCGATTTTTTTTAAAAAACCACAAACTTTATTGGGTTCAGTTCGGCTTACTAATGTTCGTCGCTTTTGGCTGGTAAAAAAAAAACAAAACATTTTTTACAAAAACAAAATACACATACGAAAATATAAACAAAAAGCCAGCAAAATAATTTTACACAAACAAAACAAAACATATACACAATACACGTGGTGCGGTCGTTGCTAAAATTTTTTGTTTGTTAATTTCTTTATCAATGTAAAAAAAAAACATTATAGAACATTAAAATATAATGTTGGTCTACAGTATCACTACAATTGTTCTGTTTTTTAACGAAGAACAGAACACTATATAATATAATGTTCGGCTCTTTTTTAAAAATAGTTACGAACGGTATTAAGGGTTGTGTTCGTCTACACAATCACTAACAAAATAGATATCGTTCTTGGGTGTGTGGGCCGAACGCTAAATAATGTACTGTTTATTTTGGAACACTGCATTGAAATTACTAAAATCCAGGCGAATTCATATAAGGTGGCCTCAATGACGAATTCAAAGAAAAATTCGAAATCAATCCGGCAGACACTGTCAAAAACCAGTATAAAATGTAAATAAGCAAACAAAAAAAAAGATCAGCTAGGCTTTTACAATCACCTTTTAATGAGCACGCCTTGGGTAAACTATTAGACAGCTTTTAAGAAAATTTCTACAGAAATAAATACAAATACATACGATATTTTTGTATAAATTGTTAATCAGTCCAGATGTGATAAAGTATGAATCAACCATATTTTACATTTGCTCTTTTGCAATGTGTTTTTTTTTTGCTGCAAATTGCTAGTTTTTTTTTTTTTAATCTGGTAGAACTAGAACTCATCTAAACTAGAACTAAAGTATAAATAACTTAAAAGACAACTTGAAATGAGCTAAAGCTTAACTGGACTTTAGAAATAACCTAATGGTGTTTTCTTTTCTACAAAAAAAGGTGACATTTTATTTTAAAAAAATGTAATTTGGTGTCTGTTTCTTAAAAATTTTGCTCCCGAAAAGGGTGGCTTGTTTTATTCTAAATAACTCATCCTCTTGCAGAATAATGATTAACGCTTTTTCTTCCCATTCCATCCGTATTTACAAACTTTCTATGTCATCGATGCATGTGTAAATTTGCGTACATGCGTAAGCGTGCAAAGTGTGTGTCAATAAAATGTAAAATATTTATGCATATTGCAGTATATTGTTGGTATTTCCTTTATAAATATTTAAAGTTCATGCCAAGAGTTATTGTTAGAAAAATGTCACTTTTTTTCAAAGAAAAAAACAATTTTTAAATTTATGCATAGTTATTGATTCCTGGAAAACGAATCATTCGTTTGTTTACTTTATGGACCTATTGCATAGCAGTCATATTACACGAGTTAATAAACTTAGAATTCAAATGCGGTAGAAGAAATAAAGGAATCTGGTTTGGGGGTGTATGAAAGTGTTGTCAAGAATCAACAGGCTTGTTAGTAATAAATGTATATGAAAGTAGTCGGTTATATTTGTTTGCTTTAAGGGATTTCTGTAATGCCTTGTCCCTGCATTTTTGCAATGCCAAATATCATTATCAGATATATTACTTTCACTCCAAGCAATAACTTTACAAACACCAACTATCTTAAAAATTTTCCTTTTCATTCGTATATACACACTTACCAGCTTACAGATTTCTAATAAAGGGTGTTTTTTATAGAATGACACAAGTTTACGGCATAATAAAACAAGAAAATATATTTTTAATATCAATGAAACGGGCCTTATTGGAATAAACATTTTATGAAATTTAAATATGATTTCTGCCATGTGGCCGCCACGGCTGGCGTGTAGAAGGCGCCAATTTTCAACAACTTTTCGCATTCTGACCATCATCGTTTTTGAAGACACATGGGCCAATGACTCCGCCAGCCCAAAAAGCGCACCAAACAGTAATTTTCTGCGATGTAATGGTGTTTCGACAACAGCTTGTGGATTTACTAACTCTAACTGCAACAATTCTGCTTATTTACGTACCCATTTATTTCTGGCTTCATCGGAAAATAAAATTTTGAGTGGAAATTCAAAATCAATATCAATTTGTGCTACAGCCCATTCGCCGAATTATTTTAATTAACAATTTCAACAATTAAGTCGATTCATATTGAAATTTCAAAGCAACTATCAGCTGTTAAATGGGTGCTCACATTAAGCAGTGATGCCAACTTAAAGTTTTGAAACTCTAAAAAAACACCCTTTACAACAAATGGTTACAAAAAAATCAACCGTTGCAAGTTGTTCACATAATAGAGATAGGCTGAGTTCACTCTTTAGAACCTCATGTGTAAAAATTTTGTTGTTCACTATTCTGGATGTTCATAAAACTGGGTATTCATATAACCGAGCGTCTACTGTAGTTTTATTTATTCAGTCTTCGAACTAGAAAAACTTAGCGTTACCACCAACAAATTTCAAAATTACACTTGAGATGAAACAAAGTCACCTGATTGAAATAAAATTAACGTTTTATTTAATAAGAAACTTTTACAAGAAGAGGAAAACGCAAAAAAAAATCATTAAGAGAAATTAATGTTAGTCGTCTTACTATTCAGATTCATACAGCAATTAAAAATTAATTAACAAAAATTTCATTAAAAACCTAAAATAAAATAATAAAAAATTTCAAGAATAAGTTCTATCTCCATATTTGGTAGCGCAGAAGAGGTTAAGACTGTTCAGTCATTCCTTTGTGCACCTTTTTTGGTAAATAAAATTCTTCCAGTGGTTTCAGGCGGCAGTGTGTTTTTTTCAAATCAGTTTAACAAGGGTTAAGGGTGCTAAATATTCTCTCAACTTAAATGCTAGTGTAAATGTAAAAGTAAAAACAAAACTTATTCGTTTTTGTAATGTTGAAAAGTTTCGAAATATCAACACATATTGCAGTGATGCCGGTTTGATTATGTTTCGTTACAAGAAAGTCTGAGTTAATTGGTAAGAGGGGAGAGAATTATAGCATGTTCTCTTCCCAACTACCACCAATCAACTCAGACTTTCTGAAAGAAAACTTTCATAGTGTGAACCCGACTTTGTAAAAAAAAATGTCAACAAAGAATCAATAAAATGATTGAAGCAATGTTTGTTTTTTGTTTAGGCATCGATAACTAGTTTGAATAAATTTCTTCAATAAAGTTTGAGTTCTTAACTAAATACTATGAAGCTTACTTACTTACAGAAGTGCACAATATATATATTGTTTTTAAATCTGGAGGGTAATTGGAAATTGAAAATTTCAAGTAAAAATTTTAAAAATTTACTACTTAACGACAAATTTTTGTCGGTTAACAGTTACAGAATTACACTACTGATGGGGTAAAAACGGGCAAATTCGGCTTCCTTATATCTCCAAAACTAAAAGCGATACAAAAAATATTTAATACTTATCGTTGTTCAAAAGAAAACTAAGCGGACAGTTGACTGGTACTAAATTGGGCCCTTTTTCGGCGTTAAAGAATATAAACTGTTTATTTGAACTACTTTGTCACATAACCTTTCTTTAAAAGCAATAAACATACAAATAAAGATTATAAAAAATTCGTAACATAATCTATAAAATACAAATATATAATTGGTACTTTTTTGAAATTCGAACGTTTAAGGGGTGAAAATCGTACCTATTTTTGGTACTTTTTTTACAAAACATTTTTCTTCATTCATTTATTAAATTATGGGCTCCCACTACAAAATTAAAATTTTTGATACTTCAATGGGGAGAAAAAAAAGTATCAAAAAGGGGAAATACTGGAAATTAAATTTCTTTCTGTTAGTTTTCCTGGCTGCGGAATTTTTTAAAATTTCTATAAAAAGCATAGAAACATAAAATTATAGGTGCAGGGTCCTGAGTAAATGAAAACCTTTAAGATGAAAAATGTTGGTACTTTTCTGTTCTTCAACTGGTACTTTTTGAATTTTCGTTATATTCGACTTAGAAACAGAACATTAAACAATCAAGATTCTGAGTGAATAAGAATCTGTTAAGGGCAGTTTTTTGGTACTTTTTCGTTTTACAACTGGTACTTTATTTAATTTTCGTTAATATGGGACAAAAAACATGTAATTTAAAATGCAATGTATAAGGTGGATGAACATCTTTAAGAGAGAACTTTTTGGTACATTTATGTTCTCCAACTGGTACTTTTTGAATTGCAGTTAGTATTGGACCTATAAATATATAAAATTAAACAAGCAAGCTCCTGGGTGAATGATAATCTATAAAAGATATCTTTTTGGTACTTTTTTGATCTTTAACTGGTACTTTTTAAGTTTTTCAACATTGAAATCATATCTTCATTTTATTTGAGTAACTTCTTTATTAGAAAAATCTCTTTAGTATATAAGTATAATTGTCGTAATGTGACGAAATATCGAATAATAAAAAATTAATTTAAAATTACATCTGATCCACACCTAAAAGAAATTGCCCACGCTGTACCCTCGACAGTTAAATTATATACAACTCGATGGCAACACTGGAACTCTCAGACCTGCTTTCAAATTTAAAACAATTAAAATTAAAATTCAATTAAACATTATGTTTCAATCATATGCTTGTGTTCACTTTAGCTTTTTAATATTCAAAACAGGAAATGTCCTGGCACACTCAAATTAAATACAAAAAAGAACAGCAAAATTTTACAAGTGAAAATATTCGTCATTATGATCATAAAATTGTTGTTAATAAATTATACTTTTATGTTCATTTTTCATAACAATAAAATGGCACTTGTTATTTTTTCAAAGGGCCTTTTCAACACTTTTAATTAGTTTTGTATCGTTCTATTCCCATTCACTAGAATTCCCCTGTGCGTTTGTGCGTTAAGTGTATTTATTGTTGTGGAATTAATTTTGTTTTCGTGAATTATTTTCTACTTTCATATTTAATTATATATTTATTAAAAGAACCATTTATTTGAAAATTGTTAATTAATCGTGATTGAAGTGGTGTGTGAGTGAGTGAGTGAGTGAGTCTGTCTCTCTGTCAGTCTGTCTTCGTTCTAAATAAGTATGTAGTTGGTTTGTTAAAAGATTTTCCTGGAATTTCTCAGTTAATTAAGAGATAAAATATTTATCATGATAAAAGATTGATAATTGTCATGTCGAGCATAACTTTATGTTTTATTAAAAAGCTTTAGGCATTTTCGGTTTAAGTTCTTTTTACTCAAAGTTTAATAAAAATTTGCAGTTAAATTTTAAAAAGATTTCAGTTCTGGTTCATTTCTAGTTGTGGTTGTGTTTATTGCTGTGCTTGTTCCCAGCGGGAAAAAGAAGGAGTAGGGAGGCCTTCTAGAAGGCCTCTGTACCCCTTCTTTTGGCTGTACAAGGCCTTCTTGCTCCATTCCATACTCATATCTTTTTTACACACGTTGTCATTGCGGAGAAGGCCTTTCGCTCTCCCTTCTTCAGCAGGTACATAAGAAGGGTAACGGGACCAAAAAAAAATTGATTTTGCTTTTGCTTGTGCAAAAAAAAAAACAATACAAAAAATGTTACTCCTTCTCTACTCCCTTCTCATAGAAGCGAGTGTGGAAGGTGTATCTTATCTTTTATACGAAAGAGCCGAGGCCTTCTATGACGCCTTCTTTAGCAGTTAGATAAGAATAGTAATTGAATCAAAAAATCTTTTAAGCAGGCCTTTAAAAAGGCCTGAAGTAAGAAGGTCTTCTGAGTTTTCCCGCTGGGTTGCTCTGTCTGTTTTTGTTGTTTTTTTGATAAATTAGTTGTTGTGTTTGTTGTTGCGTGTGTTTCGAGTTAATGAGACACGAGTTGTTGGAAGACATGTATAAAGTTGCTTGCTGCGTTAACGTGCGTTTCATTCGTTTGTATTATCTGCTTTTAGAACGCGAGCGACTCGTTTAACTTACATTTAAAACCAAAGCAAATTTTGAAGACAAAAAGAAAGTTGTTAATTTTTATTTTTTTATTTTTTTATTTTTGTGACCATCCTTGTTCCCTTCTTTGGGAAGGGATCAAAGGTGTTATTAAAGGGAGTGTGGAAGGGCTTGCGCCCAATGACAACTTGTGTAGAAAACATATGAGTATGAAATGCGGCGAGTAGGGCTTGTGTCTGCTAAATTAGGCCTTATGTATATTAGGCCTCTTTACTCATTCTTTTTTCCGCTAGAGTTTTATGCATTTGTACTGATGTACGTAACACCATAAAGTATTGGTCCTAGACCCTCCTTTAAGCATACCGATCGGCACAGAATCACTTTCTGAGTCGATCTAACGATGTATGTCCGACTGGCTGGCAGGCAGGCCGGCTGATTGGCTGGCTATTTTAACCCTGTGCGCAAATTACAGCAATTTTGGAGATAATTTGATGAACAAAGAACACAAAGAACTTTTACATTAATCTTAACCTCATAGCATAATTTTATTCAGGCAGTTTCATGGGTCTTAAATAGGGTACAATCGCAAAAGCCTTATTTATATACTGTGGTATAGGGTATGTATATGGTCGAGCTTGACCAACTATATGCTCTTACTTATTTTCTTATCTTTAATATCCTGCAGCAGATAAGCCAAATAGCTTCGCTTGATTAGACGTAAAATTTTTAATATACCTACATATTAAAAATATTATTAAATATTATTATTAACAAAAAAAAAAAAAAAAAACATCTTTAAAATACGAAAAAAAAAAAACAATAAAACTGTGCAGCTAAAAGAAAATTTACATAAATTTATACATTTTCTCAAGGTTCATTTATATAATTTTTAAAAATGTTTAATTTTAGCTAAAACCCAACTCAAAACTTCAAATGTCATGTCAACAAAGAAATTAAACCGAATTTAAAGATTTGGTTTTAAATTTGAAAATAAGAATAATTCCAGCAAACAAAACAAAACAAAAAAGAAAATATTTAAGGATTAAGTTTCTAGGAACAAAAAAGTTATTCCACAGGACTTTCTAAATAGGCCAAAGGATTATTTGGTTTGCTTGATTTTAATAGGAAAAATATTAAAATTAAAACATGAAAATACACTCAGGGAAAAAGGTGCAACTTAAAAATAAGAACGCGTCATATTAATTCAAATATTTTCAATATAACAGAAAAATTATATGTATAAAGGGTGGTTAAATTTGACGTAAACGTCAAGTTTTTTTCTGTGTTTCATTTGACTTTTGACCATGGATACACAATCGAGCAACGCGTTAACCATCTAATTCCACATTTTTTGTTTGCCTTAAAAAAATTAAACTAAGCTTATTTTAGGGTGAGAAACATGAATCTGACTTCAGTTTTTTCCTTTGAGTACTCGTTGACCTGTAAGGGGTCAAACTGTAAAGTCCGCCTTGAGGCGGAGTTGGGCATTATCGTAATAATTTAAGATACGTTTTTAATATACATCCCAGCATTTTCTGTGCAATCCATATTCAGCAGCGATTATATTTTTTAAAATTAAAGCTTAATAAATATTTCAATTGAACGTTTAGATACTCACCAGAAATTTTTTCGGCCCGATCTAAAACTTTGAAATATTATTTTTTCGATGCACAATATTAACTTTCTTCACAAAGAATAAAAAAATGACCGATGCCGTTCGAATTCGGATTCGAATGATAATGTATTTTTTTTTCAAACTCGTAAGAGTATTGCCACAGACTGAAAAGTTTTTGATAAAAGAAGCTTTGATTTACACCTAAAATTATTTATTAATGAAATATTGTCAAAATTAAAAATTTTATGACGCTTTTTTTCTACCCCGCATTAGAGGGTTAAAGTTATTCAGGCTTATTATAAAAATAGGCGTTCAAATCAAAACGCATATCGTGCACTTTGTGATTTTTTCGGTCAATTTAATCGTCCAAATGTGCGTACAATCGGAAAAATCGTGCAAAAATTTAAGCAAACCGAGTCTGTAGGAGATGTGAAAACACCATTGGATGCTCGTACAGCTCGTACTGCAGAAAATAATGCCGCTGTTCGCGGTAGTGTGGCCCACCTCAACTTGTCGTCGTGCCCAACAATTGCACCTCTCACGCTCGTCGTTGATGAACATTTTGCGTAAAGACTTGCATTTACACGCTTACAAGGTGCAATTGACTCACGAAGTAAAGCCGCTTGACCATTCCAAACGTCGTCAATGGTCAGAACGGTGGCAAGAAATGGCAAAAGTGGATGATCAATTTTTGAAGAAAATCATCTTCAGTGATGAGGCCCATTTTCACCTCAGTGGATTCGTCAATAAGCAGAATTGCCGCATTTGGGTGAATGATAATCCGAAAGTGATTGTCGAAAAACCCACAAAAAGTGACTGTTTGGTGCGGTTTATGGGCTGGCGGCATCATCAGGCAGTTTCTGTGAATGGTGTTCGCTATCGTGAGATGATAACCAACTTTTTGTGGACCGAATCGGAAAATATGGATGTAGACGACATGTGGTTTCAACAGAATGGTGCCACTTGCCACACAGTGTTGTCTCACGTTGGACGTTTTTCTTTGGGGTTGTTTGAAAGAAAAGGTGCACGTCGCAACAATTTAAAGCTAAAGGATGAGATAATTCAGCACATTAACGGCATAGAACCTCAATTATGCCTCAGCGTCATCGAAAATTTGGACCATCGGATGGAGGTGTGCCGCCGAGGTCGCCGATGTTTTGTTCCATACATAATTGAACCATACCAATATTATCATAATTAAAAGAAATGACAATTATTTCCTAAATAATTTGTGTTTTATTCAAAATCAACATCGGCCCTTAAAATCTAACCACCCTTTAATTATATTTATACTATTTAAATCAATAATTTTCAACTTTTAATTAATGTTGTTTCTTTTCGTGTAATACAATGAATCCACATTGCTTTAAAGTTGACAAATTTTACTTAAAGCTTTTTATTTTATTTATTTCTTAATTAAGTTGAAATTTAAATTTCAAAATATTGAAATTATAAGAAACATTTTTAAATCTATATGGCAACACTTTAAATCAATATGTGAACCCTATCAACGGATTCCCTTTTTATTAGGTTGTGAAATTTAAAAAAAAATTAGCTGAAATTTAATTAAGTATTGTACACAGAACGAGGAATATAGTGCCCATTTTGGAAAATGAATTGGCAGATCATGAAACATCGATTTCGATACTGCCGAATGAAAAAACAAACTCTGAGACAACAGCAAGTGAATCAACCAGATAACGATAAAGAAAATACCAAAAAATTAATCAATTGGTTGAAAGGGGCTGGATTGTCCAATGTTTTCCTTTAAAAGGTAAATTTGATTTTTGACTATGGTAAGGAATTAAGTGTTAATATACTAGTGTAGACGCCAAGGTTTCTTTTGATAGCCCGCAATATTTAGACAGAGAGATATAAGGAAGGCTATTCCACAAGAAGTCCCCGCAAAGTGTCGGGCTCTTTGCACGGAGAAAGGAAAAGGCGGATGTTTTCCTTTAATCTGCCTAATCAATTGTAAAGTAAAATAGTTGCTTTTTTGTTTTTACCTATATTTATTTTGGAATTGAAGATGACGCAGACTCACTTAAGTCCTTAGCAGTGCTCCCAGTTACTTTTTTCTGTGTCCCAAAAAATAAAATATAAATCTTCAAAAATCCCCAAATTAAAAACAAAACCTTAAAAAGTTTATTTTTTTCTGACCAAATTTAATATTTTTTTTAATACTAAGAAAAATTATGCTAAGAAATACCGAAATGAAAATTTTTAGAAAAAAAAAATTATTTTATTTAAATGTTTAAGATCCTTAAAAAAATCCCCGAAATGTTTTTTAAATCACCAAGTGACATTCGTTGTTTTTTTTTTGCTCGCCCGAAATCCCAAACTTTGGGGATAAAGTCTGGCAGCCCTGGTCTTAAGTCTGAATAGTTCATCTTCAGCGACATCCCCTGTGGTCGAAGTATTATATTCCAATGGCTCAAACATTTTTAACTTGGTATCAATAGTGTGCATTTTAAAATCATAACATTTTAAATCAAAGCTGAATAACTTTACTCTTAAATTGTTGCATTCTTAATTCAATATTGTTACAATTTTATTTCTAAAATTAAAAATATAATTATAATAACTTTTCCACATTGTTTCAATAAGACGACAATATATATTGTTCTATAAGAATTCATTATTATTTTAATAACAAAAAATATTTTCCAATAGCGCTTCCATATAAAAATTAGCAAAATAGGACAACTTAAAATTAAAATTGTATTGAAACAACAGTTTTTTTTTCTTCGCCAATGACAAATGAAGAAGTGGCAGCAATGGCAATTTTTCTACTTTGTCTGTAGTTTTTTAAACGCTGCTTTTTATTGATTTTAACTTGTTTTTTTTTCTGGGTGTAGGCATATATTTGAATGATTATATGTTTGTGTGTGGTTGTACGTTTGTAAAAGAAGCTTTTATTGAAATTATGGAATATTTATAAGAAGCTTATGAAATCGTTTTAAAATTTAAATTTTACAAAATTTCTTTATCTTTGTTAGATTTAGAAAAAAATAAGCTATTGAAAAAATATTAATTAAAAATTTTTTATATTCTAATGGCCAATTTCACCAATTCTATTTAAATATCAATTCATAGTCAAATAAAGTTTTTCATATAATTTTATTTTAATTTGACATGTAAAACGAATTTTAAACATAAATTGATATTTAAATAAATTGGTGAAATCGGCCATAAGATTTTCATGACTGCATAAATTTACACTTTCTTTTATAATAGCATATCTTTTGCAGAAGTTATTTTAAGAACTTTTTTTGTGTTTTAGCATTTTTGGGAAAAAAATTTTTGAAACGAATAATTATATTTCTTAATAATATACTGAGATACATAAACGCCAAAAGAAAGAAATCACAGGCATGATGTTACCCCCGTTTCCACATGCAAGTTCGAAAATCTCAATCCACGCACACTTTCTCACTAACATTCACACAATTTTTGTACTTTCAGCTAATCGATTCCTCGATTTTTCGTTGATAATACGTATACACTACTTGCAAGTGCAAACGTAGGGTTACCCTCGTTTCCTCATGCAAGTGCAAGTTCGAAAATCTCAATACACTCACACGTTTTTACTAACACCATCACATTTTTCGTACTTGCAGCTTTCAAGAGAATTTGCTTACAAATAAATTTTTGACACTTGTCGCAAGTAAAATGACAAATGGAAAAACAGTGTTACCGTGGATGAGTTTTGTATCAATTAACTAGTTCTTATGCCCAATTTTCAGAATAGTATTGAAATCTATATTAAATTAATTTTAATATAAACGTAAATCGTATTTAAATATGGAATGATATTTTGAGTTTTATTTGAAAAGTCTTATTTAATTAAGATGAAAGTATGGCAGCACTACTAAATACTAAAAAATATCATAAAAAAGTGTATTTAGTTGCAAGGTGGTCTCAAAAAAGAAGCAGAATGTTATTGCTTTGCCTGTTGTTGGTGTATTGCAGAGAATTTTGTATTTAAAACGATTTTAAACATAAATGTGTTTTAATATCAACCCTGAAAATTGGTCATTATTAACATAAAAGTTATGTTTATAACTGATTTCTGTGTATTTATAAAAAATTTAAAATGAAAAAGACTAAAACTATACAACAACGCATCTTATTTCTTAACTTAAGTTTCAGTCATTTAGAAAAAAAATTTAAATCAAAATATTCTTTTTAGTAATTTTATGATATCGGAAACACGGCAATACTGCATTCACATATTTTTAAAACTAAACATAACTTTTCATAAAAATTTCCTAGAAGTTAAATAAGTAGAAATTATAGAGTTAATTAATTTATATCGTAGCCATTAGGAAAGTATATACATGCAATGATTGGAAAATAAAAGCTAGAAGTTAAGTTGATGCCGACATTTTTAAAAATTAACTTGCACTTTCCTGTGTTGCACCTCAAAAAAAATTTTTTTTTTATTTCTCCTGATTTTCGTATACACTAATTCCAAGTAATTACTTACATGTGAAAACGTAGGGTTAATAAAAGATATTTTTGATGAGATAATTAAAAATTTAAGATGATTTTATTTACTTTGTAAAATTGTGATTCGATATCAGTGTTGCCAGAAGTAGGGGAAAATCCCTACATGTAGGTAGTTTTGATACTTAAATAGAAGCGTAGGGAAAATCGGACAGATTTTTCCAAGTCTCCAAAATGTAGGGATTTTGCGTCATATCGTATTATTTTTAAAATAAATGCTGAAAAAACGTATTTTGAATTATTTTGTAAATTATAATCCTTATTCTCTTCGACCTTTTTTATTAAATATTAGACTTTAATAAATTTTTCAAGCTTAAGGTCCATTTTTTATTTTTCCATTTATTGTCAAACACAATTTTTTAAATTTTATTTTATTCAAAAAATTTCCTGAAGAAGATTTCCAACGGAAATCGAAATATCGAAAAATATTTTAATTAATTTTATAAAAAAGAGACCTTAAGCTTGAAAAATGTATTAAAGTCTAATGATATTTTGTCCAAAACGGTCGAAAAAAGTTGTTTGTTTAAAAAGTTGGCGACACTAATATGTATGCATGTATATGTTTTTTCTACGTTATCATTCAATAGCTGTAGAGTTTTTTTTTCCCGGACTTTTTCGTTTCCCGGGAAAGCGGGAAATTTTTTTAAATTTCCCGGGATCCCGGGATCCCGCTCCATATAAATAATACAAAGTTAATTTTGTTATTAATAAATTAAAAAAACTTTTATAAAAAAAACGTAAGGGAACTTGTTTACAAATAAACTAAAATAAATGGTTCGATACTAAAAACCCAGTAAAAAATTCGCTTACTCTTTCAAAATGAATAGCTTCTTTAACTCATTATTTAGCAGCTTTCTTCTATTACTACATCTATAACAGCTTCTATAACTACTTTTTTCTGAATGTATTAAAGCAAAAAATAATGACTTGCTTTTGAATGCGTTCATTTTGGGACATCCCTTGTAAAATTCATTGGTTCTGTCAGTAGAATTGTAAGTAGTGCTCTTATGTTTTTCTGATTACTCAACACATTATTTTGTAGGCGAAGTTTTTACTGGGAAATTAATTGAAGTATTTCAATCTTCAATTAATTGAATTATTATTATCTGACGCCTTTATTCCCTATTATTATGCTTTTATTCAGTACTATTATGCTCTGGATACAAGATAAAAAGATAACATAAATATAGAAATTTAATTCATATAACAATAATAAAAACAAAATAAAAATTAAGGTCCCAGTAAAAACTTCGCTTACTTTTTCAAAATGAATAGCTTCTTTAACTCATTATTTAGTAGCTTTCTTCTATAACTACATCTATAACAACTTCTATAACTACTTTTTTCTGGATGTATGTAGGTAAATAAATAATGACTTACTTTTGAATGCGTTCATTTTGGGACATCCCATGTAAAATTCATTGGTTCTTTCAGTAGAATTGTAAGTAGTGCTCTTATTTTTTTCTGATTACTTAACACATTATTTTGTAGGCGAAGTTTTTACTGGGGTACTCAAGATATGAGATCAAAGAGTTAATTAATAAAATAGATAAAATATTTTAAAGAAATATATAACATTTTTTAACGGCTTAGGAAATAACTTTCTGACACACTCAAAGCGCTTAGCAAGTCGTCAAAAAGTATATTCCTGATTTTAGTTACTAATTATCATGTTTCTGAAAAATTTTGTTCATTTTTTACCCAGGTTGGACAAATAGTTAAAAGTGCACCGTTGTAGCATGCTTCAGATTCACAATCAGAAGCATTTTTTTCTTTTTTATAAACAACGTCTATATCAGTCAAGGTTTATGCAAAAAAAGCATCAACCGGACTGCTTCTTACAAACCTTTTCATATAGGTCCATTTGTAATATTTAGGACAATGTGTTTTTCAAGTTGTATGTTGTAGTATCTTACACGAGTTTCCAAAATGTTTTTTTATTTCGGTTTCCCCGCACTTCACGGGTACATAAACCAACACAAATTGAAATTGAAAATTTGTGTTTATCACCTAATAAACATTTCGCTCCTTCATTGCATCATAGTCATATCTCAAACTGAACCGAAGTTATAGCAAAATATATCTTTAAGTCGGTACATTCGTTTGTTTTTGTAGATATGACTATGTTGCAATAGAGGAGCGATATGTTTAGGTATCTCCTATTTTTAAGACTTGTTTATGGACAATGAAACTTTACTGCCTGCATCTTATTTGGAATTAATGTACTTTATTAACTCTTCACTTCACTAAATGTAATAATTATCAACTGTTGCACTGCCCATTCTGCTTTTAGTAGATTTATTGCATCAGGAGACATTGATTTACGTACATATGTACTCACTTCTTGTAATTGATCTAATCCACAACCCATCCACAGATGCTAATTTTTAGAGAATAGGAAACTAAATTTCAAAGTATAAATAGCTATTTTCTGAAATTATGAGGAATTTTTTATTTCCCGGGATCCCGCAAGAAAAATCCCGGGAAAACGGGAAATAAAATAATTGAAATTCCCGGGAATTCCCGGGACGGGAAATCCCGGGAAAAAACCCTAAATAGCTGTGATCCCGTACTTTTTTGGTAAAATGAGAGTAAACAAAAATTTCTCTCACCAATAGACAAAAATGTACAAAAGTACGGAAACAATAAAAACCAAATTTCTGATCCAAATGAAAACGTTAATATGAATTATGTTTAAATATTTATGTATTTAACGTGCATAAAATTAAATTCAGGCATTTACTAAGATATTTCAACCTTTGCTATTGTTTATTTATTTTTGAAACAGCAAATTGTTTAACAATTTTATAAATTTGCCCAAAGAAAAAGTACGGGCTACTTTGTGCAAGAAGAAGAATATTTTTCTCTTAAAAGCTCTCCCGCCTTACCAAACTTTGAGTCCGGCAACAGTTTTCGGTTAGATTGGGATCCTGCGGGCTCCCGGCGTTGAGTACGGGATCACACCTAATGTTGAAAGACTTAATTGAATTTAACTAAAAGTACATACATATGTATTATTTTTTTTTTTAGTTTTGTACTTATTTTATGTCGAAGCTTTAATATACATATTCGCAAAAAATTATTTTTTATAACTAATGTTTTTTCTGTTATTTTAATGATAATAATGCGTAGGGATTATTGTAGGGGAAATTTTTTTCACGTGTAGGGAAATATCGGATTTTTTTTAGAATGTGTAGGTATTTTTTTCGAAAAATCTACTGGCAACACTGTTCGATATTCAAAATTTCTAGAGAAATATCAAAGAAATGCTGAAAGAACCACTAAAGGCCGTTTTACACTATCACACAAGTCTAAAAAATTTTGACAAAAATGCTTCCCTGGAGTCAAATTACGGCATCCGATATCTATCGAAATTGTTATACAATTAAAATTGGAGTTTCGATCGATATCGAATGCTGCAATATGGCCCCTGATCTAATTATTGTTTAAAATCTTTCAAAAAACAAAAAGAGTTTATTATGAAAGGCTTGTATTTTTCTCAAAATACGTAAGACTTGTGTGATAGTGTAATGTTCCCTTAAAATATACTAAAAAGTAATCAGAATTTATTTATTCTTTAAATTTGTTTCTAAGTAGTATTTTTTTTTTTTTTTAATTTAATCCGATTATTTCTTCTTTATAGATTACAACTTCAAATTAAAGGTAAGTACACAATTTTTATTAAACATAAAATATCAGGTATTTTTTTAGGTGCATGAGAACATAATATATCGATAACTATAGTTTTACAGCTACACTGATAGAAAAATGCATCTTCATATTGATGATACCCTAACATCAGAATTGTGACATCAATGTTACTACAAATGGCATCAATGATGCAAAAAGTAACATCAATCCAATGACTAACGTCTTCGTACAATTTTGTTATTTTTTACGTGTCATCTATTTTATGACTATAGTGACATCAATTCGATGCCACATTTTGTATATTATTAACATTATTTTCATGATTACAATGTATAATAAGAAGCAAAAATTCCTATATTCTATTTTTTAAAATCATTTAGTTAAATACATGAAATTTTTCAAGTAGAATGATTACGAAAACCACATGAGGCATGGTGCTGGTGTCTTATTATTATGCACAGTTCTGCTGTAAACAAAGGTCGTAATTCAACAAACGTAAAACAAACATATGCAACGGGTAAGTAAATAATAATATTCTCTCACTTTGACTAAAGTCAATTCCAATTTCTCCGATGTTAATGCGTCATCGCACTGAGGACATGTTCGTCATTTCTGTGATGCCGATGTGTCATGCCATTGATGACACAATTTCATTTTGAACCTGATGACACTTTGGCCAAGTGATGTTAAGGTTGACATCACAATGATAACAAGTGTCATGGGGTCAAAAACGAAGACACTTGTCATTGTACTTATGTCAAAATACATCAGCGTTATGTCGCCTTTTCTATCAGTGTAGGAGTGTCACACTGTGTTGGCATTTCTGTTCAGTCTGGTTTGGTTAGAAATCGTTAATCTCTTAAAGCTAGAACAAGGCTTCGAAATTGTGGCCATTTACTTTAAAAAAAAAAAATTTTTTTATTAATAAGATTTCTCTATGACGTGCTAAATTCCCAATTTTTGTTACTGATAAATACACTGCAATTTCAATTTATTGTTGTGGATAAATTTGTTCGCGATGTTCTTAGAGCACTTCGTCCATTTTACGAAGCTCATTTCTGGTTAAATTGCTACGTAAAATAAGCAAAATTTCCGTATTTGGAGCCAAGACAAACCTCAAGCCGTTTACAAGTCACCATTATATCCATCCATTCCATCATGACAGTGCTTGGCCGCATTCCAATAAAAAATTTTCCTTTTTTGAGCAGCACTTATGGTTCATCTTAAAAAGTATGCGCTACGCAGTAAGACATACAAAGTTCCAGTAAAGTATGTGAACGAATTCTGAAGAAATTTTATAACAAAACCGGTTAGAGTGATATTTTCGGCTGTGCCGAATCTTCGATACCCTCCACTCTCAGTAAGAATATTTGAGGAGTGGGCCTTTATATGGGGCCTATGGTAAATTATGGATCGATCTACACGAAATTTTACAAAGTGATTTATAGTCTTATAAAATTATGCCTGAACAAATTTTATTGTAAAAGCCTTATTCGTTACGGTTACCACTTCTTAGAGGCATTTGAATAAAGCGCTTTTTGAGTCAAACATGTATTGCTTCAAAGTGGGAAATCGCCATATAAAATTCATGCCTTCCGTAAGTGAAGCTTAAACTTTCTCTCTAACAAACCTGCTAAGATTGAAGCTCAATTTTTTACTGGGTTCTTATAAGTAAACAACTATATAGATAACTATATAGAGGTTGGGAAGTTTTTCTTTATAGTCCACACCTAAACCCTCCCGTCCTACTTCGGTTTCGTTAGCTTGATGCATAACGTTTTCAGTGGAATACACTTCACTTAGGAAAAGGGTATTAGAAATTCGCTTGATACGTTTTTGGTCTCAAAAAATGAACAGTTCTTTTGGGGTAGAATTCATAGGTTGCCAGAAAGATAGAAAAAAGTCAAAGCAATGGCCAAAACTTACCAATATTTTACAAAAAGCCTTAAATTTTACCAAAAATCGCGCATTTTTAGGTTACACTCTAAAAAATCAAAGTTCTTTTTTTCATAGATTCATTTGTTTGTTGGTTTTCGTTTGAAATTCAATACTCGTACTGCCTATCCCTCGATATTAAATGAAAATTTAGTTCGCCGAACTTACATTTAAGACAAAAACAATATCTTAACAAATTTTTTTTTTGTTTTATATGAAAGTAAAGCAAACGAAATTTTCGTTCGAGATCGTCAGAATAAATGGAGTATTATTTTGTCATCAAAATAACAAGCAATAAAAAAATTTCAAAAAACGAATACAAAAGATACAAACGAGACCAGCACAGAGATGATAAAGTATCATAACAGGAAAATAAGCTAATAATAGTTGATTGTCATAGAAAAATATTTTTTTATAACCCAAAAACTAATTTCAATGTTATCTATCTAATGAAATATTTACACAAAAAAAAAAATATTAAACTTAAGCTTCAAGTGTGTTTGTAATAAAATGTCATCCTTGCTAAACTAAAGTTGTAAAATGTTCCTTTTTCTTTGTATTCGTTCAGAATTCAAACAGAAATCTAATGCAAGAAGACGAAGAAGAAGTAAAAACCATTTAGAAAGTTTTCTTCTTTATTGAAAAAGTTATAGCATTTTGCTTTGTTTGTCATCAGAAAATAAAGAGAAAAAAAGAAATATTTTAACAAAAAATTTAACAAGTGGAAAGATTATAGTCGACATGAACGAACATTCGATGCCCTTCTCAATAGGTCAAAACTTTTATTTCAAATGGTCTTTGTTTGGGAGTTGGTTGATTAGCAGTCAGGCCCACGATGTCGATCGATGATTTAAGCGAGCGAAAACAAGCCATTCATTCTCTCATATAATTATATAGTCAAGTTCATCCTACAAGAAGCATATGACCTCTCCATCTCATTATCGCCCCACTAACTATCGACTTGTCGGTCGTAAGGTATTACGTTTCTAATGTAATCCATTTATTCGTTGTCAAATGATAATATTGCCACATTTACTATTCCACAAATTAAACGCTAGCTTGAAAATAAAAATCGTTAAATTAGCCCATAAAAATACAGCTCTGCGCTACTTGATTTGCTATAAATGGCACTAAAAGGCAGTAAACAAACAACAATTGTTTTCAAAAATAGAATAGAATTTTGAAAAAAAAAAAAAATTAAATAATATTTTATAAACAAAAAAATTTTATATTTGTAAAACTACTCTGGGTGGGGAAGGAGCTCTCAAGTCATTGTCGTTATTTCTTAAAGTCTGCCTTCGTGCGTTTTACGTCTGACCAGACTGTATCACGTTAAGGATTTTTAGGGTTCTAGATTAACCTTGTGATTTTGATAATTAGTGTAATTTATGGTTTTTTTTTCATGGAGCACAACTTGACGCTAGTACATTTAGGCGGGAATTCGCCAGCTCATTATTGGTTTGACCTACCGACCATTTAAAAAAGAAATTGTTTAGGTATAGGGTGGTAGTATATATATTTTAAATACCCCTTTTTGAATCCAAAACTTGTTTTACGAAATTTTTTGTGGTTGCTAAGATATAAAGCATTACTAGTGCTACATATCAACTATTTTAAAGTTTTTAAGTATTAATTTGCTCTAAACGCCACTGGTTGCCACCGATTGCAGCAAATTGCTCATACAAAAACCGTTAGAAAAAAAGTAGTTAAAGCAAAATAAAATAACAACAACTCCATACACCTTACTTTACGTCATGCCGGCATTGAAAGTAATCAGCCAATATACGTCAACGAAAACCTAAAGGCCCAACTATAATATGCTTAAGCTCCTGTCAAAAAATAACAAAAATCTTTTCAAATGCATTTAAAAACACAAAAACAAAACCAAAAACATTTGATTCCGTACGGAAAGTGCGATTTGTTTCGCACCTTGCTTAAGCAAATGACAGATTCATAAAATTTAACAAAAAGTTTCCTTAAGTTCAATATGGTCTGACATATTTGATTTACATGTATTCGCCCATTTGCTTAAGCCAACTTAAGCATATTATAGTTGGGTCTTAACTCCGCACAATCACAAAATTTTCACAGCTGCACTGCGCATGAAAAAGGAGCACTAAATTTACTCTGCTTACACCCTAAGGGGGTTAGTCTATATAAAAAAACGTAACACTGATGACCCTGTTCTTGTTGAATTTTTAGAAGACTTGGATCGGCTTTTTCGTTAAAATAATGTTCTACCGTTCTCATTCTTTTGTAAACTATGACAACGCATATAAGCATTACCTGCTCACAGTTAAAATTAACTTACAGAATCCTTACAATATATTATTACATACTGATAACCACAAAAGTAAAACTATATTATACATTACCCACTATTTAACGAAGAATACTTTGTACTTTTACTTTTTCGAGTGTTGTTGCGTTGCCTTTAGGGGTGATGACAAACTTATCAACTGATCTTCTTGGTTCCAGATATGATTCGAATTTTAACAAATCAAAATCGAGGTTTAAAAGTTTGTCACATTAATGTCCAGAGCCTTTTTTGCAAAATTGATGAGTTTCGTTACCTGTTCGAAGATTCTGGTGTAGACGCTGTATGTGTCTCCGAAACGTGGTTTAACGACGCACTCAATGAAAATCTTGTTAGATTAAATGGGTACAAACTATACACATCGGATCGTTAAGGTAATGCTGGGGGAGTGGCGATATATATACAAAACAATGTCTCATGTAAGCTTGTATGCACTTTTAACGCGGAAAATGATGTTGAGTTCATATAAGTTGAACTAAACTCCTGCCATGAAAAAATGTTGCTGGGGTGCGTATATAGACCAAACAAGTATATTAAATTAAATTCGCTTGTTGCTGAATTGGAATCTCGAACTGTAAGCTATTCAAATATTATTATATCTGGCGACTTCAATTCAAACCTGTTCACAAGCTTAGGATCGAGCATAAAGATGTTGTTTTTTATTTATCGTATATTAACAAATATTTTTGTAGCTATGTTCATGAATATGACTTGAAATCAGCTGTAGCTCCTGTGGTGAAAGCATTAAGTGAACTACATTTTAAGTTCCAACCTTCAAGGTGAACTATAATAGAATAAAAGGAAAAGGAACTCGGAAAAATACATGACATTGTTCCAGATATAATTCCCATCAATGTGGGGGTTAACCCTAAAAATGATTTGAGAATACTTTTATCTACTCACTTTAGGGAAAATTGTCGAGATAATAAAGACTTGCAATTTCAAATTTCGGTCTTGGACAATAATAATATTGAATTAGGAACGGAAAAATGCAATGGCGAGTTCTTGATGCCTTTAACGTCTAAGCCAATTGGACTTGGTGTTGTGTTCAACTTTTCTATCTCGAAAGCTACATTCAAAACGTTTTTTGAAAAATATGTGAATTGGTGTAGTTTATCTCTCCCTACAGAACTATTTTTACATTTTTTAGCACTGTTTGCATAATTTTTATAAATTAATATAACCTTTAAAATATACTAAAGTTCAATGATCAAGAATATCATAACACTTTAGAATTAAAAAAGGTCAACTCATTTGGTCTATTGATTCGGGCGGTATATGTTTTTTACATTTTTTCCAAAATCCAAATAAAATATTTTGCAGCTTTCCTACTCATATGTTAGTAACTAGTAGGTTAAAGCTCAATGCGCGGCACGTTAGAATTAAAATATCGATTTGAAATTTTTACAGAATCATTTTCTTGCTATGTTTAACCATTTAACAGGTACTAAATTAAAAAAGAGTTTAAAGTCAAATAAAAACTAGTCTCTTAAATAATGCTAGGTAAGAGTAGGAGTCGGAGTCGGAGTTGGAGTCGGAGTCGGAGTCGGAGTCGTACTTAAAAAATTTCAGCAAAAGGAGTCGGAGTCGGAGTTATAACTATTTCTTAACGACTCCACAGCCCTGACTACAGCCTTATCTGAATTAATTGAAAATATTCGAAAGAGCATGGATGAAAGTAAAGTTACCTTTCTGGTTTTACTTGACCACTCAAAGGCCTTCGATACGGTAGATCGATCACCAAATGCTGATCATAAAACTATTAAAAATGTTCAACTTTTCTGACACCGCATCGAAACTAGTTGCGTCATATCTTTCAGACAGATGGCAAGTTGTAGCAAACAATGGAACTGTATCCAGCCCTTTGTCCATGCCGAGAGGCGTTCCTCAGGGGTCAATGCTTGGTCCGCTTCAATACTCGATGTATGCCAACGACCTTCCTTCTCAGATCAAGCACTCAAACATGCATATGTATGCCGATGATGTCCAGCTATACATTGACTGCTTCAAAACATCGTTGAGCCCATGCCTGAATCCAAAAAAATTTGATATACCTAATCATTTCCAAGAGGAGCATGAAAATCGTTGATGACGTAGGTATATATCTTGGTGGAAGGAAAATTGAGTTGGTCAACTCGACTAGAAATCTGGGTGTCGTTTTCAAAAGAACACTTACATTGTCTGACCACATTAACCAAACGTGCGGCGGAGTATATGGTATGCTCAGAAGTCTATGGGTATAGTCAACCGTTCACACCACAGAAAATAAGAATGATGACAGCTAGGACATGCCTAATACCAAAACTTACTTATTCTTCTGAAGTTTTCGCCGGGTGCAATGCTAATGACAAAAGAAAACTGAACACTACGTTTAATAACATTATACGTTACATTTTTGCTATACCCAGGTTTGCGAGTGTAACGAATCCTTGGAATGACTTTTGATAACTATCTGAAGTTTAAGAATTTACTTTTTCTACACAAAATTATTAGTACTAAGGAACCCAGCTACCTATACAAAAAGCTAACAGCATCTGCAAGAAATAATAGCATTATCACCTTAACATATAGAAACAGCGCATCTTTTAACCAATTTTTCGTTTGCACAATATATCTCTGGAACCATCTTCCTACAAATATTCAACTCACCAGCAACGCAATGAAATTCAAAAAATTGTTAATGACGTACTATGCATAAAGTTTTACAGCCATATTCATAAAAAATTCTTATTTTAAGCTTATAGTATGTAATAGCTATTAAACGCTTTTTGTCTTATAAACCTCTTAAAAAAATTTGTATTCATAAACGTACATTAACAGCTTTTTTACCATTAACTGTTTGTAGCGATTTTGTGTTTAAGTATGGCAACTTTCTTTTTATTTTGCTGCCATTTTATTGTTAGTGATGCATGAAACTTCTATTTGGTTCACATGATATTCTATATTTAAATATTTTTTATAATTTTTTTTTTTAATTGTAGACCTTCAAAATTATTATTATCAAATAAAACTACATATTATTTTAGTTTCTGAACAAAATGTTGCCGAAAGCTATCATAAAGTCTTTTGTTTGAACCTTTTTTAAATACTCGATAAGAAAGTATTCGATAAAAAGTTTGTTTACTTTTTATTAACATCGCTAATATTATGATTTGCTTATTTAATTTTTTTTTTTTAATATTTTTGAACAATAATTTGTTGTTTTAAACAAAAAAACAACTAGTTTCAATAATTTAATAAATAATTAAAGAGAATATCTGCATTTAACCCTGAACATATTCGTTCAAATCATATAAATTTTTTTTAAATAATTATCAAAAAATGTATTTAACATGTCCGTTGTAATAAACAAAACATTTATGTCATTATTTTTCAACATATTTCACAAAAATAATCTCATAAAATGCAAACACTTATCAAAATGTCATTTTATTTTTGGTTTAAAGAAGGGCAAATCCAACAATAAATTTTCTTTTTTTATGAATGGTTTATTAAAGGTTCAATAGACTATTTTTCGTTTATGTTGTATTCATAAACGAAAAATAGTCTATTGAACAATTTTGGCTTAAAAACGGCCAATTTGTCATCAATAAGTTTTTATGAATACGGCTGTTAAATTATAAATGTATAATCTTTTTGTTATTTTTTTATTTTTACTACATTGTTCTTCAAGTTTAAAATGTTATTAATGTTCATTAATGTTAAATTATACTAGATTAGTATATTTAGTTTCTAATAACTCATCTGATTCTAGAGCTGTTATTCATAAGATTTTATATCTTGTTGCTTTAGAAAGGCAATTATTAATAATAAATACAAATACACAGCAGTAAGTACCCTGAAGGAAACCTGGGTGCAAGTGTCTCCAAGTCACCAGTTTTTTGGTGACAATGCCAAAGAAGTGTCTACACTACACTACATTTGCCACTATATTTGGCTTAAATACGAAAAATTTTTTATCAATAACAACTGAGAAGTACAATTCCTATAAAAGTTAAAGAAATATTAAAAAAAGATTGTTATGATTTCGTATTCATACCAAAAGTGTAGACTACATTTACTAAAATGTACTAGTGATTCTCTGGTTCCAATGTCTACATATGTTCCCAAAGGAACTACCTAGTCAGTAGTACCAATGTCAGTAGTAGATTTCCAATGACACGCACATGTTAAATGTCTATAGTAAATAACATTGTCTGGGGTATAATAAGTCACTAGTACTGGTGACTGTGTTAATAGTGAATCAGTACAGATTCATTAGTGGCATTTCCTGCAGGGTAAGTGTACCTTTGCAGCACAAAAAGGTACTTTTCAGAAAGGCACTTTTAGAAATAAAAGAAAAGTGGCGTATGCGGCACAAAACAAAAGTTTTTACTTTCAATCAGATACTATTTACTTCTAACTTCATTCAAGAAAGTTCACAAAATTTTACATTTTTCTTCGAAACATAAAAAATTCTTAATAATAAGATTTCTGTATGACGTGCTAAAAATTCTATCGGGCATATTTTCAGAAAACTTCGTGTATACTTTCATTGCCGTTTTTCTCAACTCCATATGCGCCAAATCTATAATGAGCTGACGAATTGGCAATGGAGTTTTGTTTTAATTTACCGTCCAAAAAATAAGATGCTTTCCGCGATAAGAAACTTAAATAAATCAAATTAAAAAAATGAAATTATCAGTGGTGTTCTTTTAAGGAAGTTTTATTTAAAAAAAACAGGCCGTCGTTTTGTAAAACACTTCACCTCACTTGCAAAATATTTTCATAAAAATTTTAGAAAAGTAAAAAAAATTTTTAACGCACGCTGAAGGGATTTACAAAATAAGGTGTTTCAAATAATAATAATGCAATAATTTCGTTTAATATTGTATCAAAATGCCTCTGTCGACAAGCACTACACAAGCGGCTGATTTTGACATTTTTGTTCTCATAATCTTTCATAGTGGGACGCAAATTTGTGTTTTCATACAAGTCTTAAAAAAAATCTTTCGTTATTGCTCATTTGCATTGTCGATCGACTAGTTATGTGAAAATAATTGGGGCGCAAATCAGCTGTTTGGTTCTGAAAATGCAAGCGAGCGATAGCGGTCGACATCGTGAGCCAGGCTGTTAGCCCTGAAAGGTTACTCTTCATTTTTGTACATTTATGTAACTCTTTGTCGAATCAACGATATGTTTAAAAAAAAATTCTAGCGGAACGATTTTTTAAGTAAAAAATCAACAAAAATTTATTAATTACGAATTTTATTTAAAAATAAAATAAACCATTAAAATAGAAGTTCTTTTTCGATCTATTAAAATTCTATACGAATTTGAACTCCTTTTTGTGTTTTCAAATTAATTAACTTTTTAAAGTTTTCGTCATAAGCCTACGTTGTTAAAAAGAAATAAATGTAATTTGAATACACATAAAAAAGTTATAAGATAAAGAGTAAATAAGCTTCGTCGATTCAACGATTAGTCTGCTTTCACACGTTTCATCTTTTGATGCTCAACTCCTATGTTTTTAGGTGAGGGAAGAAAGAAGAAAGGGGGTTAGTACGGAGATGCCTGTACTCGGTCAGTACGCTTTGTGTTTTTATTCGTTGGTATATGCACAACGATGGCTGCGTGTAATTTTTATTCTTTTCTTTTTCTCTTTGATTCGCTCTTATTAAAATTATTGTTGTTTTGAACCGAAAAAAGATGAAACCGGTTGCTGCGTGTGATTATATTGGCATCTTTTAAAGGGAATTGAAAAGAAGTTGAGCATCAAAAGATGAAACGTGTAAATTCAGACTTAGTGGCCATCCAGGGAGAATAAAGTACTCAAAAATTTCTGGAAGAAATATTTCCCCTATTTGGCTGAAACTTTGCCGTCTAACAGTCCCTTGTACCCAAAACCTATTTTTCAGAGTGGTGGAAAATGGTTATGGTCCACTTGCACGGCTAAAAAAACCAAGTCTTTATGCCAGCTATCGAGCTTAAAGTCCTATTCCTAAAAACTTAAGCTATGGTCACACTTATTAAATATTTGATCAAATAAGCGTAACCCCTACTTTTGTTAATAGTTAGTGAGATTTAAAATGGTATTAATATTACAAAATAAACTAATTATACTACTAGACATAGCAAAAAACAGTTTTTTTTGTAAGATGTGGTATTTTAATCAAAATAAATATTGATATTAAGCGAAATGATTTTTTAGTTTGGTTGTTGGTCCCGTTTTTTCGTCAAATATTTGATAAGTCTGACCGTAGCTTTAGTCGTTAGGTGAAATAATATACCGGTAAAGTCCGTTTTTAATACAAACAAAAAAAGTTTCAACGGTAATTTAATTTTGTATCAAATCATCTTCTTAAGGTTAAGCAACAAAATTTTATTAAACAATGTGGTCAAGAACTTGTTGCCGTCTCTGGATCAACATTAAAAGTCGTAGCTTGTCACAGAAAACTTTGAAAAATTAGTAACTGAATTTTAAAAAAAATGTCACATACAACCTTGTAATACTAAGCCAGCGATATATATTCTTAAAAAGGCTCTTTAATTATTATTCCGATATGCTACAAACCGAACGACAACATCAATATAATGCTTCACATTTTCGTAGTGGGTATTAAGCTGTGAAGTGATTTGAACACTTATAAATGATTTCTCTACGCGGTAGTGTGTGTTAGTTTTTTTTTTATGTATATGTATGTGCATACCCCATAAGTGATTGGAAACAACTATTAAAAGAACTTTAACAATCTTTAGAAAAGTAATCGAATAAAAAGATAAAGGAAAAGTTGTAGCGGTTGTGGTGTAATAAAGATGTTAGCAACGCAGTACGTGGGATGTCTACTTTGCAAATTAAAAAAAAAAAAAAAAAAACTATTGGTCTGCAAATTTCAAAATTTATAAAGAAAAATATATGGACACTTTGCAGAATTAAGTGGGCTGAGTTAAGTAGGCTGAACAAGTTTTGTCATTTATCGCATGCAGCATTTCTTTTATGAAGGACATTTGTTCAATAATTTTTCTTATTTAAAAAGCAACTTCAATGCTGGCCAGTCATCATCGTCATCTTTTGGTGCTCCAGCCCGCCGCACATTGGTTCCAGAGCGGCATTAATTCATTTTTTTCATGTTCGCCGATTTGGATAATTTTTTGGTATTTTGTTGTCAGATATCTGAATATTATGATTCCGTAATATAAGCCTGATATATTTATTTTTTGTTTGGACAGACACGCTCAAAGTTCATATATGTTCGCTTGTTTAAAATAGCATGCAAATTTTTCCATTATATTCAATCTTTTGGTACAATCACAGTTAACTTATCATTTGACTTTGTTGTATATTTTCGTAAATAACAATTGTCATAGATGAGATTTGCATTAAAAAAAGTTGGAAAAAATGCCATATAAAAAATTTCGTAGAACAAAATAAAAGCAACATCAAAATTTCTATGCTCATCAACTTCAGTGGAAATGCATCTTTTTAGCGCTGTGGAGCGCTGTTTAACGAAAGATGCCAAATTACAGCTTGAAGTCTCAGCTAAAAGTTGAAATAAAATTCAGCTGCTTCTACCTGCTCCTCAAAAAAAAAAAAAAAAGTAAAAACATTTTATAGATAAAGTTACAAAACATGAATTTTCGTTCATGCTTGTATTTGTTGCCATTATTTTTTTCCTGTTTAAATTACATAATATAAAATACATACCAGAGAATGACAACAAGTACCCATAAGAAAAATATACAGAGTATTTACCCACGCTTTTCGTTATTGTGTATACAAATATTTATAACACAAATAATAACAACAGCTATGGTTGTGCGTTGCAAAAAGTATGGTTATTACTTATACTTATGCACGGAAATATCTTCACGCACCGATATTTAGTAAACAAAAATACATGAATATTATGCAGATATTATTTAATACCCATGAATGTGTTTTGGTTATCTGCAGACATATGAAATATCCATGTTTAAAAAAATACCTTTAATATTTTTGGCACTTCTGTGTAAAAATGAAAAAACATTTTGTTTAGCAAAAATGTGCTTTGATCACTAAGCAGGCATGGGACTATGTAAATATTTTTAATGATGCATAAAATAAATTTGTCCGTAACATCAGCAGTACCTATGTAAAACTACCCATAAGATATACATTTTTCTAAAAAAAAAATAGGACCACGAGGGGTGGGAAGGGGCAATTTCTGCTCTCAGAAACTATCTAATAGATCCTAATGAAATTTAAAACATGTATCGATCCATATTTATATGGACACATAAGCTATGTATTTTTTAGAAAATAAGACTAGGAGGGGGATAGGGGGCAATTTCCGACACTCCAAAACTATCCAACAGATTTTAGTGAAATTTAAAACATAGTTAGATGTTTATTTATTTGGACACAGTAGTAATGTATTTTTTTTCAAATTATGACCACGAGGAGCAACTAACATGTACGTTTTGGAATATACATAGCTTATCTGCCTTTTTTTTAGAAAACGTAAACAAGTGAGTGAGAGAGAAGTTGTATTGAAAACAACAATAAAAAACGAAAATTTGTTTTTGTTTTCAATATAATTTCTCACTCACTCACTTGTTTACGTTTTCTAAAAACAGGCCCTATATGTCTATATAAATATGGATCTATCTGTGTTTTAAATTTCCCCTCGTTGGATCCCCTCGTTGGATCTATCTATGTTTTAAATTGCCCCTCGTTGTCCTAACTTTTTAATATTGTTTTACACCATCAGTGAAAGTACCCCATTTTCAATCCATGTATTGATTTGTAAATAGGTTGTGTAGTTTTCGAGTTATAAAACAGCTTTGAAAAATAAGCTTACCGCCTTAGTCAAATCTTAAAAAGCTTTGAAATTATCTTGATATTTTTCTGACTAACAGCACAAACAAATTTTTCCTAGCTCCAAAATTTTTAAAATTGCATTTGCCATCTCTGCTTTCTCTCTCGCTCTGTATATTTATGTAACACATACATATATGGGCATTGCAGATAGCTAACATAAATTTTATTTATATCTGCATGTACATTCAAAAAGAAGAATGAATATACAAATACACATTAACAGCGTATACATATTCAACTTGAGCTTGTCATGGGTAGTGGTATGTATGTGTATGGTTTTGATCTTTACCCATGCATGTTTTCTCGCTTATATTATTTAAAATGATACGTTGGCCATTCTCTGATACATACTAGTCAATAGTGCTAATTGTTATATATTTCATTGTTGAAAAAAGCATAAGCTTAAAATATTAAATTGAGCATAGAAAAAAATGCTGTTCGAGGAAGCTCAGGAAGCGAGGATAAGGAATATAGAGCCTATAGATTACATCATTCGCGAAGAATTGGACGTGTAGCCACTAATGAAGACGTTATGCATAATCTTTTACAGCCGTACCTAAACAAGAGCGGAAAGCGTTTTCTAGCTGTCAAAATATCTCATGCCCATACAATTTGTATGAAGCTTCCCTAAATAGCGTGGGGCAACGCTTTGCAATTGGAAAATCCGATTTTGACAGCGCGTTTAATAGTGAAGTTGGCCGCTATTGTTAATAAATAATGGCAATTTAGCTATTTTTTGTCAATCTGGGGGTTTTTTTTTATTTATTTTTTTTTTTATATTATGTGGGTTCTATTAACCAAGAAAGTTAACACTACTGTTTGCGACACAACGTTGACGCTTTTGTTTGGGTATGACATATCAGCGTAAAAGCTAAGCTGAAGAAAACGTTCCGCCTTCCCTTCTTATTTATTGTCTTCAGACCCATTCATAAATAGATTTCGCTTAAAGCTGCAAATCAAAAAGTTGGAGTACGATAATGATGTTAAAAAATTATTAAAAGTCTATGCTTAAATTACATATTAATGTTTTTTCTATTTCTTTTTTTTATGGGAGGTGGGCGTTAAAGTGGGCGGATCAGGTATATTTTTTCAGGAGCCCATTCCACAATTATAATATTTATTTTTTGTTAAAATTGAGTTGATGCATTAAAAATCAAGGGAGTTATGCCGCTTTTTCAATACAAGTTGTATGGGAAGTGGGCGTAAAAGTGGGCGGATATTTTTCAAAATTCACACAAATGATTATGCGTGTTTAAAAATGCTATGTGCCAAAAAACAATGCCTTAGATCAAAATTTAATTTTTACTTTGTATTGGAGGTGGGCGTAAAAGTGGGCGGATAATTTTGATTTTTCCATTTTTCTTGATTCAAACAAAAAATGCCTATGTGCCAAGTTTCATTATCCTTCGACAACCTCTTCTATTTTTTGCCGCTCGTTCTATGAACTTCAACCAATGTGCGCCGTGGGCCTAAACCTCGTACACTCTCTTCTTACAATCAGATCTGTCTTGCGCAGCATTCTTCCAATCTGACATATTGGCTTTTCTGCAATCTTCTTCAACCCCATCAAGACATCTTTATCTTGTTTTGCCTCTTGATCTGGTTTTGTATGGAGTAGCGTTCATAATTCTGTGCTGATCTCCGTTCTGCGGCATTCTGGCTACGTTCACCATGTCTTTACCTTCGATTTTATTGTCGACCTCTTGGTTGCTTCTTCTAAGGTAGCCTTCACGATGGCGACGTTTTCTGTTGTATGTTCTTTTTATAATTTTCCTTTTTATGATTCTAAGCTGGGGCCTGATTTTGACAGTCGTGATCGAGTACTTTCTCGATTCAAAAGCAATTTGATATCTAATTATTTCAGTCAATACTGAACGAATCTGAATTATTTTTTCAGGGTTGTAAAGCATTAATTTAAGTTTCACAATAAAGAAAAAATTGTTTCGGTTCGTTCAGTATCGACTGATATAAAATTGCTTTCGAATCGAGAAATTACTCGATCACGACTGCCAGAATTAGGCCCCAGGTCAGTGTTATTGGAAATTCAATTTAATCAGTTAAACGTGTATCCCTTTCAGACCCATGCTTTAAATTGCTTTCAAATTACCCTAAATCATAAAAATCAACAAAATATTTTTGCATTTTTTATAAGATAGTACCATAAAATATTCCTACATGGTCCTTTTTGGCAAACAGGACATCGCACAATTGTGCGGTCTAGGTCAATATCTGCAAAGTAACTTCGAACTGATAAAACATATTTTGGAACTTTTCTAACGTTTATTAAACTTAAAAAATATAGATACTTCACTGCCTTATAAGAAATAAAGAATATAATCAGCGGAGTTTCAAGTTTTTGTTCCATCTTCTAATTTTTCCTACAGGATCCTTTCCACATCTTCTTTTTTTCCCCCTACGCTAATCCCGCGAAGCTCTACGCTTATCTGTAGCTACAATTTCGATATTGGAAAATTGGGAAATATCGCCCCGATTCATTTCTTTGTGCAAAGGATTTATTTGCCATATTTGTACCTGTTTCTACCAACCCATCTGGTGTAATTCTTCTAGCAGTGGCATTTGTTTAAAAAAAATCGGTCTGAAATATATATCTATTAATGGATCCATGTCCAAGACCACAATTTTTAATCTAATGGCCTAATTACTTCACGTCCAAGACATCTTCCCGTAAAAATTATCATCTGCCCATCAATTGAGTAATTCATGATTTCTGTTGCCAATTCATAACACCGTTTTTTTTTTGTTGAACTCTCCAAAACTTATTTTTCGAGTGTGATGCAGAGTTATCTTTAAATATGTATGTGGACGTAGCTGAAAAAACTTGTCGCGGGACATGGAATTATAAACGGCAGTAATTTTGATTCCACTCGCAAAGTACATTCTTAAACTGAGACATCTCATCATGATCGCGCACCCGTCCAATCTTTTTATTATTTTTTTTATGCTGGTACGTGACGCACTTTCTGACCACGTTTACTCAACACATACATACATTTTAGTTTATTTTACAACTTTCTCGATGTATTTCTGGAAAGTAGCTTCTAAAATATTGAATGGAGTTTAATCATTTGTTTCGTTTTGCAACTACCCAGTAAAAACTTCGCTTACTTTTTCAAAATGAATGGCTTCTTAAACTCATTATTTAGTAGCTTTCTTCTATAACTACATCTATAACAACTTCTATAACTACTTTTTTCTGGATGTATTAAGGTAAGAAAATAATGACTTGCTTTTGAATGCGTTCATTTTGGGACATCCCTTGTAAAATTCATTGATTCTTTCAGTAGAATTGTAAGTAGTGCTTTAAGGATTTTCTGATTACTTAACACATTATTTTGTAGGCGAAGTTTTTACTGGGTAGGTGGTATTAGAAGTTCTGTGTTCGGAAATGATAAACTTTTCAATATAACGTGCCTGTTTGGTATTTTGGATCTAAAAACTGATGGTAGTTGGGCTATATCTGGGTGGTCCGAGGTGTATGATTGTTCAACTGATGTACTTGTTTGGTCATTCGTGTTAGGGAAAGTGTTTTCGTTACATGAGGTTTCATCACTTTCTTGTGCTTCTGTATTTACGTTACAAGGGATCCATGTTGCATCAGCAACATTATCATCAATACCTAAGTCAGCATCAGAATTGTTAAGAATGTTTTAAACTACCTCAACATCATAATTGTCATTCAAATCAAAAAATTTCCCTGTAAAATTATTAGATAGCACAAACGTGAGCATAAAACAAAATGACATATTGTGTCTGATCAACACAATTGTGCTATCTGTATTTTCTTGAGCGCTGACTCCTTGTTACTATGCACAATATCAACACTAACGAGCCTAATTGTTGCAACAACTCATTTTACAGTTACCACTGCTAAGACTAAAAACGTATTTCAATATTACTTTACAAAAACACTTTGCATGTGGACACATGTTTACACTTGTGGTAAGACACAATCAAACTTAAGCTGTAGTTTTTTATTTTCTGCTGGTTTGTCGTTGCTTTTTATTTTTTTTAACAGAAACAAGAACTCACAATCATTGCTTGCCGGTTAATAGACAAAAAATTATTATTTCATATAATTTGAGGCAAACAAAGGCAGATCGCACAATCGATTCAGCTAGGTCTGAAAGGGGTATGAAGATTTATTTAACATGATTCTCTTTTTTTTTTTTTTTGCAGACCACCCTCGTTTCTTATAATACCATACATAGGATTATGTTAAAACTACCAAAATTATTATAAGTATACAAGCGTAGTGAAAATCACAAGTACTTGTGAAATCGAAATCCAATAGATGTTAGGAATTATGTGTAAGAAGTACGTCGATTTGGTTAGCCCCCCCCACAATTCTCACCCTGACCTTCCCTTAAGTGATACAAACCAACTATACATTCTTACAGATAATCAGCGAATCCTTGTTTTTGTTATAACTGTAACAACAACAGAACAACATAATTATTATTATCTCGAATAACTGTTAATGCTATTTTTTTTTCTCCAATTCTCTCCCCTTGCAATGTAAACTTTTCACCAATTTGCCGTGACCGTAATTTTTTTTTTTTTTACTAAATGTGGTAAATGAAGACCAGAAAATCGTACATACAGAAGACGTACAGGCCGAAGGAGAAGAAACAAATGAACTTTTATTTAATACAATGAGCTGGCACAAAATCTGAATCTGGGGCCAAATTAGCGCATTAGATATCGATCGAAATTACAATACAATTTGAATGGGAATTTCCAACGGTATCGAACGCCGTAATTTGGCCCCTAAGCTTTTTTTTTGTGTTATCATTAAATGTTGGTTATTGATGGACCCTGATGGTTTGTCGGTGGTTAAAAGAAAATAATCAAGACTTAAATAAAACAAAAAAAACATCTGTAAAAGAATGAAATCATGCCATTATAAAATTTGTCTTTTAAATTAGGTTTTTTAATTTAAATAAAAAAACTGGCAATAATATGATCAGTTTTTTTTTTTTTTTTATTTCAGAAAACTTTATAAACCTCCATTTTGTTTAATTTTCAAAAAATCAGGCTTGCTTTACATGAAAATTTTAGTTAAAAAAAAAGGATTTTAGGTATTTGAAGAAAAGGAAAACCGTATTTTTTGTATAAAAATTGTATTTCAAAAAAAGTATCTGCAATATAAAAACTTTTAAAAATCTTTGTTTTGTTTCCTTTCCTACTATTTTTGGTAAAGAAAAAAACATGTCAAAAGTAAACTTCTGGCAACACTGCTTACAATAAAAGTCTGTGTTGTTAAGAGAAAGTTATTATTTCTCTTGAGGCTTGCTTCACTTAACAAAATTGATATAGGCGTCGTTAATGCCTCAACAAATATTTTTATTAAAACAAATAAAAATGTTCATCACCGTCTTTATCTTTCTCATCCCATTTTCATCCAGACTCCCAAAAGTATTTGAATGAGTATTAATTTACTTTATCTGCTTTTGTTATTTATTATTTTTGTTTTCACCATAAATTTTCTTCTTTAACATCAAACAAATCAATAAAATTTATTAAATCTTTAAGTGATTTTTGTTTTAAAAAGATTTTTTAAATTTTATTGTTTTTCTTTTAAGTCATCTTTTACGGAATGAATTTGTATAAATTGAGTTTGGATCAAAGTGTTTAATGGTTTTTTGTTTACTTTATAAATTAAACTGGAGTTATTTTATGGGGAGTTTCATACTTTTGCTTGGGCTATTTTACACTGATAGAAAAGGCGTCATAACACTGCTGATTTTGACATCAGTACTATGACAAGTGTTTTCGTTTTTAACCCAATGACACTTTTCTTCATTGAGATGTCAGCTTTAACATAATGATTAAGGGCTATTTTTTTTTTTTTAGCGAATTTTGATTTAATAGAATTTTTGGAGCCATTGTAAGGTTAAGGCCTGGTACAGAATAAAGTGGTTGTAGTAGTAGCTGAAGCTGACGAAAGCTCTGTAGCACAACAAAGTTAAAAATTTCGAATTTTGCTCTTCAACTTCAACTGCAACGACCACTTCAACTACCTACGTATTCTGTTGACACTACTTTGAAACTGTCGTTTTAACTTTTGACAGCTTGCAGCGCTTTTCTTAACGTTGTACTACAGCGACTATTCCGTTCCCCACTCAAGGGCAAAAACAAGCACTTGTTTTAAACAAATTGTTTGTCCCGCCACAACTTTACTTATATGTCTCCTCTCTTTCACGCTCTCTTTAGCATGGAATTCATAAATAAATTTTGTTTAGAAATGGGTTAATCTGCCTAAATGGGGGTTTTTTTTCTTTGTAAAGAAGAATTTTTTGACATTGGTGATTTATTTTGGATTAACCGGTTTTTGATTTTAAAAGAAAATTGAGATGACGCGGCATTTGCTCCAAGATTATATGGATTACCCAAGGTCCATAAAGAAGGACTACCTCTTAGACCAATATGCTCTTCGGTGAACTCCCCATCTAGCGGTCTATGTAAGTTTTTGACCAATATATTAAAGAAGCTTACAGAAAACTCGAAGTTTAATGTAAAAGACGCGGTGCAATTTAGAAATAAGATCAACAACAGTGCAATATGTGACGACGAGAGGATGGTATCATTTGACGTAATATCTTTATTTCCTAGTATTCCAGTGGAATATGCAATCGATTTGATCACAGGTAAATGGGACGAGATTCAACAACACACAACAATGTCGAAACAATTATTCGTAAAGATATTAAAATTTTGTATACAGGATAACAGATACTTTAAGTATGGCGATAAAGTATACGCGCAATGCAGAGGTTTGCCAATGGGATCACCAGCGTCTCCCATAGTAGCGGATATAGTTATGGAGGAACTATTACAGAAAAGTATTGGGACTATGGAGAAAAAACCAAGGCTTTTAACGAAGTATGTTGACGACCTTTTTGGGATTGTAAACGAATGTGCAATAGAGGAAATGCTCAATAAGTTAAACAGCTTTCATAATAGAATAAAATTCACAATAGAGGAGGAGAAGAACGAACGATTGCCATATCTTGACACCCTAGTTGTAAGAAGAGGTAACACGATTAAAACGGATTGGTACCAAAAACCAACATCTTCGGGAAGGATAATAAACTTTTACTCATGTCAGCCTAAAAATATTATAATAAATACCGCGAGAAACTTCATAAAAAGGGTACTTACCATAAGCGATAAACAGTTTCATAAAGAAAATTTGATAAAAATAAGGGAGTTATTACGAAAAAACGCTTTTCCAAATAAAATTATTAAAAAACTGATTAAAGATAATAAAAATCAAAAAGAAAAAAGAAGAGAGGAGACACCTAAGATTTACAAGTCATTAACTTATGTTCCCAAAATATCAGAGAGAATTCAGAAATCCGGAATATATAATAAGGAAAAGTATAAAATAGCATCAACGACCAGGAATACACTTAAACAACTTTACTCTAACACAAAAACCAAAATTGACAAAATGGAAAAATCCAATGTAATATATAAAATAAAATGCGACGGCAACGAAAATGTAAAATGCGAAAAAGTATACGTCGGAACAACCAAGAACAAATTAAAAACCCGAATATCTGGACACAAATCAGATTTAAAATGTAAAAATAATTTGTCTACACAAAAAACTGCACTGCTGGCCCATTGTGTGGAGAGAGAACACTTGCCAAATTTAACTGATATTGATATCCTACACACAGAAGACAAATATAAGAGAAGACTAACATTGGAAATGCTATACATTATAAAAACAAAAAAAGAGCATAGGATGAATTTTAAAAAAGATGTGCAAAACAATTGTGCAAGCAGCTATCAACACATCATAAACAAAACGACTAATTAGTACCATGGTGAAATAAACAGGTGGCAGCACTACGCCAGATGACGATTTTTTGCTCTTGCATTGTTTGTCTAGGTTTATGTCAAAGTTTTGTTTATGTTTACAAAAAGTCCACGTTTTATGCTGTGATTTTTGTTTTTTATTAAAGTTTTTAATAATTTTGATAAGATATTGACCATAACTAAATAAAAATTGGCTAAAAATTTATTTATTTCATAACGTTCAGCGGCATGCTTTGATTTTTGTTTAATGTATTTTTTGACGTAAACGGTTATGTAGTTTCCATTTTTGTTGTAATGTTGTATTTGTTGCCGTAACGATGCCACCTGCTTATTCCACCATGATTAGTACAATAAAGATCGGATTAGCGGGCAGTCGTTTAATGAACGTCTATTGTTACTCATTTTAATTAAAAAAATTTATATATTTTTGTGAGTTTATGTTGTTGCTATACTCTCTTTATGTTTGCAATTTTGTTTGTTATAGTCTCTTATGTAGTGAAAATTTTGTGTTAATTTTTTGTATTTTCTTTATATTTATTTAGGATCCTGAAGATGTTTCCCGTAGGGTTACGAAATATTGACAACTAAAATAAATAAATAAAATTTATTAAAAAAATAAGACCTTGAGCTTAATTATTCGTTTACTTATTGAAAAGAAAATTGAGATTTTTTGGGAAATAAAATTTTTTTTTTCAGAATTTGCTATTTCTCTTGAATAAGTATAAAATTGGCAATAAATCGTTTTAGTTTTTTGATATGAAATTCTTTTTAAACCTCTAACAAAGACGAATTCATACAGTTCACATTTTCGAGTCATCTGTTGATTGTTTATTTTTTGTGTGTATACTGAATGTCAAGCTTTGTTTACATTTTGTGAAAAAATTAATTCAAATTTAAAATTCAATACAAGTTTAAATACTTGAAAAAAAAACTTATTAAACTTTTTTTAAAAAATAAAAAAGTTAATATAAAAAATAAACACAAGGAATTAAAAATGCATAAAAAATAAGTGCAGCCACAATTAATTTGCAATAGAGGAAAAAGATTTTCTTTCTAAAGCAATTGTGTATATTTTATAAACAAAAAAATTTCCTTTTTTATATTTTCAACAATTAATTTTGACATTCACTCTTACTTTTTACAAAAACAAAACACATAGTATTTTTGAAAAAAAATGGGAGAGCTAGCATAACTCTATCTTATGAATTCGCCTTGGCCTCTAACAAAAAAATTTTAATTGGCATAAATTTTATTTCTACTTAATTTATGAGTTTTTTTTTTTTTTTTTTTTTTTTTTTTTTTTTTTTTTTTTGTTTTATTATACACTCACCCTTCTTCCGCAATTATTATAGAAAGTTAAGAAATATTGTATCTGTAAAATAGAATTATAAATTATAATTAACTTTTTTTTAGTTTCCTTTATTAAATTAAAATTTATTAATTCTTATTTTTAATTTGTTAAATTAATAAGTTTTTAACGTTGCACAGTAGGAGATTTTGATAAAAAAAAAATGGTAATAATTCTGGAATTTTTAAACGGTCAGTCCGATTGGAAAATCAAAATTTCAGGTGGTTAATAACGACTTGCATTTGATTCCAAGTTTCGGATTTGGAACGTATAGACATAACAGGAGAGCCGCCATAGGTGCCCAAAGAAGGGCGCATCGGGTATTAAAAAATTCAAAATGATTTATAATTCATAATTTAAGTCCGTCTTAAAAAATTTGGTTTTATATACACAGAAAAAATTCTCCAAAATTTTTCACCAATTAAAGCATTAATCAAAAACATAATCATTTTTAATTAAAAATTTAATCAAGTGAATTAAACTTTTAATCAAGTGAATTAAACGTTTAATTAATACTATTAACTGGTTTAATAGATACTATTAATTTGTTTACTGGTGCAAATTTAATTAATTTTTTAATTAATATCACAAATTTTTTAATTGAAATCAATTTTTATTTTTTTCTGTGTATGGAATGCACTAAAAGTGGAGTTCTACAAAAAAGTTTATCGTTTAAAGTTTACGAAATATCCAACTTTGCTATGGAAAAAATAATCGCTATAATCAATCACTACCAGCCCCAGGCCCTTCTGAAAAACACTTTTTGTATGACCCAATCAGCCTAATCACGAATTTTCCCAAGCAATTTTTTTCTCACGGAAAATACTTTTCTCGAGAAAAAAATTCTCCAATTATACATTCCACGGGAACAAAAAAATCAATAAGTAGCATCACCGGAGTTGTTTTGCTTAAGGCCGTTACAAACTATCCCACAAAGTCTTAAGTAGTTTTCGAAAATATTTCCCTGATCTAGTTATTGCTTGTACATTGTCAAAAAACAATAACAACCTTAATCATGACAGGTTTGTATACTTTTCAAAATACGTAAGACTTGTGTCCCTGCGGGAAATTTGTGTCAATTGGCCCAACAGACTAGTCCTGGAATTTGTGAAAATAGAACAAGTACAAAAAGAAAGGACTCATGACCAGTGAAAAAAGAACCAATGCCTTAACTGGTTTATGAAGAACAAAAAGGTAGAAAAAGTAATGAATTACAGTACAGTCTTCACCGGTAGTGTGACACATTTTTTGATACTTTCTTAAATTTGATTCTTGAATTTAATTCTAGGACTTGTTTTATTGAAATAATACTAACTTGTATAGAAGTAATACTACATTTTAGTAACTGACACTAAGCACGTTCATGAAGAATAGACCTGTGACTGGTCAAATGGTGTCAGTTGACCCCCTCCAATGACAACCCCATAAAAAGTGATTGGTCTTATTCATAAAAAGTGTTAAAACTAGAACCGGTCTCTATCACCAAAGACCTATCATGGGACTACTTTGGTGTCAGTTCGCTTCCTTCTAGGGGTGATAGTGTAAAGCAGCTATTATTTTATTTTTTTAATTTTTATTTTGTTGTGGTGGTGCAAGTAAAAGTAGAATTAATTTTATTCAAAATAAAAATTAAAAATAATATCATGATGATGTTCTTGCAAGTTCTTTATTAAAACTTTTTTTTTTTGGGAAAGATTTATCGGTTACACCTGCTTCACTGGCACAACTTCAACGTATGATTTAATCCGCCTGTGTATTTTTTTTTGTTTTGTGCTGCAGCCTTTTGCATTTTTACATTTTTGCACGCAGTATAATAATTATATGGAGGCCCCATGTAGTTCAACTCGTTTTCAGCCTCCTTCCAGAAATCCTGGGAAAAATGGGGAAAGAGAAAAATTATAGAATTTTTATTTCTGATTAGGTTGACTATGTTCCTAATAACTTTGTAAAGGCAATTCTGCCTGCGTACCCGGCTTAGTAGGAAAAATATTCCCAAAAAAAATTAAAAAACAACTTTTCGGAATATTACTTAGTATAATTTTTTTTTTTAGGGAATTGTACGATTTTTTTTTAATTCTGATTGAAATTAAGTTGGTTTATATTATGCATTAAAAAAAAATTCATTAAAAAAGTATTAATTAGTTACTGCAGAATGATTTTTCGCATTATTTTTCTAAAATGTCTTAAATTTATTTTACAATTGCTAAAATTATATTTATTTTTTGAAATCTAGACACAATTTTCTCCCTACACATTAATGTATGCGTTTCAACCGCGTACAAAACCAGGTATCGAATAAAACTTTGTGACGTATCAAAAACGGGATTGCGACATTCGAAAGCTGTCGTATCGAAATTTGTTTAAAATATGTAATAGATTTGTATGCTTTTATACTAATGGCATAAGGCATTGCACTTTTCGCCGCATATAAATCAACAATGTTGATAGTGCCCTATAAAATAGGTGACTTCGGGTTATTTATGTGGCTTTTTTATGACGGCGGCGCTTGCCAAAAAGAGCAACAAAGCAACGCAAGAATTGCACAAATTCAAAAATTTGCAAAAATAGCGAAATTGATTAAAGGTCCCTTAAATCACAAGGAATGGCAAAAATTCGATTATAAATTTTAAATTAGCGGAAATTTGCAAACAGCGGCATGAAAGCAAAGTCTAGTATTTATTAAAAATTGTTAAAGCTGTACAGAATCAGAAAACTTAAAGAAAAAATCGCTGCTATAGCGAACAAACCCTGAAATTTATTTGAAAACGCTTAAAAAAACAAAATTTCAACAATTAACAAAAAATTTTTTTTTGCAAAAATAGCGAAAATTCCCGAAAATTTTTAATAATTCGAACAAGCCATAAAATTGATTAAAAGTCCATAAAAGTATAAGGAATGGAAAAAATTCTGTAAAAATTGCTCAATTAGGGGAAATGCGCAAAAAATTGCTAACAGTGGCATAATAGCAAAGTCTACTATTTATTAAAAATCGTTAAAGCTGTAAAGAATCAAAAAACTTTCAATACAAAAATCGCTTCTATCTATAACTATATATAACTATATCTATATACAAAACTGAATGTAGTTATTTTATTTCTTATTGCTGAAAAAAGTTTAATACTTAAATTTTTAGCTATTTGTTAAAGAAATCTAATAATTATTCCCAAAAAGTGTGTAAATTGTTTGTAAAAAAACAATTAAATGTTTTAACGAAAGCTCTTAACCTATCGAATGGCATTTCGAGTAAAGTCATTCGATCGACTACTCGTTATCGAAAGACATAATCTCAAAAAGTAAAATTTCGATCAAAGTCACTCGATCACGACTGCGACGATTTGGGCCCAGAATTATTTTCATGCTTTTTGTCCCAAAATCTCCCACCATGCGCTGTATACAATATTTTTACACACTCAGTGGGCATCTTAAAAGGGTGTCCGTTAAAATCATAAGTTGGATTTATTTAGATCTCATCCGCTAATTTGGTGGATATTGATATAAAACAACGCCAAAAAAAAAATTTGGGACAATCGGCGGAGGCTAAGCCGACCCTCATGCCCACCAAAGTTTGAGAAAAATTATATTTTTACATGAAATCTGACTTTTATGTTGCATAACTTAGAAAATAATAATTTGGTAGAAAAGTTGTTAACAAGTCTTTCCTTAATCTCTTTTTAAACAAAATAAAAGAAACGCATTTTCTATGAATCACGTAAATTTAATTTTATTGAAAAACATTTTTATTATTTATTTAAAAAAAAACCGACCAGCCGGGCACTTGGCGTCTTAAGCTAATTCGGGTATGCTGAATCCAGTGGTGCTAACCGTTTTTTACGATAGTTCTTGTTTTCGAGATATACTGTTATTTCGAAAATGGAGGAGGTTTAGTTTATTGAATAAACTAAAAAAACTGAAATTCCGCAATAAAATTACCTTTAAAGTTAAACTTTTTTCTTATAAGCGCAGTCGATTAAGAAACATTTAGCAAAATTCAAAAATTTTTGTTCTTTTAAAAAATCATTAAAAATTGGCAAATGCAGCTAAGCTTATAATTTTTTCTAGACATATAAAAAACGAAGTTGCAAACAAAAAGTGATTAAAATCTGTTTACAACTTTTGATTTTATTCACGAAAGACGAGAAATGTCCATTAAATTTAAGAATTTCATAAAACGCAATATTTGTATGCGATCCTCCCTAAAAAGTGGTGATAAAGGACAAGTATGTTTTAGGAAAATGGTAAAAACAAAAAACTAATGGAGGTCGGTCATACATTTTATCTCTCTAGGAGCGACTCCTTGGCAGTTGTGGGGCTTTTTTTTCCATATATTTCTAGTCTGTTTTGAAAATTTTGTATGGGAGGCCCCTTAAAGAATACAGCCAGAGAAAAAACAAGTTAAAATATGGTCACCTCCAACAACACTATTTTATAAATTTTGTACATATTATGTTTAATTTAACCATACTTTTGTCACCGACGACCATATTTTAGTTAAAATAGTCCCCCATTAAGAAGCCCCAACCATATTATGGTTGCCTCCGAACATATTATGGTTAATAATAACTAAAATATGCTTAACACTTACAGAAGCATGGTGGATTTTCAACCATAGCATGTTGCTCTTGGAAAAGAGGAAAATACTTTTGTTAATTTTGAAACAAATTATTGTCATATTTAACCCTAACATGTTTCGAGGCAGCCCTAATATGGCTGTGGCTTCGTAATGGATGACTAACTAAACCATAATATGGTTACCCTGAAAATAATATGGTTAAATTAAACATAATATGCTTAAAATTTTCGTTAAAAATTGTTTTGTTGGAGGTGATTATATTTAACCAGTTTTAGAATTACTAAATTTAATTCATTTCTTATCAGTAGGGATGCGATTTCCATGCAATTGCATGTTTTTTGTCGATAGTCTAAGAACGATGTCGACGAATTAAATTTCCCAATCAATCAATTTGCGTTAAATGGCATCGATTTGTTTTTGCATATTGTTGCATATTTTGGTGAAAATGAATATTGTTTGTCATAATTAGGTTTTTAATGCATATTTTTGCATAATTAGGTTCTTAATGCATACTTTGACATTTTTGAGCGATTATTTTTAAATTTTCATATTATAAAAAAGTTCTGAAAAAAATTTTTAAATAAAAAAAACATTTCTATTATCGTGTAGAAGTTGTGGTATAATTCCAACACATACAAAAAACACTACAACTAAGGTTAAACAATTATTTCAATGCCGCACAATAGTAGACCAATTGGGTAAGATAGAACATAATTTTCATAAAAAAATTCTCAATTTGGAGATTTCACAAACAACCACAAATATCAAGTTAACAAAAAGAAAAATTTATCACATGAGTGCTGGTATTGAAGAAATGATAACAGATGATGACTACAAAAATTTTATTAGCAAACAAACGGACAGAACAAAACACATAAGAGAGGAAGTAAGAACAAAACAGCTGATTAAATTAAACACACTTAAAGAAAAACAGTTTAAATCACACGGACTAATTTTTAATAATCATTGGTTTGAAAATAAAACGACAATAAATATACCTATGGAATGTAAATGGATACTCTCGTTAGGAAAGAAGTTTGCATTACCAGTAACTGATAAGAATTTTTCTCCAATAAATATAATCGCGGATATAGAACAATGCATCCAAGACATGGACGAAAATGCAGACAAAGAAAAGGATATAGCAAGAACTAAGCCGGCAAATAGTATAACTGGTTTTAAAAGAAAAATTAAAAATACTCCCAGGGAAAAATTTATTTCAACTGGTTTTGAAAAAACTGAACAATTTTTAAAAAAGCACCAAGATATGATCATAATAAAGGCAGATAAAGGCAACAAAACGGTAGCCATGTACAAAAAAGATTATGAACAGAAAATGGAAAATCTTCTAGAAGACAGAGATACTTACAGAACATTAAGAACTGACCCGACTCAAAAACTTCAAAAACAAAATAACAACATCATATCAAACTTGGAAAAGAATAGATTAATTGATATGTGGCAAAAACGTAATCTTACTTGTCATGCGGCTGTTGCCCCAAGAATATACGGATTACCAAAAATCCATAAACCGGAAACCCCTCTTAGGCCAATTGTGTCATCAATACAAGTGCCATGTTACAATTTATCCAAATATGTAGGAAATATCCTTAAACATATTATATCTAGGGAATATAACATCAAAAATTCGTTGGAATTAAAAAATCATCTTTGTAATATAAAATTTGAGCCTCAAGATATATTAGTATCTTTTGACGTCATCTCACTTTTCACAAATATTCCGGTACACACAGCCATTAAACATATTATGGAAAAATGGCTAACAATAGAAAAATTTACAAACATTCCTAGACCGAAATTTTTAGAAATGTTGAAGTTCTGTCTAACGGACAATAATTACTTTGTTTATGGCAAAAAAGTATTTAATCACATATTTGGTATGCCAATGGGCAACCCGCTCTCTCCTACAATAGCGGATATTGTTCTTGATAATTTGCTGGACGATGCAATAATAGAATTAAAAAAATAAAAATATCAATATTAAATACATAGCAAAATATGTAGACGACATTTTCGCTATCATTAATAAGGACGACAAGGACGAAATTCTTAAAACTTTAAATTCTCACCATCAAAAAATTAAATTCACCATCCAAATAGAAAAAAATAATGAAATAGCATACCTCGACGCAAAACTACGGAAAAATAAGGATAACATTATTTTTAATTGGTACTCTAAGGAAACAGCTTCAGGCAGACTTATGAATTTTAATGCCACACAACCCAGAAGTCAGATTATAAATACAGCGAGAAATTTAATAGAGAGGGTACTGAAAATTAGTGACGAAATATTCCACAACAAAAATATAAACATAATACTAGAAATATTGATACAAAATAGTTTCCCTAAAAAATTAATAAATTCTTCAATAGACGACGTATTTAGGCGATTAGATAAAAATAGGAAAATTGACAATATCAATGAAACGGAAAACAGAAAATTCTACACTGTACCATACATCCCTGGCCTTACTGACAACAGAAACATGATAACAACACTGAAACAAAATAACATATGTTTTGCGTATAAGCCGAACAAAACAACAAATGCAATATTCACTAAAATAAAAGCGCCAGTAGAAAAACAACAACAAAATAACGTTGTTTATGAAATAAGATGTAAAGGAAATAACGAAGAACTCTGTGATCAGGTGTATATAGGAACAACAAAGAGAGCTTTATCAAAAAGGATAGGAGAACACAAGATGGATATTACACGGCAAAAAGAAACAACAGCACTAGCCATTCATATGATCAGTTCACACCATGCACCAGATTTTCAAAGTATTAGAATATTAGACAAGGAGGAAAATATGAGAAAGGGATTTACGAAGGAAAGCTTCAGAATTCAGCAAAACATAAAAAAGACAATGAATTTGAAGGAGGACACCAACAACATAAGTATGTGCAAGTTATAGAGTAGCCATCAAATAAACTTTGATACAATTTTTAAATGTTATGTGTTTTAAAAATAATTCCATGTTTTATGTTTTTTGTATTATATATGTTAAATGTAAAATTTTTGGTTTTAAAGTTTGTTTTTTAATGTAATAATATATAAAAGAGTGTAAGTTCTAAATGTTATTTGGTAAAAAATTGTTAATTAATGTCATGTTTTTATTAAATAGACAATCCCCAGAAGAAGTCGACAAAAAATCGACGAAACGTCGGGAAAAAATGTATTAAAATTGTGTTTTTAATTACATAAAAGATTATAGGCCGTATTAGCTTTACAAGGAATTATAAACAGATAAAAAAAAGCTTTTTTAAATTTTAAAATCAATAAATAAATTATTTTGGAGCTTTGCTTTAATTACAAGATATTCATGATTACGACAAAAAAATCCTTCTTTTTTAAAACGATGCAGCACCTTACATGGTTAAGGCTTTCAATGGGCTTAAAATATTTTATCCAAAACTGTTACAGCTATTTAATTTTTTTTAAAGATATTTGAATAACAATAGACTGAATTTATATTTTTGTTTTTAGTAAAATTAAAAAACGATTTTTTATGGAAATTTTTTAAGTTTTTAGCGCATATTTTTTATTCTACATTATTTTATTATTATTTTATTTTATAATTACTTATTATTATTTTTTATTATACATTCAAAATCGGCATAAAGAACAAAAGGCACATCCATTTGCTTTTTGAAATTTTTGTAACTCACAATACTCTTCTCGGCAGTAGGCATCTTAGTAACCATTTTGTTACATCCATCTTTATGCTTTTTTTAATGATGACTCAGCTTGAAAATGTATCAGACAGGTATTGCAGATATATGTTTGGCCATCATGTTTTGATAACTGCTTACTTAGCAATCTGTAATTTAAAGGAAAAAAAACTAATTTTTGAATATATATATTAATAGCCTACCTTGAAATATTTTTTATCCATTCATAATGAAATCTTTCTCCATTCTCTAGCAGCATTAACTGAATGTGTTTGGACTTTTCTTCTTGGGTGAAGTAATATGGTCCCACTGTAGTATCACCTTCTAATCCAACACACATTAACGCTTATTCCACTATTTGTTTTAAATTCCTTTAAACTGCTAACGGCAAGTGGAAAATTGAGACCTTTAAAATTTAAAACGATCCCGTTTTCCAAAACAATAATGTCTTCTACAATGTTTGCAACTTTATACGATGAACATCGTTCTGTACGTACAACAACTGGGTTTATAGCTAGATGCGAAAAAAATTGGTAGCAAATCTAGCGCTTGGTACTCTTTAATGCGTTTGCGCATTTGTCTTTCGCATCTATTAATTTTTTTCTTTTCGCAAATCATCACAATTTATTTGATTTAATTTTCCAATTTCAAATATTTTTACATATTTTAGTACATATTTCGTTACTGTCAATCTGCGCCATCTTCGTTTTTGTTGCCGGTATTGCTCCAATTTCAAAACATTTTGCGAAAGTGATAGATTGTACAGTAGTTCCCGCTTAAAAGCTCCCCGCTTAAATGATTTCCCCTCTTAACTGCGCAAAATGTGCTGGCAAGCAAAACTTTCACATAATAACATGAACAAAATCCCGCTTAAATGACCTCGCTTAAATGCGTTCTCCGTTTTAATGATTCATTATTTTTGTCCGAAATTACATAAATTAGAACAAAATAAATCGCTTAAATATCCGCCAAGGCATTTATAAAGTTAGTAAAAGTATTTTTGTACTTACATATATGTATGGCAACTCAAACATTTAAAACGGCAGTTGAAGTAAAAAAGTAAATTTTTCTTGAATTTCGAAAATCATAGAAAATAATTTTAAAGAGTTATGGGAATCTTCCGATGATGAAGAAGAGAAAATAACTGAAGCTCCAACTAAGTGCCATTAGTTTTATCCGTAGATACTTTGTGCAGCAAAATAAATGCACCAATGATATTGAAACCATGGAAGCAAGGCATCATAAATGGTTTTAATAATATTAACACGGCGTTAATATTTGCCGAAATATTGGTTCGAATAAACATTTAAGGTAAAAAAAGACCTAAAGCTCGACAATTTATTAATACTTGAAAATAATAAAGGTCGAATAAAATTCATTTTATATACAAAACATAATTATATTTGTAATAAATATGTGTATGTGCATATGAATTTATGTAAGAATGTTTATTGAATTAGTTTTAGTTTAAATATTATATTTAATTTCGAATGAGAACTAGGTATAATAAATATTATTTTCCCTTATAACTAAAAACGTACTTTTAAATGCATTGATTGCGCATTTATCAGGCTTATCGGTTAAATAATTCCCCGTTTAAATGCGTAGAAAACTGAAAAATTTTCGATGCGCACTTAAGCGGGAACAACTGTACCACGTTGGCATTTAGCTTTCGCATCGAAATTGCCGTACTTAATTCTTTAATTTAATTCTTTCACTTCAATTATAATTTGCTACAATTTCAAAAACTTAATTTCTTTCCCACACAATTTGCTTCTATTTTTTCTTTTTGCTTTTTTTTTCAACCAAATTTGACTTTTAATGTTTGCAATAATTGTTAACGAAAATTGACTAACAATTATTGCAACTCAAATTGCCGGCAATAAATATGTACACAAAAGTGCTGTCTACATTAATGATAACATAAGTTTGACATTTACTGCAATATATGTCGCAATATTTATCTCTGGTATAGACGGGCAGTTAACAAGAGCGTCTACGTTGTGTCACGTACACTTGTGCTTTCTTTCTTTTGTTAATAAAACCCACATAACAGAAATAAAAAATAGGGATAAAACCGCTAAATTGAACAAAAAATGAGCTAAATTGCCTTTATTTATTAACAAAAGCGGCCAACTTCACTATTAAACGCGCTGTCAAAATCGGATTTTTTTAATTGCAAAGCGTTGACGCCACGCTTTTTAGGGATGCTTCGTACAAATTGTTGGTTATGGCACAACAATTTTTGGCAGCTAGAAAACGGGTTCTGCTGTTATTTAGGTACGTCTGTGGTTGAAATAAGTGTACCTTATATTAAATCATAAACAAATGCATTTACATATCGCACTTGATCATAAAGATGGTATTAACTCAAAATTAAAAAAATGTTTAGAAGAAGAAAAACAATTTGAAAATTTACATTAAAGACGAAAGAAAAAGAATTTTAAACCATTTTCATTTCAAATCATGTCAGTTTTTCCAAAAAGTGAAAAAATAACAAAATTGGATTTATTCCCCTTTTTATGATAAAGTCCGACATGTATGTATGCATATTTTTATATCAAAATGAATTAACTTTTTAGTTTTATTTATTTTAAATTAAAAACATGTATGAAAAGTACCAGTTTGTTAAATACAGTACTCTGTTGCTTGGTGGTCAGTACCAACTCAATTTTCGATCACCGATGTCGTTTGAAAACCGCTAGCTCTTGAGAAATGCATATTACAGGCCAAGGCGAATTCATTATACCCACACCACAATAGTGGAGAGGGTATTATGCATTTGTGCTGATGTGTGTAACGCCTTAAAATATTGGTCCTAGACCCACCTTAAAGTATAGCGATCGACTCAGAATCACTTTCTGAGTCGAACTAACGATGTCCGTCCGGCTGGCTGGCTGTCCATGTACCCTTGTGCGCAAAGTACAGGTCGCAATTTAAAAGATAATTTGATAAAATTTGGGACATAGGTTCTTATTGGCACAAGGACCGAGGCTATTGCAAATGGGCCGAATCGTAGGACCACGAGGGAAGAGAGAGCGAAATTTCTTCCTCTCAAAAACTATCGAACCGATTTTAATGAAATTTAAAACATAGATAGATCCATATCTATATGGACACGTAAGCTATACAGTTTTAAAAAAACTAGGACCACAAGGGGAGGTGGGGCAATTTCTGCCTCTCACAAACTTTCAAACCGATTTAAATTAAGTTTATAAACATAGATAAATCCATATTTTTTTTTTCTTTTTTTTTATTTTTCTTGCTTAAAAAGAGGAATGTCAAAAGTTGCTTGTATTTTTGACATCTCGACAAATAAAATACAATGTTGTGTTTTGTAGTTGTAGTAGTCTACCGTTAACGTGAATTCGCCTTATAACAGGCTGTACACAGGGTTGTTATGCTTTTTTCTTAAGGCCCAAATACATTGATCAAAATACTCATCAAGCAATGTGGTAGGATTAGTGAATATGTGTTTGTATGTGTGACACCGACAACGCTTGATGAAAAATCAAAAAATTTAGATATGACGGCGAATATTATGTCCAGCACACGTACAAGCATTTGACAAGTGTATTTGGGGCTTTAAAAATCGTCAAAAGCTTTAAACAAAATCGTCAAATATTTAAATGTTACAAATCAGCGGCAATTTTATTTTTTGTTCAAAAATAAAATTTTGTATTCTAAAAAAAGGCACTTTAACAGTTTTTATTCAAATAAAACAATTAAAAATAAACTTTGAAAAATATGTAGGTATTTTCATTTTGACGTGACGTGATATTTGTACAATAAAATGTAAAAAAATTAAATGAAGAGGTCGAATTTGTAAAAATTACAACAATCGACGCTTAGGATCTGGCGTAACGTTACAAAAAGGAGACTTTTCGCTGGAACTGCCCATATACAATTAACATACTACATACATATAAACCAAAACGCGTAAAACGCGACGCAAACCGAAACGACACAAACCGAAGTACGATTTGAAACAACTATAGATCTTCAACTTGCCACCTTCACATACATGCACAGAAAAATGTATCTCAAAAAAATGTTTAACAACACAGCTTGTTGAAAATAAAATTTTAGGTCAACAAACTTTTTGCTTGATTCAATAAAAAAATTTATCAAATTTACACTTTGCAAAATAGCACTCAATAAAACATATTTAATAATGAAATAATTAAGTATTTCTTCATATTCAATAAAAAAAATATTTCAATCAGTATTTTTACAACTCTTGTCCATTTTTAAATACCTATTAACCTTTCATTCGCTTTACAGTTTTATTTGTAAAATATATTTAGTTTTGTCAAAGTCTTTGGAAAAACGTTTCCTAATGATCTGGCCTAAGCAACCAGCGAGCTGCGCATAGGAGCTAGCTTATCCTCCCTTAATAAATTTTAGTGTGTTTTTTAAAAAAGATTCGATAAACATTTTATTTAATTTATTCAACATTTTCAACAATTTTTTTTAACAAAATCACGTAAACATTTTGTTGAAAAAATTATTTTGGGCAACAACTTTTTTTAATGATTCAGTAAACTTGGTTGTTGACTAAAAATTCAATAACCATACTTACAAACTTTTTTATCAATACCGCAAAAATCGTCATCGCAGAAAATTCAAATTTTTTTTTATAAAATATGCGATTTTCTTATGCAAATATAAATATTATATTTTTCTGTGTACATGATATACTTAAACGGAAAATCCCCTTTTACTGTTTTGGCTTTGTACAACATTTTTATATTAAAGACGCAAATTGAAGTACTAACGACGCAACTTCGAAGCTATGCAAAGTTAAACAAAAAAGACGCAACTTCAAAATCACAGAAATTTTAAAAAGACGCAACTTCGAAACGAAGCAAACCGGGGTATTATGATCAATTAACATAGTTTTATACTTATCTTATTCGTACAAGCTTTCTGCACGGTGTTTATTTAATAAACTTTTTGTAAAATTTGAACTCAGGCAATCTGAAGAATTCATTTTCTAAAAATCCTTTGCAAACAAAATGCATTCAATTGTTTTTGTTCCCACACAATTTCTGATTTTAGTTTTATTTTAATTAAAAATTCGTTCAACGTTAGCTGACGAATTTAGTTAAACCATTAAGTAAGGGAATGTGTGATCTCCAATAATTTCTGTATTTTGAAAAATTGTAAATATTTCTTGTAAGTGTTTCTAAACATGAAGGAAGCTTTAAGCACGCATGCATATTGTTGCCAGAAAATCGTCATAACGCTATTACTTTTATTTAAAAAATCGTCAATCGTCATTTTGCTGTATTTTCTCAAAAAAAAAAAAATCGTCAAAATGACGAAAAATCGTCACATCTAACAACCCTGGCTGTACATTTAAACGAAGTTGAAAGATTCTCATGATATAACCTCACATGACGTCTTAAATTTGTACTCTGAGTAAATACTTTTCTACAAAACTCACAAGTAAACGCAACCATCTTATTTTAAGCCCTTGTTTTACTAGAAAACTCAGTTTTAGAATGGTTAGATATATTTTCAAAGCTCATATTTAAACTATTAGACTACTAGGGAGGGAGGAGGAAGTTTAATGGTGGTTTTTTTTTTTTTTTTTTTTTTGTTGCGTAATAATTTCTAACCGCAATTTTTTAGTTATAGAAAGTTAGGTTTAACCACACCTTTTTTATTATAGAGATTAGAGAAATTTTAACCACAACTTTTTAATCAGAGAAAATTATAATATTTGCGGTTAGAATTAATCATGTTAAAACTAAAAAATCCTTATCTAAAAATTTTCCTCTAGTGTAAATATCACCGTTGAAAATATATATAAAATATCTTGTATTCAAAATTTTGTTAATAAGGAAACCACTTCTTGAAAAACAAAATACAGAAAATGAGCAACATATTTGAAGCCCTTCATACAAACACGAAGTCAAACCTTTGATAAGAAATGACTTTATCATTTGACATCAAACACAATTCTCAAACGTTTTTCAAATGTTCGATTTTAAAATTTAAGTTCAAATGGATAATGATTTGAAAATAAAAATTTGACACCAAATGTTTTATCAATTTAATGTCAAATTGGTATCAAATGTTAAATTCAAGTCAAAACTAAACTTGGCAATACTAAAGGGAAAAATAAATGTAAATGTTAAAAATTGCGATTTAAGTAAAAATTTTACTTCGTGGTTAAATGTGTTTTACAAGTGAACGATTTATTTCTTTGGAAAAATAAAAATTATATGTGAGTTATTACAATGATTAAGAATAAGAATTAAAAAAAAATAAAACGGAAAAGTGAGATATTATAAGTTTTTTGTATGATCGCGGTGCTGTAATCCTCAAAACAAAAGGGAGTTAATTTCGTCTTTGCAAGAATTAGAGGCCGGAAAGAACATTATTTCATATGGTTAAGTTGGCTTATAACTTTTTTATTTATGCGATTATTATATATATTTTTTTTTAAATACAGTATATTATAGGGGAATGTTTTGCCATTAGCTTTGAAAAATGATATCCTGCAAGTGATGTCCATTTTCTGCTTCGCACATAAGTGCTCTTTTTAGCATATTTTCCATTACTTTTGGCAAAATGGCCATGATTTCATTTCGAATGTGGGTTTTAGTTGGAGTATGGTTCTTGGTTGGAAGGGTTCTTACAGACCATTCCGACGAAAATTTACAATCACATGGTTTATTGCTGACGCTGTGGGTGCAATGTGCACATTAATATGACGACGATATGCACGCTGTAACAACACAGAAGACTGTTGGTTTGAAAAATAAAATTCAATTGATATAAATCTTTTTAGTTTAATTTAAAAAAAAAAAACTAAAATATATTTTTTATACCATAGTTTTTTTATTTTTCTTTATCAAAAACAAAATCATAATGTTTTCCATCATCTTTTGTTTCTCTTTTTATGTAATACTTCCCGGTTGCAAGCTCCTTAACAAATTCATCAGTGATGTGATTGTATTTTTCTGGTAAAAACACTTCATATTCTTCTAGTTCCAATACAACTTTTAATCCAAAAAATGTAAGTTTTCTTTGACATCCGACTATCTGCAAGGATTCAAAATACCTTATCGCAAGAATTGATTTCAAATATGTTTTCTTTTTTCCAATTTCGTTAAGGACTTTCAATATGTTGCTCATTTTCTGTATTTTTTTCAGGAAGTAGTTTCGTTATTAACAGAATTTAGAATAGAAATGATTTTATATATTTTCAACGGTGATATTTATACAAAAAATTATGGGGAAAAGAGAGGAAGTGAGGCAGAAAGAAATTTCTCTGATCAGGATTTTTTTGTTTTTACATGATTAATTCTAACCGCAAATTTTATCAGTTTCTAAAATTAAAAAGTTGTGGTTACGCAGAAAAAAATAATTTATATATTTGAATACGAAAATCGCATATTTGATTACAAAATTTTTGAATTTTCTGCGATGACGATTTTTGCGGTATTGATAAAAAAGTTTGTATGTATAATTGTTAAATTTTTAGTCAACAACCAAGTTTATTGAGTCAATAAAAAAAGTTGTTGCCCAAAATAATTTTTTTCAACAAAATGTTTACTTGATTTGTTTAAATAAATTGTTGAAAATGTTGAATAAATTAAACAAAATGTTAATCGAATTTTTATTTTTTTTATTTATTAATGATGATGTCATAAATTTTCAATTTTTATATTTTTATAAAAACACTAAAATTTATTATGGGGGAAAAGAAGGGATAAGCGGGAAAAGAAGGGAGTGTGATGCCTTCTAGATGGCCTTTGTACTTCTTTTGTTGGATATAGTACAAGGCCTGCTCGATCCATTCTACACTCATATCTTTTTAAACACATTTTCATTGCGGAGTAGGCTTTCCACTCTTAGCAGGTACATAAGAATGGTAACGGGATCTAAATAAAAAACTTATTTTGTTACTCCTTATCTATTCCCTTCTCATAGAAGCAAATGTGGAATGTGTATCTTATCGTTAATGCGAAAGAGCGGAGGCCTTCAATGAGGCATTCTTTGACAGTTAGAAAAGAATAGTAATTGAATCAAAAACGTTTTTAAATCAGCCAGAAGCCGTCAGAATAAAATGAAAATTTGTAAACCTTTTATTAGCCTATTAGTAGTATATATCGGTATCACTTTTTCCATACAAATTTTGGATCATGCATAGCTGGGAATATGTATTAATTTGAAGTAAAAGTGGTATAAATATGAAGTAATTTGTTCCATAAAAAAATTATTGAATCATTTTAAGAGTGTGTCCATCCCTGGATGTGAAATAAAAATACTTGTTTGTGGTTTGTTTTTTTTTTTTTTTCAGCCGGTATAATTTCTTGTGTGATTAATATGTTTGTGGTTTGTTGTATAAAGTGAGTTGTAGTTTTTGTCCAGCCGTTAAAATTTGTTCTGTGATTAGAAAATGAGTTTTATATTTTTAATTGTTGGCTCGTGAAATTTTCGATGTTAGAAAATAAAGTATTTTTTTTATGGTTTTGTTTTATTTTAAGAATAATGTTTTATTAGGAAAAAAAATTGTAATAATTCTTAACTTATACTAAATACATTTTAATATAATGAGTACGATTAAATTTTATTAAAAGTACAGTTTTTATATTTAAATACATAGTAGAAATTTATTATTCTAGCTAGAATTATTGGAAAAATATATTTTCTTGTTTTAAAATACGGTTTTATTATTAGAAAATCTTAAAGTACATGTTTTTATATTCATATTATGGGAATAAGATTTTGTAAAAATCTAGTATAAATAGAGTAGCTAGAATAAACATTTTTCATTACAAATTCTTAAATTAACAAAAAAAATGGCAAATCAAAATCTTTTCAACTTCTCCGTTATTAACGATGAGGAAACACAGTTGTTTCCAGTTAATGGACAACAACTTCCATCATCACCAACACCAACACCACCATCACTATCCCAACACCTTCCTTCACCAACACCAGCGCCACCATCAATCATACCGGAGACTACAATAGAGGATAGGGTTTCCACTCTGTTCACTGAACGTTTGAATGATGTTCAGAGAATACATAGGAAAGGGACCAAGTATACTGAAAAGCAGAAGGCAAAAGATGAGAAAGTTAAAAAAATGCAGCAAAAGAAGGAGAAGATAGAAAAAAAAATGCTGCAGTTTGTAAAAAAGCAGTAGGAAAAGAATCGAACTTCCGATTCTCCGTTGGAAGTTTTGTACAAAAGTCGATACAAATGTGAAATTTGTATCGACTTTTTGTATGGAAAGGAGCTCGTATTCCTCGGCTGTAGCCATTATCTATGCCTTGGTTGTGCAAGAAGGTGGAAAAGGGTATCGTGTACTCACTGCCGTCAAAAAATAACCAGTGCACATATGATAAAAAAAGGTGGGGGAATGTTATATGATAGATAAAGTTCCCCCGCCTAATATACTATGTTCTATGGCAATTGATCTCACTTCCAATAGTGAAATTGAAAGTGAAGATGATGATGATTTATAAAAAATAAAAAATAAAAAAAGATTAAAAAATAATAAAAAAATTGTGTTTTATTTTTTGAAAATATTATTACATATATATTTCTTTTTTTCAGTTTTTTACATTTAAATTAAAATTAAAAATACGTTTATAAAGATTAAAAAGCTTAAATGCTAACAAATGTTGTTCATAAAGTGTTTGTCATCGACAAATGTTAAAGGAATAAACATTTTCACAATAATATGTATGTATGATATTATTTAAATATATAAATGGACTATTTACATAATTATAACTCCTAATTCGTCTATAACTTTTATAAATAAATCTACATGTTCCTTGTCAATCTGGTTACTATGTTTTATCAATAATTCTTCCAATTCAGCTGATGATATCATTTTGAGTTAAATCGTATTAGTTATGTACTCTGTATAAAGACTAATAATCAACTAAAAATAAAATTATCAACTTCAAATGTTTTATTGATAAATAAGGTTTTCTTTATTTAGATATAAATTAAGAAAATTTCTAACTGAGCTACCTAAATAAGAGCGGCAAGCGTCAGTTTTATGTCAAAACTTTTCATTTTCACACAGTTTATACGAAACCAACCTTTAGAACGCGAATTTAACACCGCCCGGCTGGAAAATCTTATTTGATAGATCGCTTGGTCGTTTTATTTTATTGAAAATGTATTGGCAACAGAATTTGCATGTCTAAAAAAACGCTTGCCGCTCTTGTTTAGGTAGCTCAGTAAGTAAAATTACATTCTTTTCAGCACATATTTGATTGAAATTATTATGATTTTTACAAATATTTATATAAGGATTATTTTTAAATAAAGTTTTTATATTTGGACAATTCAAATTATCTAAATTAATTATATATATTTATATTTCTCCACCAACTAGTTCCTTTAACCATCTAACTTTTTCAAATCGTTTAACATATACAACAGGATATTCTTCTTCTTCTTTTCTTTTTTACATAACTAATATTAAGCAGGGTTTAAAAAGCTGCAGTCAAAATCAAAAAATTGCTTTTTCTTCCACTTTCTGATTTTTCATTGGACAAAAATAAACCGTTGACTTTACTTCTGATTCATTAAATGAAAACAGTCGCAGTGAAGGCAAAAGCAAAAAACAAAAAGTTGATCGCAACAACGAACATCGGCAGTCGACATGTTCGGAAGTGTTTGGTTTGACCGACTTAAACTTTTAATAAATCCCGAAGTTAACGAAGATGGGATGTTGTGTTTTTGTTTTTTTTTTCTTTTTTTTTATTTTGCAGTTCGAAGTGCGTTTTTCTATTATGTCTGTAATCACTTGTTGGAAGAAAAAAAGAAACGGTTGTTTGATTTATGTATGTTTGTATGTATAAGTATGTATTTTGTTTTACTGCTATTTTTGTACATACCAAAAATTCTTTTGTTAAGCTAAGATCCCACTATCGGCTCAAATAGCACAATCTGTGACGATTTGTATCGTGCTATATCGGCGCATATTTAATAACATTGCACAATTTGTTCTTGGGTGGTCCCATTATCGTCGCACATTGTGACAATTTTTTTCGGTTCATATCGGCCAAAACTCAATTGCGACAATAATCGGCACAATGCGGTCACACTATCGTGCTATTTGGGCAAATTAAATCATATGTTTTTGTTTATTTGCTTGTTGGCAGACATAATTTTACTTTAGAAATTCGCGAAATTCTCCGTCTGAATATTCTATTATGTTTCCTAACAATTTTAAATATTATATTAATATAAGATAAAAAATGTATTTAATTTTATTCAAACTTGTTCTTTTTTTGTACTTGTTGTTTTGTAAATATGTAGATGTTTACAAACCAGGGATGGCGACATCGATACAACTGCAATGTTTTGGTTAAAGCGAATTGTGTTCTTTCATTTCAAATGTTTTGGTTAAAGCGAATTGTGTTCTTTCATTTCAAATGTGCTATTTAAAGTTTTTATACATAAATAATAGATAAAACGTATGTAATTTTGATACAATTAAGCTCAAAAAGGTAAAATTTTAGTAGCCAGTTAGTTCAATTTAAAAATTTCGTTTTGCCATCCCTTGTATCGGCGCTGATTGGCGACTGTGATCGGCACACAAGTGGCCGATAAAAATCGGTACATTTTAAACAATTTGATTGCTCCACATTGTGCAAAAGAGTGTTCACATTATCGGCGCATCAAGGTTAATTTTGATTGTCCACAGTCAGCACAATTTCGGCACAGATTGTCGCATATTAAAAAATTATGACCGTTCATACTATCGGCACATGAAATACGACAAAAATTGGTACATTGCGCCGATAGTGGGATCTTAGCTTTAGTGAAATTAGATAGACATTATTAAAATTCAGAGAACTTTTAAAATACAAACCTAAAAAACCAAATAAATAACAAACATATGTATGAAAACGATAATGTAATTTAAAGTTTTATTTAATTTCAAAAAATTAAAAAGATTGTTAAGCATTAAAATAAATACATTCATACAAATAAAAACATACTTACATATGTATGTATTTATGAACGCATGCGGTAGGTATTTAAAATAAAAAAAAAAAATTTTTTAAAAATTAAATCACAATTCTGGACTTTAAAATGATATTATAAGTAAAGACTGTTGTAAAGATTAAAAAATATAATGAAAACATGTTTTGGTAATAAAATAAAAAATACTAATATTGTTTATTACTGTTGAATTCCTCTTTTTTTAAAGGAGTATTTAAACTAAAACTTGAGGATGAGGAGTTTTTTAGAACTAAGGGAAATGTTATTAGCAATTCTTTTTATAACTAAACTTTTGCGGTTTTAATTCTTGGAATTTCCCATTACGTAAGTTGAACAACTGTATAATAGTTGCGGTTTTTGAAAGATTGAAATTTCCGATTACATAAGTTGAAGAACAGCATAATAGTTGCGGTTTTAATTCTTGGAATTTCCCCATTACGTAAGTTGAACAACTATATAATAGTTGCGGTTTTTAAAACTCAAAATTTCCGATTACATAAGTTGAACAACTGTATAAGAATGTAAAGTTAATCCCTCGTGCCACTTCTCCTCCTTACTCCTAAATTTTTTTTTAGTATAAATAACGCTTGTTGTTAATTAATAGAATCAGTATTGTTCAAGAAATCATTTTAACATATTATAAAGATCTCTCTTAAAAAAGAAAAAATGGCTGGTGGTTTTCTTTGTGAATTTTGTGGAAAAGTATTCACTATGAATACAAATTTAAGAAGACATATTCGATTACATCATGATGAAAATGTACAACATGTAAAAGATATTTCTCAGATAGAGAGGAATGACACCGGCACACACACACTGAAACAGAAGGTAATAACAACGGTGATAATATTAATTTTTTTTGTGATGATTGTGAAAAACCTATTTCAAAAAAAAATTTGCCTTACCATAAGAGAACAAATGAGCATAAAATTAATTGTTCTAAGAGATTAGATGATGATCATGATGATGATGATGATGATGGTAATTTAAAATGTATAAAATCTTCATTCAACAATCGCAATGTGAATAAAACTGAGCTAATACCTGAGAATTTTCTAGCGGTAATCAGAGAAAAGGTGATAAGAATATTATGTTATATCGGTTATAATCGGTTAGTTTTGTTATTGATCGGTTAACCGATTAATAAAGTTTTGTTATAAATTAAGTATGTAATTTCAATAAATAAAAATGCAAAAATTATTTATTATTTGTAATTTATTAGCAAAAAAAAAAAATTACATAACAAACAAAACAATTCTTGAACTAAAACGAGCAAATAAAAAGGTCATTCATAAATATATATCATTTACTCCCAATTTCACCAAGTTCAGTTAAAACTAACTATTACTTTAACTTCCAGTTAACAATATGTTTTGACAGCTATAACTGATAGTCAACTGAACTTGGTGAAATTTAGTGTTAATAAGAAATAAACTGTGAGATCATTTTATTAATAAATTTTCAATAGTTTAGGGATTTCTTATAAAATAATCTCTTAGAAAAATAATTTTGTTTAAATGTTTAGGATTTAAGCGATTCTTTTCTTAAGTTTTGATAAATCTTGAAATTGAAAGGAATCCATAATACAGATTAGCTAATTTCTCAGTTCTTTTCCTGTATTTCTCTAAACATAAAGGGTGATTTTTTAGGAATTAAGTTTTTCGGGCTAGCAGCACTGGTTGGTAATTGGGTCCAAACAACATATGTGAAAGTGAAAAGTATTCAGTATACTCTGCCATTTCATCATGGAGAAACTCACAAACGAGCAACGACAAAGCGTTGAAATTTATTATCAAAATTCGTGCTCTGTGAGAAATGTCCATCGTGGAAGAAATGTTACCGTCAACAGCGAACGATATCGAGCCATGATACGCGACTTGTTTTAGCCCCAATTGGCTAAGTTGAGCTTGGTTGATATGTGGTTTCAACAAGACGGTGCCACATGCTACACAGCTCGTGAAACAATGGACATATTGAAGGATGAATTTGGTGAGTAGTTTATCTCTCGAAATGGCCCTGTGATCATGTGATTTGACGCCTCTTGACTATTTCTTGTGGAGTTATGTGAAGTCGTTGGTCTATGTGGACAAGCCAAGCACAATTAAAGCCTTACAGCCATATTAATAAAAAGTTCTTATTTTAAGCTTATAGTATGTAATAACTATTAAACGCTTTTTGTCTTACAAACCTCTTATAAAAATTTGTATTTATAAACGTACAATAACAGCTTTTTTACTATTAACTGTTTGCAGCGATTTTCTGTTTAAGTATGGCAACTTTCTTTTTATTTTGCTGCCATGCATGAAACTTCTATTCGGTTCACATGATATTCTATATTTAAATATTTTTTATAATTTTTTTTTTGAATTGTAGAGCTTCAAAATTATTCTTATCAAATAAAACTACATATTATTTTAGTTTCTGAACAAAATGTTGCCGACAGCTATCATAAAGTCTTTTGTTTGAACCTTTTTTAAATACTCGATAAGAAAGTATTCGAATACAAAGTTTGTTTACTTTTTATTAACATTACTATTATTATGATTTGCTTATTTTATTTCTTTTTTAATATTTTTGAACAATAATTTGTTGTTTTAAATACAAAAAAAAAAAAAAACAACTAGTTGCAATAATTTAATAAATAATAAAGAGAATATCTGCATTTGCCCCTTAAAATATTCATTTAAATCATATAAATTTTTTTAAATAATTATCAATATAACTTTAAATAAAAAAAATTAGTAAAATGTATTTAACATGTCCGTTGTAATAAATAAAACATTTTTGTCATTATTTTTCAACATATTTCACAAAAATAATATCATAAAATGCAAACACCTTTTAAAATGTCATTTTATTTTTGGTTTAAAGAAGGGCAAATCCAACAATAAATTTTCTTATGCTAAGTTCACACTTAGGTTTTTAAACGCGTTTAAGCAAAATGTTGATTTAGCTAATCAAAGCCGTTCACATTACATTTGAGATGATTAAGATGACAGATGCTTAAGAAAAAAACACACAAAAAACAACAAACAAATTTATATGTCTTTAAAGTATTAAAAATGGATAAAAATACTTTTATAAAGTTATTAGAAGATTATTTTAATCATTTAAATGATGAAATTGTGAAAATTTATGAATTATTTAAGGAAAAAAATAAAAACATTAAGCAGAAATCTTGGCCGGTTGTACACGATCATGTTGGCTATTCTACATTTGAGGTATGTTCAGTGGATTCTATGTGATTTATGAAGTGATTTAGTTGTAATCATGTCAGTTTGAAGTGATTAACAAATCACTTCAATGTATGGGTAAACATCTCGATTTTGAAGTGATTAGAGCTTAATCATGTTCGAACTGTTTAAACGCGCTTAAGAAGCCAAATGTGAACATACTATTACTTTATGAATGGTTTATTAAAGGTTCAATAGACTATTTTTCGTTTATGAATACAACTTGAGCAATTTTTGCTTAAAAACGGTCAATTAATCATCAATAAGTTTTTATGAATACGGCTGTTAGGATATAACATAACACGTGTTATTCATAGAATACAGGCCGAAATGCTCGAAAAAGTGGTGCAAAATTGGACCTTACGAATGGACTATTTGAACCGGAGCCGCGGGCAACATTTACACGAAGTTATTTTTAAAAAGTAAATGGCAAAGACCAATTTATCGATTCCAATAAAAATTTTGAACATATGATGAAAATTTGAGTGTTTTATTAGATATAAAAAAAACTACGCTTAAAAAATCACCCATTATAAAATCTTCCATTACGTCATTTAATTCCAGTTTTAATTTTAAAAACTTTAAACACTTCTAATTGCTTCGGTTAATGCGGTTAAAAGATTGTTTGTTTTACAATCGAGAGTTTCTTTTATTATGTTAATATGTTAAAATACTACAAAAATTTTAAATTTTGTTACTTCGGTTAATCGGTTAATCGACTGAAATTAACCGGTTTAATCGTTAATCGAAAAAAGCCAATTTTAAATTAACCGATCGGGTAGTAATTAATCGGTTAACCGATTAACGGTTAGCCGAATGAATACCCTAGTAAACACATACAAAAACATGGAAACATTAAATTCAACATGGAATTGTTTGGTGAAAATATATTGATAAAGGAAGATTCATGTACGATTGATGTAAAGTCTCATCAGACTAAAATGATAATTCTTGGAATGTATTCAACAAGAGAACATATTCTTGATATTTACAATGAACAATGTAATGTTATAGTGAAAAAGATGAGTGAATTTCAGGAACGTGATAGTGGTTGGACATTGATTCAAATTACACGTTTAGACCCAGCTAGCACTTTGTATCATAATCTAATCATTTAGGAATCAGCTTAAGGGGCAAAATACCCGTATATGAGCTCATTTTTCAATCATAAATGATACTCTTGTTGTGAGAAAATGGTACCCTACCAAAGAATCACCTGAAAGAATCATTTGTGATACAATTTTCTGATTCCATTTTGATCATTTTTATATTAGTTTTTCTAATCATTATTGAATCGTTTTTGTCTCATTTTTTAATCATAAATTATATAGTTTTTGGTTATATGCATTTTATATAATTTTTTAATTGTCATGTTTTTTAATTTTTCTCCAAAAAAATCAGCACCATTATTGCTTTTGAACCAAACAAAAGTAATTGGTTTTTCGCAAAGAAGAGAACAAACAATTTGCACTAACATTTATGTTCATAAATTGTCCATAATTTATGTGCTTCTTTTTAAGCCAAGCTTTTTATTTCTTTGGCTGACATGAAAGTTTCTATTTTTATTTTTTCCATTTGGCAAAAACAAAAATTCAAAATCATTATTTAAACATATAAATGAATCATATATAAAGCCTTTTTCAATCACTCAAGTGATAAATCAGTTGTTAATCATCAAAACTGATCTGAAAAGAATCATTTGGGTGATTTTTACAAAAAATAATCACTCAAATGCTAGCTGGGGAGGTGAACGTTAACCAATACAAGTGTATTAAAGGTTCACAATATATTCCATTACCACGCAAAAAACAGAGAAAGTTTGCATGTATCAATGTTCAAAATAATGATGAATACTGCTTTAAATGGGCTATAATATCAGCACTATACCCAGTTAATCTAAATAGCAACAGATGTTCATCATATAAAATGAACAGTATTACAGCTGATATTATTATTTTAGAAAACGGACACATTTTAAATTTTAAAAACTTAAACTTCCCGCTTCCAATTAATCAAATTAAAATCTTTGAAGCTAATAACAGTGAAATTAGTATTAATGTGTTTGGATTAGATGATGATATCAATGTAGTCGGTTCATATTATTTTTCTCAACAGGAAAAATCCAATCATAATAACTTGTTGCTGCTTGAAGACGATGAAAAATCACATTATATATGGATTAAAAATATCTTAGGTAAATACATATACATATACATATACGTATACTAATTAATTTTTTCTTTTATATTTGTCTATTTACAGCAGGGATTTCCAAAAATTTTTTGGTTGTGTATTAGTGAGTACCAGAGAGTAAAAAAATTTAGAGAATGCATTTATTTACAGCCGCAGACAAAAAGGATCCACCGTGCACTGGTCGTTTGCCCAGTGATAAGCCTGAATTTCATCCTGAACGAGAAAAGTGTAATTCTCGGCAAAGTCGCTTATCACAATGAATTCATTTTGGGCTAATTTCTCCTTACTTTCCTTCAGAAATTTCGATTGCAGCTCGGATATGAAATGGTGCGCCTTCAGTTCATTCAACTTGAATCCGAATTCCTCGATGAATGCCGGAATCTGCTCTCAAGGGAACATCTGCCGCTGCTAATTACCCACTGTTTAAAATGCACCTCCTGAATTAACAGCTGTTCAAACTTTTCCGCCAAATATTGCTCTAGCTCGTCAATCTTCGGACAATTGTCGCATTTGGACAGATGACAATTTTCCGTGGGGTATGCGCACAACGACTTCGACAGGAAGTCCCTTTATGTTTCAATTTCACCGTGAAATACTTTAAATTTCTTGCATGGAAAGAATCAAGTTCACCGTTGTTTCGCTGAGGGTCCTTGAGCCAAATTTCTTGGTGGGAGTCGCCAATATGCCCTTCTGTCTAACTAATTCTTTGCTTCTTCTCGCGATGTAAAAAGATGTTTGAAACTGTTCAGAAATCTTGCGTATAGACCATGATTGAGGCAGCACAGATAAAATGAGATATTTCTCCGGAAAAGTGGTCGCTAAATTGAATTTTCTTTTCAACTGCTCAATCATTTGTTTGCCGTCATCAACGTCATCTGCTTGACTGCATTCGTTATCAGAGCCTTCATCAAATATTGTCGCGATTGCACTCATAACCTTGCCTTTTTTCTCTTTCCTGTATGTTTCACTTCGCAACTTTCTTTTTCTAATAGGCGTTTCACCTAAAGTGGTAATAGCCTCATTCAAAGGACTCAAAGACATATTGACCATCGGAATGTCTGCCTCACTATCAGATGAAACATTTTGTTCACTTGTCATTTCACTCTCGGATTGTAGCTGCATTTGTTTCAATGCATTTGCTTGTTGAGACAAATCGATTTTACACTTGGGGCAAATGAATTCTGCTTCTTCACCGTATTGTATATTTAATTCATTCATGTATCGCTTCGAAACACCAGTTAATTTTAATACTTTTATCTTTTTCGAACGATGTCCACTCTTGTTAAACGGATTGCAGCAAAATTTATTCATTTTACTTTAAATTGTCTTTACAGCTTCACTCTTTACTTAACAAAAAAAAAAACACTTTAACACTTTCACGTTTAGTATTCAACTGAAATTTGACTCAGAGTGTGTATATATCGGGTGTTTTTTTTACAGGTTTGTTTTTCGAATAGAGATAAAACTGGCATTTTGTGGTCAAATCTGGCAACTCTAATGTCATTTATGTTCAGTTTGGTTTGCCATTTCATCATGAACAGGTTGACAAAAGAACAACGCTTGCAAATCGTGCAAATTTATTTCGAAAATAACGGTTCAGTTCGCGAAGTTTACCGCATGGTCGACATAATCGTCCATCAGAGCAATTAATTCGGTTAACCATGGATCGTTTTCGCACTACGTTTACTCTATGTGATAATACGCATCCGCAGAGACGTCGAACAGTGCGCACCGAAGAAACAATTGCCGCTGTAGAGCAAAGTGTTGAAGAGGACCCGAACGAATCGATTCGCCACCGTGCACAGCAATTGGAGCTTTGTCCATCAACTATATGGAAGATTTTGCGCAAAGATCTTGGCTTGCGACCTTTCAAGATCCAGCTTGTGCAAGAATTAAAGCCGCGAGACCATGCAATGCGTCGTGATTTTGGTGTATGGGCCGAAAATGAGATTGATCTCGATGCTGATTTTCATCGCAAAATTTTGTTCAGTGATGAGGCTCATTTTTGGTTGAATGCCTACGTCAACAAGCAAAATTGCCGCATTTGGAGCGAAGAGAATCCACATGAGACCCTTGAGACGCCATTACATCCACAAAAACTGACTGTTTGGTGTGCTCTATGGGCTGGTGGAGTCATTGGGCCATACTTCTTCCGAAATAATGCTGGAGAGGCAGTTACCGTTAATGGAGACCGGTATAGAGCCATGATAACCGACTATTTTGTTCCCGAATTGGATGGCATGAATGTGGATCAGTTGTGGTTCCAACAAGACGGCGCTACATGCCACACAGCGCACGCCACAATCGATTTATTGAAGGAAACATTCGATAAGCGCATAATTTCGCGGAATGGACCTGTCAATTGGCCACCAAGATCGTGTGATTTGACACCATTAGAATATTTTCTTTGGGGATATGTGAAGTCGCTCGTCTACGCCAACAAACCAGAAACGTTAGGGGAATTGGAAGCCAACATTCGTGGCGTTATTGCCGACAGACGGCCCCATATGCTCGAAAAAGTGGTTGAAAATTGGACCTGTAGAATTGGCTTTATTCGAGCCAGCCGCGGCGGCCACATGCCTGAAATCATATTTAAACATTAATGGCATAAAATTATCCTTCCAATAAAGCCAAATTGATGGTCATTAAAACGATTTTCTTGTGTTTTATTTTAATTAGAAGTTCTATACCACTGAAAAAAACACCCGATATATATATAATCCTTGAAATTCCTATAAGGAACATAGGGCCTCACTCAGAGTGTGTGAAGTATTTATATTTATTTTTTGGTAAAAAATAGGTAAAAAAAATAAGCGATATTTGCTTTTCTTTAATAGGAAAATTTGCGTGAACTACTGGTCATAAAATGTTTTTTAAAGAGGGACTTAGTTGGTTACTGCCAATAAGCCGACCACAGGTCATAAAATGTTTTGCAAATTTTTTAAATTACCAGGTAATAAATATTTCGCCATATTTATGGAAAATCCGTGTTTTATGACTTGTTTCTGCACGTGTCATTTTAGGCGAAATATTTATTACCTGGTAATTTAAAAAATTTACAAAACATTTTATGACCTGTAGCCTAAGTCGGGTTTAGTGTGCCAGTACATGCCACTGCTACTATTTATTATCCATGGATTTATGGCCGATCTTGTGAAGGCAGGCAGACCATATTCAATACACACTCAACTTGGAGCTCTTAAACTGTAAAATAATTTTTAAAATGTATTTTTAACAAGGTGGTCTCTTAAATGCTCTTCTCCTGTCCAAACAAGGAGTCGGGGCCCATTTTTTTTATTGCTGATTCTTAAAGCAAAAATTATGAGGAATCCAAAAAAAAAAAAATTGCCGGAAAATTTAGGAGCTTCTGTGGAAAATCGGAAAATTTAATTTTCATGGGAAAATTTAAAGGTAAATTTCTAAGAAAAATTAGGAAAATTTTATTTTTCAATTAAAGCCTGATTCAATACCTTTCCAACGAGCTATCACTCGTTGCGATCGCTTTAGTAGTTTTTTTTTAAAACAACTTTCAATGAGGTCCCTTATGAAGAATTCTTCAATTTTGTCACATGACAGTGGTGTACACAACCACTAAACCAGTCACTATGAAAAAAAAAATATGTAGGTACATTATTTTTTGCAAGGCAATCGATTGAGACTATTAAATTAAAATCGGAGAGGGGTCGTCCAAAAGGTGATCGCTTTCATATGGAATTGCTCTATAATAAAAAAAATACATTTGGTTTTATTTATAAAAAAATTTGTTTATTTATTTATTTTTTTAAATATTTATAATACAGGTTCGCTATAATACAAATTAAGGGGAATGGGTTTAAAACAAAACCTTTTTTACCCTAGTTAATCCCTGGATTTGCGTTCTACAAATCGTACAGTTCGTTGAAACGAACGCTTTACGCGTGTTAAACTTATATTAAAACCACAAACACTTTGCGCGTGTTAAACTTTCAGAAAACTTTAGTTATTTTTTAATTAAACGCTATATTTTTTAAACTTCAAAGAATTAGTTTAGTTTAGTTTATTTATTTATTCCAATTCTATACACAAGACTTAAAGCCTCTTATTGCAGTATAAAACATTGTTTTAGCAGAAACATTAAAAATAAAAATTGTTATTTGTAAATGATAAAATTTGAAAACAAAAGAAAAAATTTAAAAGAGAAAAAAAATTATTAAATAATAAATTAAATTGAAAATTAACAAAATGATAATATTAAAAATCATAACACAAAAAAAAAAAAAAAATTTAACACGCAAAAAAATTTAGAATGCTTTTTTTAAAGCTCAGTGCGTTACTAATTATTTGTATATTATGCGGGAGTAGATTCCAAAGACGGATTGAATTAAGGAAAAATTGCCAATCAGATGTTAAACTTTGGCGTCTAAACAATAAAATTATTTTACCTCTATTAGAGCTAGATATGGTAAGGCGGCTATACAGATGTTGTGCTTGTTGAGTAAACACGATTTTGTGCCATAATATCAGTACTCTTGTTTTGAGAAGGTCATCAAACCGAATACCATAAAGTTTTACCGTAAAAGGAGAAACAGAATTAAACCTTTTTACGCCATATACGTATCGTACAATACATTTAAAGACTGAGTTTAATTTTCTTTCACTTGCGGCTTCACATTTGGCAAATAATTCGCATCCATACATCAGAATTGGCAATAAATAGGTTTTTGCAAGAAGTATTCTTATTTTGATAGGTGTACAATACTCAGTTTGCCAGAGAGTTCTAAGCATGGAATACGTACGGCCACATGCATAATTAATATGGTTGCACCATGTCAGGTTCTTATTAAAAATAATACCAAGATTTTTTGCTGTATTTACCCTTTCAATACGTTCATTACTAAGAAAAATATCAGGTACATATATGATCGGTTATAGTAGTTCGTTTTTGGATAACAAGATAATTAGATTTTTTTGGGTTTATACTAAGACCATTAGCAGTAGCCCATTCATAAATATGTTTTAACTCAGTATTCAGATTTAAGACACATTGTTCAATTTCAGATGTATCACAGCTGATGTAAATCTGAACATCGTCAGCATACATTCTGACTTTGCAGTGTGTAAGTTGACTCGGAAGGTCATCAGCATAAAGCGAAAATTGATGGGGCCCAATAATTGACCCCTGCGGTACACCCCTCGCTACAGGTAGAAGTTTTGATTTATTGTTACCACTTTGAACATACTGATGCCTGTTGGTAAGATATGTTGATATCAGACGTGTAGCAGCCGCAGAAAACATAAACATGTGTTGTAGTTTGTAACATAGGACGTTATAATCGACTGTATCGAAGGCTTTTGAATGGTCCAAAAGTACTAAGATATTTGTTTTCCGTTCATCTATACCACTTCTTATATCTTCCGCAACATCTACAAGTGCAGTTATACAACTGTGTTTTTTCCGAAACCCAGATTGTTTATCATTAAGCAGATTATGATCATTAACGTTAAGCGATATCTGATTGTGAATTATCCTCTCAAATATTTTCGACATAAAGGGTAAAATGGCAATTGGCTTATATTCTGTTTTAGTTTTGGGTATTGGTATTATTTTAGATTTTTTCCAATTTGAGGGAAAATGACTGGTGGTAATTATGGTGTTAAATACATGTGTAACAAAGGGCAATATTCTTGGGAGAATTATTTTAAAAAATCTTGGGTGGATTTCGTCCACGCCAACTGCATTTGATTTAACTGACATACAGCTTCTTATAACGTCAAACTGGTCTACGCAATCAAAAGAGAAGTTATAATGGGGTTGACGATTGTCATGGTTGTGATTGTAAAAATCAATATCAGAAAAAAAAAATGAGTTATTTTTAAAATAAACACTGTATTCTTTTAAACCTTAAACGCTTTGCGTGTGTTAAACTGATATTAAGCAGAGTTGCCGGAGTTTTTTAATGATCGATTTGAATTTCCGCTTCGACTAAAACCGATTTAGGGATCCTGTTTAAGACTCCCTGATTTCGATCTCCGATTTAGATCCCAGATTTAGATCCCCGATTTTAAAAATAACTTCTACAACACTTGTATTTTTTCTTATCTATAACAAAAACCGCAAAAATGACCAGACAAATATACAAAATAAAAGTGGGCGGAGCTTAAATATTCCACGCCCATTGGTCCCAAGTTTTGTATGGAAATCGTGGATTCAACCAGTCCAAAACATACTACTAAAAAACCTTAGCTAATAATTCAAAACCCAGCTATGCTTTTCCTTCTACTATCATAAGCTTTCAGATTTTGAGGTCTCAATTGGTTCCAGATTTTAGTGCTGCACTGTGTTATTTTATTTTCTTATCAATATATATTAATTATATATATTTTATTAGGAACCTCAAAAATATAGTTGTGGACTGGGGCCAAATTACCGCAATCGATATCGATCGAAATTACAATACAATATAAATCGGAATTTCGATCGATAGCGAATGCTGTAATTTTGCCCCTGGTGCTGTCACATCATAACACAAACCACAAAAAACGATGATGTCAAAACGTAGTATTTTTCGTTCGTCCTTTTAAACGTAGTATTTAATTAAGTAGTTTTACACTTTCAAAGCATTTTTCGTACGTAGTAAATACTTGAAGTAAGTCCTTTTAAGACGTTCGTAGTTTTATACGTACGCAGTCTTATACGAAAGAAGTAATTTACGCAAGTATTTTTATATGTACGTAGTTTTCGTACCCAGTAAAAAATTTGATTCAAAAGGAGCAGGTTTTATGTATGAATTCATACCTCAAATCGCTTCAAACCTGCTGATGGGATGCCTGATTTTTGTATGGTGTGTTCCCGCTTTGGAGGACTATTTTCTGCTGACAATAAGCGCTTCTTTTGCAAACAAAGCACTCCTAAAGTGCTTTTTAAGGGCTAACTATATTAACGTATTCATTAATGTTCTGCTTTTACTTGTTTAAATGGCTTTTTTCAATAATTTTCGTAAACCATAATATATTTTTATTTTTGTCGCTTTTAACCCTTCTTCGCTGTCAGCATTAACATAGCAACTTTTTTGTATATTTAATTCTATATTATTTACTGCTCTATAAAAGCTCTTTTATTGACGCCCTCGATTATGCGCTTTTTCTCTTAAGTGCTTCAAAAAACCCAAATTTTTACTGGGTAGTGTTTAACGTACGTAATTTCATACGAACCTAGAAAATACTTGAAGTACGTCCTCTTAGACGTACGTTGTTTTATACGTTCGCAGTTTTATACGAATGTAGTATTTTACGTAAGTAGTTTTATATGTACGTAGTATTTAACGTACTAATTGCATACAAACGTAGTATTTAACGTACGAAGTTTCATACATACGTAGTTAATACTTGAAGTACGTCCTTTTAGACCTACGTAGTTTTTTTTTACTGAGGACGAGTATTTGTGTGTCTTGTAGCATATATGGGATTTCGGTGACATATTAATATCGGCTTACATTTAAAGAAGCAAAAAAATCAAACTTAAACTTTTTTATTCAAATAAACAAAAGGTTTTTAAGTGTTGGTTATTTATTAATTTTTTTATCACAATCACAGCAACTCTGTTAAAAATTTCAGCAACACTGTTGGCCATTTGAGTTTTCCATTGTCAATTCAGTAATTCAAAATAATCAAAAAAGTCCAAGTTTTTAGCTATCGAATCAAAAAGTTTGTTTCAAGCAAATCGGCTAAATAGTTTATGTCAATATTTATTACAGTGTTCGAAAATAAACACTAGATATCGCTCCTTAGTGTTCGGTTCGGTAGATTTATGGAAAACACAAACGCTAAAAGTGATTGTGAAGTTAATCATTAAAAAAAAAATAACGTTTCTCTGTTTGTGATCTTCGAACACAAAAATAATACTGTTCGTTGACAACTCAACCAAAAGATGAGAACATTTAATTTCGTTCGGTTTTTTAAAAAAAACCACAAACTTCATTGTGCTGGGTTCGGCTCATTAATGTTTGTCGCTTTTGGCTGGTAAAAAAAAAATCAAATATTTTTTACAAAAATAAAATACCCATATGAAAAAAAAACAAAAACCCAGCAAAACAATTTTACACAAACAAAACATATACACAATATAAACACAAGCTGTTCGTGCTGCGGTCGTTGCTAAAATTTTTTGTTTGTTCATTTCTTTGTCAATGTAAAAAAAGAAACATTTTAGTACACTAAAACATAATGTTTGTCTACAGTATCAATACAATTGCTCCGTTTTTTAACGAAGAACAGAACACTATATAATGTTCGGTACTTTCTTGAAAATAGTTACGAACGGTATTTAGTGTTGTGTATGTCTACACAAACACTAAAAACATAAAAACATAGATGTCGTTCCTGGGTGTGTGAGCCGAACGTTAAATAATGTCCTGTTTTCGAACTCTGATTTTTTCAATTCTAAGTCACTATTTAAGACTACAGAAACCCTATTCCACTGCAATAAAATTTACAGAACAACAAAAGCAATATTAAACAGTCCAGTTGATTTTCATTATTTTGCTATTATTTTAGTCATTAAATTGTTATTGATAATAATTTTAGCAATTAATTTTAGATTCTTTATGACACAGACTGCTGTGCTCAGCAGCAGTTAAAGTTATCAAAAAAAGAAAATCTGTTAAATTTCGTTAGGCTCGTAATTTTTTAGGCTGCCCATTTCAGCGTTAAGAAATTAATTAATTTTAATTATTAATGCTACTTTATTACAATACTTTAAATAACTTTGAAGTTTTCTTTTCCACTCAAATTGCCAGACATTTTTAATTGGAAAATGAAAATTTTATTAGTAAGAATACTTTAAAGTGACAACTGTTAGATTCTAGAATCTAAAATGATCCCCAATATAAATCTATAAATCTCTTATTAATGTTGATATCAAGATAAAAATCGGTTACAATAACTAAAACAACAACAACTTCTTGAGCAGATTCTTTTTCAATAAAAAAAATGGCTTTTGCCCAAATTTCACATTAAATAGTGTTTAGTTGTGAATGCATTTATATTTTCACAATCACACTCAAGTTCGTCGAACTCAAAATGCGGTAATATTTGCGATTTACCAAGTCATCGAGGTGAAAACAAGGCTTTATCGCTAAGAATGAAAGCATTCTCAGATTGATTAACATTTATCCATCAAACGAATTGTATGCTTTGGTTTGCATCCAGATAACATCCGCCAACTTTGCTTTTTCTTTATTTTACGTTATCTGATGGTCATTGGGTACAGGAGGTTGAGTTAAGTTAGGGGTAGGTGGAGGGTCCTACTGACTAGCAGTGTTTATAGTGCATTATCACCACCAAACCCTTGATATTTAAATAGAATATACATCCAGTTTATTCTAACTGCGACTTACATCTAGTTATACTATTCTACTGTAGAACACTGACTTAAGGCTCGATTAGCCGGTAGTTAGAGTAACGTTGCAAACCAGCCGCTTCATTTTTTTGTATGTAAAGAAATTAGAACGATTATAAGCTGCGTTCGAGAACACAAAAGTTTTTACTATTTTTTACTGAACTTTACTGCATTTTACGAAATTGCGTTCGAGTACACAAAATGCAGTAAATGAGAACACAAATTGAGAGCGAAAAGTGACAGTTCTTGTCTGAGTATTTACAAATTTTTACTGCAGAAATTTTTGCAGTAAAATTTTGTAAAACAAAAAAACATATGTTTCAAAAAGGTAAACAAACAAAAGTAACAAACAAAATGCTTACAAATTGTGAAAAAATTGTTAAATAAACGAAAAGTTGATATAAAAATTAAACAAAAACAAAATGTGAATAAATATTAATTAATTTAACTTGTTTGTGAATCATTTACTTGGCTAAATAAAAACATTTGAAACTTATTTTGTGATGTTAATTTTTGAGAGTTGTAAAAGTGCTAAGTACTTGGGTACTTAAGTAATCAATAGCAAAGAATTATTCATGTTCTTTTAATAAATTAACCCGCCACAAGGCCGTTATACACTATCCCACAAAGTCTTTAGTAATTTACGAAAATGCAACCCTGTCATGATAAGTTGTTATTGTTTTTTAAAAATGTTCAAAGAATAATTAGATCAGGGAAGCATTTTTGAAAAATACGTTAGACTTTGTGGGATAGTGTGTAACAGCCTTTAGTAACATCAAATAAAATAAAAAACAAACAAATATGAAAGATTACATAAAACAATTTGTTTGTATTTTCCAAAAATGTTTGTGTTATAAAAAGTATTTAATCGAGGGAGTACCGATAAGAAAACGAGTTAAGTAGTCAAAAGTGTTAACATTTTTCAACACTTCAATTATTTGGCATCAGCTGTTGCCTTTATTTTACGAATTTTTACAAAATTTGCGTTCGCGTACTTTTTTGGACAACAGCTTTTTGTGAGAGCAAATTTTACAATTATCTCATTTACTGCATTTTACTGTAAAAGTACTCAAACGCACCTATAGTTAGCAGTATGAAATAGATTGGTCTTACTCTTTTACGGTTAGGTTAAATTACTGTTACTCCCGGCTAACTGAGCCTTAAGGTTTAAGCATAAGACGTTTCTGAGGTTTACAACCACAAATAATATGGTCGCAGAGTAGAGTCTTCGATAACATATTTATAACACAGAAAAAATGCAAAACCAACTTCAATTAATGTATTTGTAAGAAATTTGTACTATTAATTAAATTCTTTACTGATTTTCCGCCTTCAAATAAACACACAAACATTATAATTTTGGTTTTCAATTAAGGCAAATTAATTGGAACAATTACAAAAATTGTTTAAAACAGCATTATTGAATTAATTGAAAAAATTTTGGTGAAAAATTTTTCTGTGAAGATAACGAAGGGACAGCGAATTCATCTGCTGGTGGTGTCGGAACTACAACAATCCAACAACAACAGAAACAACATAGGGGTTTTTGCATTGCATTGTTAGTGTTTAAGGCTCGAAATGTCAACCATTCTTAGCAAAACACTGGCAAATACAAAACAAATAGGTTCGAACAGTCAAAATAGGATAGCGTTTCGAAACCACCTGTACTTGAATTTGCCTTAATTTACGTAACACAGTGCAACACGAAAAAAAATAACCATAAACGGACAACTCTACGTGATAAAAGACAAAAAAAAAGACCCGTGTCTCCCAGTTTTGCCTAAATTCATGCACTTTTTTTATGGGACCCCAAAGATTTGCGGCCTCGGTGTCATTTTTGCAAAAAAGTGATAATTTTCTCAGGCTCATATCTTGTACCGTTTAGGTAGCTTCAGGGGAAAAAGGTACAACATATCGGGCAATTTTTTACTTTTGCGGCTACCTTAACGGTGCTAAGAATCATTCCTAGGAAGTTCATATGTTCTAAAAAGTTTTTAACTAAGGTACATTTTTGTAGTTGATTGTTTCCTTGAATTTTTAACGGTTTGCTATCTATGGACCTGAACAGGGGAAAAAAGGTAAAAAATGGAATTTTTAAAAAATTTTTGCGATTTTGATCTTGTTCTTTATGGCCAGAGCTGCAACTTTGTATCAGAGGGTAAATCAAAATTCCGAATGGTTTGCAAAAATGTTTGGGGGCCCATAAACAGAAAGTGCATGTCTTTGGGCAAAACTGGGAGACACGGGTCTTTTTTTTTGGTCTTTTATCACGTAGAGTTGTCCGTATATGGTAATTTTTCCATGACTTAAAAAATTACACACAGTGTAATCATTCTACTTTTATGTATTTATTTAAATAATTAAAACAAATAGAAAATGGGGAATTTTCGCTTCCTATTTTGCTCTTTAAAGATTTAAATAATATTTTTTTAATGACTTTCGTCATTGGATTGATTTCACTTTTTAACTCATTGATGCCATTCGTAACAACATTGATGTAACAATTCTGATGTTACGGCATCGTCAATATGAAGATGCATTTTTCTAAGAGTGTAATTCTGATGAATTTAAGCGAGTTTTCCCTTCATCTTTCGATTTAAAGGACCAAAGACATATGCAACTAAAAAAACGCATTTAAGTCTGGGTTCACACTATAAAAGTTTTCTTTCAGAAAGTTTGAGTTTATGGGTGAGAGGGGAGAGAAGAATAGCCTGTTCTCTTCCCCTCTCACCTATAACGTCAGACTTTCTGAAAGAAAACTTTCATTGTGTAAACCCAGACTAAGCAACAAAAACTGTATTAAATAAAAATTTATTAAGTGAAATAAAAAAAAAATTGTCCTCGAGCTCGAAAAAACTTTTTATTTTAATTAAAAAAAGGTCAAAAAAATTTAAATTTAATTTAATAAATAAAGTTAAACTTAAAAGAAAAACACAATCCCCCGTATTTATAAACGGTTATTAAATTTAACAAACGTTTATTAAGAAAAATTTTCAAAGAAAATTTGTTTTGTAAACCTTTTTTAAATTTAACTTATTTTTATGCATACAGGCAAACTTTAATATTAAAAAGCAGCCGACAGTTGGGCATAAAATAAATTATAAAATTTTTTGTACACGGCATTGTTTTTTTTTTTTTTTTTTTTTTTTTTTTTTTTTTTTTTTTTTGTACAGTATTTTATAGCGAAATATTCACGTAGCCACATGAATATGTGTTTGTAGATACATTTCCTTTTTCCCACCTGTCCTCTCTTAATAAAAATAATAAAATCCAAAAAAGACTCCATAAACACAGCATTGCACACACACACACATACAGCGATTTTCATGAAGACAGTGGCCCAGTGGCGTTTTAAATGTTGTTGATTATGTGAAAATAATTTTAAATTTTTTATGGAAAAAAATCTTTTGTTTGCTTTAAAATTTTATGTAAATATTTGTTTTCTCTTTGTTTTTAATTCATTTTTGCAATAATAAACATGCAACTAGATAAATTTTAAATGAGATTATTTAAGCTGAAATAAAACTTAGAATTTTGTGTTTCCCAAAATATATTTATTAATAAATTAATTGGAAAATTCAGATGGCTTTATTTTTTAGGGTAAAATGCAGTGTTCCCGGAATCCAAATTTAATTTTTCACAGAGCCTTAAAGCATGAAAATGATCCAAAGCTTTATAAATTATACAAAAAAAATTTTGTGTTTGATAGCTATTATTTACGAATATATACAGGGTGGTGCAGAATGACCTGTATAGTTTAAGCTGTTAATAACTGAGTCGAGACCAGAAAATTTGACATAAAAATTTGTCGTAGAAAGCCGTCGTGAAATAAAACAAATTTTATTTTGAGAACGTTTTTCTTATGTTCTCACATATGTCTATATACTTATTCGCCCAACAATGCTACCATACTTTCATTCTATTTCATACATTTTGGAAACAATAAAATGTGAGAGAATTTAAATAGTGAAATAGGGCGTTTGGCGAATATGTATCCTAAGAGGTCATTGAGGTACCTGCAGCATGTGTTGTGGCTTCATCTTGTTGAAACCACAACGCTTTACACAGCTGGCTTAACAACATTTTTAAACAACGTCCGAGGAGCAACTCTGTTGTCCATCAATTACAATAAAAAAAATGTATCTGATAATTTATTCCCACACAGTTCGAAAATGGCAAAACAAAAAGGAGCGTTATTACGGGTTTAAAATTGGGAAAGAGGGATTCACCAAGACAGTTTTTAATCTCAAAAACTTTTGACCAAAAGCTTTCAACGTCCAAATTGTCAAAACATGAAAAGAATATCCAAACGTTTGGTTTTAAATTTACGGAGTGAAATACTTTACGTTTGATTTACAAATTTTAATAAAGAGAGATAGATACTGAGAGAATATTATTCAGGGGTCTGCTGGAAATCGAAAACGGAAAACGCAAAAATAACTTTATTACAGAAATCTTATTACAAAAAGACTTTTAAAATTTTTGCGTTTTCGATTTCCACACCACTTATTACGTATTTACTAGCCCGTTACACATGTTTGTTGCCTTATGTTGTATTCCCCCCTTTGCTAACAGAAGAACTCCTAATTATAAGACACCAGCAGCATACCCGATATGGTTTTCGTAATCATTCTGCTTTGAAAATTGTATGTATTTAATTAAATAATTTTACCAAATAGAACATGGGAATTTTTGCTTTTTATTTTATTTTTTTTAACATGAAAATAATCTATACAAAAAAAGCAAATCGTTTCTGACCTACTTGTGTAGTGTTGTTGTTGCTACAACAAACTTTTATAAACACCCACGTATGCACGCATATATAATGCAATGCTAAATTTTTAAGAACGACTCGTACTTAAAGTAAGAGGAAAAAACTCAAATAAAGTACGAGTTTTTTTTTATCAAATTATCTCCAAAATTGCGATCTTATCTTAACCGGAGGGACGGACATCGTCAAATCTATTCAAAAAGTGATTTTCAGTCAATCGGTATACTAAGAGGTGGGTCTGGGAACAATATTTTAAAGATCACAAACGCAAACTACCCTTTACCTATAGCCGTGTGTGATTTTCTATAGTTTGTAATTAAAATAAAATAAAAACGCGAGGATCATAGTTGATGGAGCTATGTATGTTGCTATTCAGGGGTGTTCTGGAAATCAAAAACGCAAAACGCAAGAGTTTTCAACGTCGGGTTTTAATAAGATTTCCGTGATAAATATTATACAAATATTTCGCTATGAAACACAATTTTATAACACAAATTATAAAAATTAAATTAGAAGTGTATTAAAAACAACTTTTAAATTCTTGCGTTTTCGATTTCCAGAACACCCCTGTACCCCAATTCTGTAACTTTTTTATTTTAACTACCGATATCGTTAAGTAACGAGAAATCTCTGTAACTTTAACGAATTTGTTATTCTCTATTTTAAATAAACAAATATTTTTGTTTAAAAATATTAACGACAAATATCAGTAAAAATATAAGAACGTCAAAGTTAAAATTTTTAAAATTAATAAAAAATTAATTTGCTTGTAAAAAACTTATTTTAACAAAACATGAATGAAAAAGTGTAAATATTGATTGAATTTCTAAACAAATATGTTGGTTTAAAATCTTTTTATACATAGGGAAAAAGTTCGAGGTGCCTTAACCACTCTAGCACAACATTCTGCTCTTACTTTTTATACCCACACTACTGTATCTGAAGAGGATATTATGTGTTTGTGCAAATGTGTGTAACACATTTAAATATAGATTCTGGACCCACCTTTTAGTATAACGATTGACTCAAAATCAATTTCAGAATCCATCTAACGAGGTCCGTCCTTCTATCAGGCTGGCTGGTTGTCTATCCAAGATAACCTTGTGCGCAAATTACAGGTCGAATTTCGGAAATAATTTAATAAAATTTGGAACATATGATTTTAATGCCACAAGGTCGAAGCCTTTTAAAAAGCGGAGAAGCGGTTATTTATTTTTCATAGCCCACATGCAAACTTCTTTCCGGAATAAGGTTTTTTTGCCCATTAACCATCTTGTTTTATAGACATTTTGGTTTAATTAGGTCCAAAAATATTTTGTTGCAACCTGCATAAATCAGCAATATTAGAATCCGTCCATATTTGACCACAGCTCCCATACGAATACACTTAAAATAAGTTACCTTAATAATAGCTTCTATGTTATCTCATAGTATTTATCATAGTTATAGTAGTAGATATTTAGATAATATTTGGTACAAAAATCTCTTATGTGAATCTTAACCTCACAACATACTCTTTTTGCGGAAACATGATCGCCCAAATACTGTTATGTAGGGTCGGGCTTTATCGACTATACTTTTTTCCTTTTTTTGTGTAAAAAATTGGCTTCTTTACTCTATATTTTTAATCTTTTAACAGTATATTTATTATCGTTATTATTTAACAACAACTTTTTTTGTATCGTTAGCTACCGACATTGTTTGCCGATAAAAATTGTTAAAATTTCATTACAGAATAGTTCTTAACGACAATTATCGTTAGCTAACGAATTTTGACTACTTAACGACAATTTTTTGTCGTTAAAAAGTTACAGAATTTCAGTACTGATTGACTTATCTATCTCTCTATCTCTGGACGATACACTGAAAACATATTTTTTCTTATGGCCACAGCTTAGAAAACTATTTTTAACGGCAAACATTGAAATATGTTATGGTTACTTTAATCATAATTATGTTACGGGCAACCATATTACGATTGAATACTCTAGAGATTTTGGTAGACTTTTATTTTAAGTAAACAATATAGCTGGTTCTACTGGATAGTAATTAAATCTAAATAAAGTTAATTTTCATAAAAACTTAAAGCGTATTTAAATACAGATTGATTTTTGTGAGTTTTATTTTAAAAGTCTTATTGAAATAAGATAAAAGTATGGTAGCACTACTAAATACAAAAAAATATCATAAAAAAGTATAATTATTTACAAGGTGGTCTCAAAAAACAGCTGATTGTTATTGCTTTGCCTCTTGTTGTTGTATTGTCGTGATATTGAGGCCACCTTGCTAAAATATTACAATAGAAACTTAAGTTTAAAGTATTCCAATTCAATTTCAAAAATCTAATTTAAATACACCTTTTAAGATATTTATCATTTGCTTCAAATAAATACAAAATTTTACTATATTCTGGCTTATATTCACATAGAAAATCACGCTAATAAAAACTCTTTTTTTTTGCATCAAACTCTACTCAGTTTACATGCTAGATAAAATTAATGTTTTGGCAAAATTCAATTAACTGATCTCACAAGTTCTAGGTTTTAAGATAATCAGCCTTCTTATGATTACAAAAATTATAATTCCCTTCAGCATACTTTTGCAATTTAAAGTCGCCAAACTTCTTGCGATTGCTATTAATGATTTACATATTACAGAATTCAAGTTAGAATCACAAATGTTAAGCGTTTGGTGATGTTCAACTATAATATAAACGCACTACTAGAATAAGGATAAATATAGTAAATTTATATAAAGGTTAAATGCACTTGTATACTCTTTTTTATATAAAACTTTTATTTGGCGATTTTTGGCGAATTTTTTTTACCAAAAATCTAAGAAAATAATTTTTTGGCGATTTTTGGCGAATTTTTTTTACCAAAAATCTAAGAAAATAATTTTTTGGCGATTTTTTGCGAATTTCGGTATACTATTTGGCGATGAAGGTGAAAAAAAATCTGACAACCCTGAGAGAGAGAGGGAGCTTTTGATTGTATAACCCAGCGGGGAAATGTAATCAATAGAAATCGAGAAAGTAATACATACCTATCTTGTATAATTTTTGATTCCAGAATTCATTATTCTTAACACAGACCATGTCCTAGGATTGTAATAAATTATTTTAATGTATCCTGCGAACGAATGAAATAATTCATTCTTGATAACAAAAATTAGTAAACGACATAAAAACAGCAAGAAATAACGGATTTTTATTAAGAAAATATGTAATAGGAAAACACGAATAATACTCACGAACGGAAACCATTCATTCCATGTTCTGCAAATGTGGGAATATACGTGGTAATCAATTCATAATTATTTTGTCTGATAAAATTACCTTCTCGATTCCAACAAATGCATTACTATTCTTTCGGAAATAATACACTATTTTTTAAATTATTTATGTAATCAATTCCTCATTTTCCCGCTGGGAAGTGTATTGACGTAGCGCAAGCAATCTTTTGTTGTCCCAGCTTTCGTGCCTAGAAATTACAAATGTGACCGTCACTTACATATGTAAAGTACCTGAAGATAACAAAGGTAAAGTACTTTGCAGAAATAACATCAAAGAAAGAGAATAGCAAAACAGAGAGAGGATGTTGTAGTTTACGTGTACCTTCAGCAATTCTCAGCAACATCTTCACAGAAAAAATTCTCCCACATTTTTCACCAATTAAAGCATTAATCAAAAATATAATCAGTTTTAATTAAAATTTTAATCAACTGAATTAAACATTTAATTAAGTGTATTAAACGTTTAATTAATACTATTAACTGGTTTAATTGAAACTATTAATTTGTTTACTGGTGCAAATTTTATTAATTTTTTAATTAATATCACAAATCTTTTAATTGAAATCAATTTTTATTTTTTTCTGTGTTGTTTTCCATCACTGCTTTAGATGCAATAACAGCAGTGTTATTAAGTCCGGGACAGAATATTAGATTATGTATAATACTGATTTCACAAAGGCGTATCACCTGTACTCAGGGTTCCTCTATTAATTAACATACGATCTGTTAAAATGTGACTAGAGGCTTCTGATTGCAGGGCTATGCAGTCTATCCTGCAATAATAGTGCAACAAAAATGTCTCCTCTCAGTATGCGACATTTAACGGCGTAAAAATGTATTATTAATTGTATTTTAAATTCTTCAGTTTCAAAAATATTCCAGTTATTCAAACGTTGGCATTTAAAAATAATTCAATGTAAATTTTCTTAAATCACGTGATAGATTTGGGGCTTACCGAAGCATTTGTCAATAAGTTTTTAATTTGTGACATTTAGCAGCTGTATGTATTCCCTTATCATGGTTTTAACCTGGTTGTTTGATTTGCTTGGAGAGAAATTAAAGTGACGAATGACAGTGAAATAACTGAATTTTTGTAAACACGTGAATTTTGATCAAATATTTATGAGAAACTTTAAAAGAGGATAGTAAGTAAGGAAAGTAATGTTGCAGGTTTGAGTTCAGTTAATCGGCCAATTGTTTTTTTTCTCAGTCGGATTCTTTTAAATTCCGTCGTGGTTATGCTTTATTTTATTTTTTATTTTATGATTATTTTATAAATTTTTAAATAAAAATTTTTTAACAAATAGAAACTTGGAATTATCTCCTTTTGTAGGTTACTTTATATTATATTCAACATTTTTGATTTTTCGAATTTATTCTATGAGTTACATTTCAGTTATGTATTTTATAAAGCTTTTTTGTAATAGTTCGAAAAATCAAAAATGTTGAATAAAAATTTTTTATTTAAAGTGTCAGCTGATAGAAATATACTATTGTGAATAAACCCAATTAGTAAAATTCACAATAGTGCTTTTCTTAATCGATTGTGCGCCATAATGCCAAAAAAAAATTTGTTCGATCAGCTATTTCGATTAGTTTAAAATAGAATTTATTTCACAACAGGTACCTTTGTGTTGAAACTGTGTAGACTTTGTTCGCACACTTTTACTAATCACTGTATAAAACTGTTTACTTTTACTTTTTCTTTGTTTCTATGTCTATTTGTGTTTGTGTCTGTGGGAGGAAACAGGAAAATTCGTGTTAAATATTTATTTGTTTTTCATTTATTTGTATTAAAATGCTTTTTATTTGCATGTGTTGAACAAGACTTATATTTCAAAAATCCAGCCTTTTTGTGGATTATATTTCAACATAAATTCACGCACTCGCTCACAAGCAAAAGGATTCAACCAAAAAATAAATAATTTATCTGTAGAATTTCATGAAACAGTGTTTTTTAATCACAAAAAATGGAACTTAAACGTGGCAAATAAATGAAGGAAAAAACAAATGCTTTAATAACAAGTAAGAAAGTAAAGTGGGTCAAACCCGACCGTATGCAATCCTATATGAAATTCTCTACCCACAAAAAAAAAAAAAAAATTATGTTTTAAGGTTAAGCTGCATGTTTAAGCTCTTTTTGGCGAATTTAGATAACTTCATCAATATGAGATTTGTTTGCCTTAATGTGATTTTAGGATGAGGTTCATACGGGACATATGGTTAATTTTTGGCCTGCCAACACAACACTTTGGCGAGAGAAATTTTAGCTTAAAAGTTATTTTCGCTAATATGGATGTCAATGCTAAAATGTACAGAGAGAGGTTAATATTTATAGGGAGTTTATGATATTAAAAGCTATTTTCGAGAGTATTATTTGTACGGTCGAATATAGATCGATTCCAATAAAATTTCGTTAGATGTTTCAGATTGCAATCAAATAAGTTTAAACCATATTTAATCTAACTACCAACATCATATTGTTTAATAGGCACAAAGACTCAATTCCGGAAAAAAGCTTAAATGGGGGCAATATGACTGGTAGATAGATTCTCGCCATTTTTAATAGGCTCGGTCCATTTGCCAATTCGAATCTGTGTACCAAATTCCATAAAATTATCTCCAAAATGTTTGTTCATTGCGAACAAGGTCTACATGGACAGCCTGCCAGCTGGACGAATGGACATCGTCAGATCGATTCGTAAAAGCGTGTAGTGCTTCTGTGTCATTCGGTACACTAAAAAGTGAGTCTAAAAGTAACAAACATTACCACAAACGCATAATACCCTCTCCACTATTGTGGTTTGGGTATAAAATTGAAATGATTAAAGGAAAATTATCAGCCACGTTTTTTAATCACTTCATTTAAATTTGTACATGTTTTTCGAATGTGTGTGTGTTTCGCCAGTTGTGTTTAAAAGTTTAGTTTGTTTCTTTTTTGGGTTTTGTGATGTTTTTTTTTTGTGCCAGATTAAGAATTCTGTTTATATGTATTCATATTAGGGATGCCAAACGGGAAATCCCGAATCCCGAACTCCCGGGATTTTTCGGGACTGACAAATCCCGAATCCCGGGATTTATTTTTATGAATCCCGGGATTTTTCAATTTAACAACTTTTGTGTATCAAAAGTTTTTATATATGTATAAAAATATTCGTTTAATTGAATTTTTATACTTTCTAATTATTCATTGTTTTATGGTCGTTTTCTCATTACGCGATTATCCTTTTTCCAACGAAAAACTGCACATTAAAGAAATTTGGTTTTCTTATTGTCTCATTTGTTTTCTATTCTGTCGCAAAGATAACCAGCACTCATCTGCCAATTACACTATGCCACAAAAAAATGAACCTCAGAAATGAGATATTGTCTAAGCTAAATTGGTGCTGCTGAACACGAATATGGCATTTATTTATTTTCCCATGAACCGTTTTCGAGATATACGCGAAAATAGTGTTTTTCAGCAATTGTTTAAGGTATTTCGAAAAATCTCGAGAACAGTTAAACTGAATTGTACAAGATTTAACATTTTGAATAGATATCTCTCCCCGTGTGGGTCGGATAAAGATTTACTGAGCTACAGGACCTTAAAGTTGAAAAAATGTGATTTTTTTAATTTTTTCCAAATTCACATTTTTAATTCGCTCCAGTAATGCAATAAAAAAAAAATTTTTTTTTAACATGTATCTTAAATAATATTTTGTTTTAAACGTAGTAAGCGTAAAATTTGTATCGTCGCACAAAAAATTAAGAAATAACGACATAAAAATTTGTATATAAGATGAATTGTTTTGTTAAGTTTTCTTTTTTATAAATAAAAAAATATATATATTTTAACTTTTGTTTATAAGAAAAAGTTGTAAAAGAATTGTTCTGTTAATTTTTCTTTTTTAAAAATTCAAAAATAAATAAAATTTAGTTAATTTAAAAAAATTTTCTTATAATAAAGTGTTGTTGTTTTTAAAAAAAAAATTTGTATATTAAAGAAACAAATTGATCCCGAAAATCCCGAAATCCCGGAAAATCCCGGGATCCCGAAAATACCGAATCCCGGGATTTGTTAAAATCGATTCCGTTTGGCATCCCTAATTCATATGTGATTAAAGTATTTTATTTACACTTCTGTGGTCCAGTGTGTAACATAAATAAAATATGTTTAATTGTATTAAGACAAAGAATTTTTTGCACTTTTATTTATTTTTTATTTTTTTTTTTTTTTTTTGTTGGCGTTATACGTTTGGTTAAACATTTCCTTTGGATAAAAACCTTAATCTTTTTTGTTTTAATTTTGGCAAGTCCTTTTCTGTTAATTTTTTTTTTATACACAAGGAACTCCACCTTTCTGTAGGCTTAATATTATATTGTTTTTTTTATAAAAAAGTTAATTTCAATGGAAATTGGGTTGCTTAACGTGATAAAAATTAAAAATTATGCTTATGTGAGTTTGTTTATGAATTTGTGTATAAGCAAGAAATGTTTTTTTTTTTTTAAATAGAATAACATTTTTAATCGTGTAAAGAAAATTTGCGGAGGCAAAAAAAGTGCACAACTTGTTTTACAAATTTTAGGACTACCATTGTATACTGTTTATAGAGTGTGTAAAAATTTGAAATATCATCGGTCAATGCAAATCGCTATTGGGAGATGATCCGAAGCTTTTTGTGGCGGAAAATTGAAGAATTAGAAGTAGAGAATAGGTAGTTTCAAAAACTGGATGGTGCCACACAGCAAGAGGAACAATGGATCTTTTGAAAGAAAAGTTCGAAAATCGCATTAGTACTCGTACAGGAGGAATGATTTGGCTACCAAGATCGTGCGATTTGACACCTTTACATTAGTTTTTGTGGGGTTTTTTGAAATCGAAAGTGTACAGCAGTAATCCCACAAGAGTCCAAGAGCTTAAAAACAACATTATCGAGCAGATATCAACCACTGACAACAGTTTATTGAAAAAAGTGATTCAGAATTTTGGTAAAAGTTTGGCAGCTTGCCGAGCCGGTCAGGGCGGGATCACTTGACCGACATAATGATTCTTTCTTAAACGGAACCTACTAAAACATTTTTAGAATATAATAAAAAAAAACTGTTCTTTTTAGAATGGAAGAATCCCAACCAATTGCAGTGGGATATGTAAACTCACTGTTTATTGTTGTTGTTTTTGTTAAAGCTTTGATATGGTTACAAGTAAGAATCTTGCTTATAATTCTTATTCGCTTAACAGTTTTATTTGTTTAATATCTTTAGTTTTTCTAAAAATCTTTGGATGAAGTTTCCTGATGATCTGGCCTAAGCAACCAGAGAAATGCGTATGCAACAATTAATTTCAGTAGTTTTATCAAGAACGAAAATTGGGAATTAAGCACGACAAGCAAAATCTTGTTAATTGACTATTATAATACATTATAATACATTAAAACGCTGTTATAATATATTGTTACATACTTATAATTCATTATCAGGGAATCCGTAAATATGCAATTGCATGTTTTTTCTTGAGCGACCAATGAAGGCAGAAACAATATATTTATCCGTTTAAGAACTTTTTATGAATTTTGGCATCGATTTGTTAGTGCATATTTTTGCATATTTTAGTGATTGCAGCATTTTTTTTTTTGCATAATTTAGTTTAAAGAGCTTTTTTGCAGCATTTTTTACGTTTATAGCGCATATTTTGCCTCTTTGAGGCATATTTTGATACATAATAAATTTTTTTTAGATGCCTACAAACATTTCAAAAAAAAAAAATTTTTTTGGCAAAATTTCGGATTTTTCTGTATACAGAACGTGTTGCTTCAATTTTTACTCTAACATTGTAAAACAAAGCAGGTTGTTACTTAAGATAAATGTTATTTGAAACTATCAAATTTTATATATAAGCAAAAATTAAGGAAAAATTAATTATATACGTTTTTGGCGATGTGTGTAATACATAGAAATCTGGACAAATCATTTAGTATACCGATCGACTCAGAATCACTTTTTAAAGTGATCTAACGATATCCATCCGTCCGTCTGGCTAGTTATCTGCTCATGTTAACCTTGTGCGCAAAGTACAAGTTACGATCTTATAAATAATTAGATTAAATTTGGTAAATGCATTTTATTTGTAATTGTAATAAGGTCCAAAACCTGTGTAACTTCTCTCTAAATTAAACTCTTTGTGTCTGTAAACTATCTAGTTATATGGGTATTTATATTAAATTCGCCCCAAAAGTATTTTACTGCAAATTGAATTATTTTCGAATCAGTTTACATTTGCCTAAAGCTCCCATTCTTAAATAGTTTTAACTTCCTTTTAAATGTTATCATTAATAAAAAGTTTAGTGACCGTCCCTTAAATCTTTTTAAGACAAAAGATCTGATATGGATGTTAATATCTAGATAATATTGCTTTCCAAATAGGGTAAAATCTCGAAAATTCATCTTTAAATACTATGATGTTCGGTATTTTGGGGCATATTTTTAACAATTCTTAGGGCATATTTTGAAGTTTTTACTGCATATTTAAAGCGCATAAAACGCGTTTTTTAGAGCATATTTCTGGTTTCCCTGTTCATTTTAATATATTAAAATACAATTAAAATGTATCATAAAACTCTTAAATTTTTTTTAAATATCTTGTTATACAAATACTTTAAAATTTAGTTCATAATTATTTCTTTAATGCAATAAATAAAATTACAAATAAAATTCTAACTGAATTTACCAAGCAATAGAAGCGTAGACCTTAAGCTCGCTAAAAAAAATCAGACAAGTGTTACCGGAGGGAATTTAACACGCAACTTATAAATTATCCCATGTTTAATGATTTATATTACTTTTTAAAGAGTTCCTTTCGAATGTTATAATTAGTTATAATTTATTATAATAGATTAACAAGTTAAAAAGAAATGTGCTATAACGCTTTTATATGTTATAATTAGGGATGCTATTTCAATGCAAATGCATTTATTTTTTGTCGACAGTCTGAGAACGATGTCGACCAATTATCTTTTTGCATATTGTTGCATATTTTGGTGAAATGCACATTTTGGTTTTAAATGCATATTTTAACATTTTTGAGTGATATATTTTTAAATTTCCATATTATATAAAAACAAGTCTTTCACAAAAAAAAAAAAAAAATTCTACACAAAAAAAATCTTTCAAAAAAAATTTTAAAATCACTAAATAAATTTTTTTGGAGCTCTACTTAAAATACAAGTTTTTACAAGATTTCGACAAAAGGTCCTTTTCTTTTTTTAGCCGGTGCACCTTAAATGGTTAAGGCGAATACAACTTTCTTTTATCAGTTTTTTTGGTCATTTGAAGTCTTAAATCTTTACAGACCTTCTTAAAATTGTAATCCAAATAGCAAAACTCATCTAAGTCATCCTCTATAAATATAATCGAAGTTTTAAAAAATGGTCGAAAAAAAACAAATTGTAAAAAGCACTAAAGGCACTAACGAAATATTGAAAAAGCACCAAGTTAGTGCTTTTTCTTAGTTTTGAGGCATAAAAAAGCACCATAAATAGTGCCAAAAGCACTTTGTTGGCATTACTGAATAGAGACTCTCATTAGGATCTCTCTAAAAATCACCATTCTGATTGTTTACATACCCGTTAAAACAGAAATGAGCCTTGCTAGAGGATTTGACGATGAAAATTTGGGGGAACTTCCAGTTGTTTCTCGGCGCATTCACTGAACACTCGGCGCAATTGATAGTCCTCTGGCTTTCAATTCTTGCACCAGTTGGATCCTATATGGATGAAGGTCAATATATTTCCTCAAAATTTTCAAAGTAGTGGACGGGCAGACACTGACTTGCTGAGATCGGTGTCGGATATATATAAGTGCTAGTCCTCTGTCACACTCATGTTTACAGCGGCAATGGCTTCTTCTGAACGCACGGTATGAGCTCGATTTGGATGAATATTATCTAAAAGAGTAAATGTGTTCATGAATCCATCTATCGTCAGATGGACGATAATGCACACCGTAAACTTGACGAATTGGCTTAATAGTTTGGCAAACAGTGCGCAAATTTTGGAAAAAAAAATTCTACAATACGGAAACTTTCTTCTTATGTACGTCTTTGCATGGTAAACAAAAAAGTCAAACACTTCTTCAGTACTACAACTAGTTTTACAGTTATCCCTATCGGAAGCTCTATACGTCTAAAAAACACCCTTTCTTAAATGCTTTTTTAGTACAAATTTTAAAGGTTTTCAAATCAGGAGGGTTACCCTGTATTTCGATTCCAAAGATATAATTCATGAAATAGTTTTTCCTGTAAACAATGCCAGAGTTGTATTTTTAAGCAAATGGGAAATTTGATGAAAATATATTGTTCGTAATAGAGAGTTGCTGTTTTGAAAGGAGTTTTTTGTTTTCAATAAAGTATGAAAAAATGTCTGTTCATTCAAAAAAAAAAAAAAAAAAAATAGTACGAAAATCGTTATAAATGTGTTAACATTCAATCTTTAAACTCCTCTGCTGGAGAAGGCATTATTATGCTTAGGCTTATTTATCGTACTAGTCGATCGGGGGTCAAATTAGGCCATTCGATATCGACCAAAATTTGTATTTAAATTTTACTGTAATTATGATCGATATCATTTGACGTAATCTGTATCCTGAGGCGGAACTATCTTACTTTTCTCGAAATCAATGCATAAACACATAGAAACAGTCCGAACTATGCCAAAGGTAACGAAAAAAACCGTTACACGTTAGTCACTTACTTGGCACATGGGTTACACCGAGTTGCAGAGGAAATAAGAAACCAATTCGATACTTTTGATTTATAGGTTTCATATTTGCAATTTTCACAATTATAAAAATGTGCGAAGGGAACCTTTACCACCTGGCTAGATGCTGAAGAATACTAGTTATTAAAAAAACTTGCAGCCTATGCAATTAAAAAAGTAAAAGAAATATTTAATTTAAATAACACCGAAAGTCGTTTAGCATTTGTGTTTTCCAACTACGGACATATTGGTGAAACAATAACTGAATTGGAGTGATTAAGTTCGCCTAATAGTCAGCTCAAATTAATTGATATTGCAGAAATTCAAATAATAATGTGGAAGAAAGAACTGCCCAAGAAATGAAAAAAAATCCAAAACGTTTTGCAAAAAAAAAAAAAAAAAATAAAACAAATTTCAACTGTTTTTGATCGTGAATCAGAAAATGAAAATTCTACAAATAAATTTACATCCTTCAAGAATGCTCCTATAACTTCGGTTGACGCTGAGAGATCATTTTCCATGCACAACATTTTCTTGCGTCTGAACAGACAAAGGTTTACTTTTGATATAAAACAGTATTTATTCGTTTATGCAAACAACAATTTAAAATAGTTATTTAAATTTAGTTTTAAAAAATATTGCACCTTTGAATAACAATAGACTGAATTTTTTATTTATTTTGTTTTAAATAAAACTTAAAAAAAACTTTTTTTATTGAAAATGTTCAAGTTTTTAGTGCATATTTCTAGTTTTTTTAATGCATATTTTGGGGTTTTTAGTGCATATTTTCGATTTTTTAGTGTATGAAAATCTCATCCCTAGCTATAATTTATAGTAACGCGGCTTTAGTGCATCATAAGGCATTATAACACTATAAAAGTAAGCAGTATTTAATTGCTATAATATATGGATTAGATACTAGCGGAGTTCAGAATTAGTCTTGCAAAAGTGCAAATGCAAAATATCGTAGCTCTTTGATTACATCCAACAACAAAATACACAGAGTTTCCGTTAGATTTCATTTTAGTGCTACGATATTCTATCTTTTTTTTTTTTGAACTTTTGCAAGCCTTATATTGAACTTCGCTACTATAAAGTAGTTTAGCAAATAAAAATACAAATTAAAGTCATCTAATACGTTTTATAACACATTTTATAACATATTTTAATTCATTATAATGCAATTTATTTTAATATTTAAAGTCAGCAGTATAAAACTATAACTGCATTACAACGCACCCTAACTTAATTCTGCACTGTTATAATTCTCCTGATCTAAATTTTATAAGTTTTAAGATATTTTAACAGTATTATAATATTGTTACGAAAGCAACTTTAGTTAAGAATTAGTTGTAATTATTGGTTAAGAATTAGTTATAATTTTTAGTTATCTTGTATTTATTAGTTATCTTGTATTCATAAGTAATTTTATTAGTTTACATCGTTTTTGTTATAATTTAGTACACTTCAATCCCAATGTGCAAAAAGTCCTAGAAATGACCGTTAAAAAAGCTTCAGTATAAGAGGTAAAATTATGTAAACATAAGTGCTGCCATAAATCAAATTAAAGTGTGGCGAATAGTAAAGCCTCGAACCTTAGAAAAACATTTCGAATGTTCTAGACAACCAAATTGCAGTATAAATACTAGCGGCGACTAGCGTAATGAGATCATTCTAAGTTCAGACTTTGTCAATAACGTATAACGCTGAGAAAATTATAGTTGGTTGTGAATAAAAGCTTTAAATTACGGTTGTTTAATGATGACTCATTTATAACGCAGCACCCTGTAAAATCATAGCGGTCCTTTAATTGTTATTTACTTAAATTTAAATTCTGTCATTACATTATTTTTCTTATACTAAGCCTAGCTTGTTAAATAATGTTTAAAATCATTTAAAACACTCTAGTTTGAACTTTAGCAGTGAACAGACAGAACAAACAGTGTAAAATTAAATTAAAACTTAACAAACAAAACTTAAAACAAAACAAAAAACTCTTGTAAATAAAACAAAACACAATTATTTAAACCAACAAATACAATAAAAACAAGGTGTTTTTATTTGAATTAAAAATATAGTGAACCGTGTTAAATTTGAGGACTCAAAAATAAAGATCGACCCTCAAACATTTGGTCCTTCGAACCGGATAGTTTTTGTTTTACAAAAAATTTACAAAAAAGTTTTTACAAAAAATTTACATAAAAGTTTATACAAAAATTTTTGGCAAAAAATTGTGTTTTTGTGACTCTAATATTAAAAAATTGTAACTCTAAAACAACAAAAAAAAACATAGTGTATTATTTAGACAACGACAAATAACACACACATAAAATCAACCCCCAAACATTTGGTAATTTTCTCAACGAAACATAAAGTTTTTTTTTATTAAAAAATTTATTAAATCAAAATTGTGTTTAAAAAAGCAAATTTATAAAGTTAAAAGTGAACAAAATCTAACGGGACCCAAATTCCTTGGCGCAGTAGCAGCAATAACAACAGCATTATTAGCAGACAAAACAACAACAACAAAAGAAGGCTTAATAAACGCAGTGATACAAAAGAAAAAAGACCCAACAACAACAAGTAAGTCAAAGTATACAATACAACAAGAAATAAATACTCGCAGAAGCGCGTGCTGAAGATAATGTACACGCGCTGGAAATTATTCGAGTAGAATTAGACTCCATATGGACTCAAGTAAAACGATCATATGAAGAATGTAGGGACTTAGATCAGGATGGTGATAAACCAATTGACAAAAGTAAATTACGGGAGCGATACCAAACCGCCCTAATGGCTTATAAAAATTGTCTTTCTTCCATCAACGCTGAAATCCATGCGCTTTCGGACACAACCATGGACAAAGCTGAACGCCAGTCAACTATTCCGTTAGAAAAGAATTTTTCATCAATAAGACTCCCTCCCTGTGACACCGACACCTTTTTTGGGGATTATAAATTATGGCCCAGTTTTCGTGACTTGTTCACAGCCATATACATTAGAAATCCAAATATTAGCAATGTTGAAAGGCTTTTTTATCTGACTCAAAAAACCGGGGGAGAGGCCAGAGATGCAATTACGCACGTCCCTTTAACAAACAATGGTTTTATCATGGCCTGGAAAAATTTAGTTGACCGGTACGAAAATAAATGGATGCAGGTTAATGAGCAATATAAAATTATTTTGGATCTGCCTCATGCCTCTATGGACTCTGGAGCCTCAATTAAAAAATTACAAAGAACAATAAACGATTGTAGGCAGACATTAGGCACGCTAGGAATTGACACTTCAACATGGGAGTCATTTTTAATTTATATTTGCTCTCAAAAACTTCCCAGGGCTCTTGTTCAAGAATTTGAAAATTCTCGTGAAGATTGTGCCGAAGTACCCAAATGGCAAGAATTCGACAAGTTTTTGACCCACAAATTTAAGACCCTAGAATCAGTAAGCAATATAAAATCATCAAAGGACAAACCCATACCTCTCAAGTCTGAAGTAGCAAAAAATACCAAAAATAAACGAAACATTAATTCTTTCCAAACGAATATTGCGAAATCTGAGAGTCACAATCAGAACAAAAATAAACCCGTCAGAAGTTCTAATAATAACGCCATAACGTGTCAACATTGTAGCGAGTCACACACCCTACGATCATGCCCCACATTTTTAGAAAAAAATGTTAGTGATCGAATTCATATCGTAAGAGTCACAAATTCATGTTACAACTGTCTGTCGATCAATCATAGTGTCAGGGAGTGCCCTAGTAAATACAGTTGTAGGCTGTGTAAACAAAAACACAACACTTTGTTGCACAAGGCAACAGTGACCCAGCCTACAAACTTGCCACAAAATAACGCTGACGAGCAACCAAGCACAAGTGCCGCAGCTCAAGCCCAACACATACAGTCCACTTCAAGATCAAATATTCCTAACCTTACTTCCCTGACTCTACGCGAAAATAGCCAATCGACAACAAATCATTCAAAACACGAAACGTTGCTTTTCACTGCCATTGTCGAAATAGAAACTAGAGGTCAAAGATACCAGGCTAGAGCCATCATCGACCCTGGATCACAATCAACTTTTGTATCGGACAAACTAAAAAACCGATTAAAATTACCCACTAAAAGAAACATAGTTCACGTTTCTGGTTTGAGTCAAACAGTTTCTGAAACCTCAACTAAAGCATGTTTGCTTAACCTTTGCTCACGGGTGGACACATCGTTTAAGTTAGAAATTTGGGCACCAGTTCTCAAGACCCTTCCCTCTAATTTACCACCTCAAACATTGGACATGCTAAAGCTCAGTGAGGCTGCAAAATTGCAACTTGCAGATCCTCACTTTAATCAAAGTAGACCCATCGACTTGCTAATAGGCCTCGACTTAGGCCACTCGATATATTGCATGGACACACCGATGCGGTCTGTTGGATCCCTTTTGGCACAAAAAACAGTATTTGGCTGGATTGTGGGGGGACCAACACCAAAAACTACTCAACCCAAAACAAAAATTTCTTTATTGAATACATCGTCCCTTGACCGAATCCTCACACGCTTTTGGGAGGTGGAGGAAAACCCAAAACAGATTTTGAGGTCAAACGAGGACACTATTGTGGAACACAATTTTAAACAAACAACTCGTAGAAACGACTCGGGAAGGTATATAGTGTAATGTAACCTACCAATAGCTGTTGTCAGATTTTAGTTAAAACCTAGTAAGTTTGAATTCTACTACAAAATAACTGAGGGGAGCCATTTATGCAGCTGCTAGCTTCAGCCAGGTTGGGGGGTTCGTTGTACCTTGTAGTAAAATCAAGTTAATTACAAAAAAAAATATTATTCTAGACTCCCATAAGTATTAATAAAAATTAAACCCCATGGTGGCAATCACCTTTTCTATTTTCTGGGCTTGCATTTTAAATAAGACTCATAGATGTAATAGAGTCATGGCAATAAATTTCCCTCCCTATCCAATGTTTCGATTCTTGCCGTAAGTTTTGTATCGAAACCCCTAACAGAAAATTACCTCAAATGAAATTTAGCTCATTTCGTCAAGAAAACCAGTATTTTACCTTAGAACAGCATAATGTTCGATTTAATTCAATTTACTTTATTTAATAAATCATTATATAAGAAGAAAAAATTTTCTTTGTTTCAAAAAAAATTTTGTGTTAAACTAAACCAACTTCAAAAAAAAAATTCATTTATATATATGTATGTATACAAACAAAATTGTTAACAAAACGAAAAAATTATTACAGTAATTCAGTAGTTAATTCATATGTTTATGAAGGTGCATAAAAATTCGGATTGAATCGTACCGAGAATATATGAGATTTAAAAAAAAAACAAATGAGATTGAGATGCTCCGTCGATTCACAATAAATAGCAACAAACCAAAAGAAAATATGAAAGATTTAGTAACGAGTGGGAAAAAAATTATAAATGAGAAAAAAATTTATCAAAGTGATCCAACGATTAACCGTGTTAGTTGTTAGTGTTATATTTTGTTTTGGTTTTGTTACTACTTTTTGTTTTTTTTTCTTTGTTTGTCTCATAAACAATTAAATTGCAAGAGAAAAAAAAGTATACCTTTTACTTATTTATCAATGAAAGGTGATAATCAATGAAATTAAGCAAATCAATGAATTAACACCACAAGTAACAATAAAGAAAATACTATGATCACTCACCAGTTTTACTCCGCGTACGATGAAGGCCTTCAGCATATGGGATGTCTGCTAAGTTAAGGGGAATTTAATTTTAAGATGATTAGATTTATTTTTTTTTCTCTGCAGATAATTATTCGAAACGAAGAACGTTTGTTTGCTAAATTAAAAAAAACGGAAAATTTGAAAAAAAATGTCGGAAAAATTTTATGCAACTTCAACAAAAAAAAATACTTAAATAAAGAGTTATCATAACGTTGTGGATCCAATTGCAGATTTATAAAATTTTGAGACGGCTTAACTTCTAGTATTTGGTTGTCTTGTATACATCTATAAAGTGACATAGGTAGAGTGTGTCCAGTATCGCCAGAAATTCTTGATGTCTTTATTAACGCAATAAAAAGTTGATAGACGACTTCTCTTTGAAAAGGGGTACTGCTGTAAACCACTTGCTTAGGGAAATACTTGGAGAAAATTAAGGTGTTGATCAAGTAACCAAACTGAAATCCAAGTTACTAGGTAATATTTTCACGGAATCAAATCCTCTTGATGTTTGAGGGGTTGAGATTCCAGACCACCTTGTCTGGTGTGAGGTTAGGTACACCAGATGATAAGGGTAGTTAGTTTTAGTGATTTTATTAACACTCTTCGGTCTACTGAGTAAGGTTTCTGGGAGGATTGAGTCTCCCCGTAAACCTGTCCACCTTTGGTGTCTAATGCGCCTTGGACAGAGTAAATATGTATATAACGTAATTTTTAATCACGTTTTTTATTTTATAGTTTATATAATTTTATTTCTGTTTTTATTTCTTTGATTTTATTTTTTTTTTGCTTTTAATAAACTTGAATTTTGGTTGAACCACTTAATTCCCAATGTCAGGTTATGTGAATACTTTTGCAAATTTTTCCAAAATTCTCTTCGCTTTAAAGAAGATGTTCTCCAATCAAACTTTAAAAGTAAAAGAACTTTCTGAAAACTTCGAACGCTACAGGAAACTTTGATCGCATGTTTTATACACAAAAAGGGGAGACAAAAAATACGTACAAAGAAAAGCAAAAATACACGTTTTTTATCGACCGGCCACATATCAGACAACCGATGGCAACGTCTTAAACTTATCTACTACTAAATTATATCTATTTAATTAAATTCATTAAATCTAATAGAAATGGTGGTAAATAAATTTGATAACATTTCAAAAAGAAAAAGATATAAATGTCCCATGTTCCTAGGTAAATAAAGCATTGTTTACATTACACTTTATATTTATTATTACACATCTCGATTGGAGTCAAGACATAAACCAATTTCATGGCTGTTATACGCATTCATTTATGTTAAAATTTCAGCTCATCACTGGTATGATGCTATTAACATTATGTAAAATAGTTATCACAACTTAAAAAAAATTTAAAATAAAAAACGTCATTACAAAACCGAGTAATATTGACCTTGTGGGTAACAATATTAATCGGAGATGGCCCAGGTTTTTCGTATAGTATATGTTAAGAAAAATGTCCGTTAAACAAAGTATTTGTTTAAAAGATTTAAATAATATTATTACAAAAACAAATTAAATAGTTTTCTTTCTTTGACTTTGAACTCTCTCGCGCAATAATTAAAATGAATTAAATTTATAAATTATGTATATAAAGATATAAGTCTGTCTAGTATAAACAACATAGACATCTTAATTCAGTTTCAGGGGCGAATGTCTTTGGCATGATAAGTTCCAAGGATTTTTCCGTTGGAATCTTCCAAAATATAGTAGTTATTTCCCACTTTCTCTTTAATTTTTGCCTTTAAAAAAAGGGGAGAAAGCTTGGCGTTATAATCTTTCGCGGCGGAACTTTGCGAGAAATTTCTCCTAAGGACTTCTTGACCGACTGTGAATGAAATAGGACGCGTACGTAAGTTATAATGGGCTTGGTTACGTTTATACGCATCGGATATATTCTTTCTAAGTTCTAATCTCAGTAATTTTAGATTGTCGTCCCTAGACAAAGAAAAACAGGGTTCATCTAAAAGCTGTAACTGAGAGAGCAATTTATATGACTCACCGTGCGTAATCATGTTAAAACCAAAGAGCGCATGATATGGGGAGCAATTAACGGATTGATGTTTCGAATTTCTTAGGGCACAGCTAATAAAACTTAGATTCTCATCCCAACATTTTTGATCACCCTTAAGAAACGCCCGAATTCCACTGATAATCGAACGATTTACGCGTTCCGACGCATTTGATTGAGGTGAATAAATGGCCGTGTACATATGATTAATTCCTAGTGACGTCAAAAAGCTATTAAACTCATTCGCGCGAAATTGTGAGCCATTGTCACTTACCAAAGTTTCAGGTACACCGTAAATATGAAAAATATTTCTGAGTAGGAAATCCTGAATAACCGAGGACGTAAACTTCTTCAAAGGGCAAAGCCAATGAAATTTGGTAAGGTCATCTAGCACAATTAAAATTCCCAGATTACCGCTTTTGCTTCTAGGGTATGGGCCGATTATGTCTATGAATAATCTTTGAAATGGTCGAATAGAAGTTGTGGATTTTCCCATCTCTGGTTTCATTATAAAATTAGGCGCTTTGGTGGTTCTACAAACCTGACATGTTCTTACATAGTCCCTAACATCCCTAACCAGACCGGGCCAAAAGAAATTACGTCGAATTAAATCCAATGTTTTTGTCATTCCACCATGGCAAGATATTTTGGCATCGTGAAAATGTGCAATAACTCCCTTTCGTAGCTTTTCCGGAACCCATAGTTTCCATGCTTGTTCCTCCTGTTCTGCGTTACCGCTATAATGCTCTGTTCTTATATAAATAAACTTGTCAATGATTTTGACATCTAAATACTTGCAAGGATTTGCTGAGATTTTATCTTTTAAAACTTTATAGTCTTCGTCGAAAAAGTGTGGCGAATTTAAATCAATTTCTGGCTCAGTGATTTCTAACGATGAGATTTCCTCACAATGAATGCGGGATAAAGCGTCAGGAACGACATTTTGTTTACCCTTACGATGGCTTATAGTAAATTTGTAGGCTTGCAGCTTAAAAACCCATCGCGCTAGCCTACCACTTAAATCAGGTTGTTTCATAAGCCAAATTAAGCTGGCATGATCGGTAACTACTTCGAATTCCTGAAGCTCCAAGTAGCACCGAAATTTTTTTATTGCTTCCAAGGCTGACAAACATTCGCGTTCTGTTACGCTATAATTCCGCTGGGAGGAATTTAATTTTCTAGACATAAAGGCGATTGGCCTTTCGGCCCCTTCCTTATCTAACTGTATTAACACTGCTCCGATCCCATAGTCGCTGGCGTCACAGTGAAGGTAAAATTTCTTATCAAAATCAGGGTTGGCTAATACTGGTGCCGAAGTGAGTAGTTTTTTTATATTTTCGAAAGCTTTTTGGGCTGCTTCAGTCCAAACGAACTTCTTTTTCGTTGTCACCACTTCAGTGATGGGGAACACTACCGTAGAAAAATTATCAATGAAGCGACGATACCACCCAGCTAATCCTAAAAATCCTCTCACTTGCTTTAAGTTCTTAGGGGTCGGCCAGGACAGTATTGAATCGATTTTTTCAGGGTCAGTTTTAATCCCCCCATCTCCTATAACATAACCAAGGTATTTAACCTCTCTAACACAGAATCTACTTTTGGATATATTAAGTGTCAAATTTGCTCTTTGGAACTGGTCCGAAATCCTCACTAGTGTAGACATATGAGAAGAAAAATCTGAAGATACTATAATTAAATCATCAAGGTATCCAAAGACACAGTGTTTCAAATCAGCAGGAATTAATTCATCCATTAAGCGACACATAGTTTGAGGAGCGTTGCACAGTCCAAACGGCATAACCCTGAATTGGTACAGTGGTCGCCCAGGGACGGTGAATGCTGTGAGCGGTTTCGCCTCATCGGCTAGGCCGATTTGCCAATATGCGTCCTTTAAATCGAGTTTTGAAATTAAGTTGGCTTGTGGAAGTCGAGAAAATATTCCCTCTATGTTAGGCAAGGGATAGGCATCTTTCTTGGTTACAAGATTGAGTTTTCTGGCGTCTAAGCACAGTCGGACTTTGTTTGGTTTGATTACCAAACGCATGGGAGAGCTCCATGAAGAATTTGAGGGTTCTATTACACCTTGAGCCAACATACGATCGATCTCTTCAAACATCAGCTTCTCCACGGCCGGAGAAACTGGATAAAACCTTTGTTTAATCGGCTTGGCATCGCCAATGTCGATTTCATGATGAATCATGTTGGTTTTCCCTAGTCCTTGTTTCTCAAAATTTGGGAAGAGAGCAATAACTGCATCTAATTGTCGCTGTTGACAACGTGTAAGAGGATACTTTGTATCATCTAAATCTATAGATTCAGACTTTGCAGACTCCAGTTTTTGGACTTCGGAATAATTTAATTTAGACAATGTGGACATGACATTTGACTCATATTCACCGACAGACAAATTAGATACTATTACTGACTCAAGAATGTCAGGCGCAAGTTTAAATACCTTCCAAAAATCCAAACCTAAAATCAATCTCTGAGATAAAGTTGGGACGACTAATATTTTTATGTGCTGAACTTGATTTTTAAAGGACATATTTACATCCAGATAACCTAATACCCTTTGATGTCTACCATCGGCCGTTTTAACGACAGATTTTAGAGTATGAAATTCAGGAAATTTCGAAAAATCGTAAAGTGCCAAATCTGACCCTATACAACATACGTTTGCCCCAGTGTCCAAAAGACCGAGTTCAGAAAAATGCAGAAACTTAACTTTTGCGTAATAACGCTCATCACAGGGATTTGTAACGATCGAGGAAATTATAAATTTCGAGGCAAATTTACGACACTTAAAATAATTTTTTAATCTAATTGTGGACCTTTTTGGATATGATTTGGGTTTGGTTAAGACGGATACTTCAAAAATTCTATTACGAGCAGAAATATACTCTAACCATCGTTGATGGTATGGGCGAATTGGGTAAATATCTTTACCAGACTGGTGAACATCAAAATATGCCGAATGCTCTGGTTTTATTATTTCAATTTTGGGTGCATAAATTTCCTTAGTTACAGTTTGAGTAGTTTTAGTAGGCTTAGTAGACGAATCAAAAAGTTTAGTTGATGACATATTACTATCTATATTCGATCCTTGTTCGAATTCGAAGACAGATAGTTTTTTGATTGATTACGTTTTGTAAGACAGAATTGACATTTAGGTTTGTAGGTATTTTTAGCTCCGCAGCCATAACAAAACACAGACCTTTCTTTTTCACAATCTTCCCAGTGATGACCGGGTTCATCGCAGTTCCAACAGACTCTAAGAAATGGTTGTTGAATTGCGTCTACATTATTATCTGATTTTACCAAATCGTGTATATCATCTTCTAACGCAACTTCTGCGACATTTCTTCGGGGTATCAAACAATTTTTTTGCATGAACGGCCTTTTAAAGTTATCATCACCTAACAAATTCTCTCTCATTTGTACAAGCTTGCGAAGGTGAGCTAGAGAATAAACAGGCACATATAAGAGCTCGTGTCGGATATCAGGGCGAAGATTTCTACTCAATATTTCGATAAGTTCCTGTTCCGACATGGGTGAGCTTAATCGGTCTAAGTTTATAGAAACTGATTCATAAAATGATTCGAAATTTTCCCCAGGCTTTTGTTTTCTGCTGCGAATTTCCTCCTTTATATCGAAATCAGACTTAAACTCCTTATATTGATAGCGAATAGCAGCGCAAAAATCATCCCAGACAACATTTTGGACTTGTTTATGATATCGCCAAAACCAGTCTCGGGCTTTACCAGAAAGGAGAATATGCAAATTTTTGCAAATCCCATCGAAATCACTATTAAAATTCTCTGCAGTTAAGGAGCGTACTCTATAGAGAAATTCCTCTACATTTAAACCTTTTGTAGACCCATCGAACTTTAAGTTCCAGTTCTGTACAATAGAGGTTACCTTATCCGCTCTAAGAGAAAAATTATGATCATTGTGAGAGGAAGTAAAAGAATTAGGTAGGGGTGCATTAAATTGAGGAGATGAATTTCTATTTACGTTACGATTTCCCACCCCAGAAGTGGTGGCAAAATTCATATTTCGCAACAATCTTGATACTGTAGTTTCGATCATTTGATTAATCTGCCCATAGTCAATTACATTGTTACTCTCCTCTGCCCTTTGAGGGGTATTATTTACAAAATTAGCCGAATTTCTAAACGGATGAGAATTTTTTGGGGCTTGTGATATTGGGGAGGCAACTTGTTCAGACCGTTGTCCGCGAAGGTGACTCGAGCCAATGTTAATTAGTGGATCCGGATTTGTATCCGAAAATAAATTTCTACTCTGACTTCTAGTGTTATATTGTTTAGCAATCGCGCCGCGACCTTTTCCACGAGAAACATTCGCTTGGGACTTCGGATCACGTATTGGAAAATTAAGGTTTTGACTAGGAATACTTAACGGTTGTGAAGTAGCTATTGGTGGAAGTGATTGTAATCTAGAAGAACGTAAATCAGATAACTCACATGGACGTTTACACGAAGGACATTCTAATGATTCGGATAAATTTTTTTCTATACAATTTCGATGAAAGGAATGTTCACACTGTGCAATTACTAAACATTCCTGTTCTGTAGACATGATCTCCTTGCATATAATGCAATTGATACTCGCTCCCATGCCTGCTTCAGAATTTGCAGGTGGAGGAGACCTTATTAAAGACATAGCCGAAGGTAGAAAAAATACCAATATGAATTTTGACAACAATTAAGTTTATTATTCAGATATTAAATGACACAAAATTTTCCTTTTCAGCAAAAATTGTAAAAAATAAGATCACTAGTGCCATACGAAATTGCTACTTAAAAAAAAAACTGTATTTTTATCAAAAATAAAAAAAGTTGAAATTTGTAAGCCGATTATGGCCAATAGGCCAGGCTGCTGAAATTTAATAGATAAATTAAATTAAATTAAAAATGGGATTTTACTTTGGTCACGAAAAAAACTATAGACAACATAGGTATTTTCCGTTAAGGATTAACTTTTATCTAAAAGATAGAGCGTTGATTAAATACCACTTTATTGTTATAAAATATGTAAACCCAATTAAGTTGCTATGTTTTTTCTCTTTTATAGACTTATTTATAAAACTTTTCACGAGGTAAAAATATCACCAGTAGCACTCCCTATGACAAATAGAATATATATATATATATATATATATGTTTTGAAATATAGTATGTATATAAATAGTAGGTATATAAATAATGTCAAGAAAATTTTTATATTTGCTAGTTTTCTTTCAGATATGGCTAAATTCATAAGGTTATAAGAATAAGATGTATTTAAAATGCAAGCTGTTTGTAATTAGATTAAAATTTCAATTAACAAAAATAAAAAATTTAAAAACGTTGCAACACACCCATAAAATAGCTATTATTCTACGACAATTAAAGGATTGCATAACATTTATCGGATACTTAACCGCAATCTGCAAAATAAATATATTCCTGATAAACGCGCAGCTCTGTCACCTCAGTTACAAAAATAATTTATTCTTATTAATCTTAAGACCGCTTATCTTAAATAAATGTTAAGTAAATTGAAAAAAAAATAAAAAAAAACTTTAGATAAATTATCGGTCGAAATTTCCAAACTTTTTACGCCTCAGAGAATCGAAAATCCTGAAAACTTCTAAAATTTATTTTATTTAAAAATCAACTATTTCAATCCATTTAAAATAAGGTATCTGAAATTTTAATTTTAAGACAAACCAGAGCCGTAAAAGGTATAAGTCGTACCTCTTCGGGCCCCACGTTGGGCGCCATTTTCTGTAATGTAACCTACCAATAGCTGTTGTCAGATTTTAGTTAAAACCTAGTAAGTTTGAATTCTACTACAAAATAACTGAGGGGAGCCATTTATGCAGCTGCTAGCTTCAGCCAGGTTGGGGGGTTCGTTGTACCTTGTAGTAAAATCAAGTTAATTACAAAAAAAAATATTATTCTAGACTCCCATAAGTATTAATAAAAATTAAACCCCATGGTGGCAATCACCTTTTCTATTTTCTGGGCTTGCATTTTAAATAAGACTCATAGATGTAATAGAGTCATGGCAATAAATTTCCCTCCCTATCCAATGTTTCGATTCTTGCCGTAAGTTTTGTATCGAAACCCCTAACAGAAAATTACCTCAAATGAAATTTAGCTCATTTCGTCAAGAAAACCAGTATTTTACCTTAGAACAGCATAATGTTCGATTTAATTCAATTTACTTTATTTAATAAATCATTATATAAGAAGAAAAAATTTTCTTTGTTTCAAAAAAAATTTTGTGTTAAACTAAACCAACTTCAAAAAAAAAATTCATTTATATATATGTATGTATACAAACAAAATTGTTAACAAAACGAAAAAATTATTACAGTAATTCAGTAGTTAATTCATATGTTTATGAAGGTGCATAAAAATTCGGATTGAATCGTACCGAGAATATATGAGATTTAAAAAAAAAACAAATGAGATTGAGATGCTCCGTCGATTCACAATAAATAGCAACAAACCAAAAGAAAATATGAAAGATTTAGTAACGAGTGGGAAAAAAATTATAAATGAGAAAAAAATTTATCAAAGTGATCCAACGATTAACCGTGTTAGTTGTTAGTGTTATATTTTGTTTTGGTTTTGTTACTACTTTTTGTTTTTTTTTCTTTGTTTGTCTCATAAACAATTAAATTGCAAGAGAAAAAAAAGTATACCTTTTACTTATTTATCAATGAAAGGTGATAATCAATGAAATTAAGCAAATCAATGAATTAACACCACAAGTAACAATAAAGAAAATACTATGATCACTCACCAGTTTTACTCCGCGTACGATGAAGGCCTTCAGCATATGGGATGTCTGCTAAGTTAAGGGGAATTTAATTTTAAGATGATTAGATTTATTTTTTTTTCTCTGCAGATAATTATTCGAAACGAAGAACGTTTGTTTGCTAAATTAAAAAAAACGGAAAATTTGAAAAAAAATGTCGGAAAAATTTTATGCAACTTCAACAAAAAAAAATACTTAAATAAAGAGTTATCATAACGTTGTGGATCCAATTGCAGATTTATAAAATTTTGAGACGGCTTAACTTCTAGTATTTGGTTGTCTTGTATACATCTATAAAGTGACATAGGTAGAGTGTGTCCAGTATCGCCAGAAATTCTTGATGTCTTTATTAACGCAATAAAAAGTTGATAGACGACTTCTCTTTGAAAAGGGGTACTGCTGTAAACCACTTGCTTAGGGAAATACTTGGAGAAAATTAAGGTGTTGATCAAGTAACCAAACTGAAATCCAAGTTACTAGGTAATATTTTCACGGAATCAAATCCTCTTGATGTTTGAGGGGTTGAGATTCCAGACCACCTTGTCTGGTGTGAGGTTAGGTACACCAGATGATAAGGGTAGTTAGTTTTAGTGATTTTATTAACACTCTTCGGTCTACTGAGTAAGGTTTCTGGGAGGATTGAGTCTCCCCGTAAACCTGTCCACCTTTGGTGTCTAATGCGCCTTGGACAGAGTAAATATGTATATAACGTAATTTTTAATCACGTTTTTTATTTTATAGTTTATATAATTTTATTTCTGTTTTTATTTCTTTGATTTTATTTTTTTTTTGCTTTTAATAAACTTGAATTTTGGTTGAACCACTTAATTCCCAATGTCAGGTTATGTGAATACTTTTGCAAATTTTTCCAAAATTCTCTTCGCTTTAAAGAAGATGTTCTCCAATCAAACTTTAAAAGTAAAAGAACTTTCTGAAAACTTCGAACGCTACAGGAAACTTTGATCGCATGTTTTATACACAAAAAGGGGAGACAAAAAATACGTACAAAGAAAAGCAAAAATACACGTTTTTTATCGACCGGCCACATATCAGACAACCGATGGCAACGTCTTAAACTTATCTACTACTAAATTATATCTATTTAATTAAATTCATTAAATCTAATAGAAATGGTGGTAAATAAATTTGATAACATTTCAAAAAGAAAAAGATATAAATGTCCCATGTTCCTAGGTAAATAAAGCATTGTTTACATTACACTTTATATTTATTATTACACATCTCGATTGGAGTCAAGACATAAACCAATTTCATGGCTGTTATACGCATTCATTTATGTTAAAATTTCAGCTCATCACTGGTATGATGCTATTAACATTATGTAAAATAGTTATCACAACTTAAAAAAAATTTAAAATAAAAAACGTCATTACAATAGTTACCCTGCCCTTTAAAAAAACAGAAGAAATAGGCTCTTCTCGCAGCATTGCTACGGCTCAGTACCTAAGAATGGAACGCACACTCAGCCAAAAACCCGAAATAAAGCAATTATATGACAACGTTATTTTAGAATATCTTGAGTTAGGACACATGAGAAAAATCGAACCCTCGGATATAAATAAAGCTCCAAACTATTATCTGCCGCATCACGCAATAATAAAACCAGACCGATTGACCACTAAACTTAGAGTGGTTTTTAATGCTTCTAGCCCATCGTCAAATAAGAATAGTCTTAATGACATTTTATATCCTGGACCCATTCTTCAGCAAGATCTTGTTCTTCTGATAGCAAAATGGAGATTTTTTCGCTTTGTATTCAACGCCGACATTACAAAAATGTATCGTCAAATACTATTCGACCCAACTCAAACAAAGTTTCAAAGAATCTTATTCAGAAAATCCAAAAATGACCCCATAGAAGATTACGAGCTTATCACAGTCACATTTGGAGGTTATTGTGCCCCATTTTTAGCCATCAGAACGCTTCTTCAGTTAGCTGAAGATGTACAAATGAATCATCCCTTAGCGGCCAAGATTCTTAAACAAAATATGTATGTGGATGACGTCTTAGCAGGAGGTCATACTATAAAAGAAGCTATCGAATCTAGAAAAGAATTAACTTCTGTCTTAAAATCAGCCGGCTTTGATCTAATGAAATGGAACTCTAATGAGCCACAAGTCATTCAGGATTTACCTAGTGAGACTCTACTACCACTCGACTGGTTAAATCTGTCCGAAGATGACGGGACTAAGACTCTGGGGATAAAATGGAACATTTCATCGGACTCCTTTACATTTACAGCCCCAGATATAAAAGTTAAAGAGGCTTATACAAAGCGGGAAGTTTTGTCTACAATTGCCAAATTTTTTGACCCATGTGGATGGATAGCTCCAATAATAATAGACGCTAAAGTAATAATGCAACAAATATGGCTAGATAAAACAGACTGGGATGACATTTTAAAACCAATTTCTCAACATAAATGGAAAAAATTCGTAAACAATTTTCCCAATATTAAAACTATAAAAATACCCCGCTGGATTAAATACACACCCTTAAGTCACATCGAAATACATGGATTCAGCGACGCTTCAGAAAAACCTTCGTGGTTAAAATTGCCAAAACAGCAATGGCCATCTCCACGCCCTCCTCAGGATACAAATATAGAAGCCAAGACAATCAAAATTCTAACAGTCACAAACACAGAAGACCCGTTAAGCAGATTTTCCTCTCTACCCCGTGCCTATCGAGTCATAGCCTACATTTTACGCTTCGGAAGACCCATACCAAGAAGTCCAATATCATCTATAGAATCTTCACCAGAAAAAATACAATCTGCAAAAAATCGCATCATAATTTGGACACAAAAAACTTTATTTCCTGACGAATATATTGCATTACTTGAAAAGCGTACAATTTGCCCTCGAAGTAAACTCGATCGCAATGGGACTATAAGAGCCAATGGGCGTTTAGCGCAGTCCCCAGCATTAACGTACAATGAACGCTTTCCAATTCTTTCGCTAAAATTAGCCAGCATGATTACAGAATTTGTGCATAAAATAACTTGGCATGGTGGAAACCAGCTCATGACCCGAATAGTAAGAGTAGAATTTTGGATTTTTCAAATTAAGCCCTTAGTTAAAACCATTATTAATAATTGCAAAACGTGTGTACTTTACAAAAAGCATACTCAAAGTCAGATAATTGCCTGCCTGCCGCCTGAGCGCACAACAATAATAAATACTCTTCAGAATCAACCCATTCAACAATATAGTCATCAAAACATTAACTGGAAATTCATTCCTCCCGATGCTCCACACATGGGTGGACTTTGGAAAACAGGCATAAAGTCATTTAAAACGCACCTGAAAAAATTATTGCCGAATATGAAATTCACGTTTGAAGATTTATCAAAAAATTTAGCCCATATTAAACCTTGCCTGAATTCTAGACACCTAAGTCCCGCTAGCGATGACCCTCAAGATTTGACCCTATTGGCCCCTCGACATTTCCTTATTGGAGCTCCATTATTGACCCCAGCCGAACCTGATGTAAGCATCGAAAACTTGACTCTCATCAACTGTTGGAAATGCCTAGAGGTTATCTACCACTCATTTTGCCCAAGATGGAAATCCGAGTATCTTGCCGAACTTCATCGCAGGTACAAGTGGAAGTCTCAAGAGGACAATGTCAAGGTCAACGACCTGGTGGTCATCAAAAACAACAATTTGCCGCCCAATGAATGGCAAATGGGCCGAATCACTAAGACTCATATTGGAACTGATCAAAACTGTCGAGTTGTCGACATCCAGACAAAAAATGGGATCGTTACCAGACCCATTACAAAAATTGTGGTTTTGTTTTAAAATACATTTAACATTTTTAAAAATTTTCCAAACTAATTTTACATTGAATTCCTACTTACAGGTATGGCATACCACCAAACATTTCTAAGTTTCTCATCAACAGATTTGATTCCTGTCAACATATTCAACCCCACACGACCCTCAAATTTGAATCGAAATGAGATCCTAGATGCCATATCTGCCAAAATCATCACAACACCTTGCTACAGTGTAACCTGTTTTTTGGACCTATGATAAACTGCACCAAGTCATGGGGGCCGGAATGTTTAATGATGACTCATTTATAACGCAGCACCCTGTAAAATCATAGCGGTCCTTTAATTGTTATTTACTTAAATTTAAATTCTGTCATTACATTATTTTTCTTATACTAAGCCTAGCTTGTTAAATAATGTTTAAAATCATTTAAAACACTCTAGTTTGAACTTTAGCAGTGAACAGACAGAACAAACAGTGTAAAATTAAATTAAAACTTAACAAACAAAACTTAAAACAAAACAAAAAACTCTTGTAAATAAAACAAAACACAATTATTTAAACCAACAAATACAATAAAAACAAGGTGTTTTTATTTGAATTAAAAATATAGTGAACCGTGTTAAATTTGAGGACTCAAAAATAAAGATCGACCCTCAAACAACGGTTGTTAAAAAGACTTAGTACTAAATAGAGTTGAGTAAATTGTAAATAGTGTTTAAAGTATTTGTGTTTTATTTATTTTATTAAAGTTGCAATAAAGAACTCGAAACGGTTTATTATAAAGAAAATAAACCAAAACGTTATTGAAAGGCAGTGACGTAACAATATATTAACACTCTATTATAATTTATTACAACTCTATAATAAATTGGTATAGCTCTATTATAATTTATGTAAGCTATTACAAATTTCTATAAATATCTCTTAATTTATTAAAACATGCTATACTGCTCTTATAATAAGCACAAAACAAAATTTTTTTGTCTCTGTAATATATTTTAAAATAATTACGAAGAAATATAGAAATTTTTGAATTTTAAGGCTGTTATAATTTATTATATCTTCATTATAACGTATACCACTCGCTTATGCCGACGATATAGACGTCATAGGTCAGATACTACGAGAAGTAACTGCAGCCTTTGAGAAAGTCGAGAAAGAATCTACGCAATTATATGAAGTAATTGAAGTAATCTGCGAGTTTGCTTACCTCGGTACCGCCATAAACAAAACAAACAACATCAGTTTTGTGATAAAAATCAGAACACTACCGGCCAATAGATGTTACATTGGACTAAGTAAGCAATTCAAAAATAAGGCCACCTTTGGCAAGAAAAAAACCCCTCTCTACAAGACACTGATACTACCCGTGCTGTTATATGGTTCTGATCCATGGGTACTCTCGAAAGTAGATGAGATGTCCGATCGGTCCCGATAGAAGGTTTTAGGAATAAGAACTTAAAAACACAATAAAAAAACAAAAATTAAAAAAAAAAAATTAAAGAGGAAAGTAGTAGGGGAAGTGGTACCCCCATAGGACGGAAATGTTAAATATCGCATATCTTAAGATCTACTGTAGTGAGGACGTACAAACTTGGTAGGAGTAACTCTTATGGTGAAATACAGTGTTCAGTATTGACTGAAATAATTAGATATTAAAGTGCTTTCGAATCGAGAAATTACTCGTACCAGAATCAGTCCTAAGTTTTAAAAAATTTCAATGGGGGAAGCGAAGCGCACCGGGTAAAGCTAGTTTGTTTTATATTTTAGCACTATTCTAATGTGCTTTATCATTTAACCAAATTATAGAATGATAAAAAAATATAATAGAGTTATCATAAAGTAGAATAAGAAACAAATTATGTAAAAGGACTTTGCAATATATAACATATCATATTTACAACACCGGTATAATTTGCTATTTAAGCTTTTAAGCACGGCCTTTTATAGTTTGGTTTTGCCTTTGTGAATTCGTATTCTTAAACTAAAAACCGTATTTGTTACTTACGGCATATCTTGTGGTCATTTGGGAAACTCTCTATATTTAGCAATTGGCCGGATATTAGAAAAATCATATGTATACATAAGTTTATATGAACATAAATGTAGGTTTACTTCTAACTACAATCAGAATTTTTCATAAGCAACCTTTTTTGCAGCATTTGTTATATGTACATAAATATTATATCAAACAAAATTTTTATTATTTAAAAGGAATTACCGTTCAACTAATTTTTTTTTCTTTATTTCCTCTTTCCTGCTTTTGACAGCAAATTTTAGTTTCCTTTGCGCTTGAGGTAATTGTTCCGTTTTTTATTTATGCCATTCTGGGAAATTTTTATTAAATTTTAAATTTTTGACAATAATAGTCATCAACATAAATTTACTTTTTGACATTTTTAGGGGGCCGGGGGAATAAAATAAAATTGTGATTAGATATAATTTATTCTTTGTTAAGAGATGAAAATAGGAATTTTCCTTAAGTCTAATTCGGAAAAGAAGTGTTTTCACCAAATTTTATGATGTACGGCAACAACAGTGTTTTGGTTATTAGCCCAAAGCCGAGTTTGCAGGCAACAAAAGTTTTATTTTATGATAAGTTTTCATCCAATTTAACAGTGTTCGGTTAACTTATAACACTTTTGAGTTATCAAAGCAAGTCTGGTTATTAAGTTATATGGGTATTTAGATATATAAACAACAACAAAATACCTTTATTAAATTTTTTTATATATATATTTTATTGCTGTTAATATATTTATATTTACAGAAAAAATTAAAAATTGTCTCTAATCACCAAATTTATACCAAATTCATAGAATCAAGCAACCCATTTGTTGATTTTGCACCTTTTACCAAAATGTTTACATATATTGATTACTTAAAATTGTAAAAATTTAATATTTTGAATATTTTTCTTTTCAATAAATGATATTTTTAATTTTAACCTTTAAGTCACCCTTGTGTGAAAAACCATTTTTACGCGATTAACAAAAAAAAATTGCTTTGTATGGTTTGTTGTTGATAAACAACGGGATAAATACATCATTAATGTTACGTAAATCATGACTTTGATAACAAACGTACTATGGCGCCACAGTAAAGTGTGAATATGTGTGAAAAACCACACATGAGGGTAACTAACGTAAGTTTTTTTGAGGGTGATTTTTTTTTTGACAATTTCCAACAAAAATTTCACAAGTTTAAATTATTTTATTTTAAACGAATAAATTTCTTGTTATTTAATTATTTTTTTAATTCAAAATTTATTTTAAAACAACTAAAATGTTAATTAAATCAAAATTATATTCTTAACTTTCTTTTAACAAGAAAAAAAAATAATTGATTCAAATATCACATTACATAATTAGATTTAAATAGTTTTTTAATAATTTTTTTAATTGAGTAAAAACTACTAATAATTTTTTCTGTCTACCCATATAACCTAATAATCCGTCTTCCGTGAACTACCCTAATACTTAAGAAGAAAAATCTATTTGAGATTGTAAAATGTATGTTCTCTCTCTTTCAAACTTCATTTCAGTAAGTTATTTAACCACGGTCATGCGAGACTCACAAGCAACAAATCACGACATTTGCAGATTTTTACACAGAAAAAATTCTCCAAAATTTTTCACCAATTTAAGCATTAATCAAAAACATAATCAGTTTTTATTAAAAATTTAATCAAGTGAATTAAACTTTTAATTAAGTGAATTAAACGTTTAATTAATACTATGAACTGGTTTAATTGATACTATTAATTTGTTTACTGGTGCAAATTTAATTAATTTTTTAATTAATATCACAAATTTTTTAATTGAAATTAATTTTTATTTTTTTCTGTGTAATAAGATCACATATATAAAAGTTATAGCGTCTCATCTTCGTTAACTATGGGGTTTTTTAAAAGTTGCAGTCTGTCAAGCCAAACCCTTTCGAACATGTCGACTGCCGATGTTCTTTGTTGTGTACAACTTTTTATTTTTTGCTTTTGCCTGCACTACGACTGTTTTCATTTAATGAATCAGAAGTAAAAAAGTTCTGGGTACTCTTCTATTTATTTTGTAAATAAACGATCTTTCGAATGTAATTAACTCTATTCACTGCACTCCTTTTATATTTGTGGATGACGTTCTTCTCTTCAGGGGGAATAGAAGATTTAATGATGTTTTTGAGGATGATATACAAACTTGTGTTTAGAAAACGTAAGCCAGTGGACCGTCGATAATTCTTTGTCGATTAATACAGCGAAAACTAAAGCAATGATGTTTGGCCCCACGTCTCGTTTTTTAACTCAGATTTACTCCGATTTTTTATAACCACACCACAATAGTGGAGAGAGTATTATGCCATTGTGCTGATGTTTGTAACACCTTAAAATTACCTTTAAGACATTTTGGAGATAATTTGATGAAATTTGGTACAAAGATTCTAATTGGCATTGGAATAAAGGCTTATTGAAAATGGAGCGAATCGGTCCATAATTTCCCACAGCCCCCATACAAGCTTCTTTTCGAAATAGAGCCTTTGTGCCCATAAATAATTTTAATATTGGGATTTAGAATAAATTTGGTCCAAACTAATTTGATTACAATCTTAATCATCTCACCAAATTTAATTGGAATCAGTCCATAGCTCCCTTACAAATACCACTCCCAAAAATACGTTTTAATGTCAAAATGTTTTGCTGGTGGGAACAAAATTAAACCCCTTCCTAAAATCACTTAAAGGCAAGCAAATGTCATATAAATAAAGATATCTAAATAATATTCGGCCATTTTTTTTTTGGAATCTTAACCTCAACTTTAAAATTTTGTTCTGGCGGGTCGAAGATCGCCCATGGGTCCCAAATGAGGTACACTCATAAAAATTTATTTGTATATACTGTGGTGCAGGTTGTCATATGTTTCAGCTTGACCGACTGTACTTTCGTGCTTGCTTTAATTTTAATTTTAAAACAATACGCGTATCTGCATCGACGATATTTCTTTTTGAGTATCGGTTTCGTATTGGTCCCCATGAGTAGGATGGTTGATTTAACGATGACCGTCCTTCCGACTATCTTTATGTATGTTAAAATGGGTTTAACGAAGACCCTAAATGGGTCTTTTTAGATCACTTTTGTTGGTTAAAAACTGATTTTTTACTTGAGCAATTGAAAAAGGATTCATATAAGTAGGGATGGGCAAATTGCAAAATTATATCGATATATATCGAATCGATATTTTTTAAGAGTATCGATATTTATTATTTAAAAAAAATCGATACATCGAAGGTTTTTTGCTGAAACTATTACCAAATAAAAAAATTAAGTATACCTTTGTACATACATACATATTTATGAACAAACATAATAGTTATATGTAATTACATTGTTATTTTTTATTTCAAAAAATTAATAAGAACAACAAATTAAATCAAAACAAAAAGTTCAATTATAACAAAAACAAAATGGAAGAATACAAAAAAATCATATGAAATCTAAAAAAAAGTATATTACAAAAATTTTAAATGGAAGTAAATAAGTCATGGAAGTACCAACTTAACTTAAAATTTGAATTGCACCCCAAAAGTACCAACTTTAACTAGAAATATTTTTGATTGTTTTAGTTAAACCAGTAATCATCAGGTATGTACATCAGGAGCACACTATGTTTTATGTGCTCTCCTGTCAATCTGCATCTTGTATTCGGTACTGCTTCTTATAAATGTCTATCATTTTAGATCTTCATAATAGTTTAAAAAACATATGCTAATTCTTAAAAAAACATATTGTTTGAAAAACGGCTAAAATTTTAAGGTTTTATTGAAGACTGACTTCAAAAAATATCGAATTCGATAGTCGTATTTCAATATCGATATATCGGTATTTTAAATATCGGCAATATATATCGATTATTTTTTATTTATATATCGATATTTTGATATATCGATATATTTTGCCCATTCCTACATATAAGATTCATTAATTTGATCAAAAAGTAATCAGATTATTTAGGGTAATTCATCACTAGGGTACGATTTTCTCACAACGAGAGTAATTTTTATGATCGAAAAATGAGCTCATATGCGGTTATTTTGCTCTTGAAGCTGATACCTAAAAGATTCAATTATGATACAAAATGCTAGTTGGGTTATTTTATATCAATTATTATTTTCTGTGAATTATTTTTTTATTTTTACCAGTTATTTATTTATAATAACGTTTGAACCAAGTTTATTATTTGAATCATGTTACCTTGTGTTTGGCACTTACACATGTGTGAAATAAATTATTTATTTAATTAAATGAAATTTAATATCAATCATACGCCTCAAGCTGCTAGAGTAAAAGGGCAAACAGCAATTTTGTTAGCTTCATCATGAAACATAAAACGCCGAATGTTGTGCTGAATCTTTGGTACCCTCCACTGACATACCCTCCTTTGCAATTGATACCCTAAGCCAAGTTAGAGAGGAAAAAGAAATTTCTGCAGTGGCTACACTAACGAACATAAAAGACATAACAAAAAATTATATGGGAATAAATTTTAGCATCATCATTTTTTTAACTGTTCCCAGTTTATGGGAATACATTTTAGCATCACACTTTTTTTAATGGGAGTTATGAACTCCCTCCCCTTTGTTTTCGCGCTTGTTAATAACACTATTTTCTTTAAATCTGCAATTCATTTAAGAATGTTTATTAAATTTTACCTTTTCATATTAATTTTTTTTTTTTCTTTTTTTGAAATTTCATTAAAGCATTCCTTTCGTTTCCTTTATTGGAAAAGTTTCTTTAGTTTATTGTAATTGATTTTAGTTTGTTTCTCAGTTCACTATTGGGAATATTGAAACAAACATCTTTTAACCAACTCAGTATTCTTGCCTTTTCAGTTAAGAATTTACAAATATTTGAAAATTTTTAACAAATGACATTAAGAATTATTAACAAAAATCTTTGTAAACATTAAGCCCACTGTCTCAGGAGAGTCAGGGAATTACAGAAAAGGGAAAAAAATTATTTTTAAAAATTTTTTTGTTAAATAGCTTTTAATGAAATTTATTTTGCTGCTGTTTATTTATCCCCTTACAGAAGAAAAATCAAAAAAAAAAAAAAAAAAAATCATGAAAGTAAACAATAAATTCTAAAATATATAAAAAAAAAATATGTTGAATGACGTTAAGACGTTCGCGTGTAAAAAAATATATGAGCAGTAATTGTATATATTTTGTTAAAAGCATAAAAACCATACAAAAGGTAAAGGCCTTTATTAAACAAGGCCCCTCGAAGTAATTTTAAAGATATAAATTTCTTTTAACACTGCCTGTTTTAGAAAGTCTTCCAATAAGCTTTCTAAAAAGCTCAACATTTGTTGTGACACTCCTTTCAACTTCCAGTAAATTGACTCTAGAAGGGCCCGAAATTGCGAGTCTTAATAACAGTTTCAACACATTTTTTTGCAATAATTATATTTGGAATTATATTTCGAGAAAATCTACTTTTTATTTTATGTAATTTTAAAAACAAATTACAAATTGTTCCTAATTGTAATTGAAAATGAAGAAGGGTCTTGTAACCGTACTTGCGAGTCTTAATAACAGTTTCCAATACATTTTTTTGCAATAATTATATTTGCAATTATATTTCGAGAAAATCTACTTCTTGTTTTATGTAATTTTGAAAACAAATTACAAATTGTTCCAAATTGTAATTGAAAATGAAGAGGGGCCCTGTAACCAGACTTGCGAGTCTCAATAACAGTTTCAACACATTTTTTGGCAAAAATTATATTTGGAATTATATTTCGGGAAAATCTACTTTTTATTTTATATAATTTTGAAAACAAATTACAAATTGTTCGTATTTGTAATTGAAAATGTTGCAACTAAAGCTTATTTAACATATTCTCTAAGTTATAAGTGTAATTAATTTTTCTTTCAATTAGAATTAAGTGTATTTGTTTTTTTGTATATAGCAATAAAAAGCACTATACAGTCATAGAAAAATGCATCTTTAAATCAAAGATTCACTAAAATCAGAATTGTGACATCAATGCTTTTACAAATGGCATCAGTGAGGCAAAGAGTGACATAAATCCAATGACGAACGTCATTATAAAATTATGTCATACTTCATGCGTCATGTGACTACAGTGATATCAATTTAACGCCATATTTTTTTGTAATATTAACAGATAAAGTATGAATCTTAGAGTGGATAAATTTTTTCCTCTACCAAGCGGTTATCAAAATCGTAATCTACGACGGTTTGCCCAAAAAACCATGGATCTAAAATCAAAATCGAGCTTCCCGTTTTTAACAACAAAATTCTCTTTTAAGACTTTATATTTTTTTAAAATATGCTAAAATTTTATCGAAAAATCCCGCCAAGATTTTGTCAGATGTTGTGTACTGATAACCAAGATATTCGTACCAAATTTGGACAAACTTAAGCTCTTGTCGTTCTACAGATAAACATTAATCTATAATGCCCTTGTATGGGAGGTGCCCCGCCCATTTAAAATGTAAAAAAAATATATTTCCTATAGCACCTCCCAGATCATCAATAATATACTGTAAAAGTTTCATAAAGATCGGTTCAGCGATTACGAAGATTACCTCCTGCAAACAAACAAACAAACATTACCTCTTTGTAATTTAGTAGAGTTTGCTAAAAACCGTAAAAATGTGAAACCACGGTTTCGGTTTTAAAATGATAAAAACCGGTCGGTTTCGGTTCGGTTTTCGGTTTTGAAAATATCCAAGTAAAACTACAAACATATCAATATTTTGTATGTTATACAATTTTTTTATTTGTTTTAATTCAGGTACTTTTATTAAAAAAGAAACATTGGGTCTTCTTAGTACTTATTTTAAATTTAAAGAATTTTGAAATACCTTGCCATTGTTCCAGGCTGTTATTTATAAAGTTTTTTTTAAATGAGGTACAATTATTATGTATAATTTGCAATTTTTTTGGCATAAATATATATTTAAAGTAAAAGCTAAAACCGAGGTTTTTTGGTCGGATTTCGGTTTCGGTTTTGTAGGCATTAAAGCCGCGGTTTCGATTTCGGTTAAAACCGAACAGCAATCCCTATAATTTAGTATAAACGAAATGGGAAGCTGGATTTTTAATTTTAGACAAATGGTTTCTTTGGCAAACCTTCTTAGAATTCGTCGTAGATAACGATTTCGACAACCACTTGGTGAACTTTTTTTAATGCATACAAATTGACCCACTCTAATGAATATAGATAAAAACAATTTAAGTTATGTTAAATGTTTGCAAAGTGTGTTTGAGCAAAAATTTTATTGTTTTATCCACTATTTTTGTTTTTAGACACATTTTTAAAACCTGCATTAATTCATTCATGGCATAAGCAAAAACAAAATAAAAATAATAATAATAATAGAGTCTGGGAATTTATTTCTAATGGTGACTAACATTTATTATATAAATTTTCATATTAATCGAATGTGTATTCTAAGAAAATATTCCTGGAAAATATTGAAGGAATAAGAATATTAAAGTATGAAAGCTTTACAAATTGTAATTTAACTTAGAATACACATTCGATTAATATGAATATTTATGCAACAAAAAAAACTTAATTCATCATATTACATTCATATTGATGACATTTTGTTTTCACATTTGGCATCAAGATCCGAACACTACAACACTTAAAGAAGAAAAACATACATTATTTTCATGTTTAAAAAGTAAAATATGAAACAAAAATTCCCATATTCTATTTGTTTTAATCATTTAGTTAAATACATCATATTTTGAAAGTAGAATGGATACGAAAAGCATATCGGGCTTGCTGCTAGTGTCTTATAATTGAGAGTTCTTCAGTAAACAATGGGCGGAATATAGCAAAATTAAAAGAAACATGTGTAACGGGTAAGTGAATTATAATATCCTTTCACTTTGACTAACATAAGTCAATCCAAATCTAATTTAATGACAAACTGTCATTTATTTGAGCCCAATGAGTGCTTTCTCCGATCATACTGAGTAATTACACTGTCGACAGTTTTTATCAGGCTGGCGCCAATTCGTCATTTCTGATGATGCCGATGTGTCATTCCTTCGATGTAATATTTCAAATTTTTGACCTTGATGACAATTTGGCCAAGTGAATTTAAGGCTGACATCAGAATGATGAAAAGTGTCATGGGGTCAAATATTAAGACACTTGTCATAATACTGATGTCAAAATACATCAGCGATATGACGCCTTTTGCTAGCAGCAGACGTTGGGGTCTCAATTTCATTTCTGTTAAGGTAACATCTTTCGTGTTATCTAAATGCAAACTTTTCTTATCAGTGTTGCAGCTGATGCAATAGATATCAGGCAAAACCAATTACAAATCATTGGAATTGAAAATTTTAATTACGAAATACTTGTAATTGAATGTTTTTTTTTTAGTACAAATCAAGAGTAGTTGTACTTGAGCGATATCAAATAATTTTAATTTGCCTAATTAAGACATTTTATAACTAATTACAATGTAATTGTTATTTTTATGTATTTCTAATTAAAAGGGATTAATAAAAAGAATTTATCTATAATTTAATGATTATAAGGAATGTAATCAAGGATATGCATTTCTAATTAAATGAAATTTAAAATACTAATTGTAATTTAAGATTTTAATTACAAATTCCTTTTATTTGTAATTAAATTTTTTTTTGTATTACACGTAACTCTATTTAAATAAATAATATTTTTATGGTAGATTTTTTTAATACTGCATTACGCAACATTGCATTTTAAAATAATGTAATGGTAATTATTTTTTTTTTTTTAATATTAATGGAATTTTTTTTTTTAATTTAATTACATAATTATTAAGCCTTAATTTGCTCTACTTAAAATTAAAACATTGTAATTGAAAGCTATTTTTATTATTTAATTAATTACAAAATGAAATTAAGAATGTGTTACAAAATAACGTGGCTTTTTAACCCTTTTATGCACCAAAAGTCTTTGGGGCAGTTTTATTTTTTTCAAAACTTAAATAAGAAACACAAAAAGCCCTAAGTTTGGGTTAACACGTTGAAAGTTTTCTTTGAAGAAATCTAAGTTTATTTTTAAGAGGGAAGCAGAGAACATGCTATTTTTCACTAATAAACTCAGACTTTTGGAAAGAAAACTTTCATAGGGTCAACCCAAACATATTTGCTAATGTGCAAATTAAAAGCAAATCTGAAAAATGCCCTAGACAATTTAATTTGTGTTTAAATATTTTGTTTTGCAAAAGTTTGCTGTTAGAAATGAGAAATTTGCTTTTGCTTTGTTGTATATATATATGAACACTAAGTTCATTAAACGGTTAATGTTAAGCTATTTAAAGCCTTTATTCACTAAAAATGGAAGGAGAGACCATTTCATTTAATGTTTAAGGCCTTAATGCTAAAACCACTTTAACCACTAGCAATGATTGTTTTGTTGGCAACGCAACAGACACATACACACACACACACACACATCCCCAGTGTGTGTAATTGTCAATTTGTTGCGCACGTTTAGTTGGATGATTTTGTTTGTAATACCCGTTTGCATTTGACACAAAACATATCCGATGATGGATACAGGGATTTGTACTTTTCAGTTGTTGTTTCCTTCAATCTCTTTTTTAATATCTTTTTGTGGTTCCAACCTGTTGCACATGTATGTTATTGTGTTGCTAAGCTTCATATAATTCTAAATGAAATTGCTTTTAAGTAAAACAGAAAAAAAAAATGTACATATTTTATTAAACAGGCTTAAGCTAAATTTTAATCAACAAAATGAACAAAAAAAAAAACGAAAAAAATAAATTCATTTACTTTTCATTTTATTAAAGAAAATCTTTAAACCCGTTTAATTGCAATATTTTTTAGTGTTTTTCATATGGGAATTCCCGGAATTCCACACATTTTTCGGGAAATAAATCCCGGGAAATTTGTGCGGGAATTCTCGGGACTTTTTTTAATATAATTATGGCAACCTTTAGCCGTTAGGCTAAAAGGTCTTAGTGCCCATTTACATTATACGATTTTTGTCGTTGCGATTCTTACTTTATAGGCAAGAGGGGTGAGAGGAATTATAAAGGGTACAGAAGCGAGTGTACTCTTCGATTCGTTTTGTTCATTCATTCGTTCTCTCAATTTTCTCTCATTTGACGAAAAATGTATTCAGGTTGTTACGACAAAAATCGTACAATGTAAATATGAGCCCGACTTCAAAGAGGAAACGACAATAATCGCAACGACAAAAATCGTATAATGTGAATTGGGACTTAGGTCAAAAAAACTCATTTTGAGTTTTTGATTGGCTTTAATTCAATCTTTATAATTCTCTGTTGTTTGGTTTAAACCACTTTAGTCTATCACAACTCCTTCTAGTCGTTATTATCTGCTCTTAGGAAAAAAGTCAGTGATGTGCATCATATAAATATTTTTCAATATAACATAACGAAAAACTACAGTTTTTGACTTAAGACAGTTTTGCCAAACGCCAAAGAGATGTCAACTCATAACCGATTAGTAAGGCACTTTTGGAAATTTTATCCGAATTTAATATAATCATCTGTTCTCTGCGGTTAAAGGTTTTTAAGTTTTTATTCCTGAAATAATTGACATTTTGCCCATGAAGATCTTAAGGTACCATTAAGCACTTTTTCTTTTTTGCCACAAAAATTTGAGAAAGTTAAATGCATTTATTAACTTATTTAATTGATCTCAGGAAATGTTATTTGTCCAAATAAATTAAATTAAATAATATTTTGCATCGTTTTGTATTGAGCGGGATTTCCGGGGATCCCGGGAAATTGAAAAATAAATCCCGCTTTCCCGGGAAATGAAAAAGTCCGGAAAAAGAAAAACTCTTATTATTTAACAGAAACACACTTTTCTCTCTCTGCTTTTAATAAAACCTCCCCAGACGTATGAGAAATATTAAATACTCTTTCAATTAGTAATTTAATCAGTAATACGCCTACTAGTTAAAACCAGCCAGACAAAAAAGAAAACATGTTGCCAATGACATTTAATTAAATCAAATTATAAATAAACGATAAAAATGTCAATTAAAAAATACAAAAGTTAATGAAATTGTGTAGTGAATAATTGAAATTAACTCAATATTTATCACAAAATATGCCAGACTATAGCAACAGTTTATTAAACCAATAAAAAAGAAAATGTTAGGTGGAAATTATGATATTGGGTGTAATTTTTACAGTCCTGGGTAAAGCGTGGATAATTTTATTTGGGTGTAGATCACGTACAATTTAAAATTGGTTTAATATCTTTAGTTTTTTTTTAAATCTTTGGATGAAGTTTCTTGACGATCTGCACTAAGCAACCAGTGAAATGCGCATAGGAACAGCTTCAACAATAAATGTCAGTGTTTTTATCATAAATAAAAATTAGGAATTAAGCTCGACAAATAAATCTTGTAAATTTAAAATTGTTACGTTTTAAAACAAATAATCAGCCATGTCCGTATTTTGGTGCTTCAGAAAATTACGAAAAAATTTTTCGGTATGAGACCATTTTTATTTTCATGAACGGAATGGGAATTTTCTGTATCTAAAAGGCCAAAAAACTATTAAAATACACTAATAAACCAATACGTTTTCTTCGATTCCGAACGGAATTGTACTCTGTGACATATAAGTACATATTTGATTTTCAGTGATAAGATTTTTACGAATCCACATATTGTTGATCCAAGAAATTTACAGTCTTCCTAACCAATGTCACTGTTTGTTGAAAAAAAAAATCGTTTTAATCGTTAATCAAGCAAAAGATTGCAAATTAATGGCGCCAGATGGGCTCTTAGATTTCGATTAATATGAGACACAGAATTAATCTGAATCGATCTTACGATGTCCGTTCGTCCGTCTAGCTAGTTATCTATTGATGTAGATGAAATTTGTCCCAAAAATTTATTACTTTAACCTTAATTATCTTACTTATTTTTATTTATTTTTTTCTCCATATAAATATATAAATACCGCTCCCGAAAAAAAGCTTTAAATGCTATAGTTTCTTATTGCAAATGTTAAATTTCGCGACGATAACTTTATATAAGCAAGAAATCTAGATAAAATTCGGGGCGGCATGAAATAACCTAACCCCCCATAATATAAGCCGCCGAAAAATAATGAAATATTCCCCCATAAAGTTTGTACAGAGAACAACAACAACGCCTTTGTTATTTAATTTTTTTATCGGGGGGATTATATCCTATTAAATAATCCCTTTAAAAAAATCATTATGAATTAAAGCCCCAATATATTTTTTAGGGGATTGTTTAATTATTAAATTTATAACGAAAACGTTTTTGGGCGCAAGGATTTGATTTTCTCCTCTATGATATAAAAAACACCGGCTTCGCTAACTAAAACTCCTCTGCGTTGCCGGCCTTCGGTTGGATACCAAGCCGATTTTAGGAGCATTAGTTAGCGAGTCGGTATTTGTAATACAATAGAGAAGAAAATCTGTGCGCCCGGCCGAAGTCCCAACCATGCTATCTATCGCGCGAGTCTTTAAACCAAAACTTTACAATTGTATTATACATATTGGGGGGTCTTATTTTTATTTAGGAATTGGGGTCGTGTTCCATACGAAATTAACGTACGATTTCGTTTCGTTGGGAATTTATTTAATTTTCAAAATTGGGGTTTTATTGCATATGAAATAAGGGCCCACACTTTGGGGGGGTTATTTCATTATTTTTTTGGGTGGTTATATTTTGGGGGGTTATTTTACAGCAATTCAGTAACTCTATTTTAACTACATAGCTTAAAATTTTAATCAAGTGGCATCTTTGTTAATTAATTAGTATTTCTAACGAACACTGTCATCGAGTGCAAACTACTTCTCGTGTGGAACGACTTAAAGTACTTTCGAAACTAACAAAGCCCCATTTAGGTTTTGCGAAAACTGCAAAAATTCAGAACATTTGCAAAAATAGCGAAAATTTTTGATATTTCAAACAAGCCATCAAAAAATGTTTAATTAGCGGAAAAAAATGTTTAATTAGCGGAAATTCGCAAAAATTTGCAAACAGCGGCTATTTATTAAAAATCGTTAAGGCTCGAAAGAACCACAGGAAAAAATCGCTTATATCGCGAACGTGTCTAAAATTCGCGAAAAATTGCAAACTTTGACGAAAATGTAAAATTTATTTGAAAAAGCTAAATCGCTTAAAAAAACAAATTGTCGGAATACATAAAATTTTTTTTTTTGCAAATGTAGCAACAATTCGCGGAATTGTTTAATATTTCGAACAACCCATAAAATTGATTAAAAGTCGCTAAAACTATACGAAATGCCAAAAATGCGGTAAAAATTACTAAATTAGGGAAAATTCGCAAAAATTTGCTAACAGCGGCATGATTGGAAAGTCACCACTTATCTTTTGTGTAGAAAAGAAAACTCTATTAGTTATTTCCATAAAATGTAATATTTTTAATGATAGAAACTGGGAATTATCTCCTTTCGTAGGTTACTTTATATTATATTCAACATTTTTTTTATTTTTCAAATTTATTCTATGAGTTACATTTTAGTTATGTATTTTAAAAAGCTTTTTTTTTGTAATAGTTCTATTCCTTAAATTTTTAGGAATGACTTTTATACACTACCAGACTATTATATTGTATTATCTTGTTACATTTTTACCTTAGCTATCCATTGGATAGCAATGAAGTAACAATTTAAGGAATAGAACTATTACAAAAAAGCATTATAAGATACATAACTGAAATTTAGCTCATAGAATAAATTCAAAAAATTAAAAAATGTTGAATATTTTTAATGATATTTATAAATTCCCAAAAAACAAATTTTTTAATATTATTTTTGCAAAATGTATGTAAATAACGTGAATTTTAAAAATTGAATTGAGAATCGCACTACTGAGTTGGTAGACCTTTTACACGTGGTTTTTGTCTTTAATAACTTTTGCGGCACCTAGAAGGGTTAATAAACATCTGTTTTTTATTCACACTTAGACGCTCAACGAAGCAACAAATTGATCTTTTTTTTAAAGTCACGGAACCAATTAAGCCGCATAGATTCCTTCTCCAAAAGGGTATTATCTATGAGCTTCTAAAATGCGGCTGGATGATCACAAGGGTTCACTAGACCGTACTTCAAAAAAAACCTATTTTTACAGGAAGGTTTAAAAAAAAATTTTATTTTTTTATCAGAGCAGCAGGGGCCGAACTTAAGAATTTTTTTAAACCGCTATACTTCTATATTTGAAATTCTTATATTTGGCCAGTGCAGCGCGTAGGATGCTCCTACTAGACGGGTCAAATGTATGACAAGCCCGACTTTATTTTTTATCTTCGTTATTAATTCTAACATTCCTACCCACTATCTCCATTCCTTAATGGGGCTCCCATACAACATTTTCGATAAATATATTATTTAAGAAAAATAAATTACTTAGGAGTTGCCCTAAGGCGGATAAAAAGTATGACCGACCTCCATTAATTTCTTGTCCTTATCATTTTCTCAAAACACACTTGCCTTTTGTCTTTACCCCCAAAGGGGGCTCCCATACAAATATTAAGTTTTATGAACCAACCATAATATGGTTGTGGCTTCTTGATGGATGACTAATTTAACCATAATATGGTTGGTGGTGACAAAAATACGGTTAAATTAAACATATTATGGTTAAAATTTTCTTTAAACATAGTATTGTTGGAGGTGACCATATTTAAACATGTTTTTTCTCTGCGTGCGGCCTTGAACATTCCAGCTAGTCTATCCCTTAAACCTTAAGAACAGCTTTGTATTGTAAATATTTCTTGTTAATTATTTATAAAATGTATAAATTGAAAACGGTTTTATTTTTTAAACAAATATTCTACTCCAAAGCAATTGAATACTCTCTCAACCCTACTCGTACCAATATTGTCATGGTTTTAACAACTGAAAATCCTTTTTTCAAAAAAAATAAATAAACAAGAAAAATACATGACAAAACACCAGAAAAAAATTCCATAATATATCGATACTTTTCCTACAATTCTACGTGAAACATTGTAAATACTCATACGTGTATCTAGAGGATGCATCTCTAAGTCCTTGAAGCAGGTTACAGATATTGTTATGAAGTTTTTGAAAGCAAAAAAAAAGCAGCAGTAAAAATTAAAACGGTTGGTTGGTTTCATGCTTGACTGGCTCCTTATCAGGACAGGAATAAAACAAAGCACATTTGACAGGATAATAAAATAAAAGAGAGAATAGCAGTAAAGGATCTTTCCTTAGAATACGTTTGTCCTTATAACAGAATCTTAACAAAAATATTTAAACATGTATAGAACATTAAACTAACTAAAATTTAAGTTTTTTAAATATTAAATAGAACGTAACAATCGTTCGTTATGCACTTAAGCGATTTCCGTTTAAATTCCGTTGCAATAGTTACTTACACAGAAACAATTTTTTCAGCTTCGATTGTATTATTTCAACCTTATTCAACCCTTTTGTTTCAATACCATTTGACCTAATAATATTATACTAAAGTTTAAAGACCGGTAGAGAGAGAGAGAGGGAGGAATTTTTCTACCGGTCTCAATTTCATTTCTATTTTTAAAAAAGAATTGTTTTTTTGAATTGATATTTTCCATTAAGTTCTGAAACAGCAGAAAACCAAATATTTCATTCAAAACCACACTCTTTAGGTATTTTTTCTTTACAAAAAATAGCAGCAGAAACACCAAAATTATAGAGAATTATTGTTTTATTCAGTTTTACTTTGCGGTTGAATATTTTAATTTTTGGGGCTGGGAAAAGGACATCAACAAACAAGAATGTTCTTTAAAAATTACTCAATCAATCGTTATCAATTGTGGTAATTATTCTTCGTACTGGTTTGCTGTTGTTCATAAAATCAATTAACCCACAATCCGTTCGAGTGAACTGACTGGCAAATGAACTGAATGAGAGATTGAAAAAATGGCTTTAAATACTTTGAGTGGCAACTGTATTTAAAAATGTTGCAAATTGTAGTTACTTAAATACACTGATAAAAATGAAGAGAACTCAAGTCTCTAGGACTAGACTTAACTCTAAACTAGACTTTGTCCAGGACTGTAGACTTTCTGCAATTAAAATTGTTATTTTTACCCTCCTTAAAAGGTGAAAGGCGCTTATATAGGTTTGTCATTTCGTTTTTTATTTCTAAAATATTGATATTGGAGCCTATACTGGAGTATATACTGCGTTCTGTTTAGGTACAGAGATTAGTTAATGATGTCTGTCCGTATGTTGGTTGAAATGCTTTTTTCGAGGACCCTAAATACGATGCAGACTAAGCGGTAATTTTTTTAAAGCGCATGTTGTCGGGAATATTTTTTTATGAAAATTCAGCCAGATCGGTCCAGAGTTGGCAGGGAAGAGAAACGAAGTCAAAAACTTCTGATTCCGTAAGGAATGTGCGATCAGTTTTACACTTTGCTTAAGCAAATGACAGCTTCCTAGAACTTAACGAAAAGTTTCTTAAAGTTCAACACGCATGATATTCATGTATTCGCACAGTTGCTTAAGCCAGCTTATGCACATAATGGTTGGGCCTTAAGACTGGAAACGATATTCCAGGGGCTACTGACTCCAGTAGTACTAGATAGGATCTCTGGCCAGCCAGTTATACGCCCGTGTAAACGGCGCTATGAGATGCGCAGACTCTCAAGGCACTAAGTGCAACCACGGGGGGTATTTAAAATGTGGAAAAGATTCACCCCTATCGCAAACAACTACTCCCATGAAAATATTCTCATAGTTTTTTAATTTCGTATTGTGAATGATTCACATGACAAATTTTTTTGGAATGAATTCCAAAACTTAAAAAATTTGGCATCTTTACTCCCGCGAATTTTTTTACTCAAAGAATTCCCAACAAGTGTTTCTGTGAACGAGAAGGTAACAAGTAAATTTTAGATTTAAAATTTCTTTTTTGTTTTGTGTGTTTATTAAGAAAATTAAGATTATTTTGTATATTTTCCTTTCACAATGCAAGCACTGACTAGTTGTTATTCACAATAGAGACTTCTGTTTATAAAGCACTGCAAATAATGCACAATAGATATTTTTACTCCCAAAATATTTGCGATAGTGATTTGTTGGGGTTGGGAATATAGGTTTGCTCCCATATAACATATTCCCATAACATTCGCGATTGAGGAGATTAACTTAAGTACCTTAAGGATAGACCTAACCCCAAGGCGGTCTTGGCTACAAACAATATGTTTCTCAACCGCCCCTGTGTGTGAGCGCACCTAATTGGCACACACCGGTAGCAATTTTTAAGTGAATATCTTGAAAGAATTATACACTCGCCCCTTGTTAGAAGCTGATGCTTTCTAACGGGCGCTGCTTTTTGGCATGATGCTGCCAGATCCGTTGAAAATCAGCAGCACCTAGGGAACTTCTCCAGCAAGCCGAAAGGTTGCTTTAACCAATACTAACCTTGGATTGAAGTCCCAGGCGTAACTGATTCCCTTGGTACAGAATAGGATTTCTGGTCAGCCGCCACCTCAAAATATCTGTAAGTTTGGAACTCTTCAGAATTCCAGGTATTCACTGCTCTTGATTTTCCCGGACGAACACCAAAAGCTGAATTTTCCCTTTAATGGCACAGATGTATTAAAGATTTACATGAGCAAATGCCATGCCATATCTCATGTTGATAACAATGCTTACCAACAGCTCACGAGTGTAAGAGTAACCAGCACACCCATTTAGCAAATTGAGTGCATAGTCCGGCAACATTATACACTCGTTCCTTGTTTATGAGATGGAGCTATCCAAAGGTATATTTTCAGCGGAAAAGCGAAACTCTCGCAAAGCCAATATTTCTGGACGACAGAAGACATTTTCCGCAAAAATCATCCTACTGGAGGCCTCAACCAATAGTTTATCTGGTGCCGTGCCACCGGGGGCTCCACCAAAAATTATACACCCACCCTTTGCTTAGGAGCCGGAGCTATCTAACATCTCTCTGTTAAACAGCAACAGCCACTAGATGGCCCACAGGCTGAACTTTCCCACAAGGATGAAAATTCAGCCTTCCATGTGAATGTAACCCTGCCCGCGTCTTTGGGCTTAAACCATAGCCACCAAGTTAACCCCGATAGTATATTTTTTAAGTGAAAAGCAAGGCTTCCTCAAAGGCAATCATTCGAAAAGACAGGAAGCATTTCTCGCAAGAAGTATACTAACGAAGACCTCACCAATAGTCAGACCGGTGATTGCACTAACAAGGAGCTTTTGACTCCCGTGGCACCTGAGTTCAGTTCTGAGGTAAAACTTCGAACCCATGATGAAGTCCAAAGGACCCCAAGGAACTTTGTCTTTTAGAAGTTTGGTGCAACTCAGGTAGCATTCAACTGATTTTTAAATGTATGAGATTCCGAAAAATGCCAGTACATTCAAGCGACAAGGTTAAGCAAATAACCAAGGCATAATAGGTCAATTGTCATCCTGTGGATCCAGGAAAGACCTCAACCTGATTTTCCCCGGAGGATGTAACACCAAAAGGTGTAGTATCCCTACAACCCCCGGGGGGCTTAAATTGTACAATCGCGCCCAGTCTTTATGAAGTAGGAAGAACAAATTTGGATCAACTATTTCTTATGTATAAATAATATTTAAAATTAGCCAAAAAGTGTTTTTAACAGTGTTCGGAAATAGACAGAACATTATTTAGCGTTCCGCTCAGACACAACCTTTAATACCGTTCGTTATTGTTTTCAAGAAAGAGCCGAACATTATATTATATAGTGTTCTGTTCTTCGTTAAAAAATAGAACAATTGTAGTGATACTGTAGACAAACATTATATTTTAATGTTCTATAGTGTTTCTTTTTTTACATTGATTAAGAAATGAACAAACAAAAAATTTTAGCAACGACCACACCACGAATAGCTTGTGTGTGTATTGTGTATATGTTTTACTTGTGTACAATTATTTTGCTGGCTTTTTGTTTTTTTTTCGTATGTGAATTTTGTTTTTGTTAAAAAATATTTGTTTTTCTTTACCAGCTAAAAGGGACGAGCCTTAATGAGCTAAACCGAACACAATGAAGTTTGTGGCTTAAAAAAAAACCAAACGCAATTAAATGTTCTCATCTTTTGTTGAGTTGGATAAGAATAGTATTAATTTTGTGTTCGAAAGATGACAAACAGGGAAACGTTATTTTTTTGAATGATTTTCTACACAAACACTATTAGCGTTTGCGTTTTCCACAAATCTGCCGAAATGAACACTAAGGAGCGATATTAAGTGTTTATTTTCGATCACTGGTTTTTAATACTGTGGTCAAGATTCGGCAATAGAAAATATGGCACTCTTATTGATTTTTTGCGATTTGTTTTTCTTTACTTTAGTAAGAAATTTGGCTTTTACGTTTTTTTAAGAGCTAACAAATTTTTCGTTCTACTTTCTGGTAGAAATGATTTTTTAAACTTGTGATTTTTAAATCGATAACGATGATGTTAAAAAAAAACCTTCTTAAGAGTATAACAGGCCAATCAGTTCCACATAGGTCACTGTAAATAACGGGTTCTTAAGAAAGTGAATTTCTAAATATTTTCCTTAATTTTCGTTGGTGTATTCTTGTTTTTTTTTTTATTTTCTTTTTAAACTTTTTTTTTAAATGTTATTGTTTAGGGTCTCAGAAAAATGAATATAAATATAATGTTCCTTATTAAGTTGTTGCCGTTTTACTAAATTTAAAATGTAAACTCTTAATCATGGTAATTAAAAACGAAAAAAAAAATTTTGTAAATATGTGCTTGTCATAATTATGCCTTTTTTCCTTCATTAAAATTCCATTATTTAATTGGCAATTTATCAGCAAAATATTTTTAAAAATAGAAACTGGGAATTATTTCCTTTCGCAGGTTACTTTATATTATATTCAACATTTTTTATTTTTCGAATTTATTCTATGAGTTAAATTTCAGTTATGTATTTTATAAAGCTTTTTCGTAATAGTTCTTGGTAGTGTATAAAGTCATTTCTGAAAAATTGAAGGAATAGAACTATTACGAAAAAGCTTTATAAAATACATAACTGAAATTTAACTCATAGAATAAATTCGAAAAATAAAAAATGTTGAATATTTTTAAAAATTATAAAAACATCATTTATTAAATTTATAAATTTCTCTAACATTGTTTAAATGTTTGTGGCATTTTTCATACTCTTTCTAACGTATTTGGGTGATAGGACGTAAAAAAACTTTTCCACACAAATTCGAAAATAAAGAGTCTTCCAATTAGGACTTTCGAAATTTTAAAGTTGAAAGTGGCCATATTGTTAAAGCTACATCTGCCGTTTTGGCAGAGAGTGGCAATTGCACAGATCCCCTCAACTTAAAAACTTACTAAAAGACTGTACAAAAAGGCTGAGAAAGTTACTGCAGACTCAGAAAACGGCTTCTCTGGAAAAATATCTTAAGGAACTTGATGCAACTCCACAATCAGACTACTCATTATGGCGTGCAGCTAGAAATCTCAAAAGGCCAGTTGTCTCTAATCCGCCATTAAGAAACTTGAATGGAAGTTGGGCAAGAAATGATGTTGAAAAAGGAAATCTGTTTGTTAATCATTTGAAAAACGTATTTACCCCAAACATATCTCACGATATGGCGATCGAGTTACCACCTATTGCTGCTAGAGCAGCTGTTCCCCTAAGATTTGAGATAAAAGAAATCGAAAAGGCTATTTGTGATTTAAACCCCAAGAAGGCTCCCGGTTTTGATAAGATCAGCAACAAAATGCTTTTGGAGCTACCCAGCATAGCAAGGAGAATTATTCTTTTAATTTTTAATGCTATTTTACGCCTGGAATACTATCCTCAAAAGTGGAAGGTTTCCTTAGTCATCATGATACCTAAACCAGGAAAGGATCACACAAAAGTTGAGTCATATAGGCCTATAAGTTTACTTTCAAATATATCAAAGCTGTTTGAGAAGCTGTTAGCGTCAAAATTAACCCCAATTCTAAATGAAAACAGATGTATTCCTAACCACCAATTCGGCTTTAGAAGACAATACAGCACAATTGAGCAAACCCATCGTATAGTAAACGCAATAAGAAAAGCCTTTGAAGAAAGAAAATATTGTTCCGCTCTCTTCATCGATGTTTCTCAAGCTTTTGATAAAGTCTGGCATGAAGGCTTATTACATAAATTGAAGCTAAACTTACCAGTAAACACACACAAGCTGTTAGAAAGCTACTTAGTCGGTCGAAAGTTCATTATTAAAGAAGGTGATTATTTAAGCTCTCCTCAGCCAATTGAAGCTGGAGTCCCTCAGGGAAGCATCCTGGGCCCACTTTTATACTTAATATATACCTCGGATATGCCAACAAACAACTACAATCAAACTTCAACATTTGCTGATGACACAGCTTTTCTAAGCGTGCACGAAAACAGTCAAGAAGCATCTCGATACCTACAGGATTATATATTTCAACTCGAACTGTGGCTAAAGCAATGGAGGATGAAGGTCAATGAGCAAAAATGCGTACATATAAAATTTTCCTTGCGTCGGGAAACATGCCCCCCTATTAAAATCAATAATCATTTAGTGCCTCAAAATTCGCATGTAAAATACCTCGGTATTCATCTAGATCGCCGTTTAACGTGGAAAAGCCATATAGAAGCAAAGTTAACCCAAATGAAACTAAAAGCAATTCAAATTAACTGGCTTATTGGAAGAAATTCTGTTCTTAGTCTCGATTGCAAACTACTACTTTACAACTCTATTTTAAAGCCAATATGGTGCTACGGTATTCAACTATGGGGCACTGCCTCGCCCTCAAATATCGAAAAAATTCAAAGGCGCCAAAATAAACTTCTTCGAATAATCACAGCTGTCCCTTGGTATGTTAAAAACTCAAATATTCACAAGGATCTCAATGTTACATTAGTAAAAACTATGATTACAAAATATGCAGTAAAATATTTAAAAAGGCTTGAACAACACCCAAATCCACTAGCTCGAAATATTTTAAACCATGGCGGCCACACTCGCTTAAGAAGAAGAGACACTGCAGCACTTACCCAATTAGATGAGCGATAAACACCTATATATGTTAACAGAACCCGTGATGAAGAACATTTTTGTCTGGCACTGGCAGGACATAAATAAAGTATTAGGATAAGATTTGATTAATTATTGTTAGTTCATATTTAATATATGAAGATTCAATAAAAAATAATGAAAAAAAAAAAAATCTATTAAGTCTGTTTTGCCAAGTCACATATCGTCATATTAAATGCAAACGGACGTAACTACACAAAATTTCGATATTACACCTTGTTGTTATTGATTACAATTACACCTTGTTGTTATTGATTTTGTAAAGTTTTTTGCTTCTCCTGTAAAAAAATAAAAAGTGAAGTTCCGTCCGTTTGCATTTAATATGACGATATGTAGATCGCATTTGAGATGATACAACTAACACATGAGAGTAAAGAGTGTCTAATGCACTGCGAAAAACCCGAATATTGGTGTGGGTTATGGAATATCCGCGTCATTGGACTATATTTCTTTGAAAACGACACTGTTCAGGATATTGCCGCCAACGGCAAGCGCTATAGGTCGATTTTTAGCAACTTCTTTTGGTCCGAGTTAACTGATATGTATATCATCAATAAGTGGTATTAACAGGACCGCCATACGTGCCACATTCATGAGCCCTCTGCACGAGCGATCCAAAGGCCTCTCACATGGAGATCTATGCCAACTGGTTACCGAGACCGAGACTGTGCAATTGTGCCCCGTTCGACTTTTTCCCGCGGGGGATTCTTAAGTCGCAGGTCTATGCGTATAGGCTGAAAAAAAACAGATTAATTAAACTATGCCAACCGTCATATTTTACCCTGACTTATGCCCAGCGAAGCCGCGGCGGACATTTACACGTGTTTTACTCCATATATAATGGCATGCAAAGGATATCTCACATACACAGAAATAATTCTCGAGATTTATTTTTCTTTTTCAATTAAACTATTAATCAAAAATAAAATCAGTTTAAATTAAAAATTTAATTAAGTGAATTAAACGTTTACATTAGCGTGGCCGTTTTTTTTTCTTTCTTAATTTCTTATATTCTTTCTGTGGGTCCCCGGACACAGGGACATACTGGGGAACTGCATGGCGGATTCGTTGGCGTATGCAGGCACCACCTTGAATCGAGACGGTTCAACATATAATGTGGGTGCTTCACTCCCAAGGAGTAAGCAACTTATAGCGCACAAGTTTCATATTATCGCCAGTCAGAGGTGGCACGATGAAACTACCTGTGGGGAAACCAGGAAAATTTGGCCCATTATAGATGAGAAAAGGACACGGCGGGCATTGCAGCTGTCCACTGGCCCATTAGGAGGCACGCCCAGAGGCTGGGGCTCCCTTACAATGACTTATGTAGAAGTTGCGGCGAGGAGGAGGAAGAGTCAACGGAACATCTTCTCTGTAATTGCCCGGCATTCGGAGATCTAAGACTTAAAATGTTTGGCCGAAGAGCCCTTGGGGACAAAACGTGTCTCTCTGATGTTGATGTAAACAGGATCCAATCCTTTACTGAATCGACCGGATGGCTGCGTGGTAATACTAGCAGCCGGATAACTTAGAACCCATGGGAGACGGTGTGACATGGTAACACAACGGGAACTAATTAATGGACCCACGTAAGCTGTGCTTGATCACGGCTACCAATGGAACCTAACCTATATTCTTTCTCTCCCCCAAAATCGGTTCAGTTTTATTTGAAATAATTTTACGAGTTTTACGTGAAATAATTTTAAATATATAAAACGTATATAAAATAGTTCGTATCTTGTGGTTATTTTCTTCATAATTTTTTAAACTATTAATTTAAGCAAAAAACTTTCTTAAGGCTAATGTTGTTGACTAGAAGAGCTAAAATACTGCCATATATCATATTCTTGTACAATGTGTTTTTATACCCTCCACCACAATTAGTTGTGAAGAGGGTATACTAAGTTTGTCATTCCGTGTGAAACTTTTTTATTATTCATCTCAGACCCCATAAAGTATATATATTCTGGCTGCTTGAGTAATTCTAAGTCGATTTAGCCATGTCCGTCTGTCTGTCCGTCTGTCCGTCTGTCCGTCTGTCCGTCTGTCCGTCTGTCCGTCTGTTGAAAACACGCTCACTTTCGAAAAACTCAAAAGAAATAAACAAACAAGGTGTCAAATTGCTTGTAGTTATCCTAAGCAGTTTGGGATTGAATTTCAGCAAAATCGGTTCAGTAGGACCAGAGCTATGAATCAAAATGTGGAACCACCACCTTCAAAAACTTGATAATTTTGTTACAAAAACTAACATAAATGATGCAAAAATGCACGGAATGACATAAGATTTTGCACAAGTCCGTTTTATTCGACTAGAAATGATACTGTAAAATTTCGCGAAGGTCGGTCCATAATTTACCCTAAGCCCCATATAAACACTACTCCCGAAAAACAGTTTAGTACGCCTAAAACCGTAAAAAATAATGCAATCATAACAAATTTTGGCTCGTCACAATTTTATATTACTATAAATGATACTGTGAAATTTCGTGAAGATCGGTACATAATTTACCCTAGGCCCCATATATGCCCTTCTCCCGGAAAACAGTTTAGTCTCCTAAAACCATAATTAATAACAAATCGTCACAGTTTAAGATAATAATAATAAAAAGACATCATACAGATATTACTCCTTAAACATTCGAACTGTCGGTGGAGGGTATCAAAGATTCGGCACAGCCGAATATAGCACTTTAACTTGTTTTTTTTAAGATAGTCATATGCAAACAAATTACATTTGAATAACTGGGCTTGAAGGCAAACTTTGAAGGGCGGCGGGCCCATCCCTTAAAACACAACTTATCGCTATGAAATATTTTTGTGTTTTCTTTTTAAATAAAACTGAACAGATTTGGGGGTAGAGAATATAAGAAATCAAAAAAAAAAAAAAATTCTCCACACAACTAACGGCCACGCTTGTTTACCATGATATGGGCCAAACCAATTCTGAGCTGACGATATAAAAACAACATTACTGCAGAAAATGTTGTTAATATAAGAAAATATTTAATTCATACTATTTATTTATTTACTGGTTAAATTATTTTTTAGTCAATAACAGAAATTTTTTAATTGATATCAACTTTTATTTTTGTACGGTGTACTTTGTTTTATTTAATTTAAAAGATAGGAAGCGCTTAATGAGAGACCCTTTATTTGTTTATTAAATATTTAATATTTTTGTTTTTCTTGAAATAAATTTGGTTGTTTATTTTCAGAATGTTGAATGAATGAAATCTTAATGTTAAAAAATTTTGGTGCGTTTTTAACGCTCAATGAATTATTAATGATTTTCTATGAAAGCAAATAAAATTTGTTTTCTAGTTTTAAATTTATAAAGGGTAATCCAAAATTAACGCGCAAAACTTAAATAAAAAAAATAACAACACAATCGTTTAGTTTTTCGATTGCTATTAATATCCACACCACTGTAGTGTAGAGGGTATCACCTTTTAGCCTACCGATCGACTTATGAAATTTGGTGCATATGTTGGGCGCGGTCAAAATTTTGCATAAATGTAACTGTTTTTCTCCTGTAAGTCACATAAAAAGAAATCTAATGGCTAATTAAGATCCCAAAGGTTCAACGCACCATATATAAAAAAAACCAAAGCACATATGTAGGCACAATGTTGTCTACACATAACAAAATATTTGCTTTTGCGAAATTAAGAAAAAGACTTCTGAATGTATCCAATATATTATGCCACCTACTATTACTGCACACACAGGGAATTTTAATGTACAATATCAATTATGAAACAACAACATTGCAAAGCATTTTTTAATAAAAGTACATTGAAGTTTCTACTTAATTCTGTGGCATTTTTACAAAACATCTTAAGTCAAGTTTAAAAAAAATTTTTGTTAATTATACGAATTTTCATTCAAAAAACTATTTCGTTAACGTTTTTAAGATTTCGTATTTTAAACGAAATTTTTCTTTAACTTTGGTTTATTTTATTATTTGATAAAAATTGTTTTTTTCACCGAGCTTTTTTTAAAAACTTTTTTGCTATCTTACCTCGACTTAATTTGTTTTGCCAAAATGCCACAGAATTGTTTTTAATTTTTTTTTTTTTTTTTAATTTTATCCAATTTAGTCCCAGTGTAACACCATCTGTGTTCAGCGATAGCTAATTTATTAGTTTCTATTGAAGTATTCAGTAAATTTTTACGGTCAACAAATTTATCTAAAAATTAATTTTTAATTAAGTGTCAAAAAAAATATACAAACGGCAATTTATTTAAAGGTAGATAAATTATTACAAAAATTATTCATGCTAATCAAATTTGTGGTTTTTCCCATAATAAAATAATTTATTTAAAAATTAATTTAAAAATGGATATGCACATGATTTAATTTATGGTCTATGATGAGTTTAAAAATCATAATCATTGAGCTACAATAAAATTTAAAAATGCACATTTTTTAATCATTTTACATTTGCAAGCAAACTGGCTGTTAAAGCCCTTATGATACTTGCTATTTTTTGTATTGGATTTTTTTAGGATTGACTGAATGAAACAACAAATGCGAAAAAGAACAAGAAATACAATATGTAAACAAACCCTTTTTTTATTGACATTTCTCATGTATATTTTTTTCTTTGACTAAAAAAAAAAAAAAAAAAAAAATGGTGAAAGCTTGGGCACATGAAAATATTTTGTTTTTGATAAATGAAATGAAGCAGGTGCCCTTCATATGGGATTCCAAATCATAAATTTTCAATTAAAGAATATACCCCGCTGTAATTCCTAATGTTTTTCATTATTTGCATTAAATTTTGTTGTATTAAAAAAAAATTGTTTGTGATTCCAAAATAAAATGTAAACAAAACAAACAATATTGCCCACTTTTTGTTCAAACAATACCGGACAAAAAAAGCTAAAAATCGCAAAAAAAAGTTAAAAACCGCTACTTTCGATCAAAAACTAAAAAAATTGGCAACAGTGCTAACATTTAATCTAGAAATGTATTTTTATTATTCAATCAACATTTAAATTTCTTTTAATTTCTTTTTTTAAATTTAAAATATTTATACTTTTTAAAATTTTGAAATGAAATCATTTTGACAGTTCTGTAGCTCGTTTCTGTATTTCTCGCATCGTAAAATTTCTTACATGAAGTGTGAAACAAAAAATTCCATCGTTTCTCGATTTATGAGATAAAAGTGTTTCTGTATTTGAATGCGAAAACAGACACAACAAATTCTGTTTATACTGGAATATTTCCAGTACTTAAGTGTCAAATAAAAGCGAAACGTCAACAAAAGAAATAAATATAATAAAAACAGGGCTGCCAGATTTGACGAGTTATCGTCATCTTGACGATTTTTTGTTCCGATATTAACAAAGTGACGTTTTGATGATTTTTTCTAAAAAAGTGACGAAAGCAAAAACAAAATCAAAAATATTTTATAATTTTGTTGTTACTTTCTATAGAAATTCATCTTGAATTTTTAAATTTCAAACACTTCTATTTTGTGGCGTTGAAAATTGAAAAAAAAATAATATGAATGTCTGTAGAAAGCAACAACAAATTTATAAAATATTTTTGATTTTATTTTTGCTTTTAAAGAAATTGTTGGCGTTGCGTTTTACACTATAAGCCCCTTAGTCTTCGAAATAAGATAATAGTAAATATTTTTATATGTTTGTTTATTAGAAAAAAAGATATCTTTAGAAACAAGGCTGCTTAAATTTTTATATTTATCCCTATTGTGAAAATTGTCCTCGAAATTGTTTCTTCCCTAAAAAATGTATCGGCAAAAGCAAAATTTCGAGGGAAAGTAATGGACCGACTTGGCTTATTTTGAACATTTAATACTTCTTATATACATATACAAAATAGATTGATATTTGATATTCTTATCTTATATGTACACTTTTGTGCCAAAACCATTATTCCGGCAAGAAAGAAATTTGTTTGTCTCCCAGTAAAAACTTTTTCAAAATGGATAGCTTCTTTCACTCGTTATTAAGTAGCTTTCTTCCTAAGATAAAAAAAAATGACTTACTTTTGAATTTGTTCTTTTTGGCACAACCCTTGTAAAATTCATTAGTTTTTCAGTAGAATTGTATGTAGTGCTTTTATGTGTTTCTGATTACTTAACATATTATTTTGTAGGCGAAGATTTTACTGGGTCTTTAACCCGTTTATTTATGAACCGATTTTTTTTAATTTTAACTACAAGGTATTCTACTAAGTCTATTTCAGGTAAAAAAGAAAAAGATTATAGGAATAGGTAAATTAAAGATTTATATCTCAATTATTAAATAATAATTATTAAATACCCATGAACTTTAACTATGTTTTTGTTGATTATTTTTTAATAAAAGTCGAAACAAATTTGTTTAAAATTGATTTTAAATTACACGATTTTTAAAACAAAAAAGACGATCTTTTTTATTTTTTCTCAGGAAATTGACGATTTTGACACAAATTTATCTGGCAGCACTGATTAAAACCAAAACAAGAAAAGGCTAACAAAAATTTAAACTAACAAAATATAACAATTGTTTTTTGTTTATTTTCATCATATAAATTATGCATTTATCGTTTATATTCCTTCTATTTTTTTATTTATTTAAAAAAATAGTATATAAACATATTTTAAATTAAAAATATCTACATTTTGTTTTTCTCGCCACCAATTTCAAATGTGACTTATTTTGACAGTTCTTGAAAGAAACTTTTCGCAAAATATTGTTATAGAAACACTTTTTCTCGCATCCTTCCAATAATTGCTGGAAAATTATTTAAATGACAGATAATTCTCGCAAAAAAAAGATACAGAAACACTTGTGTGGGAAAACCATTTTTTGTTTCATTTCACACTATTTTTGTTGCAATTCACACGTTTCATGCGAAGAGTTTTACGATGTGAGATATACAGAAACGGGCTACTGGTGCGAAACTTTTCCCAAAATACTATTATATAAACACTTTTCGAACTTCCTTCCAACATTTGCTAGAAAATTATTTAAATGACAGATATTTCTTGCAAACTTAAGCTACAGAAACACTTGTGTGAGAAAAACAACTTTTTATTTAATTTTACACTGTTTTTGTTTGCAATGCGAAAAATACAGAAACGGTCTACCGGAAAGCAAACTTTGGGATTTAAAGGAAAGTTAGAAAAGCTTGAAATGAAAAAATAAACTAGGACTTAGAAAAAAATCCCACGTTTGGTCAGCACAACACGCACATTAAAAGTTCGCTACGCGTACACTAGAAAATGCAGAACGCATAAGCTAAGCGAATACAAAAAAAGCAAATTGTACGCTAAAAGAACCGTACACATACGCTAAAACCATATCAGTACATTTTCTTAGTACAAAGTTGTGTTATTTTTTTTTGTGTGTGTACAAATTCACGAACACTAAAAGAAGTTTTAGAGTTTGTGTTTTCAAAAAAAAAAAAAAAAAATTTTGGTGTACAGTTTTTTTCGAACTCTCCACAATAGAATTTACTTGCGTCAATTTGACAAATGAGTTTCACGCACACAAAGTCATTATCTGCAAATTAATATACTAGCTGAGCCCGGCAAACGTTGTCTTATCCTCAAATGTTTTTTTTATACCCACACCATAATAGTAGAAAGGGTATCGTGCTTTTAGTATACCGATAGACTCGGAATTAACGGGTGTTTTTTTTTTGGAGTGATACATTTTTGAGTTGGCATCACTGCTTTATTTGACCACCAGCTGATAGTTGCTTTCATTATGGATCGACTTACTCCAAAGCAACGCGTGCAAATTGTGGAAATTTTTTATCAAAATAGTTCGGCGAATGGGCTGAAGCACAAATTGATATTGATTTGGAATTTCCATTCAAAATTTTATTTTCCGATGAAGTCCATTTCTGGTTGAATTGGTAGGTGAATAAGCAGAATTGTCGCATTTGCAGTGAGAAGAATCCACAAGGTTTTGTCAAAACACCATTACATCCTCAAAAAATTACTGCTTGTTGCGCTTTATGGGCTGGGGGAGTCATTGGCCGATATTGCTTCAAAAACAATGATGGTCAAAATGCTAAAAGTTGTTGAAAATTCGTGTTCCAGATTGCGCCAGCCGTGGCCAAAAATCATATTTAAAAAATGAATGTCATAAAATGTTCTATCCAATAAAAACCGTTTAATTGATATCAAAAATATATCACTATGTTTTATTATGATTTAAACTTGTATCACGCTATAAAAAACACCCTTTACTTTCTGACCAATGTTTCCTATTCTAGATCGGGACGGTATTATTATAAACAAAACTGAATTTTTCGGAATTTTAAACTAATATTTTTTCATGTACACCTTTACTTTTTCACAATTTTTTGTAAGAAAATTTTTAATACATATATTGACAGTATATTTTTTTCCAAAGTCCATAAAAAATTTTCATGAGGAAATATACATACATTCTGAGTTTGAGTAAAATGTCTCCGCAAATATGAATATGTAAATAGCATCACCAAAGTGCCACACATCGGGTCAATTTATACGTACACAAAGAAATGCACGCCTTAAGAAGTACCGGCCAGTTAGACTAAAATGAAGAGTTTTGTTAATAACTTGACCCCAGCGCTATCTAACGGGTTAAAATTTTATCAGGAAACTTGTTTTTGTTTAATAAATATTTTTTTGTGAATTTCAGCCAAATCGAAAGTCAATAGAAACCAGGTTCCAGACTAAGCTTATTAATTGTCCAATTTTGGTGTCAATCGGTCCAGTGGCCCTTGATTTTTTGCAAAACGAACGTTTTCATATAAGTACACTAATAGAAAAGGCGTCATAACGCTGATGTATTTTGACATAAGTACAATGACAAGTGTCTTCGTTTTTGACCCCATGACACTTGTCATCATTGTGATGTCAACCTTAACATCACTAGGTCAAAGTGTCATCAGGGTCAAAATGAAATTATGTCATTAATGGGATGACACATCGGCATCACAGAAATGAAGAACATGTCCTCAGTGCGATGACGCATTAACATCGGAGAAATGACACATAAGCATCAATTTAATGACAGTTTGTGTCATTAAGTCAAAGTCATTGGAATTGACTTAAGTGAAAGTGAGAGAATATTATTATTAACTTACCCGTTGCATATGTTTGTTTCACGTTTGTTGAATTACGACCTTTGTTTACAGCAGAATAATAAGACACCAGCACCATGCCTCATGTGGTTTTCGTAATCATTCTACTTGAAAAATTTCATGTATTTAACCAAATGATTTAAAACAAGTTAGAGTGCTATATTCGGCTGTGCCGAATCTTTGATACCCTCCACCGACAGTTCGAATGTTTAAGGAGTAATATCTGTATGATGTCTTTTTATTATTATTATCTTAAACTGTGACGATTTGTTATTAATTATGGTTTTAGGAGACTAAACTGTTTTCCGGGAGTAGGGCATATATGGGGCCTAGGGTAAATTATGTACCGATCTTCACGAAATTTCACGGTATCATTTATAGTCCTATAAAATTGTGACGAGCCAAAATTTGTTATGATTGCATTATTTTTTACGGTTTTAGGCGTACTAAACTGTTTTCCGGGAGTAGTGTTTATATGGGGCTTAGGGTAAATTATGGACCGACCTTCGCGAAATTTTACAGTGTCATTTCTAGTCGAATAAAACGGACTTGTGCAAAATCTTATGTCATTCCGTGCATTTTTGCATCATTTATGTTAGTTTTTGTAACAAAATTATCAAGTTTTTGAAGGTGGTGGTTCCACATTTTGATTCATAGCTCTGGTCCTACGGAACCGATTTTGCTGAAATTCAATCCCAAACTGCTTAGGATAACTACAAGCAATTTGACACCTAGTTTGTTTATTTCTTTTGAGTTTTTCGAAAGTGAGCGTGTTTTCAACAGACGGACAGACGGACAGACGGACAGACGGACAGACGGACAGACAGACGGACATGGCTAAATCGACTTAGAATTTCTCAAGCAGCCAGAATATATATACTTTATGGGGTCTGAGATGAATAATAAAAAAGTTTCACACGGAATGACAAACTTAGTATACCCTCTTCACAACTAATTGTGGTGGAGGGTATAAAAATAGAATATAGGAATTTTCGCTTCTTATTATACATTGTAATCATGAAAATAATATTAATAATATACAAAATGTTGCATGGAATTGATGTCACTATAGTCATAAAATAAATGACACGTAAAAAATTACAAAATTGTACGAAGACGTTAGTCATTGGATTGATGTTACTTTTTGCATCATTGATGTCATTTGTAGTAACATTGATGTCACAATTCTGATGTTAGGGCATCATCAATATGAAGATGCATTTTTCTATCAGTGTATACATATAAAGATATACAAAGTAGTCCTTGCTAAAATTATTTTGTTCACGTAATCGCTTAATTCACGTAAGACGGCTTTAACTTTACTGCGACTGCACTGTATATTGCAATTATTATTAAAATGTATAAGTTTGTTTATTTTTTAAATTCCTTTCTTATTGTTTGCCTTTATTTATATGACGTTTTTCCAACATTCACTCTTTATGGCTTGATTGTGTAATTAATTAAAAATATATAAATATTGTAGTAGCTGGAAATATTCACGCCTTTTTATTTTGCAAACCGCATTTCGCCATTGTTGACCTTCACACACAATTACACTGGCAGCAAAAAAGTTTTCCTATTTTGCAGTTTGCAGAACTTTAAAAAAATTAATAAAAATTTAATTTATTTCATGGAAATATTAAATTCAATTAAAGAGACTAGACTAGATAAAATATCCAAACCCCGACTGCAGATAAAAATGTTATCCACTTAAAAGACCGAAACAAGAATGGGAACACAATAGGCACTAGAACTTAAAATTATAAAACAAGACAGAAGTACGGTTGGAACAAATTTTTTTTTAATATAATGAAGGCCATGTTTCTCAAAACTACAAGTTACAAGTCTACAAGTTAAATACATAAAAGGTATAAATTTCAGTTTTTTATTTGTTGGAAAAATGAAAAAGTGGTAAAATGTAATTTTTGTTACAACAACCACAAGAAAAAAAATTCCACCAAAAGTTTAATTTTTATCAAACTATAACCAATATGAAAAAAACTAGGATAAAAGATAAATGTTGCCTTCTCATTCATAAAAAATCGTTAATTTTTAAACTCTTGAATTGTACAACTCTGATTTTAAAATTTTTTTATAGTTACAACATTTTAAAGATAACTTCTTTCTCAATTAATCTTTTAAAAGGAAAAAATACTTTTTATTCGTATTTATTTCTTTGGCCAAATAATTATTAATTTTCAGTTTATTTTTCTTTTTAAGCTAATAAGACCGAATGAAGTTGATGTAAATAAAAACTAATTTATTACATTTCACCCGACGTTTCGTCACTTTTTTGGTGGCTTTTTCAAGGGTCGTCTATTTAAATAAAAATAATAAAAGGACCAAGATTAATACAAAATATTCTTCACAACAAGCAAACACAACTTACAAAAATTATATATTATTTTACATTAAAAACATCAGATGTTTAATAAAATTAAATTGCGCAAAAACATTTAACAAAAAACAGTAAAGCACAACATAAAATTATTATCACAGATTTTATTATACTGCGGTTCTATAACTAGCGCTAATGTTGTCAATTGGGGTATTCACAAGGTGTGCTATCATGTCATATTGTCATAATGTTCTAACATTTTACAATGGTTTAAAAATATTGTTGTTGCTTTGTTAATAAAAAGTGTCTTAAATTAATAGAACTTTGCTTGCTATGTTTTTTGTGCTGTCGTAATTAATCAGAAGAGCCCTGCGCTGAGCGGCTAAGCCGAGCCGCATTAGTTTTTGTAGCCGTCGCCGTTGATGGTATAGTTTTATCCGGCTAATATCCGAATTTAACCTGCGGCTAGCAATTTTTGCAACAAAACACTTGCGGTGTCAAATTGTATCGGCTTAGGACTCTGATGTATGGTAAAAAAACAAAATAAAATTTGTTTGTGATTTGCGTCTAAAAAATGGAAAATAGTCAGTTTAATTTATCAATTCATGGATAAGAATTAAAAAATATATTGATGTCTGGTAAATATTTATTTTTTATATTTGTTTTAAATCAGCTGATTTAAATCCAAAATAGCACACTAAATTATGAGGGGTTGTTCACAACAGTCGTATTTTTTCATGTTATTATTTTAAGACTTATGGCTTTATGACACCTTGTGAATCCCCCAAATATCTTAATTTTGGTTCATTGTTTTCATTATGTTTTGTTGTATTCTCAAGCTTTCTATTGTGTATCTCTTCCTCTCCCCTCGTTCAAAATCCAACACTCTCACTTGTTCTGCTTCAAAGGAGTGAGATTTTTAAATCATGTGTTTTGATCAGTGTTACCGTCGGATATTATTGTAATTTTGTGCCACAATTAATAACAAAATCCATAGTTTTTTAATTATATTCTACAGTTAACCTAATTACAAAAGTTTTAAGCTATAATCGGATAAAAACTAGAAATCCTCTAACAAAAAAACGAAAAAATCACATTTTCAAATTCTATATATTTAATAAATTCCGCACTTTAATACAAATAAATGCACGGCAAGCATGCATGCTACTAAATTTAAGTGCTAGTGTTTAAATTTCTTTGTAATAAGATATTTAGTTTTTATCCAATTTCGTCTATTATTGCTTAAAATTTTTGTAATCAGGTTCATAGAACAAAACTATGAAACTCTATTTTGTTATTAATTGTGGCACAAAACATCTTCCGAAATTACAATAATTGGTGTATCTGATAAATGTTACATGATGGCAAAAAACTGTGCTCGTATTCGTCTTAAGCATTTCAAAAATATAAGAATCAGTTGGAATGGTTAACAAACTTTTTCAATAGTCCAACTTTTAGTCTGGTCTTTAATAAAGTTTATAGATTAGTCTAGCCTGTAATTAAGTATTTGATATTTTCATTAGTGTATTTAATTATTTGCATTTCCTTCATACACTTGAATAATTGACTTATAAATACTATGAGTGGTTATTTATAAATCAATTATTCAAATTATATAACAGTCAATTCACTTGAACGGACTGTGTTCATTATTTTAATGAACAAGAAATCACCAGTAGGAAATATCCAGAGCAAACTTAAAGAAAGAAACCCCCATTTAAGTTAAAAAAAAAGAAATTTTAATTTTACAAACAAAGCTGTCATAAAATCCAACCTTTAGCAATTTTTCTTTATCACCGATTTAAAATCGCAATCCTACTTCTGAAAAAGGCTTTAACTGTCGCTTTTTTAGTTTTCCAACTTAAAAATATTAATTAAATTATGATTGCTATAAAAATAATAATAAAAACACTTTGCTCACAATCTTTTTCAAATTGTCTTTACTAATTAGATTTCTATGAACAATTTAGTCACTGGTTTGGTGCACATTTAGCACTTCATGGTCGTAAAAATAAAAATAAGAACATGTTGTTTAGGAAAATATGCCCTCAACACTAATAAGCATGTTAATGATCCATACGGAATAATTCTCACATTATGACAGATACATTCAACAATAAGAAAACAAAAATGCACACACACAAACACCCAATGTGTACCCGTATACTCTTAAACTAACATATGGGTTTCCTTTTTAGACATCCAAGCCTGAAATTATTTCTAGAAATTTATTCCCAAATCTAAGACAAGAAGAAAGCAAACACATGACAAATATTACTCAAAGCAAAAGTGTCAAAGTGTTTTTGCATTGACACGAATATTTTCAGCAATACTGAAAAGGATGTTGGTATTTTGTGGCCGCGGGTATGGAAGTGATGGCGGTGTTGTGGTAGCGACAGTGTTAGTTTTCGTGTTGCAAAGTCACTGTGGCTTCCAACAACAATTTAATTAAGTTTTGCTGAAACACTATACAAAGTTGCTGTTATAACTACTATTATAAACACGCAAATATATAAACATATGAACACGTTCACACATGGCTGTGTGGTTAAAACATACTCACACATGCACACAAAACAATAACATTATTCATAGAATATGTGTCTTTACACAGGATATTTGATATTTTCTATGTATTTAATATTTTGATCCATTGTAACGGATACACAATGGAACAAATAAAAACAAACATCATGTACTTTACTCATGTCTTGATTTAAATTACAAAATAAATTCCAAAATATTTGTCGAACGATAAAATTAAAGAGTTGAATTGAAGCGCAACTAGAACTATTTTTTTTTTTTTAAATTAATTAATTAATCTTAAAGCAAACTTTAACTGAACTATGTTTATTTGAACTTGAATTCAACCAGAACTAGAGCAGCAGTAGAACTAAACAAGAACTGGAAAAAAACTTAATTTAAACTGAACTGGTCCTGAAGTAGAACTAGAACTAGAACATAACTTAGCTAGAGCTGAACTAGAACTGAATTAGAACTGAATCAGAGCGGAACTAAAACTGAACTAGAACAGAACTAAACTAGAACTGAACTAGAACTGAACTAGAACTGAACTAGAACTGAACTAGAACTAAACTAGAACCGAACTAGAACTGAACTAGGACTGAACTAGAACTGCACAAGAATTGAACTAGAACTGAACTAGAACTTGACTCGAACTGAGCTAGAACTGAACTAGAACTTAATTAGAACTGAACTAGAAATGAACTTAAAACTGAACTAGAATTGAACTATAGAACTAAACTAGAACTGAACTAGAACTTAATTAGAACTGAACTAGAAGTGAACTAGAAATGAAACTGAATTAGAACTGAACTAGAAGTGAACTTAAAACTAAATTACAATTGAACTGAACTAGAACTTAATTAGAAGTAGAACGGAACTAAAAATGAGCTAGAACTGAGTTAGAACTAAATTAGAACTTAACCAGATCTGTATTTAAAACAACTAGAACTGAACTGCAACCGAACTAAATTGAAATTAAGTTTGATTACTAAAAAAACTTTTGCATAATATGTCTGCGTACAGGTAAAATGTGCATTACTACACTAGTGTATTTATTATTACTAGATTCGCCCAGTAGTCGAAGTTCAACTGTTTGACATTTACAGTTAAAATTAATCTTTAAAGCTTCGTTCACAATCAGAGAAACAATTTCGTTTTATTTATTTAGTTTTGAATGAAAATTTTAACAAAATGTTTGAAAAAATAATAATAAATGCATAATATTGTTGTGGCTAAAATTTGCAAACGGTTTCTTAATGCAAAATGTGTGTGGTTGCAAAATAAATTGTTGCTCTATTATGAACACCAAATGAAAATGTTTTTTTGATTGTGAACGAAGCTTAAAATTTAAGAACAATAACAAAATTGGTTTTTGGCCATAAAATCATAAGAAATTGTAGCTGGGAAAAAATATATAAAACAGTTGATTACAACCAACGACTAGTGTAGAGAACCAATAAAACAATTATACAGACACCTTTAAAAGTATATACCAGCAAAACTGATACAAAAAAATTTTTTTGAACTTTTTTGGATCATAAAAGTTTTGTATATTTTCGAATCAACATTATTTCATTTACAAGTAAATTTTTCTCTTTTATTCTGCTTTTGTTGAACTGTTTAGTGGCAAGAATTTTCGGCAAATTAAAATTTACAAACACTGGCATGAGAAATAAATTATCGTCTGGTTCCATCACGCCAATATTTCTTTGTATAGGAAGGTATAGAACAAAATGGTATCTCAATCTCAGTCAACGGCAGTGCATATCGCAATTAGTGTTCAAAGATAAAATGCACATTATTTTACGTGCGGTACGGTACGCACACCCACAAACGATATAAAATTTTTAGTATTTGTGTATTATTACACAACCTTTAATACCGTTCTTAACTTTTTTCACCAAAGTAACAAACATTATGTAGTGTTCTATTTTCCGTTTCAAAACAGAACAATTGTAGTGATTCTGTAGACATGCATTATGTTTTAATGCTCTTAATTGTTTTTTTTTTACATTGATTAAGAAATGATCTTGATAACATACATACATTTGCTTTGTTTTGTGAAAATTTTGGATGATGTTGTCTGAGTAAAATTCGATTTGGAATCCGACAAAACTGTTTTATACATGTGTGTTTGCAAGTACAAAACAAACACATTTTAAGAGAACAGTAAAAGACAATTATTCGCTTCTTACAGATTATATGAAATGCACTCGAATGTAAATTCATTCAATAAAGAAGAAGTATGTACACGGGGCAAGCTGCCGAATTCTACACGATGGCATGCTTAGTCGTCAGATTGAGGTTGGCACTAGCGTTCGTTAAGGGTGTGTGATGTCTGCACCGCTGTTCAATATAGTGCTGTATAGTTTATGCTCCAGGCAATGATAGGAATCCGTGGGATCGTATTGGGGCTGAACGAAAGGCTGGAGAACCTCGAATATGCAGACGACATATTCCTTCTCTCTGATAGGTATACTGACATGGCGGCACAACTAAGGCGTCTCACCTTCTTATCAGAGAAAGCCGGGTTGAAAATCAATATAAAAAATACCAAAGTTATGACAATAAATTTTGAAAACTTGAATCCCTTTTTTATATAAAATGAAATAATAGAAGAAGTTTCCTCGGAGCTGTTAGAAACCGAGCTGCTGGATCTTGTGAAGACATTGTAAGACGAATAAAAAGGTCAGCTCAGCTCAGTAAGGTACGAAAATCGTCCTCAATATCACGTCGTGTTAAAAAAAAAAAAAGATTTTCCACCCCAATATAAAATCAACTCTGTTATATGGATGTAAAACTTAGAATGATGCCTCCCGAGACATTAACACTTTGCAAGTTTTCGTAAATAAATATCTCCAAAGAGTTCTACGAATCTTCTAGATTTAATGCTGTTGTTACTTTTCAAGCTTAAATGCTTAAATGCTGTTTTACCTCTTTTATGCTAAGAATTTGGAAAATATAAATATTTTGCATATCTGCCATAGATGGGGGTACTGCACTCAGTTTGCAGTTTCAACTCACACTTAGTGATAGTGCAAAAATATTGCAATCATTGTGTTGATGTTGAGTGATGAATTGAAAATGTGCAGCCTCACTCAACATGAGTGATATGTTAAAAAATTTTGCACTCACAAAAAATTGATTTAAAAAAAAAGCAATCATTCGTTTATTGCAACTTTTTTTTCTTCACTCATTTGAGTGTAACTTAAATTGTTGCACTAATTTTAAAATTAAAAACTGGTTTTTTCATGATTAAAGCCAATAATTATACCGTTATTAAAAAATTTCATTTGGTTTAATGTTCTTTACTTATGCATATCCTCAAAAGAAATAAAAAACCATGCACATACAAAGTTACATATTCTAATTTTTAGTGAGACAATATTTGTATGAAGCTCTTTTGATTGCATGTCCAAATTTTGCACTATTTGATTTGAGTGCAGATTTTTGCATTCAATCTGCGTTTAGTGATAGTGAGAAAATTTGCACTATCAGTAAATTTTTTTAGTGGTAGTTAAAAAAAATAACAATCATCACTAAAGCTGATAAAAAAAAGTGCAATCTAATTTTTTTGCAGTTTTATTTAGTGATAGTGCACTGCTGATTTAAATCAATATTTAGTGCACTACTCCCAACTATGATATCTGCACAACATCTCCTTTAAATTCATATTTGTTTTATCAATATTGGTAAACGGAATGATACTTCAATAAAAAAATTTCTCGTATTTATATAGAACATAAGGTGTTAATACATGTGTGTACAACTTCAGACTTTACTTTTTCTGTTTATAATCGAACACATTTTATTTAGCCCATTAAAAAGTGTTGAAAACCAGATTTTTTTTATAATATCCTTCACTTTTATTAAAGAATCTGGTATTAAAAAGTATTTTCTTCTCAGTGGTTGCCATGACTGAAAATAAAAAGAACAAATATGTTTTTTCTTGAAATCGGTAAAAAAAAAATTTAAACAATTCACAACCTTTAAGTGATTGACTGACAGAAAGTCTAACTAACTTCTGCTTTAACTGCTAAAATGAGAAACTGATGTGTTTCTTATGGGGGGCTTGTAAATGTACTACAAATATTTAATCAATCGGGGAAGGTAAACGGCACATAAAAGAAGAGCAACTGTGCCATCAGCCATCAACATTCATTCTTTTCCAGTCATTTATTCCTGCATTCAGTTGTAGTCCTTATTATCCGCAGACTGCTAAATATCCATTTAGCTAAAAGCTAATACAGTCAAAGATATATGGGCATTTCCATTTTGACGTGACGTGATATTTGTACGACAAAATGTAAAAAATTAAATGAGAAAGTCAAATTTATAAAAAGGGTTTTTAAATATGCAAAGTTATGAAGTAGCACTATATTCAGAAAAAAATTACAACGATCGACGCTTAGGATTTGCAGATATAAGCAAAAATATGCGCTGGCGTGGCTTTAAAAAAAAAACAGAAGTGGATTTTGACTTGCATTACAAAACTGGATAAGACTGCGAATTGAGCAAGACGTTTTTTATAAAACCTTTTTTAGTAAGCTTTGGACTTAAATAGATTTATTTTTCAAGATATCAAACTTAAAAATCGTTGCTCGTTTAAAGGTACATATGGGCATTTTCAGCGAAAGCCTACTTTTTTTAATGTAACACCAGAATGCAAATAAGGTTGTATTTTAGGACTTTTGTTACTAGATATAGAGCTATCTGCGCTTTACACCAAAATATAAAAAAGTAAACTATAACGTTACAAAAAGTAGACTTTTCGCTGGAACTGCCCATATAAAGCAATGGACGTAAGACTCAGCCGATGGTTTAAGTGTGTGAGAACGTGTACGTATTGTTAATAATATTATTTGAGTTAATTCTATTACACATCTATCAAGAAAGTCTTTACTACCACAAACTCATTTCTCAACACATACATACGTATGTATATAGTTCATATTAGATTATAACAAGGACCTTCCTTTAAGACTCTTTCAATGCTTTGATGATTTTATATATTTGTCCGTGTGAGTTTAATATTATCAATACTTGTATGATTTTATATTGCCTTCTGTTAAGAAAATATTTTTTTAGTGCCATTTGAATATAATTTAATATAAAATACACTCGTATATAAAAAATAATCAGAGATAAATGTGTCCATACAAACTACAATTGGCAACTAGCTGTGACTAAAATCCTTTCTTGCTGCTTAAACGAGAAGACAACTTGTGAAAATAGAAACATGAACGGCTGGTAGGAAAATGTGTGTGAAAATCAAAATTAAGTCTTATTAAAAAGTCCTAAATAGATTTTCACTCTAGAATAAAACTTAATTAAATGTTATATAAATTAAGTGCATTAGTCTGTTTTGAAAGTTTCAAGTATGGGGGTTTCTTTTTCAAACATTTATGAAAACAGAAGCCCTTAAAAGAATTAGTTCGTTATTAATTTTGATCAATTCTAGCTTAGTTCTCTTTAAGATTTGTTTTGGGTTCTAGTTAAGGTCTAGTTTAGTTATAGTTCAGTTCTAATTCAGTTCTTGTTAAGTTCCATTTCAGTTTTAGTTCAGTTCTAGTTAAGTTTTATTTCAGTTCTGGCTTAGTTCACTTTTAATTTAATTTTATTTCAGTTCTAGTTCAGTTCTTGTTCAGTTTTTGTTCAGTTCTAGTTCAGTTCTAGTTCAGTTCTAGTTCAGTTCTAGTTCAGTTCTAGTTCAGTTCTAGTTCAGTTCTAGTTCAGTTCTAGTTCAGTTCTAGTTCAGTTCTAGTTCAGTTCTAGTTCAGTTCTAGTTCAGTTCTAGTTCAGTTCTAGTTCAGTTCTAGTTCAGTTCTAGTTCAGTTCTAGTTCAGTTCTAGTTCAGTTCTAGTTCAGTTCTAGTTCAGTTCTAGTTCAGTTCTAGTTCAGTTCTAGTTCAGTTCTAGTTCAGTTCTAGTTCAGTTCTAGTTCAGTTCTAGTTCAGTTCTAGTTCAGTTCTAGTTCAGTTCTAGTTCAGTTCTAGTTCAGTTCTAGTTCAGTTCTAGTTCAGTTCTAGTTCAGTTCTAGTTCAGTTCTAGTTCAGTTCTAGTTCAGTTCTAGTTCAGTTCTAGTTCAGTTTTAGTTCAGTTCTAGTTCAGTTCTAGTTCAGTTCTAGTTCCGTTCTAGTTCAGTTCTAGTTCAGTTCTAGTTCAGTTCTAGTTCAGTTCTAGTTCAGTTCTAGTTCAGTTCTAGTTCAGTTCTAGTTCAGTTCTAGTTCAGTTCTAGTTCAGTTCTAGTTCAGTTCTAGTTCAGTTCTAGTTCAGTTCTATTTCAGTTCTTGTTTGGTTCTAGTTTAGTTCTAGTTCAGTTCTAGTTCAGTTCTAATTCAATTTTAGTGCAGTTCTTGATTAGTTCTAGCTCAGTTCTAGTTCAGTTCTAATTCAATTTTAGTGCAGTTCGAGTTCAGTGTTGTTAAGCTCTAGCTCAGTTTTAGTTCAGTTTAAGTTAAGGTCTAGTTCAGTTCTAGTTCAGTTCAAGTTCAGTTCAAGTTCAGTTCTAGTTCAGTTCTAGTTCTAGTTCAGTTCTAGTTAAGTTCTAGTTCAGTTCTAGTGCAGTTCTTATTCAGTTCTAATTAAGTTCTTGTTCATTTTTAGATTTGTATATTTTACATATTGAAAATCAGGTTTTCTTTCTTTCCACGAAAAGTACACAAATAACAACTACTGATTGTAACCTTTAGTTTGATTTCTGCCATATAATATAAATTTGTATGGCCAAATTACATCATACACTTCATTAACATAAAACGAATTTATATTCATTAAATTACACACATCATATCAACTACATCTTCATTTGCTATTAAACATTGTAGAGTCCTTGTATCCTTCCTTCACTCAAACACGTTAGACTGTAAATGTGTGTGTGTGTAGGAAGGATGTTCTTAGATTTACAAAACATTTAAATATAATTACTATTGCAATTATGAATTTCCTGCTACCAACTAACTCTTATGTCTGTTATATAAAACAGGGCCCAATGCATAACCAGATTTCTCAGAAAAAAAAAAGTAGGAAGAGAGCGATAAATATTTAAATTTCAATGTTCGCATATGTATACATACTTAATTAAGCACAAATATTTTTAGTAGTTCAAGTAATTTTCCACGCAAGTAGTTGCTGTGCATGAAGCGTTGCCAAATGTGTAAATTTTTCTGTTTTTTGCAGTTTTTTTTAAGTGCGAAACAGTCTCGCAGTTTTTTTTTAACTGGTTTTTTTTAATCCCTGCAGTTTTTCATTTTTATTTGAATGTTAAAAAAAAAATTTATATGTGATTAACAAACATTTATTCCAAAATAATTGAACTTCTTTTTCTTTTTCTTTAAATTTGACGTTTAACTAATTTATTTTATAAGAACAAAAGAGGCTGTTCACAACAGTGCTGCTAAGCCTAAAATAGTTCTTTAGAGCGAACACTTTGTAAATTGAATAATAATAATGGAAAAATTGTGGTTTTTTTTTTTTTTTGCTTTAGTAAAAATTTATTACAAATGCTCAATTATGTTTTATTAATTTTTTTTTTTTTTAATTTTTAAAGAAACAGTTTTTTTTATAAAAACAGATTTTTTTGGAAATTATTACTGCCTATTTCACGATGACATTCGAACGCTTTCGTTCGTACAAATAACATGTTAAACAATAACAAATTCTCAAAGTTTGTTTTTGTTTTACATGTATTTTGAGCAAACGAAAGCGTTCGAGTGACATCGTGAAATAGGCTGTAAGTTTTCAATTAAGAAGATTTTGTTTGTCGTGCTTAATTCCCAATTTTTATTCTTGATAAAAACACTGAAATTTATTGTTATGATATGCGCATTTCATTGGTTACTTAGGCCATCAAGAATAAAAATTGGGAATTTAACACGACAAACAAAATCTTGTTAAATGAAAATGTTGTGTTCTCAAAAATTACTTTGATAATTATTAGTTTTTGTTAAAAAAAATATGGCAGCACTGTGTTCGTGCTCTTATTTAAATTTTATTCTTTATTCATAATTATTTTGAGATATAAATCAAGTAACAAATTCAATTTTATTAGTTGTTTTAATACCATCTTGTGGGATGTTAAATTCAAACTAATTGTGCATCCCTATGCAGACTCATCAACTTTTATAGATACAGCCAGGACGTTAATCAGTGGCCAGTTGTATTAAAACTATTTTTTTGCCACAAAGATTTACGGATCGTAAAGCGAATTGTTAATTTTGTTGCTTCTGTTGTCTGATGCAGGATAGTTTTACTTATGCAACATTAAAAAAAAAAATCATATGCAAGCTTTATTGCTAAATTGAGATATTAAGCGCTACAGTGAGGGATAAAAGTAATGACTGGTTAGTTTAAGCACAAAAAAAAGCACTTAAGTGAAATTTAAAATTTTGTTTTACTTAAATGTAACTTTTTTTAACAAAAGCACGTAAGAGTGTTTTATTCGGCAATGCCGAAGCTTATTGCTAGCAACACAACTGGGACGAACGGCGAATTTCGCCCTACAAGACGAATTTTTTAGTAAAAATTAGCTGAGTAAGTTCGTCGTATGAAACACAATAACGACGAATAACTAACAGCTTTATTAATTGAAAAAGTTCTTTGCTGTTTGTGCAAAGAGAGAGAAATAGTGTGACCATATAAAAAAAATTTACTTAAAAAGCACAAACATTAACAAAAACACAATTAAAAACTATTCTTATAGTTATCTTCTTTGTATATTTATTTTTAATGCGATTAAATAATAAAAAACAATTATTAAAGTAAAAAAGTAACTTTATATACTAAAATAATTGAACACTAAAATCAAACATGGTCACCTGGTACTGATTTGTTCGTCGTTCGCTGGCATTTGAAATAGAAATAAATCTATTTCAAAGTCGCCGCGTATGACGAATTTCGGCCGACGCACAGTGGAGCCATTTGAGTTTTTTCGTTGCAAAAATCATATCTTTTGAACCGAATAAGATAATTGAACAGTTTAAACAGCATATGATAGATAACTGTTCAGCCTATGAAATGAGCGTTTGGAAAGGGTGCTACGCTTTGTAGGGGCCTACTTATGGGTTATCAAAGTTAAAATTAGTAGAAAAATCAATTTTATGTTAACTAAAAAAAATTATTTTTACATTTTTAGATTGTTTTTATTTCTTTTCTTTAGGGTTTTATGTTTTAAATTATTACCCAACAAATTAAAAAAAAAATAGTTTTTTTTTTAAATATATTTTTTCAATTTTCTGTAAAATATTCATCACAGTTCGTAAGAGAAGGTATATCTAAAAGACTAACCATTTCTAAACTATAATTATTTTCTAACTCTATTAGTGACTTCACATGCCGCAGGGAAGAAATAAGTGGATCGGAAGATGCTGCCAACATGTTTAAGAGGTCCTCATTTTGCCTTACCCTTGATGCTTTGAATGTGTTCTGTAATCTATATTTTTTATAAAATTTGTTAAGAAACTCCTGTGCTTCTTCAGAAAGCTCTCCAATTGGCAAAGACTGGTACTCAATTATATCTTTGCCATGCGCCAATATTTTATGGACGGTCGGGGTCAACTTCTTCTGTAAATACATTTCTGCTAAAAGAGATGGATGCAGTTTTCGACGCATATTCTCCATATTTTGTAGAATTGACATTTTCTTTGCAGTTTAAAACATCCAAGATCGTTCCCAATCTTTTCACGATTTGATTGTCAATTCCAGTGATTCTAGTTACTGCCTCATCATTTTCAAAAAATCTCCTAGAAGTGTATCCATCGTTTGAGTTACCGTATCCGTGCTTGGGACAGTCTACTTTTAGTCCAACTTGTTTAAAAAAAGCATCCTGTATTTGCTTCTTTCTGATCTTTTCCTTATCCTTTATTGATGTATTTTCATCGAAGTTTTCCTCCTCTTGTGGTAGGGTATACGCCAGTTTTAGCAAGAATTCCATACACCTTATCCTTGCGTGCAATGGTGACATTCCATATTCGTAATTCTCCTCATTTGTAGAATCGTTTAAATTAACAAAGTTCTTCTGACTCTTTTTGCAAATCGGGCATGACATTGTTCTTGACCATTTGTATGGCAAAGTATTGTTTAAGTGAGGTACGTACCTGCTAATTTCAATGAGTAGTTTTTTTCAAACTATTAGATCAAACTACTGTCAGTCGAAACATATAAGGGATGGACGCCATACAATTTCTGCAACCATGTCTTTTTAACCTTTTTTACCTCTAGAAGCCAAACGGGCACGTACGGGCAGATAAAATTTTTGAATTATGTAAAGAAATAATCAATGAACAGGTTTTGCAAATATGGCAAATATAGAAAAATATAGATTTTTTTTATTTTCCGTCAAAGTTGAAAAATAATGAAAAAACGGATAGTTTTTAAATAGTGATTTACCAGGAGAAACACAAAGCAAACAGTTAATTTTTTTTATCATTATACATTTAATAAATACATCAATCAATACAAACAAAAAATAAGGCGATTCGTTACCTATTTTTCGTGATATTACACCTGAAATCGCAATAAATTGACTAAAAATTGTGTATTTTTTTGAAAACCGAAAGTGGGTCAACTTTGAACGGCTATATCTTCTAAACTAAAAATGTGATATTATTAAGAGTGGCAGATTTGAAATCGTTGAAAAGTTTCCTATAACATGGGTTTATTCAAAACTTCGTCGGCGCTCATGAAAATTTTGATTTTTGCAACCTCGTTTGCTCTACGGGCGCTACTGTGCGACGCCATGATTGTGTGTATTTTCATATACACAAATATGTTTTATTTTTGGCGATGAATATTCGCGGACAAAAATTCGTCGTTCGTCCCAGTTGTGTTCCTAGCATATATGTCTTTAGCCGTCGTGCGATAAGATACACAGAAAGAAAAACACTCAGGATAATTTCAGTTTTTTAAACATACTCACTTTAAGTACGAGTCGTACTCAAAACTTCAAGTACGAGTAACATTAAAACGTACTTGACACAATCCTAAATAAGATTACTTTCGATCAATTAAATCAATCCCGGAATTTCTTAAAGTAAGTACAAAATTCTTAAACTAAGTAAAAAAAAAAAGATTAAACTTTTCGTTGGTAGTGCCACTCTGAGAGTTTCAATCTCATTTAACTTATTAACAACACCACAAAAGTAGTTGAAAAACGATTTTCTTGTTGTGCAAGAACAAGACGAAAACACATTATTTTATTGTTGAAAAGTAAAATTGAGAACTCTTGCTTCTCATTTAGTTTATATTTCCAGTTATATATGTGAACATTAAGTTTTTAAAGTAAAAACCATATCGGGAATGATGCTGGTGTTTTGTAAGTGAAATTCTGTAAGATGTAAAACGGGTAAGTAAATCAATCATAAAAAAATTCTCCTTTTAATTTCACTTTTGGCTTATTTCAAGTACGAATTCGGGATTAAATTAACTTTAAAATTTTTAAATTAAGCGCATTTTGAGATTGATTCAATCTTATTTTTACTTAAATCAATCTCATTTTCGAATTATTTCAAGTACGAATTCGGGATTGAATGTGGATAAGTTAAGTATATCGCGATGGCAAATCCGTACTTGAATCGATCTTTCTGTACTTGATTCAAGAGAATCCTATTCACCATACTATTAATACCGCTTCGGATTGATTTGATTACGGATAAATTGATTTTTCTGTTGAGTGTTTGTACTAGTTTATCTCGGTGAACTTTGTAACCCCGCAACTTCACGAGATATACAAAAATGTATTTTTGTGTTGCCAAGCCCGCCCACATATTTTCGGAATTCTTGTCTTGGTATCGAAGCCATTTGTACTATATTTTGTAACTTTTACTGTCACTAATCTAATTTATATTTGTGTGGAAGGTTCCGCGGCCACTTATCCAATTACAGTCGCTTTTTGACGGATTTTGTATATTGACAACGCAGCTATTATGTGTCCCAAATTAGAAAAATTTGTCTTTACCGTTCCCCACATTTTAAGAAATGTATTTTGTGCCACACCCACTTTGCCAATCACGCCCACATTTTGCCGGATGTTGTGTATTGATGACCAAAATGCTTGCATTTTATAAGAAAACCTAAAAAACGACAAGGAATCTTATGGAAAGACGTAGCGACTGCCTCTAATTTTAGCCAAAAATCGTTTGTTGTTGTTTTTTATTTCATTTTTGTGTTTGGCAGGAGCCAAAGTTTCCAAATTAGGCTCAAGCATCTTGGTTAAAAAACACAATATCCGACAATATGTGGGCGGGATTGGAGCAGGTTGGCGTCGCACAAAGTTGATTTATTTATATATATAGAACTTTCTGTTATTATCGCACCATAGTGAAGGGGGTATATAAGATTCGACATAGCCGAATAAAGCACTCTTATGGCCAATTTTCAGGATTGATATTTAAACACATTTATGTTTAAAATCGTTTTAAATACAAAATTCTCTTCTTCACTAAATACTTAAATCAAACTTAATTCACCGATGTGGTACACTTAATTTAAACTTAAGTTTCTTTTGTAATATTCTAGCAAGGTGGCCTCAATATCACGACAATACAACAACAAGAGGCAAAGCAATAACAATCAGCTGTTTTTTGAGACCACCTTGTAAATAATTATACTTTTATCTTATTTCAATAAGACTTTTAAAATAAAACTCAAAAAATCAATCTGTATTTAAATACGCTTTAAGTTTTTATGAAAATTAACTTAATTAAGATTTAATTACAATCCTGAAAATTGAGCATTACTTGTTTGTTTTTAAATATTGCATACCATAAAAAGAAAAGTAGGAAAACTTTTCTGTAGGACTGTTTCATAAAAATAGTAATTAGTAGGGCAACCAAAAAAAAGCAAATGCTTATTTTTTGGTTTACAAGATAGAAAGATTTTGATTGAACACAAATTCCGATCATAAAAAGACAAAGAAAATGAGCTATATTTGTTAGGGCTTTTTATACCCTCCACCACAATTAGTTGTGAAGAGGGTATACTAAGTTTGTCATTCCGTGTGAAACTTTTTTATTATTCATCTCAGACCCCATAAAGTATATATATTCTGGCTGCTTGAGTAATTCTAAGTCGATTTAGCCATGTCCGTCTGTCTGTCCGTCTGTTGAAAACACGCTCACTTTCGAAAAACGAAAAGAAATAAACAAACTAGGTGTCAAATTGCTTGTAGTTATCCTAAGCAGTTTGGGATTGAATTTCAGCAAAATCGGTTCAGTAGGACCAGAGCTATGAATCAAAATGTGGAACCACCACCTTCAAAAACTTGATAATTTTGTTACAAAAACTAACATAAATGATGCAAAAATGCACGGAATGACATAAGATTTTGCACAAGTCCGTTTTAGTCGGCTAGATATGACACTTTAAAATTTCGTGAAGATCGGTACATAATTTACCCTAGGCCCCATATATGCCCTACTCCCGGAAAACAGTTTAGTCTCCTAAGACCATAATTAATAACAAATCGTCACAGTTTAAGATAATAATAATAAAAAGACATCATACAGATATTACTCCTTAAACATTCGAACTGTCGGTGGAGGGTATCAAAGATTCGGCACAGCCGAATATAGCACTTTAACTTGTTTTTTGCTTATTTTGGCAATATCGGCTTTTTTTTAGTTATTTTTGCGATATCGGCTTTTATTTTACTTATTTTGCCATTTTAAGACAATTTTTCATTTTGTTTCATACGAAAAAAGACTTATTTAATAAAATTTTGCAAAGAACTTTATTATTATTTTTTTTAAGTGCAACTTTTTTTTATAAATACTAAAAAATCAACCATTTCTGTGATGTAACAACACTGGTTAAAAAATCGTTCAACGTTATGGTAATATTTTGTGTTTCCCTTGAACAATATCATCCCAAAAACCTATATTATCTCTGTATGTTATTATAGCTACACTAAAGAGTGCTGATGTGAGAAACACCTTAAAATATTGGTCCTAAAGTATACCGACCAACTCAAAATTACTTTCTGAGTCGATCTAACGATGTCCGTCCGGCTGGCTGGCTGTCCATGTAACCTCGTGCGCAAAGTACAGGTCGCAATTTTAAAGATAATTTAATGAAATTTGGTACGTGGGTTTTAATTGGACATGCGAGCGGCTTTCCGGAATAGGGTCCTTGTGCCCACTATCAAACCAATTTTAATGAAATTTAAAACATATGTAGATAGATCCATATTCGTATGGACATATATAAAAAAAATAGGACCATGAGGGGAGATAGAGGTTATTTCTGCCTATCAGAAACTATCAAACCGATTTTAATGAAATTTAAAACACAGATAGATCCCTATTCATATAGCCTTACACTCTCGAAACTTGTTTTTAAATACTGTGGTGTTGGGTATCGTACGGTAGGGTTTGACCGACTATACTTTCTTACTTGATTTTTATGCAACTCTGTCTTAGCGGTACTGTAACGTACTTTTTTTAGTGTTGTGTACAATTTTTATGTGTTTATGTTTTTTGTATTAAACATTTTTATAAACTTATTTTATTATTTGCTTGTTTAAGTTCTTTTCTCTCGAAAATTCCATAGCTGTATTCAAACTGTATCAAATTCCTCAGTCTGTAACGTCTTTTACCATCATACTTTGTAACGTCTTATTTCTTTTTAAATATAGTTTTTGTATAAAGTAACGTCTGTTAGTTCCACTTCTCTCTGTTTTTGGTATAGTAACGTCTTATTTTTTGCTTTTTTAATATAGTTTTAGCTATTAAGAATTTCTCTGTATATCAAATATTGTTAATTTCTGCAAATTTTGGGGTTTTACACGAAGTTGTAACAAAATTGGAAACAAAAAGTCTTTCATTGGTTTTCTAAGTGAACATAGTTATGGACCGTAAGAAGAATGTCCCGTGTTCCAGGAGATATAGGAGACAAAGTTATTACAAAATTTAAATCAGTTTCATTAAAAAATCAAGGATTTTTGGTTTTAAAGATATTGGTGATATTTTGGGAGGCAAGCGGAATTATGAGTCCAATTTTATAAAATATACTTCAGAGCAAATACTTAATTTAAAATATGATCCCTTAACATCTGTAGGAAGAAATTTATCTATGTACAAGAACTTGCTGACTCCAAACAGACATAGTGTTCTTTTCGAAAATTTATTGCATCAAATTATAATTTACTATAACAACGTATTAAGTAGAAAATAAACAAGTTTAAATTGCTTTTTTTTAATTTTAACAGCTTATTTTTATGTTTTTAAATGTTTTTTTTTAAGAGCTTAAAACTGTTTTTTTAGTGCTTTTTTGGTTGCCCTAGTAATTAGTGTATGAATTTGAGCCTAACTAATGTTCAATGTAAAATATAAACATTTGCACCTCAATCTTTACCCCAATACGAATAAACCCACACACGTTTGCAAATGATTATACTTATGTTTATGTTTGTAAGTATATGTTGATACAGATACAATATTGTGAAATTCGAAAAATTATGAAGATTTTTATTTATACGATTGAGTGTTGTTTTAACCACAATCAAAGCCACATCATTAGCATCATCAAAATTTTCGGGGGACTATAAATGAAATACTGAAACCATAATTGCCAAATTAAACTCAAAATGTGAGATGAGCACATGTCTTAAGCAGCATCATAAACATCATCCATTTTACCAATTCCTGGTTGATAGTAAAGGTTTTTTGTTTAATTTTTCTTTGTTAAGATTTTAGATTTTCTAGAAAATTTAATACAGATTCTAAAGGAATTATTTTTAATAAAATTACAGATGCTCTATAATAATGTGATAGCGTGGTTGTTGTCCAGGGTCATGTGATATGAGTATGAAGTGTTGTAGTCAAATTCATGGGATAATGATGAGATTATAATTTTTTCTCTAATAAGCACAAGTAGGTGTATATGTTAAGCCCTTGCATATGAATGCGTAGTATTTATTTGTGTGCATGTGTAGTAGTAATAGTACGTACTTATGAAATGTATTCGAGTAGAAAAGTAATTAAATTTTTAGTTTGAACTTGACTACGCGTTCAACTTGAAAAATCAAACAGTTTAAATTTGGTTTTCATTATGAAAAAGTAAATAAAAATTAAATACTGTCAGAGTTTTTGAAGAATAAATACTAATTTCAGATATCCTTTCAATTTATCTTTAATAAAAATGTGCCCATTTAACAAAAAAGTACATTTAAACAAAAAGTACCTTTTAATAAAAAGTACTTTAATTTTGTAGAAGTTCCTTTCTTCTACTACGAATTGAGTACATTAGAGGCTCGAAAAAGAAGTTAAGAAGTTTTGGTGGTAGTAAAGCATGTCTATATGCCTGCATTTGAAAGATTTTAATACCAAATCATCAGTACACTTCAACCATATTTTTAAAAAAGTGACAAACAAACCTCTTAGTTTATTCACAAACTCAAATAATTTTTGAAAATAACACTTGTTGTTAATTATTAGTAGAGTTTTTTTCCCGGACTTTTTCGATTTCCGGGAAAGCGGGTAATTTTTTTAAATTTCCCGGGATCCCGGGATCCCGCTCCATTTAAATAATACAAAGTAAATTTTGGTATTAATTAATGAAAAAAAACTTTTAAAAAAAAAACGTATGGTTCAATACTAAAAAATTAATTGAAGATTGAAATAGGAACTTGAATTATTATTACCTCACGCCTTTATTCCCTATTATTATGCTTTTATTCAGTATTATTATGCTCTGGATAATTCATAAAACAATAATAAAAACAAAATAAAAATTGAGGTACTCAAGATATGAAATTTAAAAGTTAATTAATAAAATAAATAAAATATTTTAAAGAAATAAATAACATTTTTTAACGGCTTAGGAAATAACTTTCTGACACACTCAAAGCGCTTTGTAAGTCGTCAAAAAGTATATTCCTGATTTTATTTACTAATTATCATGTTTCCGAAAAATTTCGTTCATTTTTCACCGAAGTTGGACAAATAGTTAAAAGTGCACCGTTGTAGCACGCTTCGGATTCACAATCAGAAGCATTTTTTTCTTTTTTATAAACAACGTCTATATCAGTCAAATGTATGTCAAGTTTGATGCAAAAATAGCATCAACCGGACTGCTTCTTCCAAACCTTTTCATTTCAATAATGTAATCTTTAGGACAATGTGTTTTTCAAGTTGTATGTTGTAGTATCTTACACGAGTTTCCAAAATGTTATTTTTTTCGGTTTCCCCGCACTTCACGGGTATATAAACCAACACAAATTGAAATTGAAAATTTGTGTTTATCACCTAATAAACATATCGCTCCTTCATTGCATCATAGTCATATCTCAAACTGAACCGAAGTTATAGCAAAATATATCTTTAAATCGGTACATTTTTAAAACTTTAATCGCATTTTGCCAAGATCGTTTGTTTTTGTTGTTATGACTTTGTTACAATAAAGGAGCGATATGTTTAGGTATCTCCTATTTTTAAGACTTGTTCATGGACAATGAAACTTTACTGCCTGCATCTTATTTTGAATTAATGGACTTTATTAACTCTTCACTTCACTAAATGTAATAATTATCAACTGTTGCACTGCCCATTCTGCTTTTAGTAGATTTATTGCATCAGGAGACATTGATTTAAATACATGTACTTACTTCTTGTAATTAATCTAATCCACTACCCATCCACAGATGCTAATTTTTAGAGAATAGAAAACTAAATTTCAAAGTATAAATAGCTATTTTCTGAAATTATGAGGAATTTTTTATTTCCCGGGATCCCGCAAGAAAAATCCCACCACACACATTTTGCATTAAGAAACCGTTTGCAAATTTTAGCCACAACAATATTATGCATTTATTATTATAATTTTTTACAATATTTTGTTAAAATTTTCATTTAAAACTAAATAAAATTATTTTAAACGTCAAAAGCAATTTCATACAAATTGTTGCTGAAGTTCTATTTGACTCAACTTTTGTTACATTTTTAAAAAAATTTTAGTTAAATTTTTGTTCTAAAAATGAAAGGAAAATATATGAAATACTTTGGGGGAAAAAAGATAGAAGAAAAAACGAAATTGTTGCTCTGATTGTGAACGAAGCTTTAATCATAAGAAAACAAGTTTTTGATTTTAAATTTAGTGCAACTTTTTTAGTTGCACTGAAATGAGTGAAGGATTTATTTTTTTTTTTTTTTTGGTGCAAAATTTTTTAACTTCACTATCACTCATGTTTAGGGCGGCTGTAAATTTTCAATTCATCAATATTTTTGCACTAAGTGTGAGTTGAAACTGCAAAATGACCGTAGTTTTTCATGGTTTTAAGTGCTGTTTTTGCAAAATTATAGATACTTAAAGAAGTAGATAAAGTGAAGTATTTTTATGAACTTTCATTACAGGGTCGTTTTTAAAATTTGCTCGATTTTAAATCCACTTCATTTCGATTTCAAGAACTCGCCCGTATTTTTTAACAAAAAACTCCTTGCAGGTTTAGCAAGTCATCATGAATCGTTTAACGTTAGAACAACGCTTCACAGTTGTTGAAATTTACTTTGAAAACAAAATATAAATCTGTTTACGACGTACATAGAGCTTTTCGTCAATTTCTTATGTTGAGTGATGAAGCTCACTTCTGGTTAAATCGCTACGATAGTAAGCAACACTTTCGTATTTGGAGCGAAGATAATCCTCCAGCCGTTAACGAATTACCGTTAAAATTGACTGCTTGGGGCGGCTTACACACTTTTTTCGAAATAAGCTACACTGAAAGAATTTTCTTCACAATACCAATGAATTTTGACATTAATCTCATGAAAAATTGCATTAAAAAGGAACCTATGCAGCGCCTCGTTGGATCAATGAAACCTGTTTCATTAAAATGTATTTAATGAAACATTACATTAGATCTATGAATATTATTCATTGGATGAATACTTTCAAAAAAGTAAAAAAATTTTGTTTTTTTTAATTTTTTTTTTCAATAATTTCCTAAACTAATAACGCGGAGCTTTACGCTTGTCTGCCTGCAGGAACCAGAGTCTCTGGCGGGAATCGATCCAGCAACCTCGGCGTTGATAGACTAGCTCACTACCAGCTAGCCTACCGGGGAAGTGTAGTTTTTGAATAAAAAAACTATGTTTTTTCCATTACTCAATTAAGAGCGAAAATATGAGATTAAATTTTCTATAACAAGAATAACAACGTTGATTTTGTATTGCTAACACACAATAAAAAAAGACCACATAAAGAGAGAACAAGCTTTTTCGTATACATCATTTGGTTGACAACAGTTTAAAATAAGGGTGTGTTTTGTTTAAAGAAGAACATTTATTTGTTCATTACTTAGTACATACTATATGTATTTAGGTATGTACATATTAAAAAAAAACTAAAAACATACGTATTTATGGATTGAAACTTTTTGTTTTATTACTATAATGACATTTTTCATTGTCATAATGAAAATTTAAATTTATGAAGCCATGCTTTTTCGAAATATTTTTATACTTTTAATTATTGAGACTATAGAGTTATTTGAAGGTTAAAAATAATTTTTTTTTTCAATTATTGAAATATGTTGCTTTTATAAAAAAATTTTTGATTTCATAAATTTAAGGGCATATTACATTAGATGTATGAAATAATTAAATCTTACATTTTTTAATTAACAATTAAACATTTTTTTAAACAAACTATAATTTTGTATTAATTTATGAATATAGTTATGTTTGTATATTGTTTTTTTATGTTCCCACTTTAATTTTTTTTGTTTAACTTGGACAAACTTTAGTTTTCATATATCCAATGAAAATTTTTAACCAATGAAAGTTTTTTTTATGAAAACAATTCATTAAATATATGAAGCATTTTTCTTTTAGTGTATAAGCTGCCGTAACGGTGAAAGGGGAGCTTTAAAACGTCGTTTAAAAAACATAGCTTACAAAAAAGGACTGGAAATCATACATTTTAATTTTAAGTAACGATGGATCTATCTATAATTGTCCAAAGGCCCCATAAAAATCCCACTCCTTAAATATTTTAACTCTCGATGGAGGGTATTAAATATTTATAACAGCCGATTAAAGCACTATTACTTCTTAAAAAAATAGTACCATTTTTTTCAAAGAGTACCTTTTTACAAAAAGTACCTTAGTTCTTTTTTGAAATATTTTATTTACATATATATTTAATTAAACTTTATAAATATGTATCATTTTGCAAAAATACCAATACATTTAAGTTTTATTTAAAATTATTCTAAAGTGGCAAAAACAAAAACAAACAAAAACTCTATAACTATATTTAAAACACGTTTGAAAGCTTTTTAAACATGTTCAAACACACTCGTTTGCTGGTATTGTCCATGATGATGTCGATGTTTTTGCTTTTGTATAAAATGTTTACGTTTAATTACATTATTTTCACCTTATTTAATCATGCATAATAAAACGGTCGTCCTTTTTTCTGCTACGCGGTGCAGCAAATAGAAAAAAAAGTAGATGAGTGCTTTACTTTGTTGCAACTATTTATTCATGTTGTCATCAGTTCAGTTCAGTCTGTCTATCAATTACTTTATTCGCTATTGTTTACATACACTTACATTTTACATTTTTACCGTTAGAAAAACAATGGTGTATTACGCTATTTTTTTTAAATGTAAGTGTGTGTAAAATGTACAGTAGGGTAAGATAGCTGCAATTTGAAGGAGTTTTATATTTTTATTACTTTCGTACTGAATTCGTTACGAAAATTGTTTGTAAATCGAAAATTATTTTCTATTTTTACATACATCGATTTTGATATGGTCTCTCTTTTGTCCCACTGTCATCACATTATTGCCTGACTATCGAGGGCGTGTGCATGTGTTTTATACTAACGATAGTTGTGGCAATTTAAAAAAACCGTAAAATCACAAAGTCAAATCAAATTAAAATTTACCAAATTGATGCGACGCCTGCTGTTTCGCATTACTGCAACATGAGTACTTTGTTGCTGGCAACAACAACCCCTAGAGAATAGGAAAACGCCAAAGCAAATTAATCGGTTTTTATATTGTAATCTTTCCTTTCTAAGGAAGAGGAGAATAGGGACTTTGTATTTCTCAGGTCATTTAAGTAACCAACCATAATGTAGCAACAATTCATGCGAGCGATTTGTTTGTGTTTTTTTGCAACATTTTGCCTTAGTAACAAATTTACTGTCTCAGCTGTTGGCAGCGTTTTCTGTCTGCCATTTTGCCACTTGTGCAAATTATGAAATTATTAAGCATCTTCGCATTTGCAAATTCATTTTAAGTTGGATTTGAAAGATGGCTTGCCAGTAACAACATAAATAAATAAAATTTTACTAAACAATGCCATAATAACACAAAAAGTACATCTTTAAGAAAACTTTCCTTTTTATTAACGTACTTATTAACAAAGGTACTTTTCCGTAAAAGGTTTTTTCAATATACATATTACACTTTGCTATAGGTACTTTAAAAAAAAAAAAATTCCAAAGAACTCTTTAGCAATAAAAAACCTTTTGCTGCAAATAATATATATATTTTTTTTTTTTTTTTTTGAAAAATTTACTTTTGTGTAAAAAGTTACTTGTTTTGTCAAATGGTGCTTTTTAAGTAAGAATGTACCATTTTATAAAAAGTATTGGGAAAATAAAATATTCATATTACGTATAAGGTACTATTTGTAAAAAAGAATATTTTTTTTTTTGTAATATGTAACTTACTTTTATCTTATAACGATTTTTAAAACTATATTTTTACGTTTTGCAAAAAAGGTTTTTTTTTTTTTTTTGGTAAATGATGTTTTCGCAAAATTGTTCCTTTGTTGTTAGAAAATTTTATTTTGGAAAATGATGCCAGCTTGTTGCAAAAATACACTCATTAGTTTAAAGTACTTTTTGTTAAAAATGTACTTTTTGCTAAAATAAGTACTACTTGTTAAAAATTTAATTTTTGTTTGTATAAAGGTACTTTTTGGTAAGATCTGTACTATTTGTTAAAAAATTACTTTTTGTTTAAAAGGTACTTTTTTCAAAAAGGGTACATGCTCTTAAAAAGGTATCTTTTTTTTGTAAAAATTTACTTTTGTGTAAAAAGTTACCTGTTTTGTCAAAACGTAGTTTTTACTTAGACTGTTTTTTGGTGTAAACGTTATTTTTGCAAAAAAAAAAACATTACATATTCCGTAGAAAGGTACTATTTGTAAAAACGCGAATAATTTTTTTGCAATATGTAATTTATTTTTAATAAAAAGATACGTTTTGTAAAAAAAAAATTTTTTTGGTAAAAAATGTATTTCGTAAAAAATACACCTTTTTTGTTAAAAATGTTTTTCTTGTTAAAAAGTTTTGTTAATAAGGTATGTAGTTTTTGCATATTTTTTGTTAAAAATGTACTTGTTTTCTAAGAAGGTAGTTTTTGTTAATTACGGACTTTTTTAAAAAGTATCTTTATGATGGTACTTTTTGTGAAAAAGTAACTTTTTGATAAGAACAAAGGTACTTTTTGTTAAATAGTTACTTTTTGATAAGAAAAAAGGTTTTCTTTTTTGTTAAAAAGTAACTTATTGATAAAATGGGTTCATATTTTTACAAAAGGTACCTTTTGTTAAAAAGTTACTTTTTGATAAGGAAAAAGGTACTTCTTGTTAAAAAATTACTTCTTGATAATAAAAAACGCTACTATTTGTTAAGAAGTAACTTTTTGATAAAATGGGTGCATATTTTTAATAAGGTACCTTTTGTTTAAAATTTACTTTTTGTTAAAAAGTTACTTCTTGATAAAATAATGGTACTTTTTGTTAAAAGGGAAAATGTTGAAAAGGTACTTTTTTAGTCAAAGAGAAACATTTTGTTAAATATGTGAGTTACAGGTAGCAATAACTATAACGAGGACCTAACGTATTTTATTTTATGACCAGCGCGCAGGGGATGACCCCTACTAATGCATTGCATTGTGTTGGAACTAGGAAAATATGTTATGGGAAGGAGGATAGAGGCAGTACTGCAGCATAATAGACTTTGAAGCACCGGTCCACACATGAGAGTTGTATTCCATTCGTGGTCGGATGTAGGTGGTACAAATAGTTACAAATAGTTAAAAGATCAGATGGAGTAAAGTATCCCTTACACCGTTTTAAAAAACCGGTGTTTTTTCATCGAACATCACATTGTAATTTCATACCCAGAACATTAAGAGATTCTGATTCCTCAATAAATATAAAGATGAGGCATCGGGATCGGCCAAGCGTATCATTAATGCTATGCATCAAAGCACCAACATCGGATACGCTTAGTCTGTAATCAAATAAATACGAATGGCAAAGGTTGCTGTAATCTGCAGGACAGTAGAAAGGGTTGGAAGTTTTACATAGAAAATCATTAAGAAAATAAGAAAAATAGGAGGGGAAAGAACGGAGCCTTGCGGCACCACTAAATAAATCTTGAACACGTTTGATGGGACCCCATCTATAACAACTGCTATCTCTAAGAAAGCTTGATATAAATCGAGAGAAATTATCAACCATAAACTAACTTATTATGTTGACATTAACATAAAAATTTGGTCCAAACTTATTTTATTGCAATCTTAATCATCGTACCAGATTTAATTGGAATCGGTCAATGTTTAACCATAGCTCGCTTACAAATGCTACTCCCGAAAATAGCTTTTAATGCTTATAAATACCTTTCTTATAAATGTTGGTATTGACAAAAAAAAATTGCCGGCTATCAATTTTACGAAAGCGATTATGCCATGACAAAGTGTTGTGCTGGTAGGTGCAAAATTAACCAAAGATTTAATTTTACACTTCATCCTAAAATCACTTTAAGACAAACAAATATCGTGTAGATAAAGATTTTTAGATAATATTCGGCACAAGGAAATTTTAAATGAATCTTAACCTTATAACATTATTTTGTTCTGGGTCCATGATTCCCAGGGGTCGCCAAAAGGTTACACTATAGAACATTTGGCTTAATATAGGGTATCAAATGGTCAACCTTTAAATTCGCTTTGCTTTACTTTTTTACTATAAACTTAAGCTTTCGAATTAATTAATTTTACCAGCGAAATTTTCGCTTCATTTGTATCAGTTAATCAAATATTTGTTTAATATTTTTAAATTTTATTTAATAAGAAATATTTGAGAAAATTACATTCTGTTTTCATTTAATTTAAATATTTTACATTGTTATGCCGTGAAAGTTTTTTCTGTGTAAAATAATAAAAACAATTTAAAAAAATTTTCATATCAAAAATAAAGTTAAATTTATTCAAGGACTGACTACAAGTATTATAATTTTTTTAGCATTTAATAACTTATTTAAGGAGAACCATTCATTGTATATTTAAATTTGTTAAAAAAATAAGGAAAAACTCATTTAAATTGCAATTGAAACTGCAATATTAGCAAAAAGTATTGTTAACATAAAATGTTATGGTAACTTTGGCATCAATTACCTTGCAACAACTTTTGAAGCTCTTTTTGTTTTTTCCAGTAAATCCTTACTGGGTATTAAAATTTTTAAGGACTTTAAAAAACATTAGTAAAGCAGAACATTTATAGATACAAACATAAATACACACATACGTACTAGTGTATTCACTCGATTATTCGTTGTTCAATTAATCGAGGATTTTTTTCCGCCATTATTTGATCGAATAAGTAGTCGATTTTTTAATAACTAATACAATCGATTAAAATTAAGTCTTTTATAAAATTCTCCTTTTTTAATACAAAAATATTCTTCTTAGGTTTCTAACCAACTTAGGGTATATAACACTATCACACATATAATTATTGTTGGAAATGTTTCAAAAAACAATTATAATTTATCATGACAGGGTTGTATTTCCTTCAAAATACTTTAGACTTGTTATGATAGTGTAAAGTTCCCTTTTAATGGATTTGTTTTCATTACACATACTTTTGAACATATTTCAGTCCCGTTTTTGATGTGGGTGTGTGTGTTTGAATCAAATAAATCGCATTAATTATGCAAAATTATCAACTCGCCCCTTGCTTAGCAGCTATCTAACCTCCGCTGCTTTTGGAAATATGCTAGTAGCTTCGGTTGAGTAGCAGAAGGGAAGATCCTGCCTCAAGATGAACTTTCTCACAAGTGTTAAAATAATCCGCCCTTTAATGGAATTTTCAGGATTCCCCTACGCACGACTTTGGGTTGTAAACCACAGCTTCCACACTGAAAGAAAAATGCTTCATATATTTAATGAATCGTTTTCATAAAAAAAAGTTCACTGGTTAAATGAACATTTTCATTGTTCAAATGGAATTTCGTAGTTATAATGAAAATGCCATTATAGTAATGACAAAAAAACTTTCAATCCATAAATACGTATGTTTTTAATTTTTTTAATATGTGCATACCTAAATACATATAGTATGCACTAAATAATGAATATGTAAATGTTCTTCTTTAAAAAAAAAACACACCCTTATTTTAAACTGTTGTCAACCAAATGATGTATACGAAAAAGCTTGTTCTCTCTTTATGTGGTCTTTTTTTATTATGCGTTAGCAAAAAAAAATCAACGTTGTTATTGTTGTTATGTTATGACAATTTTATCTCATATTTACGCTCTCAATTGAGTAATGGCAAAAAAATAGTTTTTTTATTCAAAAACTACACTGCCCAAGCAACTTTGATTAAAAAAAAAAAAAATCAAAAATAAATAAAATAAAAAAATAAATTAAAAAAAAAAAGTTGAATAAGAACAACTTTGATTAAAAAAAAAAAATTTTAAAAAAAAATAAAAAAACAAATTATTTTTTACTTTTTTGAAAGTATTTATCCAATGAATAACATTCATAGATCTAATGTAATGTTTCATTAAATACATTTCAATGAAACAGGTTTCATTGATCCAACGAAGCGCTGCATAGGTTCCTTTTTAATGCAATTTTTCATGGGATTAATGTCAAAATTCATTGGTATTCTGAAGAAAATATTTTCAGTGCACGCGCTACCAGAAAGTATATTTTCAAAAGAAAAGCGAAACTTCCGCAAAGACAAATTTCGTTAACGATAGGAAGCATTTCCTGCAAGAAGCATAATAAAAGAGTACAGTGCATTCTCCCATACAAAAAAATCAAAAAAAATATTTTTCACGGATTTTGATAAAATGTATATTTTTTAAAAGCTGCCGAATATAATACTGACTGTTGTTTTTCAGTTAATTCTCAATATTGTCGCAAGAGGGCGCTAAGCACAACTAATCTATATATCGTCAGCTCATTATTGGTTTGGCGCATATGCCAAAAAGTCGCAGCGGAGAAAAACAACAATGAAGGTTAACATGAAGTTTTCTGAAAAAATTAACATATTTTTGAACATTCATTACCAAACATAGAAGTTAAGAGCATTTTATTAAAAGTGAGAATTATTGTTTTGTGCCGCATATGCCACTTTTCTAAATTTATTTTTTTAAAGTAGCTTTTTGTGATGCATACTTTACTTACTGCTGTGTATTGAATTGTTGACATTTTATGTTGCTTTTGCTTTAACTACTTTTTTCTTTACGGCAATGAAGCGAAGCATGAGTGGAATTTGTTATAATTTTGTTTTGATTTCGCTTGAACTACTTTTTTTCTTACGGTAAAGAAGCAAAGCAAGAGTTAAATTTATTTTGTACGTTTTTGTATGAGGAATTTTCTGCATTCGCCAAACAGTGGCGTGTAGAGCAAAACAATACTTAATAAACTTTAAAATATGTAGTTGATATTGTGCAAAATTAATGCTTATCATATCAGATACCATACAAAGTTTGGTAAAACCGGTTTGGATTCAGAAAGAGGGTATTTGAAATATGTGTGTACCCTTTACCTAACTCAATTTTCTTTTAATAGGGTCGATAGGTCAAACCAATAATGAGCTGACGATACATAAAAATTAAAAATGTTTGTCTGTTTGTTTGTTGGCTTATAGACTTCTAAGCTACTGAACCGATTTTTCTGAAATTCTTACGGTAACATCGCGTGAGCCCCTAAATTAGAATAGGCTACAGGGGCAGGGGAAGTAATACCCTCCACAGGATGTCAATACATTAAGTATCGCACATCGAAAGAGCCGAACTTTTTGCAAAAGGATCTTCTGAACCCCGACATTTAAATAAGATAGCAGGGGGGGTAGGTGCAGGGGTAGCAGTAGGATGCATATATTAAATATCGCGTAGGAACTATTATAGCGAGAGTTTGCAAATGTGGTTAAAGGGCGGGATAGACGGAAGAGGAGCAGTTTCTTCCATAGAACGAAAATATTAAATAACGCATATCTAAAGACACTAGTCCTCAAGCTTTGTAGATCCTACCCTTATTGTAAACTACGCAATTTCAAATAAAATGGGTAGTTGCAGGAGGAGTTGTCCCATCGTAACATCGTCAGCTTATTATTGGTTTAACCTAACGACCATTTCTAAAAAAAATTGAGTTAGCTATGGAGTACATTTATTTTAAATACCCTCTTTCCAAAACATAATTCGCGAAATTTTTATGGTTTCTGGGATCTTAAACATTAATTTCGCTCTATATCAACTATTTTAATAAAGTATTGCTTTGCTCTACACGCCACTGTTTGGCGAATGCAGCCAATTTCTTATACACCAAAGCAAAAAATTAATTTTACTCTTGCTTCGATTTTTTGCCGTAAGAAAAAAAAGTAGTTAAAGCAAAAGCAAAATAAAGTATCAACAACTCTATAGACAGCAATAAGTATACGTTTGCACCACAAAAAGCTACATTTTAGAAATTAATTTAGAAAGGTGGCGTATGCGGCACAAATCAATAATTTTCACTCTCAGTTAAATTCTATTAACTTCTAAGTTCATTCATGAACGTTCACATAAATTTACATTTTTCTTCAAAACTTAAAAAAAAATTCTTAGACCCATTTTCACAACTTACCGATAGCCCAAAGTAGACTCTTACCGGCCTTATGAATTAAAACATTTCTTTTTGAAAAAAAAAAAAAAAAAAAAAAAATAGAAACTGGGAATTATTTCCTTTCGCAGGTTACTTTATATTATATTCAACATTTTTTTTATTTTTCGAATTTATTCTATGAGTTAAATTTCAGTTATGTATTTTTATAAAGCTTTTTTGTAATAGTCTTATTCCTTCAATTTTTCAGGAATGACTTTATACACTACCAGACTATTATATTGTATCTTCTTGTTACATTTTACCTACACTATCCTTTGTTTTACCGTAAGTGAGGGATAAAGTAAATTTAGGTTCATCCTACCTGGTAGGTTAAAGTAAAGTTGTAATAATGGATCACTTTTTATACGGCCGATAAAATCCTACCTTTAGCTATCGGTTAGTTGTGAAAACGGGCCTTAATTGAAACAATTATTGAATTTTTAAATTTTCATTTTTATAAGATTCTTTTTATTTATTCTGTGATAATGGCGGTGGTGACAATACAAAAAACTTTTTTGGGTTTATTTTCGGAATGTTAACATTCATTTTAATTTTTCTCCACTACGACCTTTTGGCATATGCGCCAAACCAATAATGAGCTGTCGATATGGGAACGCTAAATAGTGCGAAGGCCTCCAGCAATGTTTACAGGGGCTACGGACTTCCGTGGTTCCAGATTGGACGTCTAGTCAGCCTCAACCACAGGAGATCGTAAAGATCTCCTTTTGTTTCATAATTTTTTTTTTTTTCTTTTAATATAATAAGAGTATCAAACTAATCCGAAATGTATGTTTTTCTTTTTGAATAAAATTTTTTTAATTATTCGAGTTATTTGAATAAATTAAAACTCTTAATCGATTAATCGAGCAATAAATTCTATAAATTCCTTACTCGAATAAAACTAAAAGTCAAGTAATTAGATACTCTAATACATACATAAATGTTTTCAAGTACATTCAAAATGTTTTGCAATTTTGTAATATAAAATTAATTACATTTAAAATAAAAAGCAGTAGGAGGATAATTTAATAACATCATAGAAATATGCTAACGATAAAAAGATAAATTTTGCCCCTCGTGGGTGTTGCCACCGAGTGTTTCTTCTTTTTAATTGTTAATAATAAATAAATTAGTTAAAGATTTCAAACTTTAATAAGACTTCTAACTTACCTTTTTTTTATCCTGCATTGATAGCTGGAAGTTAATGAAGAAAAATTTATATTTTAATTATTTTACCGAGAAACAAAATTAAAAATCATCCAGTCAAAAAAGTTTTACAGTAACTGAATGTAATTTATAATAATAATTAAGAAATACCAGCGTTTAAAAAGCTGCAGTCAAAGTAGAAAAACTGCCATTTCTTCCACTTTTTCATTTGTCACTGGACAGAAAAAAAAAAACTGTAGCTTTTACTTCTGATTCATTAAATGTAAACAGACACTGTTAAACCATAAAACCATAAACAAAGAAAAGTAAACAAAAGAAAAGGAAGATATTTTATATTATAAAAGTGTATTGAGTCCATTTGCTAACAGTTTTTTCTTTGAAATAATATGTTTTACTTACTTTTTCTTTCCATTATTAATAATAATAATACAAGTAACCGCAAACAAAAAATTAAATTTAGCAATAAGCAAAATTAATAAAAAAAAAGAAGAAAAAGAAAAAGAAGAACTGTCAAAACCGATTAGGAAAATGCCGTGCGAACTTGGAAATTCAAATAAGTAATAAAAACAGATAGCGAATTTATCCGAAGCACCGTGCGAACATGGCATTAATTACTGTCTGAATGCCTACGTCGCGAAGACAGTTAGCAATGTTTTTGGCAACCATATAATATGTATTTTATTACTGTCTTGCCAGTATGTACTGTCCAACGTAAACGCTGTGTTAACTGCAAAGTTATTTTAAATAATTTTTTATATACTTACATACATGACAATTGGTCAGTAATAATGAGAAATACAAAAAAAAATAGTTTTAAGTTAAAATTTAGTGAAAAAACCTTCGCTTGTATTTTTATAATTTAAAATAACAGAAAATTTAATTAATTTTAAAAGAATTTCTCCTTTATAAAATATACATTAAAAAATTACAGTAAAATTCCTTTATTTTAATTAAAATGAAATGATTCGCTATTTAATTAATTTTTCCGTTATTCAAACTTAATATTCTTTGGAATTTTCCTGCATAGTATTTTGAGTGCAGAATTTTTGTACAATAATTCGTATGAATGATTTTATTAAGTTATTATTATTATACGCCCCAAACAAAGAAATGTTTAGCAGGCATCAGATTTTATTAAGATGGATGTCAAGCGCTATTAATTGTAAAAAAGGTACCATCTTTTTTGGCAACAGATACGTTTTAAAAAAAGGAATTTTTTGTTATTTATTTTTGTAATTATAGCATTCCCAGTTTAAATTACAGCTTTTCCAATTAAGCGAAACCTTTTTCAAGATAAACGAAAATTTATTCAAAATAAATTGAAATTTATTTAAAATAAACGCAACCTTTTTAAAATAAACAAAACTTTCCCAGTAAGCATTTTGTGCCACAATCGAATATTTTAGGAATCAGCATCAAGAGCAAAATAACCGCATGCATATGAACTAATTTTTCGATTATAATTAATACTCTCGTTGTGAGAAAATGGTACCCTACAGATAAATCCACCCAAAGAATCATTTGTGAACAATTTTCTGATACCTTTTTGAGCATATGAATGAATCATATGTAAATCCTTTTTCAATCGCTTAAGTGATAAATCAGTTTTGAATCCACAAAAGTGATAGGAAAAGACTCATTGAGGTCAAAATTATCATCCATATGCCAGCTGGGTTATTCAAAATATACAAAACTTTATTCAAATATAGTTTAACATTTTAGTTAAATAAATGGAATTTTTAATTACTTTTTGTGAAAAGGCACTATTTTACAAAAACTTACTTTTGTGTTAAAAGGTACTTTTTTTAAAAAAAAAGTTACTCTTTGTTAAAATATAACTTTAACAGGCATACAAATGTATAAAAGAGATAATTATTTGTTGCTGCAATTTAAAAAAATTCTGCTTTGAAATTGAATTAGTGTCCACATTATAAAATAATAGTTTTGCAATTTTTGTATTTTTATCTTGGCTTTCCTCTTCTCCTTTTTATGTTTTTTAAATAAATATAAATACAGCTACACCCAACTTCAAGTACCGCTCCCTAATCTTCTCATCCTTCTCATCAATACTGAAGCTCAAGAATTGCTGCAACAAAAATTGCAAGTCTGGACGATGACTTACTTGTTTCATTTTCGCGTTTCATTTGCATTCAATAAATAACACAAAATGGACTTTAACAAACACTTTATTAGTCCCAACTGTGGTGGTATATAATGCTTATTCTTTTTTCTCAACTAACTGCAGGTGCGTGAGAAAGGGAGATATAGTTTAAAGGACCAAATACACTTGTCAAATGCTTGTCTAGCAAGCGAATTCACACGTGTACGTGTGCTGGACGTAATATTCGCCGTCATATCTAAATTTTTTGATTTTTCATCAAGTGTTGTCGGTGTCACACATACAAACACATTTTCACTTATACTTCCACAATGTTTGATGAGTATTTTGATCAATTTATTTGGGCCTTAAGATGGAAAATAAGCAACGTTCCCAACTCAATAGTTTGAGCGGCGTTTTTAGTATTTTTTTTTTCTAAAAGGCACCATACACTATCAAAATGCTTAAGACCCAACAATAATGTGCTTAAGTTGGCTTAAGCAAATGTGCGAATACATGTTAATTATATGAGGCAAACCATATTGAACTTAAGGAAACTTTTTGTTAAGTGTAATGAAACTGTCATTTGCTTAAGCAAGGTGATAATCTAATCGCAAATTCTGTACGGAATCAAATGTTTTTTTATTTTGTTTTTGTTTTTTTTTTTAAATACATTTGAGAGACTTTTTGTTAATTTTTGACAGTAGGTTAAGCAAGGCTATGGATATTATGGTTAGGCCTTAATGTCGAGCTCGTGTACGTAATATCTAAATTGGCCTAGTTTTTCCATCAAGCGTTATCGGCGTCATACATGCAAAGACATTTTCACCAATCCTACCATACCGCTTGATGAGTATTTTGATAACGCACTAGGGTGTTCAATCAATTAATTCCTGTTGGATTAATCGAAAAATTGTAGACGATTAATTGTTCGAATAATTTAAAATTGCTAATATCGATTAAAGGATTAATCGAAGAATTTATACCGATTAATCGAATAATAATAACATATAGTTTTTCTGTTAAATATAAAATTTTTTTTAAGTTTAAGTCGAATAAACAAACCAAATGTATGTGTCCGTTGGAATTAAAAAAAAAGCAGTCGTTTTGTGAGAAATTTAGCTTATATTTTTGTTAAATTTTTTCAACACAATTTAATAATTAATTTCACACAAGAAGAAACGACAAAAGTAGGTATGTTTACTCAAAGATTTACATATGTGACAGCGCAAAGAGAAAGGGACCTAAGGGAAAAAAATCAATTTTCACTTTTTTTTTTTTTTTTTGATGTGGACTAGAGGTCTGCAAGAATAAATAAAAAGCAATTTCAACATTTCATTTGTTTTTTAACTACAATGTGTCGAGCAGAGATCAGCAATGAGTAGTGAAAAAGTGAGTAGAGCTAAATCATGACTCATAAATTCTTGTACTTATACGCACTCATACTTTTTCCAATGTTATTCAAACTCATATTCACTCAAAAGTTTTATTTCACTCATTGTACTCATACTTAGCAACATTTGTAGTGGTTGATTTAGAATCTACCCCACTCAATGTATATAGGCAAAGCAAAATGCGAGGCTGCCAGATCTGTCCCCGAAATAGCAAAGTGACGATTTGGCAATTACAGTTTACTAAAGTTACATGTATGAAGTGGACGATTTTTCGGCAAATTTATCTGGCAGCGCTGATTATGAAGTTGTGTTTTATCTGTTGTGTTAAAACGGTAAATGGATGAGCTTCATGAGTTGAATCATTGTGAGTATTGTAAGTATTTTCCTGAAATTATAAATCAAATTGACGTCATTTATAAGTATGCGTATAATGTCGACGTCGCACTCATATTAATTTCTCTTGTGAGTATGAGTGAATCAGAGTAGTTTAGTTTAAATGATTTCTACGCACTTATACTTACAATAGCATGAGTCAGTATGAGTAGCGAAAAAACGATTATTGCTGATCTCTGGTGTCGAGCACCCAATAATCAGCGTTGCCGTTTTGGTTACTTTTAACCAAAATTGGTTACTTTTTTCCAATGTGTACTTGCGTACTTTTTTTCCATTTTGGTTACTTTTTTCAACACAAAAATAACCAATTTTTTGTTTTGGAACAAGAACTACCTGCTGCGCTTTGTTAACCCTTAAAATTGTGTGTGGTATTTGTGCATCTAAATTTTAGATTCTAAAACCAATTCTTTTTTTATCTACTTAAAAATTATTTTTTTGAGAAGCTTAAACTTCAACATTGATAGTCTGTTAACCATATAAGGTATATACTTTGAGGTATATATGGCCATTATCTGCTATTCTTAATGCTTCAAAGGTCTAACTGAAACACTTTTCTAGATAAGTGATTAGGTCAAAGGCCCTTCCGATACAATCCCGTTTAAAATAATAATATTTTCACCGGGCTAAAGAATCTATATATAAAAGATCTACCAAATAATTTAGCTCAATTTCGCACTTTGATACCATCACGCATAGCAAGACTTTAAAAGTTTTACTTGTAAGAGCTCTTTATAAATAAGGTTGAGAGATCTAGTTCAAAAAGTTTTTAAAATTTGTAGACACACAGTTTTTAAACTGAAGTGCGAATAAAATACATAGTACTTTTAATACAAATAATTTTGGTTACTTTTTTTCGCTTTTGGTTACTTTATTTTTGCATTTTGGTTACAATTTTTTTTTGGTCGTGGCAACGCTGCCAATAATAACGAAACAAATGAGAGAATAACCAAAGACAATACAAACAAAAATTCATTCAATTCAGTCAACTCAAATGAAATGAGATGAATATTCAAGAATATTTTGAATGTAAAATTATTGGAATTTTTACTACTCTTTTGTATTTTTTCTGTTCATGCATATTATGTATGTATGTGTAAGCTTAACTCTTAAGGCCCAAATACATTGGTCAAATTCCCATCCAGCATTGCGGTAGTATTAGTGAAAATGAGTTTGGATGTGTGACACCGACGATGCTTGATGGAAAATCAAAAAATTTTGATATTTAGCATGCTTGACGAGTGATTTTGATGAATGTATTGGCGTTACTCTTCAAGCACCCACACACTTTAAACGTGATTTCAAACCGAACAGTCGCTAAAAATGTCGGATGAAAAAAAAATGCTTTGGAGAAAGAAAAAAATGATGGAATTATGGAAAACTTTTTAATTAATAATTTTCTTTTTCTTTTCTTAAATTTTTGTTTTTATTTATTAAAAAGCAACACAGTTAAAAGTATGTAATCCCAATTAAGCACTTTTTATCTATATTTTAATATTTTTTGCTCCTGTTGTTGTCACTTCAAAATAAAATGGAAAATGAATGATTGACAGCTCATCCAGCAAATGTATGTTCAAATGTCAAGCACACGTACACGAGCTTGATGTCAAGCCTTTGACCAGTGTATTTGGGCCTTTATAAATAAAAGAAGCCACAAGCTTACACACATATTATGTTAATGTATTCAAATAAATGTACGCACATTCCCAGCGGGAAAACTCAGAAGACCTTCTTACTTCAGGCCTTTTTAAAGGCCTGCTTAAAAGATTTTTTGATTCAATTACTATTCTTATCTAACTGCTAAAGAAGGCCTCATAGAAGGCCTCGCCTCTTTCGTATAAAAGATATTATACACCTTCCACACTCGCTTCTATGAGAAGGGAGTAGAAAAGGAGTAACATTTTTTGTATTGTTTTTTTTTGCACAAGCAAAAGCAAAATAAATTTTTTTTGGTCTTGTTGCCCTTCTTATGTACCTGCTGAAGAAGCGAGAGCGGAAGGCCTTCTCCGCAATGACAACGTGTGTAAAAAAGATATGAGTATGGAATGGAGCAAGAAGGCCTTGTACATCCAAAAGAAGGGGTACAGAGGCCTTCTAGAAGGCCTTCCTACTCCTTCTTTTTCCCGCTGGGTTCAACTATTCAAAAATTATTTGAATGTTTTTTGTAAACTTGCTCTCTCTAACGGGTCATTCCAATGTTTTGTTATTTATGAATGACTCTTAAATACATTTACAGTAAACAAGTTTGTTATTCATTCCATTCATTCTTATTTTTGTATGTGGCTTACTTTCTTCTTATCTTTTTGAATGTTTTATATTTGAATAAATGTTGTACACTTTGAGTAAAGGCAAACAAGTGAGTTATTCAAAACAGACCTCTAATGTGGACAACATCTGAGCATCAAATGAGATCGATCCCATGCCCCAAAAGTGTTCCCTCCAAGAGATATGCGCGTTTTACGATGTGATGGTACACCAAAGATACACGTATTTAAATCTTTAAAATGGCTGTCCTGAACAAAACCGATGTTTACCCTTAGGGTCATTTTAGAAAATGACCTTAATTTTCGTGGTTTTAAGTGTTGTTCTTGCAAAATAATAGATACTTAAAGAATGAAGTAGATAAAATGGAATATTTTTATGAACTTTCACTACGTTTTAAAAATTTGCTCGATTTTAAATCCACTTCATTTCGATTTCAAGAACTCGCCCGTATTTTTTAACAAAATAGTTTATGCGTTTCTCTCTTTAGAATGAGTTTGGTTTAAAAATATTGTACGAAGGATAAATCTTATAATGCTAAATGTAACAGGTGTCCAAAAATGTATTAACGTAAATGTTCTCCAACAACTTCACTAATTCACAACTTACACAGTGACAATAATATAATACTTGAAGAAGATGCTTCACCAACAAAAGCAAAGGGGGCTATAAGTGGTCCAATGAATAAATATTTTAAACAAGTTACTTCGATCGATTTTTTAGAGGAAATTATTTGCAGAAGCATAGCAGAGGATAGTATGTCCTTAAAAAATTAAAAAAAAAAAAATTTTAAATTTAAGTGCCTGAAAGTGAAGCAACAATTTGGAGCTACATTAACAAGTTTTATTTAAAAAAGAATGTTTATTTACTCAAGTAAATAAACATCATCATTTCCAAAATTTCTGGATTTAGAATTATTCGATTAATCGATAAGTTTTAAAATTTTATTCGTTTAATCGAATAATTTAAAAATGCCAAATATTGATTAGTCGTTTAATCGAACAAAAGTAAAACCCTATTAATTGAACACTCTATTACGCTCAGAGAATAGAGCCACTAATAAAAAACTTTTTTTTAACATTTAAAACTTTTTAATATTTTTAATTAGGCTTAAGTTCATTAAATTTAATTTTCACTAAATTATTTTCATTTTCACCAAATACAATTTGCTGCCTATTTCACGATGTCACTCGAACGTTTACGTTCGCACAAATAACATTTAAAAAAAAACAAAATTCAAAAATTTGTTTTTGTTTTATATGTTATTTGTGCGAACGTAAACGTTCGAGTGACATCGTGAAACAGGCAGTTGGTTTAAGGATTGATGTTTGACTATTGACGTCAGCAGTCGTCGATGGCTGCGAGTGTAAAACGGCAAATCCATTTGAGAAGATCGAGTGGTTGCGATCGAAACATGTCATGGTAACCTGCCGGCCGCGGTTCGAATCCAGGCCACGGTCAAGAATGAAAGATTATCAATAACAATTTTAATTAATTTTCATGTTGTAAAATTCCTTATGAAAATAATTTAATGAAAATTAAATTTAATGAACTTAAGCCAAATTAAAATATTAAAAATTTGGATTAAAAACCATAAATGGTTCAACAAAATAACCACAATACTAATTAACATTTAAAACTTTATTATTTTTAGTTTTGTAAATCCCTTTCGCTGTTCGTTATTTTTCTGACTTAAACTACAAAAACACTTAAATTCGCCGTCAGTTATTGGCAAGTTATTTTATACTATTAATTATAGTATATAACGAAATCCTTTTAAGTCCTTTTTACTCGCCTAAATATCTTAAGGGTTCAGCTCATAGCAAATTAAAATATTTAATTGTATTATTTAAACTTTGACATTAAAATTTAAATCATTCTTGTAAAATTATGAGCAGATTTTCTTTTTATTTTGTATGTGTTTTTAAAAAAGTTGGATTAAAACGACACAAATTCGTTCAAATTAATGGAAAAAGCAATAACGAAATTAAAAGCAAACTTGAAGGAAATATTTAAAGTTTTTTTTATAACCTACACCGCAGGTAAATAAAGGGTGGTCCAACCAAATCGCACGATGTTAATTGTAAACAAAAGGGTTTGAGAAAATTATCCTCATATTTTTTATTATTATAGAAGGATCTATGAAAATTATGTGTGGAACAAAATATCGACCTCTATGCATACCTCTATCCGATGGTCCATACTTTCAATGACTCTGAGACATAATTGAAGTTCAATGTCGTTAATGTGGCTAATTATCTCATCCTTTAGCTGTTGAATCTTGGCTAAATTAACTAAATTAAATATCCCCAAAGAAAGAAGTCCAACGTTGTCAAATCACATGATCTTGGCGGCCAACTAACATCGCCACGAGGTGAGATGACATGGCCATTGAATTTCTCGCGCAAAAGAGCAATTGTTTCGTTGGCTGTGTGGCAAGTGGCACCATCCTGTTCAAACCACATATTGTCCAGGTTCATGTCCTCAATTTCTGGCCACAAGAAGTCTGTAATCATCTCGCGATAGCGAACACCATTCACGGTAACTGCTTGTCCGACCTAATTTTCGAAGAAATAAGGCCCGACGACGCCGCCAGCCCACAAGCCGCACCAAACAGTCACTCTTTATGGATGCATCGGCTTCTTAACAATCACTCGTGGATTCTCATTTGCTCAAGTCAAGTCTGCTTATTAACGAATCCAGAGGCTTCAACAATCTTTACGCCATGCTCAATTGTGTACCTTTCCATGGCTGAAATCAGTGTTGCAAAATTGAAATTTTGAAATGGTACTGAACTTCAACTAAAAGAGTATTTTTTCCACCAAATGGTACTTTTTGTTAAAAAAAAAAAACAATAATTTATAAAAATAATAGGAATAAAAGGAATTCATTTATCTAAGTATTTAATAGCAAATTTAGTATTTATATTTGAGATACACATGTAAATAATATTTGAGGTACACATGTAAATAATTTTTCTGTTATACATAAGCGTCAAGCGCCCCATCCATTTAAATATTATTGTATATGTTATTCGCCATATTATTTCTATATGGCCCTATATTATTCAATAAGTGGCACAATGGTTTCAATTAAAATATGGCGCAACTCTTATTAAAAAAAAAACATAACCTTTAAAGCAAAACAACATAGTACGTTGATGACATTTCACAGTATGGTGCACTTCTTTTCTGATTTCGATTCTTGCCAATATATTGTGTCACCTTCGACTATCACAAATCCATTGGCTTTAAAATTGAACAGTTATACTGCAAGTGTATGATATATAAAAATATTTGAAAAAGTTCATATATTTATGAATATTATGAATTTTACATACTTAGAACTTAATTCTGAAAAAAGTTTAAAACATAAGTGTTTAAAAATCAAGATTTTAATTCAGTGTTTAAAGATAAAGCAAATTAACTTTAAGAGATCATAAGAAATATTATAACTGCAACAGCAACTACCAGTTGATTTTAATAGATTTTTAGTTTTTATCAAACTTGAAACAGTTTCTACGTGTAAACGATTTCTTACTTTGTTTTTTTACATCATTTTGCATTTGAAAATGTGCGTTCAATTGATGCTCAGAAATGAGGTATCGATAAAATACCAAAAGCAATATGTGAAATGTCAGCAAACATTAGTTGCGTTCTTAATTTTGGCTATATTTTTCCAAGAAATTTAAATATATTCAGTTCTAAAATGCTTTATTTCTAAAAGATCCGCTAGAACTCGGAATTAAGAATTGATATTATTATGTATGCATAGTTTTCTTTATCGTTTGTAAATAACATTAATAACAACAGTATTATGCTAATGGTTTTTTCGGAAACAATATTTTCTGGAGTGAAGCTGATTATCACTTTTAAGGTTTTTTGTTCAAAACAAAATTTAGTTCTTAATGTTTCGAAAATTGTCGATTAAAACGATTTCGCTGTTTCTTTTACTTTACAAACCATTTCCTTAGGATAGCATGTTTCTATAAATATGGTTTTCATTTCAATTTTCCACTGACATATTATCCTATGCATTCATTTTTATAAATTTTCTTGCCAGTTGTAAGAACAAATATTCCATTCTGGAAAGCAAAATATGAATCCTGGCTTCCACGCTTTGCATTTCAATATTAACGTCGTTAAAAATTTTTTAAAAACAACATAAATTTTGCAACAAACACATGATAGATAACCTAAGCCTGCTATCGAAATGATCACATCACAGTTTAACATAGCGTTTACATTTGCCAGTACTGGCAAGACAGTAGCAATACATGCAAACTTTTTTACTAATACATAAACACTTTTCCAACTGTCTTGTCTACTGTCTAGCAAATTTTGCAGACAGTAAAATTGGACAGTGATTTGTCATTTTATAATAGTAATCTGAAGTTTTATTAGCAAAAGGAAAAATATCGTAAAAAAATAAATATATTTTGCTTTGATTTTTTATGTTTTAGTTAAGTGTTGTTTTTTTTTACAAAATATAGTTATTTTAGGCTGTTTTTAAGTTTGTTTGGTTCATATAAAACACGTTTAGCTGAACTTTAACTGCAACATTCACGTTTTACATATATTTCAAAGTGAACTGTCTTAACTACTGTCTGGACGCCTACATCACGAAGACAGTTAGCAGTGTTTTTGGCAACTAATATGTATTTTCTTACTGTCTTGCAGTACTGCCAAATGTAAACGCTATGTAAAAGTTCAAAGTATAAAAAAGTACTGACAACAACGCGGGGGTACTGCGGTATTTTCAATATGAAAAAGTACTGAAAAAAGTACCAAAGTACTGAATTTTTCAACATTGGCTGAAATTGTCAAACACTGGAACAAAAAAGTATCAAATTAAGTTGGGCAAAAAAATTAGCGTTAAGGTGTGACTCACAATTAACATCGTGCTTTATGGTTGGACCGCCCTTTATAAGAAAGTTTGTCATTACGTTTGTAATTACTACATTATTAATCTAAGACCCTATAAAGAATGTATAATCTGGTACACACAGAAAAAAATAACAATGTTAAATTAACATCGCGATTTACATCATAGTAAATTTCTGCAAAAGTATGCCCTTTATTTAAATTTATAAGTATTTCATATTAATTTTAAATAAAAAATATTAAAATAACTTTAAATCACGTTTATTTAATAAATTCACTGTTAAAATAACATTGTTTAATATTGAATCCATAAAAACCTGTTTTACTTGTTTTGTATAGAAAAAAATGCCACCATAAAAAGAAAAACATACATTTTTTTATTTTCATGTTTAAAATATGTTAAAAAAAGAATACAATTCCCGTATTCTTTTAGTTAAAATTATTTAGTTAAATATTACATCAAGTTTTTAAAGTAGAATGATGACGAAAACCATATCGGGCCATTCTTCGGATGCTTCTGTTAACAAAGGAGAATAAAAAGTAGTGAAACATGTGTTATACAGGGGCAAGTGTTTTGAATTATTTTTAAATAAATGCATATGTTGTCTCTGAAGCTTCTTCTCACTGTTATATCACACTCAAACCAAAACATTATAGATTGCTATATCTTTGGAAATCAGCAGGAGCTTTCAAATAAGGTGCAGGCATCTTTGTTATCAATACACAACAACCGACAAAAAGTGGACGGCATTGGAGAAGTGGGCGGGGCACAAAATATATTTTTTTATATCCAAAGAACTGTATTAAAATCACTTTCTGTATATTATTCGGCATACCCACATATACGACTCTAACTTGTTTATCTGTAAATTTGCTTTTTTTATTTAATTTTTTCTTTTGACAAGGTTTTAACCCAATTACTAAATTCATTAAAAATTTCGCAAACGTTTGGGTGGCTGATGTCTTTGTGTTTGCACATTTTACATTCGTCTTAAATGTCATTAAAGAGGTTTCAAAATGTTTAAAAATAAAGAAAATAAAAATAATCTTTTTTAATTAGTCAAAGTACTCAACCTCCACTGTATTCCTGGATGATTTATTCGGAATAAAATGGATAATGAAACAAACATGCGTCAAGTTTTCTTCTTTTTTTTTTATTATCACACACAGTCTGACAAGAAGCCTACGAGCCCACAGTCTGGATGTTTTCGTTTAAGCAAATATTCCAATAAAGTTGAGTAATTGAAGGATAACTGAAAGAAAGGGCTGACTAAATGCCAAGTAATTCATGTGAAATTTAAAAATAAATAAATCAAATGGCTCATGTGTATGCAGTATGTATGGTAAAAGTATGAAAGTGTTCTCGGTCAAGTACGAACATGATTATACCCTGCACTTCGAAGCTTATTTCGGTATCGCTATTTATGTCCACACCACAACAGTGGAGAGGGTATTATGCGTGTGTGCTGATGTTTGTACACAGAAAAAAATAAAAATTGATTTTGTTGTATTTGTTTCTTTGGCCAGAGTGATGAATTTATGAATGTTATTTTTGTCAAGCTAATAGGGCCTAAATTTCTTCAATGTAAATAAAATTCAATTTTTAATTACAATATTTTGTTCCCGACGTTTCGTCGATTGTTTGTCGACTTTTTCAAGGGATTGTCTATTTAAAATTATAAAACAGTAAAATAAGTACAATAATGTAACACATAAAACAATAAAGACTTACAATATGAAATTTAATCACATTAAAAAGTTTTAAATGTACCCAGGAGCATACAAATATAAAACATTATTTTAATATTTAAATACATACTACTTTAAACTTTAAATATGTATATCACAGCTCAAGTAATGGCAACAATATAACTCGCATTTATGTTGTTTGTGTCTTCCTTCAAATTCATTGTTCTCTTAATTTGTTGTTGTATTCTAAGGCTTTCAATTGTGTATCTTTTCCTTTCTTTATTTTCTTTATCTAAAATTTTAACATCATCGAACTTAATTGTGTGACCAGTATGTAGGATGTGTTGTGCTAGTGCTGTTGTCTCTTTTTTCCGCATTATGTCCATCTTGTGTTCTCCCATTCTTGTCTCCAGTGTACGTTTTGTTGTTCCTATATAAATAAGCTCGCATTGCTGTGTGTCGTTTCCTTCACATTGTAATTCGTATACAATGTTACTTTGTTGTTGTTTATTAATTGGCGCCTTTACTCTAGAAAAAATTGTGCTCAATGTCAAATTGGGTTTGTATGCAAAACAGATGTTTTTTGTTTTTATTGACGACCGTATGTTATTGTTATCGGTTAACCCAGGTATGTATTTTACACTGTAAAATTTTTTCTCTTCTTTTTCTATGTTTGCAGATTTGTTGTGGTCATTTCTGTTTTTATCCAATTGTTTAATCGTATTGTCTATCAATGTAGATGTGAGTTTAGTGGGGAAGCTGTTGTTTTTTAAAATGTTTGTTATAATGTGTTTGTTTTTATTATGAAATTGTGTATCACTTATGTTGTATACCCTAGAAATAAAACTTTTTGCCGTGTTTACAATTTGATTTTTGGGTTGTGTAGCGTGGTAATTCATTAACCTTCCTGAAGATGTTTCTTTAGTATACCAATCAAATAGAATCATATTATTTTTGCGTATAATTTTTGAGTCTAAGTACGCAATTTCTCCGTTTTTCTCAATCTCAGTAGTAAATTGTATCTTAGGGTGTTGTCTGTTAAAAGTTGACAGAATTGTGTCCTTGTCCTCTATGCGAGTTATCGCCAAAATGTCGTCTACATATTTGGCGATGTATTTAATGTAAATATTCTTATTTCCTAGTTCTGTAATTGCATCGTCAAGTAGGTTGTCAAGTATGATATCCGCTATAGTGGGTGATAGTGGGTTCCCCATTGGCATACCAAAGATTTGGGTATAAATATTTTCACCAAACATAAAATAATTATTGTCATTTAGACAGAATTTGAGTATTCTTAAAAATTGTGAGCTAGACATATTAGTATGATTTTTAATAATATTCCATTTTTTCATAATTGTGTTTATTGCCGTGTGAATTGGGATGTTCGTGAATAGTGAAATCACGTCAAACGATATCAATATTTCATTATTGTTAATTTTCACGCCGTTCAGTTGTTCCTTTACCCGTAGGGAATTTTTAACATTGTATTTGTCAGAAATTATGACTTTAAGAATATTACCAACGTATTTTGATAGTTGGTAACATGGTACCTGAACTGACGAAACAATAGGTCGTAAGGGTGTCCCTTCCTTATGTATTTTGGGTAAGCCGTATAATCTAGGTGCAGTAGCCGCAGAACAAAGAAGTTTACGTTTTTCCCCTATATTAATAATATTATTTTTGTACAGATCAGAGATAATGGTGTTGTTTTGTTTCTGAAGTTTTTCAGTTGGATCTGCCCTTGAAATTCTGTAGGTGTTTTTGTCTCCTATAAGTGCTTGCATTTTCCCCTCATACTCATTCTTATACATTGCTACCGTCTTGTTCCCTTTGTCAGCCTGTATAATAATTATGTCGTTATATTTTCTTAAAAGTTTTCTAGTTTTCTCAAAAATTGTCAGGATAAACTTATCCTTTTGAGTATTTTTGATGCTTCTTTTAAAAGCTGATACGCGGTTTGCTAATTTTGTTCTAGCGACGTCCTTTTCTTTATCAAAATTTCCATCCATGGCCTGTATACATTGTTCTACATCAGCTATTATATGTAATGGGGAGAAGTTATGTTTATCTATCGGTAATGCGAACTTTCTGCCAAGTGATAATATCCACTTACACTCTATCGGGATATCGTATTTTGTTTTATTTTCAAACCAGTGGTTTGTAAATACTAATCCATGTAATTTGAACTGATTTTCTTTCAGTGTAGTTAATTTTTTAATGTGTCTCTCCTTAACATTTTTCACTATTTGTTTTGATCTGTCTCTTTGTGTATTAATAAATTTAGTGTGGTCCTCTTCTGTTATCATGTTTTCAATACCAATGTTCAAGTGATAGAGTTTACGTTTAATTAATTTAATATTTGTATTCGTCTGTGAAATTTCCAAGTTCAAAATTTTCTTATGGAAATTGTGTTCTATTGTTCTTAGTTTTGTTTTTATTGTTGTACATTCAAAAATATTTTCAACCTGTTTAGTCGTGTTCTTTGTATGGTTTGGAATTATTCCGTAACTTCTGCATGATAAAATGAATTTTAATCTTTGTTGTTGTTGTGTTAGTCTTTTTGTTTCGTTGCAGTACTCTTTTAATGCCCTGCATGTCTCATTGTCATATTTAAGTGCTGTGTGTTTAAAAAATCCCTTCATGATTATGTGGTTTTTGTACTGTACCTCTTTCTATTTTAAAGTTTATCTAAATTAAATAAAGTTTATTTCGGCAAGCTTTCCGATGTTAATTTATTGTTGTATTTGTTTCTTTGGCCAGAGTGATGAATTTATGAATGTTATTTTTGTCAAGCTAATAGGGCCTAAATTTCTTCAATGTAAATAAAATTCAATTTTTAATTACAATATTTTGTTCCCGACGTTTCGTCGATTGTTTGTCGACTTTTTCAAGGGATTGTCTATTTAAAATTATAAAACAGTAAAATAAGTACAATAATGTAACACATAAAACAATAAAGACTTACAATATGAAATTTAATCACATTAAAAAGTTTTAAATGTACCCAGGAGCATACAAATATAAAACATTATTTTAATATTTAAATACATACTACTTTAAACTTTAAATATGTATATCACAGCTCAAGTAATGGCAACAATATAACTCGCATTTATGTTGTTTGTGTCTTCCTTCAAATTCATTGTTCTCTTAATTTGTTGTTGTATTCTAAGGCTTTCAATTGTGTATCTTTTCCTTTCTTTATTTTCTTTATCTAAAATTTTAACATCATCGAACTTAATTGTGTGACCAGTATGTAGGATGTGTTGTGCTAGTGCTGTTGTCTCTTTTTTCCGCATTATGTCCATCTTGTGTTCTCCCATTCTTGTCTCCAGTGTACGTTTTGTTGTTCCTATATAAATAAGCTCGCATTGCTGTGTGTCGTTTCCTTCACATTGTAATTCGTATACAATGTTACTTTGTTGTTGTTTATTAATTGGCGCCTTTACTCTAGAAAAAATTGTGCTCAATGTCAAATTGGGTTTGTATGCAAAACAGATGTTTTTTGTTTTTATTGACGACCGTATGTTATTGTTATCGGTTAACCCAGGTATGTATTTTACACTGTAAAATTTTTTCTCTTCTTTTTCTATGTTTGCAGATTTGTTGTGGTCATTTCTGTTTTTATCCAATTGTTTAATCGTATTGTCTATCAATGTAGATGTGAGTTTAGTGGGGAAGCTGTTGTTTTTTAAAATGTTTGTTATAATGTGTTTGTTTTTATTATGAAATTGTGTATCACTTATGTTGTATACCCTAGAAATAAAACTTTTTGCCGTGTTTACAATTTGATTTTTGGGTTGTGTAGCGTGGTAATTCATTAACCTTCCTGAAGATGTTTCTTTAGTATACCAATCAAATAGAATCATATTATTTTTGCGTATAATTTTTGAGTCTAAGTACGCAATTTCTCCGTTTTTCTCAATCTCAGTAGTAAATTGTATCTTAGGGTGTTGTCTGTTAAAAGTTGACAGAATTGTGTCCTTGTCCTCTATGCGAGTTATCGCCAAAATGTCGTCTACATATTTGGCGATGTATTTAATGTAAATATTCTTATTTCCTAGTTCTGTAATTGCATCGTCAAGTAGGTTGTCAAGTATGATATCCGCTATAGTGGGTGATAGTGGGTTCCCCATTGGCATACCAAAGATTTGGGTATAAATATTTTCACCAAACATAAAATAATTATTGTCATTTAGACAGAATTTGAGTATTCTTAAAAATTGTGAGCTAGACATATTAGTATGATTTTTAATAATATTCCATTTTTTCATAATTGTGTTTATTGCCGTGTGAATTGGGATGTTCGTGAATAGTGAAATCACGTCAAACGATATCAATATTTCATTATTGTTAATTTTCACGCCGTTCAGTTGTTCCTTTACCCGTAGGGAATTTTTAACATTGTATTTGTCAGAAATTATGACTTTAAGAATATTACCAACGTATTTTGATAGTTGGTAACATGGTACCTGAACTGACGAAACAATAGGTCGTAAGGGTGTCCCTTCCTTATGTATTTTGGGTAAGCCGTATAATCTAGGTGCAGTAGCCGCAGAACAAAGAAGTTTACGTTTTTCCCCTATATTAATAATATTATTTTTGTACAGATCAGAGATAATGGTGTTGTTTTGTTTCTGAAGTTTTTCAGTTGGATCTGCCCTTGAAATTCTGTAGGTGTTTTTGTCTCCTATAAGTGCTTGCATTTTCCCCTCATACTCATTCTTATACATTGCTACCGTCTTGTTCCCTTTGTCAGCCTGTATAATAATTATGTCGTTATATTTTCTTAAAAGTTTTCTAGTTTTCTCAAAAATTGTCAGGATAAACTTATCCTTTTGAGTATTTTTGATGCTTCTTTTAAAAGCTGATACGCGGTTTGCTAATTTTGTTCTAGCGACGTCCTTTTCTTTATCAAAATTTCCATCCATGGCCTGTATACATTGTTCTACATCAGCTATTATATGTAATGGGGAGAAGTTATGTTTATCTATCGGTAATGCGAACTTTCTGCCAAGTGATAATATCCACTTACACTCTATCGGGATATCGTATTTTGTTTTATTTTCAAACCAGTGGTTTGTAAATACTAATCCATGTAATTTGAACTGATTTTCTTTCAGTGTAGTTAATTTTTTAATGTGTCTCTCCTTAACATTTTTCACTATTTGTTTTGATCTGTCTCTTTGTGTATTAATAAATTTAGTGTGGTCCTCTTCTGTTATCATGTTTTCAATACCAATGTTCAAGTGATAGAGTTTACGTTTAATTAATTTAATATTTGTATTCGTCTGTGAAATTTCCAAGTTCAAAATTTTCTTATGGAAATTAACTACACTGAAAGAAAATCAGTTCAAATTACATGGATTAGTATTTACAAACCACTGGTTTGAAAATAAAACAAAATACGATATCCCGATAGAGTGTAAGTGGATATTATCACTTGGCAGAAAGTTCGCATTACCGATAGATAAACATAACTTCTCCCCATTACATATAATAGCTGATGTAGAACAATGTATACAGGCCATGGATGGAAATTTTGATAAAGAAAAGGACGTCGCTAGAACAAAATTAGCAAACCGCGTATCAGCTTTTAAAAGAAGCATCAAAAATACTCAAAAGGATAAGTTTATCCTGACAATTTTTGAGAAAACTAGAAAACTTTTAAGAAAATATAACGACATAATTATTATACAGGCTGACAAAGGGAACAAGACGGTAGCAATGTATAAGAATGAGTATGAGGGGAAAATGCAAGCACTTATAGGAGACAAAAACACCTACAGAATTTCAAGGGCAGATCCAACTGAAAAACTTCAGAAACAAAACAACACCATTATCTCTGATCTGTACAAAAATAATATTATTAATATAGGGGAAAAACGTAAACTTCTTTGTTCTGCGGCTACTGCACCTAGATTATACGGCTTACCCAAAATACATAAGGAAGGGACACCCTTACGACCTATTGTTTCGTCAGTTCAGGTACCATGTTACCAACTATCAAAATACGTTGGTAATATTCTTAAAGTCATAATTTCTGACAAATACAATGTTAAAAATTCCCTACGGGTAAAGGAACAACTGAACGGCGTGAAAATTAACAATAATGAAATATTGATATCGTTTGACGTGATTTCACTATTCACGAACATCCCAATTCACACGGCAATAAACACAATTATGAAAAAATGGAATATTATTAAAAATCATACTAATATGTCTAGCTCACAATTTTTAAGAATACTCAAATTCTGTCTAAATGACAATAATTATTTTATGTTTGGTGAAAATATTTATACCCAAATCTTTGGTATGCCAATGGGGAACCCACTATCACCCACTATAGCGGATATCATACTTGACAACCTACTTGACGATGCAATTACAGAACTAGGAAATAAGAATATTTACATTAAATACATCGCCAAATATGTAGACGACATTTTGGCGATAACTCGCATAGAGGACAAGGACACAATTCTGTCAACTTTTAACAGACAACACCCTAAGATACAATTTACTACTGAGATTGAGAAAAACGGAGAAATTGCGTACTTAGACTCAAAAATTATACGCAAAAATAATATGATTCTATTTGATTGGTATACTAAAGAAACATCTTCAGGAAGGTTAATGAATTACCACGCTACACAACCCAAAAATCAAATTGTAAACACGGCAAAAAGTTTTATTTCTAGGGTATACAACATAAGTGATACACAATTTCATAATAAAAACAAACACATTATAACAAACATTTTAAAAAACAACAGCTTCCCCACTAAACTCACATCTACATTGATAGACAATACGATTAAACAATTGGATAAAAACAGAAATGACCACAACAAATCTGCAAACATAGAAAAAGAAGAGAAAAAATTTTACAGTGTAAAATACATACCTGGGTTAACCGATAACAATAACATACGGTCGTCAATAAAAACAAAAAACATCTGTTTTGCATACAAACCCAATTTGACATTGAGCACAATTTTTTCTAGAGTAAAGGCGCCAATTAATAAACAACAACAAAGTAACATTGTATACGAATTACAATGTGAAGGAAACGACACACAGCAATGCGAGCTTATTTATATAGGAACAACAAAACGTACACTGGAGACAAGAATGGGAGAACACAAGATGGACATAATGCGGAAAAAAGAGACAACAGCACTAGCACAACACATCCTACATACTGGTCACACAATTAAGTTCGATGATGTTAAAATTTTAGATAAAGAAAATAAAGAAAGGAAAAGATACACAATTGAAAGCCTTAGAATACAACAACAAATTAAGAGAACAATGAATTTGAAGGAAGACACAAACAACATAAATGCGAGTTATATTGTTGCCATTACTTGAGCTGTGATATACATATTTAAAGTTTAAAGTAGTATGTATTTAAATATTAAAATAATGTTTTATATTTGTATGCTCCTGGGTACATTTAAAACTTTTTAATGTGATTAAATTTCATATTGTAAGTCTTTATTGTTTTATGTGTTACATTATTGTACTTATTTTACTGTTTTATAATTTTAAATAGACAATCCCTTGAAAAAGTCGACAAACAATCGACGAAACGTCGGGAACAAAATATTGTAATTAAAAATTGAATTTTATTTACATTGAAGAAATTTAGGCCCTATTAGCTTGACAAAAATAACATTTAAAAATTGATTTCAATTAAAAAATTTGTAATATCAATTAAAAATTATTTACTCAATTTTGAGATAACTGGTAATCCTTCTATAGATACTTCTGAAATAATAAGCTTTATTTCAAATGCAGTTAGCCGTTCTACTGTGGAAAAAGGTGAAAAAATACTTATTAGAAATGAAGTAACACCCTGGATAAATAAACATCTACATGCTTTGATTGTGTTTAAAAAAAATCTGCTAAAACAAAGAAAAAAACGCAACTCTAAATATGTAGAAGTTAGGCTCAAAAGAATAAGTAGTTTAATTCGTAAAGCTTGTATGGAATTACTATTATAACAACTTAAATAATATTCAGCAAAAGCCAAAAAAGTGCTGGAAATTTCTTAATGAAAAGCTAGGCAGAAAACTTAAAAGCGAAGTAAATATTAAAAACTTAAATGGAGATTTTATAACAGAGAATGAAGTTAAATGTGATGTGTTTAATAAATACTTTCTGGAAATTCCAAAGACACTTAAGCAACAAATTGAACAACTACCAGGTGATTCTTGTAATGGGCTAAGAACACTAAATATAAGTCAGTAATCGTTTGATTTCGTTTAAACAACCGATTTGGAAGTCTTTCAGATTATTTCAAAACTAGATTTATCGAAAAGTTGTGGATATGACGGAATTCCTCCAAACATGCTTTTTGAATGTAAAGATGACATTTCTCCTTATTTGTCTACGATTTTTAACAATATGTTTGATTCTACGGTGTATCCAGATGAGTTAAAAATTGCCAAAATAATACCAATACCAAAGCAAAGTCATGCCACTGAAGTTGATAACCCAGCGGGAAAAAGAAGGAGTAGGAAGGCCTTCTAGAAGGCCTCTGGTCCCCTTCTTTTGGATGTACAAGGCCTTCTTGCTCCATTCCATACTCATATCTTTTTAACACACGTTGTCATTGCGGAGAAGGCCTTCCGCTCTCGCTTCTTCAGCAGGTACATAAGAAGGGTAACGGGACCAAAAAAAAAATTGATTTTGCTTTTGCTTGTGCAAAAAAACAATACAAAAAATGTTACTCCCTTCTCATAGAAGTGAGTGTGGAAGGTGTATCTTATCTTTTATACGAAAGAGCCGAGGCCTTCTTTAGCAGTTAGATAAGAATAGTAATTGAATCAAAAAATCTTTTAAGCAGGCCTTTAAAAAGGCCTGAAGTAAGAAGGTCTTCTGAGTTTTCCCGCTGGGAAGTTTCGACCGATTGCGTTACTTCCGTTGATTGACAAAATTTTTGAAAAAAATAATGTGCAAACAGCTGACGACGTATTTAGACCAGCATATAGATGTCAATTTGGTTTTAAAAAGGGGTGTGGTACGAAGGAAGCAGTAGTAAACGTTGTAAAAATTATTTGCCAAGGATTAGACAATGGTTTCAGTGGTATGGCTGGTGTTTTTTATGACTTTTCGAAGGCTTTTGACCTAGAAGATCACAAGATTTATGGGCTGAACTATTTAACTTTTCGAAGACAATATGTGGAAATAAACAACTGCAAAAGCTTTATTGGTGCTGTTGAGAATGGTGTCCCACAAGACAGTGTGTTGGGACCATTACTATTCAAAATTTATATTAATGATTTGATGCACCTGGGATTATTTTGGAAACTGTTTTTATATGCTAATGATATATGTATTTTTTATCCATATAAGCATGAAATTGCGTTGAAGGTACATATGGAAAGAGATTCAGCGTTAATAAGAGGGTTTGTAAGGCTAAACAAATTGGTGTTAAATGCTGAAAAAACGAAGTTAATAAGATTTAAGCCGTATTCTGACCACCTTAGTTTTAGTATTTTTATAGATGGGAAAGAAGTTTTTGAAACCTTTCAAACGAAATAACGGGTCCGCCATCTAACGTTTTTTTTTCAACTAGGGCTTATTTCGTGATTGTCTGATTTGACAGATAATTAGTTTTATCCTTCCGCTGAACGAATATGGTTGTGTATACGCTTGAACAACGCTGGGAAATATTGCGACATTACTTTGAAAATCATGGTAATGTTGTAGAATGTGTGCGAAAATTGCGTACGGATTTTGGAAGAAGAGAAGCACCGTCAGCTCCGTATGTTCGTAATCTTGTGAAAAAAGTGAAAGAAACTGGCATCCTCATCGATAAACCAAAGCGTGAAAAGCCAAAAAGCAGTGCGTACACCCAAGAATATTGCTGCTGTGGCAGGAAGTGTGCGTGAAGCGCCATCAACATCAATTCACCTTCGTTATCAACAATTGAACATTTCGGAGACATCATTGAAACGAATTTAGCATAAAGACCTTGGTATGACGCCATTCAAAGTCCAATTGGTTCAGGAGGTGAAGCCAACTGACCATCCAATGCGTTTTCGCTTCGCTAAGTGGGCCTGTGATCGACTCACAGAAGATGCCGATTTTGCCAAAAAAATCATCTTTTCGGGTATGTAAACAAGCAAAATTGTCTCATTTGGGGCTCAGAAAACCCGCACTTATACATTGAAAAGCCGATGCACCAAAAACGAGTCACTGTTTGGTGCCGATTTTGGTCCAGGAGCAAGGAGTGGCCGTTACAGTCAATGGCGATCGTTATCGGGCCATGTTAAACGAATTTTTGTTCAAAAAAATTGAAAAGGAGGATATTGGCAACATTTGGTTTCAACAGGACGGCACTACGTGCCACACACCCGAAGCTACACTCGATGTTTTGCTCGGAGCTGCGATTTGACACCGTCGGACTATTATTTGTGGGGTGCCGTTAAAGATAAGTGTTGCGCCGACAAGCCAGAGATAATTGACGCTTTAAAGGACAATATTCGTGAAGCCATTGGTGAAATACAGCTGCACACAATCGATAATGTGCTAAAAAATTGGACCGATCGTGTAGGCTACTGCATGGCCAGCCGAGGCAGCCATTTGAATGAAATTATTTTCCATTATTAACAGGAAGAATTGTACTTTCAAATAAAAAAAGAAATTTGAGAAAATATTCAGTAGTTTTTTTTATAGCATTTAAAAAAAAAAATTATTTGGCGGACCCTTTACTTAGGTGTGTATCTGCAAAGTAATTTGTCATGGGACACACATATTCAGAGCCTCAAAGCAAAAATTGGACCAGCTATACGTTTAATTTATAAATTTAAGAACAAGTTTAACACAAGAACTAAGTTACTTATCTGTAATGCATTGGTACACTGAAAAAACTTTCTTCAGAATACCAATGAATTTCGACATTTATCCCATGAAAAGTTGCATTAAAAAGGAACCTATGCAGCGCTTCGTTGGATCAATGAAACCTGTTTCATTAAAATGTATTTAATGAAACAATACGTTAGATCTATGAATGTTATTCATTGGATGAATACTTTCAAAAAAAGTAAAAAAAAAATTTGTTTTAATTTTTTTTTTTAATCCAAGTTGTTCTTATTCAACTTTTTTTTTTTAACCAGAGTCGCTGGCGGGAATCGATCCTACAACCTCGGCGCTGATAGACATTTTTTTATTATTTTTTTTTAATCAAAGTTGTTCTTTCTTATTCAACTTTTTTTTTAACCTGAGTCGCTGGCGGGAATCGATCCCGCAACCTTGGCGCTGATAGACTAGCTCCCTACCAGCTAGCCTACAGGGGCAGTGTAGTTTTTGAATAAAAAAACTATGTTTTTCGCCATTACTCAATTAAGAGCGTAAATATGAGATTAAATTGTCATAACATAACAACAATAACAACGTTGATTTTTTTTGCTAAAGCATAAAAAAGACCACATAAAGAGAGAACAAGCTTTTTCCTAAACATCATTTGGTTGACAACAGTTTAAAATAAGGTTGTTTTTTTTATAAAGGAGAACATTTATTTATTTATTACTTAGTACATACTATATGTATATAGGTATGTACATATTAAAAAAAAAACTAAAAACATACGTATTTATGGATTAAAAGTTTTTGTTTCATTACTATAATGACATTTTTCATTGTAATAATGAAAATTTAAGTTTATGAAGGCATGCTTTTTCGAAATATTTTTATACTTTTAATTATTGAGACTATAGAGTTATTTGAATGATAAAAATAATTTTTGTGTCAATGATTGAAATATGTTGTTTTTATAAAAAAATTTTTGATTTAATAAATTTAATGGCATATTACATTAGATGTATGAAATAATTAAATCTTCCATTTTTTAATTAACAATTAAACATATTTTTAAGGAAACTATAATTTTGTATTAATTTATGAATATAGTTATGTTTGTATATTGTTTTTTATGTTCCCAATTAAAATTTTTTGTTTAACTTGGATAAACTTTAGTTTTCATTTATCCAATGAAAATTTTTAACGTAATTACGAAATCCTGTTAATCGATTTTAACGAAAATACTTCATTATAATTACGAAATTCCATTTGGATAATGAAAATTTTTATTTAACCAGTGAAATTTTTTTTTATTGAAACGATTCATTAAATATATGAAGCATTTTTCTTTCAGTGTACATAGTCATCTCAATTACGTGCCCATTACATATGGTTACAAAAAAAGCAACGAGCTTAAGTCATTACAAAGAGTTAAGAACCAAGCAGTGAAAACTGTCTTTAATCTCCCGAGAATGTATCCAACGTTATCTCTAAAATATTGCTCAAGCAGTACTGCCTGTACATGGAATGTATAAAATGAAACTTATCATGCAAGTCTTTAAATCTCTGCATAATATTAGTTATCATATTATATGTTTTTCTTGAAATCAATCAATCTGTAATACAAGAAACAATACAAATCTTTGGATAGCAATATATAGGCTGGAAACAACAAAGCAACGTGTGGAACATATGGGTAGTTTGGAATACAACCATTTGCCTGATAACTTAAAGAGAATTGGAAGAATATCTCTTTTTAAGAAAAAGCTAATAGAATATTTACTTGAAAATTTGGAAATGCTTCTTTAGTAATATTGAATTGAATTTAAATAAATACTTAAAAAAAAACTTGTATATAACATGCATTTAACTTGTTGCCAACTCGCCTCAAAAATGTCCAATGGACGCTGAGGCAACACCTTTCTTGTAATGTGTGTAATACAATTTTTTTTCTGAAATCTTTTGTTTTTCTAAAATCTTATTGGATAAAGTTTCCTGACGATCTGGCCTAAGCAACCAGTGAAATGCGCATAGGAGCAGCTTATCCCATCAACAATAAATTTCAGTGTTTTTATCAAGGAATTAAGCACGAATAACAAAATCTTTTAAAATAAAAAATGATAATTTTAAATAATGTCTAAACTTTTGCAGAAATTAACTATGATTTTTATTCAACATTGAGCAATGTTAATTTAACATTGATATTTTTTTCTGTGTGTACAGGTCGGATTTTTAGAGATAATTTGATGAAATTTGGTACATAGGTTTGAATCGCAAGGAGCAAGGCTATTGAAAATGGGAAGAACCGTACCATAATTTCACTAAGCCCCCATACAAGCTTATTTCTGGAAAAGAGTATTTGTGCCCATAAGCCATCTTATTATGTTGGTATTAAGATTAAATATTGTCCAAGCTTATTTTATTACAATCTTAATCATTGCACCAAATTTTTTAGGTATGATTCCTTATTTGACGATAGTTCCCATACAAATACTACTCCCGACAATAGTTTTTCAAGCCATAACTTCCTTATCAATTTTGGTATTGACATAAAAATTATCTTTAAAGTAGCGATCGTATGTCATAATTTCTTTAACGACTTTGCTACAAGTTAAAATTATTCTTTTACATGGTTCTTACCTTTTGTTGACGAGTTTTTTTATATAGTCTTTGAATACTAATAAGAAAGCAACAACAAAAATAAACCCGAATGAGAAAGCAAAACGTATTAAACTGTGTACTCATTTATTTTCCCCTCGTCTGAACACAGACTGAACAACAAGCAATTTTTTGTGCAAACATGAATTCAGCTCGTGAAGACTGCTGTTGTCGAAGTTTTGTTCTTGTTTAAACAGCGTTGTTCAAATATTTGGTGTCTAATATTACTGTTGTACTGCCAACTTGATTATTATTGTTGGTTCTTATATGGTTGGTTGTGCTTTACGTTTTTTCCTTCATCAAAGAATATGAATAAATTATTTTGCCAAAGTTTTGTACTTTATCAAAAAAAAAAAAAAACAATGACTAGAAAACACCGTCTGGACTAATATAATTTTTTTAGGGTTATAATTATGACATTGTTAGACCAAATGACCAATATGTTTTCAATTGGAGTACAATATTGGTTATGTAATAAAATTTAATTAATTCTAAACATTCAGGAAAACACATTACGTACACACAAACTTTAGTACGAGGAAAAATATATGTACATTAATCAAATGAATTTTGTAATATTCTAAAAAATAATATGCAGTATCAGAAATACAAACTTAATTAGTATTCCAATATACCAAAAAAGTATTAAAATTTGCATAACAAATGGCAGCTCTGATAACACAGTGGAACAAAATTTAACTTTTTGTGTGTTGATTGGAAGTTTGTTGCAATTTTTTTTACTAATATAAATTTGCGGATTTCAAATTTAATCTCCGATTTTCTCAATCAGCTCGCATTTTTAAGTAACAGGTACTAAGCGAATTTTTGACTTTTTTCCAAAAATCAAAAGTTCAAAAAATCATAACTTCACTCTTCATTAAGCGTTTTTAAGAATTCTTCTTTTATTAAAAGATATAATTGTTACACTCAAAATATTATGTAGTTAAATTCAAACGAAAATTCATTTTAAACAAATTAAAATTCATTTGAAAAACGGATCATTTACATTTCATTTAAAACAAATGATTTTTACATTCATTTTTAAATTTTTTATTTTTCAAACTGCATATTCCTTGAAATTAAATAGTTTTTACTTTAAAAAAATATATTTTTACCGACAAAAATCCAACTACATAACAAAATAAATACGGAAAAACATTATTTTTTGGTAGTTTGTTTTTTGAATGACAACCACAAATGTTAAAACATAAAATTATTCGTAAAATAACTACATTTTTATTAAATTTTAACAGTACGGAAAACGAATTTAATAACCCACAATCAGTTACTGTAATAATTTTATAAGTGTAGCTTTGAAAAACAATTGCAAATAACAAAAAAAAAAAATGGAAAAGAAATGGCTGTTTACGCAAAAAAAATCCAAAAAATTACAATTTTTATTTTTAAAAATCATGAAAAATACAAAACATAAAAAAGTCAAATGGCCATTTTCTCAATGTGTCGACAAACTGTCTGTTACCTAATGTCAACATAAATTTATTATAGCGATAAACTGTCCGTTAACGATTTTGGGTTTCTCAATATACCGACAAAAAACATTGGTTTGAGTTGGCAACACCTCTCAAAATACATGTAAAAGTTGGAAGTCAGCTGATTGAATTTATCTTTACGTCAAATAAAAGGAAAATAAATAATTGGCAGATGAGTGCTGGTTAGCATTGCGACAAAATAGAAGCAAATGAGACATTGAGAAAACCAAATTTCTTTAATGTGCAGTTTTTCGTTGGGAAAAAAGATAATCGCCTAATGAGAAAATGGTCAAAAGTCTTATTGCTTTCACGTAAAGTCCCATAACCTATAAACAAAAAGAGACATAGATCATAAAAATCTATGAACATGTTTCGCATTTATTCACAATTTAGTGAAGGTACCACATTTTTAAGTGAAGCAAAAAACTTCAATAAATAGAACAGCAGCAAACACACACATACACACACATATTAAAAAAGTTATTTTTGTATGGAAATCGCGATTTTTATCAATTTAATTGTCTCAGTAAATTGTGAATAAAATCAAAAATTGTGCACCGATTACAATGAAATAAAGCTCATTTCATTCGAAACATATTAAGTTAACTGTTTTTATGCCACAACTGTTTAGCCAAAATTTTATTTTTATGAATTTTTAAATAAAAAAAAATTTTTTTAATTTTAAAAAATCCTACCCATCCTACCCGGTTGGTTAAAGTTAAGTTCAAATAATGGAACACTTTTTATATGCCTGATTGAATCCTACACAGAAAAAAAAACACTCGGGATAAATTAAGTTTTTTATACTTACTTTAAGTACGAGTTGTATTAAAAAAATTCAAGTACGAATAACACTAAAACGAAAACCAATCCCGGAATTTCTTAAAATAATTACAAAATTCTTAAACAAAGTAAAATAACGAATAAACTTTTCGTTGGTAGTGCCACTCTAAAGGTAAAATTACAAAGTGAGCGTTTTAATCTCAGTTAACTTATTAAAGTTTGTTGCAGACCAAAAACCGATTTTCTTGTTGTGTGTAGAAACAACAAAACCAACAGAACATAAAATACATTATTTTCTTTTTTAAAAAGTAAAATTTAAAAAATCTTGCTTCTCATTTAGTTTATATTTTCTGTTAAATATGTACATTAAGTTTTTAAACCATTGATGTCAAATTCATTCAATTTCTTGCACAATTGTGCTAGCTCAAAAATCACACACATTCTTACTCTCTTTCATTCAGTCGTCGATTTGCCAGCGACGAAAGCACATGTATAGCGGATGTTTTGTCTTTTGTTTTTTTTACTACCCAAAAAACCATACGTGCAAGAAAAGAAAAATTATGTGTGAAAAATATTTTATGATGTTAAAAGCTTTTGGCAACATGCAATGTGTTTTGTGTTACAAAACATTTAAAGAAAGAAGAGAGTATGTATTGATAAGGCATTTTAATTATTTTCAATAAATTTAATGATAGGAAAAGGGATATGCTTTTTAATGAAAAAAAGAAATCTTTTTTAGAAAAATTAAGACGATGGTTGTTTAAAATGGACAAAAGTCCGGAACAAAATTTAGGAGGGAAAAAATTAAAAACCGAGTTATCAACCTTGATAAGCTTGGATATCGTTTATCGTTGGATAAAATTTACAAACAAGAGAAAAAAAGTTTTTTAATATTTTAGATATTTGATTTTCTCAATAAATAAAAGGCATTTTAAATTTGGTTATATTTTTTTACATTTGGTAACTTTTTCAGAAGCACTGGCCACAACATAAATATATTGAATACGTGTTTGCTTAAAATTTCGTATGAATAAATGAATTATTTTTTTTATGCTGCAGTTTTTTCGACAAAGAAAAAATCCCTTAATTTCCAATACTTTTTGTCTATACATTTAACAAAAGAGTTATTACGCTCTAAAGAAAAAATCACTATATATTTAATATTTTTCCTCTTTATTTTGTATTTTTTTGAGCGAGTTGTATATAATATTTTTATCTATAAAAAAGCTTTTAAAGAAATTTTCGTTTTCTAGTTAAGTTATATCTCGCTTAAGAAATGGCTAGTTGGGTAATTGTAACTTTTTTTTACTCACAAATACAACTACATTTTATTTTTGACATCAATGTTTTAAACTAAAAACCATATCGGGAATGATGAAATTCTGTAAGGTGTAAAACGGGTAAGTAAATCAATATAATAAGATTCTCCTTCATTTCACTTTTGGTTTATTTCAAGTACGAATTCGGGATTTATTCAACTTAAATTTCTTAAATCAAGCGCATTTTGAGATTGATTAAGTATTAGTTTTACTTAAAGCAATCTCATTTTCGGATTATTGCAAGTACGAATTCGGGATTGAATCAACTTTATAATTCTTAATTCAAGCACATTCTGTGATTGATTCAATCTTAGTTTTACTTAAAGCAATCTCATTTTCGGATTATTTTAAGTACGAATTCGGGATTGAATCAACTTTATAATTCTTAAATCAAGCACATTTTGAGATTGATTCAATCTTAGTTTTACTTAAAGCAATCTCATTTTCGGATTATTTCAAGTACGAATTCGGGATTGAATCAACTTTATAATTCTTAAATCAAGCACATTCTGAGATTGATTCAAACTTAGTTTTACTTAAAGCAATCTCATTTTCGGATTATTTTAAGTACTAAATGGGAATTTAAAATGGATAGGCTAAGTATATAGCGATAGAAAATCCGTACCGATTTGAGTACGGAAGGGTTAAGTTTTCATTTCAGTCTGCCTTTAGCTATTGGTAAGTTGTGAAACTGGGTATAAAAAAACTTTTTTTTAGTTATTAAAGAAGTATACATTTTTTTTATAATTGCATTATGAATTTCGAAAAGGGGTCAGGTAAAACTTTTTGGAAATTGAGTTTTTTGCTCTTTTTGGAGGTATACATATAATTAGAACGATATACTTTGAGAATTAAGGGTTTATATATCCTTTCACTAGCGTTAAAAAACAAGTGGCTTTTTAAACTGGGGCCTAATTCTGGCATTCGTGATCGAGTACTTTCTCGATTCCAAAGCAATTCTCTAATTATTTCAGGCAATACTGAAAGAATTGGAATACTTTTTCCAGTGTTGTAAGGCATTAATATGTTTCACAATACTGACAAAATAATTTCGATTCATTCAGTATCGACTGAAATAAAATGGCTTTCAAATCGAGAAATAACTCGACCACGACTGCCAGAATTAGGCCCCAGAATTTCGAAAAGGGATCATATCCATATTTGTTAAGAAAATTTGATAGGTGCGTTTAAGTTAGCATCGGAAAACAATCTTGCATTCAAACACTAGATTTAGACGGTGATTTTTTCATGATTTTTAAGACATGATTTTTGGTGTTTGTGGGCGAGCAGTGTAGAAAAGCAAGCGGGGTAGAGAAAAACCCAAATTGTCTGTTCTCTGTGTCTTTTTTATATTTTCTTTTGCACACATTCGTATTTTCGTCATGTTGCTTTATTATATTTTTTTAATTTCAATGTGCCAACATCACTTTACAAAACAAAATTCGGAGCGCATTTAACCTTTTTGTATTTACATATCAGTAAGCAAAGAAGAAGTACCGATACCGGGAAATAATCAACCCTAAGATCATGAGAAAATCATCGTTTGAATCTGTTGTGTTTTTGGAAGCAACATTTAAAGTGAAAAGTGGTCAAATTTTTATAAAAAATTATTTTTGATTTTGCCATTATTACAAAAAAAAAAACTGAATAGTTATGAACACCGTTTCAGGAGAAAAAATGAAATAAATAAAGTTTTATAAATTTTCATATTATTCGAATGTGTATTTTAATTCAAATTACAATTTTTAAAAAGCTGTTTTACTTTAATAGTCTTATTCTTATAAAAATATTGTAATTTGACTTAGAATACACATTCGAATAATATGAAAATTTATATAATGAAATGTAACTCACCATGAGAAATAAATTCCCAGATTAAATAAAGTTTTGTTTAACTTCATTTTGAAAATGAGTGAATCCAGCTCTGCAATGGCTAATCGTCATGTATTCACAGCCAGATGTAAAAAATTTTTAATTCAAATGGTTTTCTTAAAGAAATATTGACGTTTAATAAACAGATAAAAATGTACCGAAATGTTTTTATTGTTCGTTTATACAAAAAAGCTGTCATAAAAAATGTTGTTTGCTTTTTTTAAATTTTCGAGTTCATAAATGAATCTTCAAATTAGTTAATCTTATCTTTATTTAATAAATTGCATACACTAAGGATACCATTTTGCTACTTAAGCCACGAAAATTTAAAAATATTTTCGAAAAGGGCTCATCTCTGGAAACTGTTATGTCAATTTTCTGCTTCAAATATTACTTAAAATAATTGTTTTTTCTATTATAGCATTGAGAGAGATTAAAAATTTAAGAAAAAAAACTATGCTTCAAAAATTCAAATAATTTAAGAGACATTCAGTTTTTGTGCCTCCTCAAACTTTGTATTTTTGTACCTGAGCCCTTTTTTAAATTCATGATTCAATTCATGTTTTTTATTTATTGACTTACAAATAGTGATGGACGATACACATTGATGTTTCAAAACCGCACGATGTAAAAGGTATCGATATATCGAAACAATCCGATCGAGGTTTTTTATACGATGCATCGAACTGGTTTTCAACAGACGCACAGACAGGCGGACAAAGCTAAATCGACTCTGAATTATCCAAGAACACAGAATATGTATGTATTAGGGTATTCATTGACGGTTAACCGATTAATTACTACCCGATTTACTGATCGGTTATTTTCAAATTGGCTTTTTTCGATTAACAATTAAACCGGTTAATTTCAGTCGATTAACCGATTAACCGATGTAATAAAATTTTTATTTTTTTGTAGTATTATAACATATTTGTTTGTGTTTTTAATTATTTGTTTCGTCTCATATACAAAAGGTGTGTGTTTAGAAAATATTTTTTCATACAAACAAAGGTGTTCTGTGATCTTCATTTCAACCCATTTTCCGCCGACTGATTTCAATGTTCAATCATCAGGAATGTAGCGAAAAATGGGTGAAATGTTTGATTGCCAAAACTTTTTTTTTTTGTTTCACGTACTTTTTATATGTATGTGTTTAGTTATTTGTTTCTTCTCATACCTTCTCATATCAGTCTTTTAACAAAATTAACCGAAACAACTAGAAGTGTTGAAAAAGGACTGAGAAATTAGATATTCATCTACGATAAGTGAAAGAATTTTTTCTAAGTCAAGTTTTGTCAAAACAAAAGAAAAGAATCGCTTAACTCCCAAACATTAAAACCAAATTACTTTTTTAAAAGATTTTTTTATAAGATCTCCTTTAACTATTGAAATAAATAATAAAATTATCTCAGTCTGTTATATTTTTTTATAAATACATATTTGGGGGATTCACAAGGTAGTCATAAAGTTGTAAAGTCTTATATCTTTAATTAATTACTAGAAATATATATCGTAGGATTATTATGCAAACCGGCTAAATCCACTTTTTATGTAAATTGAGATTTTGATGCCGTGTGGTAGAGAAAGATACGCCTCGTTGACCAGCATGTCGTTTTTCTTCTATTTAAGTCTTGAAGTGTGTAAAACCAATTGTATTTTTAATTTTCTATCAAGCTGCAAATAGAAAAAATAAAAAGTTTTTTGTCTCTCCTGTAAAATGTGCTGAAAGAAAGTTAGCAGGTTTGCATATTAAGCCGACGATATGACTGTTTTGGGCTACCGCTAATAATTTATATTTCTACTATGCAGTTATGACGAATCAATGAGCGCTGTATTAAAATTTTTATTTTGTTTGAAACACAACATATGACGATATAACTTGATAGCACACCTTGTAAATCCCCCAATTATGTATTAATTGAAAAATACATATTACATATTTATAGGGTTGCCATCCGTCCTCTTTTCCCCGGACACCGTCCTCTTTTTTTGGGTATCCGGGGCAGTCCTACTTCTTTTTCATCAAGTGTCCGGGGTTGTCCGGCTTTTTACACCTTCATTGAAAATTTGTTCCTGGATTTAAATCACAGTTCACCAAATTCATTAAAAAAAAAAGATTTACGTGCTCGGGTTTTTTTTAAGATAGGTATGATTTAATTTTTGTGGACGTAACGTGACAAAAAGAGTACTTTTCTTTGAATCTGCCCAAAATGGAGCTCCCAAAAAAAAGGAACAAATAAGCAAAAGCAACCTTATCAATGTCGTTACTTTTGTTTAAATAAATACTTATTGCTCAAATGATTATATTAAAATTTTATTTTAAGATTATTTTTAGAAAGAAAAAAAAATCATATCTTAAAAAAAAGCACATCCTTCAAAGTTTTAGGATTTTTAAAAAACAGTTTGAAGAATTATATAAAAAAAAAATCAGCAAAAAAATAGGGTTTTGACTTAGTCCATTTTTAAAATTTTATATTTTGCATAGACATTTTTTTCAACATATTTATTGTAGCCTCAAGTATTCTCTTTAAACTGACAAAAATCATCTTCGTATGTAAAGTAGTTTTCAGCGATATTATGACAATTTGAATATGACATAACTTTTGAAAAAAAATTCAAAAATTGTTTTTCGTTGATATGTATTCTTTATGGGATCAAATAAACCCTCTCGCCAAATTGCATTCAAATCGAAAGGGGTCGAGTCCCACTCTTGGTCGACTTGACATGGAATTACCCAAATTAAGTTTTTGTGTACAAACAAATTTTGGTTGTTAATTTTTATGCCGTCGTTAATTTTATTAATATTAGGTTGTTTAGAAAGTGTCCTCTTTTTTCGAACAAATGTCCTACATTTTTTATGCTGGCGTCCTCTTTTTCTCAAAATAGAAATGGCAAGCCTACATATTTATGAATTGTTTTTTTTTTTTTTTTTTTTGTTTGCTCGTTTTAGTTCAAGAATTTTAATGTTGGGTATGTAATTGTTTTTTTACTAATAAACTCCAAATAATAAATAATTAATGCATTTCTATATATTGAAATTACTTAATTTATGAAAAGAACTTTATTATTCGGTTAACCGATCAAAACCAAAATTAACCGATTACACTACGTGACAAAATTTCAACAAAGTCGTGACCAAATTAATCTGTCAGATAATCTTTATGTAAAATTTTCAGTCACATCATCTTTTTCTAAAACACAAATAACGATCAAAAACTGTTCTACTTTTGACCATTCTGACTTCATATTCGGATTCAGATTTTACATAAAGATTAGGTGTCAAATTCATTTGGTCAAAAAAATGGTCACGTAGTGTTATTGACCGATTAAACCAAAACCTCGGTTAATTAATCGAGCGATTAACCGATTAAAGCAAAAGGTCCATTAAATGAATACCCTAGTATGTATATACTTTATTTGGACTAAAATGAAAATTGAAAAATTTTCACATGGTATGACAAACTTAGTATACCCTCATTCACCACTAGTGTTGGCGGAAAGTAAAATAAATGAGAAAAAAGGAAAAATACTGCCAAGGAATTTTTTTTTCATAATTGGACGGATAATTAAATTTTTAAATTAAAATTCCGGAAAATCATTAAAATATATTTCCATAGAATTTCGTGAAAAAAGTTCTTTTGAAATTACAACAATTTATGTGTATGAAAATTTATTAATTAATCTGTCCAAGTTCATATACTCATAAGCATATTCTCTCTTTGGGTGTTAGAGAAGTTAAAAAAAATTATATTCAACTTTTAATGAGAGCAATAAGTAACATGTTTAATCTTAAAACTCATTACACCCCCGTAGTTTTTAACCAAAGAAAATACTCTTATGTTCTTGGAACACGACAAATTCTTTAACTTTGTACACAGTTTTTATGATTTTTAATTTTTTTCAGTTTTTTTTTTTTTTTTTTTTTTTTTGAGAAAAATACAGATTTTTCCCCCACGAAAAGCTTAACATATGTACACACTTTTCATCAAAGTGTTATTTCTAGGGAAAGTTTTTCGAGCTTTTTGCCTGAATCATAAAATTTTACTTTCTTTGCAAGATTTTTGAAAAATTGTTTTATTTGCTTACAAGTATTTTGCAATTTATCAATTAATTGCTTAATAAAAATAAGATTTTTTGATTCGACGACTTAATTGGCATTTTGCAAACAAACTCAAATATTGGAAAATTTGGGCGTTCAACGTAAAAATGCTGGATTCACAAGAGGTGTCGTATTTTTCACACATGGTTTGTGTCGTTAATACTTTATAAGACATTTTGAAGGTTAACTTTTTTGCATGCTAATTTTTTTCTTTTTCTGCATATAAAACATTGCCCTGGTAGTCACTCACATAACCCAGCCAGCTACGTCTTTAAGACATCCTAACGAATGGTTACACGCCAATATAAAAATCAGGAACAGCCATAAATAAATTTAGTATCAACGACATTTTCGAACAGAAACGCTAAGAAAATCGTGGAAAATGACAAATTTCGCCCAAAATTTTTGTTCTTGAATTATTATTTTTTTATAAGTGAACCACGAAATTGTAGATTTCTTATTAGGGATGCGATTTCCATGCAAATGCATGTTTTTGTCGTTAGTCTAAGAACGATGTCGACCAGTTATCTTTCCGAATCATTAATTTTGCGTTAAAATTGCATCGATTTGTTTTTGCATATTGTTGCATATTTTGATGAAATGCATATTTTTGCATATTTAGGTTTAAAATACATGTTTGCATATTTTGACATTTTTGAGCGATTGTTTTTTTTAATTTTGATATTATAAAAAAAGTTCTTAAACATTTTTTTTAATACACAAAAAAAAACTTTCAAATATTTTTGATCTGATCTGGCATCAAAGTGGGATTTGAAAATAAATTTTTCAAAATGCATAAGTATTCTTCAAGTACAACCAAAGTTTTACTTTTAATAAAACTTTGCATATTTATTTAAACAAACAAAAATTTAAATTAGTTATTTAAGTTTTTTAAATATATTTGAATAACAATATACTTTTTATATTTTTGTTTTTAATAAAATTAAAAAAAATTTTTTTATGGAACTTTTTAAGTTTTTAGTGCATATTTTTTATTTTTTAGTGCATATTTTGGATTTTTTTATTTCAAATTTTAAGAGCATTTTTACAATTTTTTCCCCTACACTGAATATTTAATGAATCATTTTCATAAAAAAAAATTTCATTGGTTAAATTAAAATTTTCATTGTCTAAATGGAATTTCATAGTTATAACGAAGTCTTTTCGTTAAACGATTGGATTCGTAATTACGTTAAAAATTTTCATTGGATATATGAAAACTAAAGTTTGTCCAAGTTAAACAAAAAATTTTAATTGGGAACTTAAAAAATAATATACAAACATAACAACATTCATAAATTAATACAAAATTATAGTTTTCTTAAAAATATGTTTAATTGTTAATTAAAAAATGTTAGATTTAATTATTTCATACATCTAATGTAATATGCCATTACATTTATGAAATCAAAAATTTTTTTTATAAAAGCAACATATTTCAATAATTGCCTTCATACATTTAAATTTTCATTATGAAAATAAAAATGTCATTATAGTAATGAAACGAAAACTTTCAATCAACTTTGTTATTGTTGTTATGGCCAATTTAATCTCATATTTACGCTCTTAATTGAGTAAAAAACGTAGTTTTTTTATCCAAAAACTACACTGCCCCGGTAGACTAGCTGGTAGTGAGCTAGTCTTTCAGCACCGAGGTTTCGCGATCGATTCCCGCCAGAGACAGGAAAAAAAAATAAATAAAATAAAAAAACAAAAATAAATAAAAAAATAAAAAAAAATTAAATAAAATAAGAAAAAAAATTTTTTACTTTATTGAAAGTATTCATCCAATGAAAAATATTCGTAGATCTAATGTAAGTTTCATTAAATACATTTTAATGAAACAGGTTTCATTGATCCAACGAAGCGCTGCATAGGTTCCTTTTTAATGCAATTTTTCATGGGATTAATGTCAAAATTCATTGGAATTGCGAAGAAAATTCTTTCAGTGTAATAATTATCAAATGTTATTTTTTTTAGGCTGCCAGCAAAATGACCCTAAGCAAAATCGGCTAAAGCAATATGTGAAAAATTGCCCTAAAGTTTTCCATACGAATTTGGGTGATTTTTCATATGAAATATGATCCTTTTTTGGGCGATTTTGCGTTGTTAAAATAATTAATTCACTTTTACCATAATTAAAGAATATTTTTTGGGCGTTTGTTATTTTGACACATTCTTCTAGGAGATAGTAAAAAATAACGGCTCTAAGATCTAGTAAAACAACTTTTGTTGCCAGTAGTTGGTATATGCATTGTTATTCAATAAAATCTAGAATTCAAAATCCCGTTTTCGAAAATCCGGAATCGCTAACTAAAGTTTTTCTGCATAGGCGGCCTTTGGCCGGCGGCACAGATTTTCTCCTCTATGGTATAAGAAGTAAAGCTTCTAAATACGGCTTTGCGTACGTCCGAAGGCCCATACTGGCGAACATTAGTAGCAGACACAACTGAGGTTTTTATTTTTATAAATAGGGAGGGATAGATCAAAATTCTAAAATATCAAATTCCCGAATTTTGTTAATCCCTTATTCTAGAATTCCGGATCTCAAATTCAAGATCTGTAAAATCCGGAATTTTCAATCCCGATATAGTCCCGATACCAAATCCGAAATTTTTAGCACAGAGGAGAAAACCATTGCGAATCCCGAATTTTGCTAATCCCTTATTTTAGAATTCCGAATCACAAAATCACTAACTGTATAATCCGGAATTTTCTAATCCTGAATTTAATAGTCCTGATACCAAATCCCGAGTTTTTAAGCTAAGTAAGCGAAGCCGGTGTTTGTTATACCATAGAGGAGAATATCCTTGCGCCCGAAAGAAGGCCAGCTATGCAGAGGAGCCTAGTTAGCGATACGGGAGCGATTTTAAGTTTTTGCCGTATGACCCCAAACAAAATAAGTATGTAGGTACTTTGTAAGAATTTTCAAATAAAAAATTAAGAATAAAAATTAGAAGATTTTTAATAAGTTTTTGGTCTATTTCACCATTTTTGTACAGAATTTCCGGTTTTATTTTTTAAGCCATTTTTCGTTTACGTTAGGACTTTTTTGTTTAGGTGATTTATCACATATTGCTTTTGGGCGATTTTGCTAAGGGTCATTTTGCTGGCAACTTTAATCATCAACGCCTGTAAAAGCGTGATTTTCCTTATTGTATTATTGGAAATGTTGCACTGTTGAACAGACTTCAGTTTACCGTTCTAAACTAATTATTATATGCTATTACTTTGGACTAAAAAATCACGCTTCATCTTTGTTCTTACGCAACTTTCTTTTATTCCAACATTGTTCTTTTGCAGTTTTGTTCTTTCTTCTATATTTTTATCGTAAAGCAAAACAAATATTTTGGAAAGTATGTGTCAAGGCGAATTAACTACAGGTGGTGTCGAAACGGCATATGATTTTGACAGTTCGGACTTATTTGTTTTGATTTGTTAGTGTTTTGCTAATAATGTTGTTTCTGTTGTTTTTGGATTGTTGTAGTTCTGACACCACCTGTAGTTGAATTCGCCTTGGTATGTGTTTTTTAATATACACATACTCAAGGCGAATTCATGTCAACGGTGGTATCAATAACATTACAAGTACAACACCAAAAACACAACATTCATTTTTTTTTTGTTGCTTAGTTGGTCGAGATTTTAAAAACACAAGCAACTTTTGACATTCCTCTCTCTAAGTAAAAAAAAAAAAAATGGAACTCAGCTGTGCTTTCAACGCCACCTGAAAAATGAATTCGCCTTGCACGTACTATTTAAATTCAATGAAATTGTTTGTAAGCCATTTTTCTTGTGCTTGTAAAGCCCTTTAGAAAACACCTACAAGCTGTTGGTCGAAAAATTATTATTAAAGAGGGCAGGGCGATTTTTTAGCTTTTCCTCAGCCAATTGACGCTGGAGTCCCACAAGAAAGCATCTTGGGACCTCTTTTGTACTTAACAAGCAACCGCACCCAAACATTTGCTGACCAAGCATACACGAAACCCGTCAGGAAGCATGTCGTTACTTTCACGATCATATATCTTTGAAGTTGGGCAAAAAGGTCTTAAGTCAGAAACTATAACTTTTTCTAATCTTAAATCAAAAATTACTTAATTGCTTTGTTTAGTTGAATTATTTCCTAAAGGGCAAATCTGTGGCATTTTGACAAAACAACTTAAGTCAAATTTTAAAACTTTGAAAAAAAGTTGTTAATCATACGAACTTTCATTGAAAAAACATTTTTGTTTTCGATTTTAATTTAATTAATTTTGTATTATAAACGAAATTTTTTATTAATTTTGATTTATTTTATTATTTGATAAAAATGATTTTCTCACCGAGTTTTTGTTTAAAACTATTTCGCTATCTTATCTCGACTTAAGATGTTTTGTCAAAATGCCACAGAAATTATAACAATTAGAAGTAGTTGTGCTAGATTTCAATTATCAACACCAAACGCAAAATTAAAAAAATCAACCAAATCAAAAACTCAAAATGCATTTTTTTATTGCATTTTTTTATTGATGAAAACCGTTAGTCCTACGAGAAGCTGTCAAGAAAACTAAGACAATTAGGGCCAAAACTAAAAATTTTTTTAATAAATACTTGATAACAATGTCGTCTTTGACAATTTGGTCAACTGGGTAACTTATCGCCATACACAAGCTTGTACCTTACATACACATGTGCGTATTCAACGCAGTCACTCATAAAAAGTATGACAATAAACTTTGCTAACGACAGGTGGGTTTTGCGTTGGTTTCATTTTACGTCTTTTTTTACTTTTTTTTATTTTGTTTTCAACCCGCTGCAGAATAAATTATCATTGAATAACTTTTAAAATAATAAAATGTATAGTCACACAGTTACTGAGCACTTAAATGTATAAAATGAAATTAAAATGTAGAGAGAGAAAGAAAAAAAACTTGATGTATCCCAGTACGCACTAGTGGGTTCAAGAGTAGTTTTCCATCTGTTTTCATTAAGCAAAATTCATAAAATGTCCTTTTTACATGCATATTTAAAGCAGTCAGGTTGAAGTTTAAATTAATGGCTTTTAATTGTGAAATACCTGTGTGAAATGATGTAAAAAAAAATGAAAAATGTATCAATATGCGGAGGAAAATAAAATTATGAAAAATTAAAACAATTCTGCTAAAATAAGCGAGAAAAAATTTAAGGATTATTTTAAATGAAAGGACATGCAACAAAAATTTATAGAAGCAGTTTTTGCTAACAAAAAGAACTACTTTTCAAAAAAAATATATTTACTGTAGCTTTTTAAAAAGTACTTTAATTTACAAAAAAAAATTATTTAATTCATTAAAAAAAGTACTTTATAGAAAAACTATATTTTTAAAAATAGAACTTTCTTCAGAAATCACTTAAAAACAAATAAAAATTTTTCTATTAAGCGCATAACTTGAGAACGGCTTGACAGTTTTGGACCATTTTTCCAACTTAGGTTTGTACGAAAAGAAAATTATGCCCCGCCCACTTTTTTCGATTTACCTAAAATCAGAAAACGGCTCCATCGATTTGACTATTTTTTTTTCAAATGTTTGTGTTAATCCATTTTAAGTTTTCATCGAAAGAAAAATTTACCACGCCTACTTTTACGCAAACTGTTTCTATTTATTTGACCGATTTGGGCGAATTTTTTCTTTAAAATGGTCGCCATGGTCCAACTTACGTTTTTAAGGAAAGAAAATATTTCCCCGCCCACTTTTAAGCCCACTTTTTTCGATTTACCTAAAATCAGAAAACGGCTCCATCGATCATTAGTAATCAGCTACCGAGCGAAGCCGGGACGGCCAGCTAGTTATTAAATATATTATAACGAATACATAGTTTTCTTTAAACAAAATGTTTTTTACAATAAATTGAGAATTTAAACACCGTGGGCGTGGCAATTGGTCAAATAAAAATGTTGTGCATATTGTATCCACCTGGGCCTGGTCAGACCCACCCTATTATATTTGTACTGTTGTAAATAAAATCAAAACGAAACGTATTAAAACGAATACGCAACACATAAGAATCCCTTCTTTACTTTTTTTTTCGAAAAATTATTCTATTTGACAACAAAATGGCTATAAAACTCCATACATATAAAAGTAGTCCCAGCCAGGCCCAGGGATTCGTTAGTGGTAGTTTTTTCTATAGCCACAAAAAGCTCCACACAAAATACAAGAAGTCCCAGCCAGGCCCTGGGGTTCGTTTGTGTAAAATCATGTTGGTGTTTGCTTAAGGGTTAAAAGTTTGCCAGAACGGGCGGTATAGAGGTGCATTCTGTATAAATGTATATGTAAAGCAGTGATGTCCTATGTCCAAAGGTTTCGAGAAAAGAAGAGGATTTGTCTGGAATTTCCACCCACTTCTTGAAAATCTCGGTTTCTCAGATGATGTTTGCCTTATATCTCACAGACACAGTGAATGATCTATTGCAAACATATTGACATATTGGAAATAAACATTCAAAAGAAAACGGTCATGTGTATTGATAAATCCAAACATAACAAACTACATTGTATATGTTGACATCGAAGTAGAATTCATGGAGAGCTTCTGCTATTTGGGATGCATTATGTCAACACAATGCGGCGTGGAGAAAGATTAATGCTTTAAATTAGGCAAAGCTTGAAAAAATTTTCAATTTTGTAAAAACTGCCATTTTATTTGTTCTTTAAAATGCCTCCCTAAGTTATTATCAGTCTCGCCCAAAACTCGGTAAGTTACTCGCAATTTCTGGTTATATACTCAATACTTCTGCAAAACTTTCCATATTGCTTGTCAGTTAACTTTCAAAAACTGCTTTAATCGATTTGCTCAGAACTATGTTTTATTAACAAGGCGGACTTTGCAATTGGATTTCTTAATTCCACTTTATAGAAGCGAGACACTGCTTACGCTAGTCTCAATAAAAAGAATATTCCAAAAGCCGATCAATAAATTTTCGAGAATTGTATGGCGTATATTCTGGCTAAGCGCAATTAGCAATACTGGTTTGTGGAGAAGATCAAATGAAACACCCATTAAAATGCAAATTATAAAAAGGAAGTGGAAATGGGTAGGCCATACTCTTCGCAAAGCCCCGGAAGGTATCGCAAGATATGCCTTAGAAACGAACCCTAATGGCAGTAGAGGAAGAGGACGACCGAAGAACCCATCATGGGGCCGAACCATTATTTTGGGAATTTGGCAAAATCAACGAAATAAAAATATTAAGTGAAGATAAAATAAGATGGATTTATATTGAAGATATCCTATGTTCCCAAGAGGAATTAAAAAAAGGAAAAGCAAAAATTTATTCTTTCTTAGGCTTGGACGAATCTTGTCCCAACAAAGTTTAAGCTTAACTTCTTCGATTTTAAAAATATGCTCACCGAAGCTGATCCTAAATATGTAAATATCGGGGTTACCTTGCTAGAGCTGATTTATGTTGTTTAATAGTTATAGACCGCCTAAGTCAGACAAAAAGTTCGAAGCTAAGTGATTGGAGTCATTACTCCATGAAGATTGTTGTCGAACTTTAGAAGTACAGGCGAAGTCATGAAGAGCTACTCAAGCAGTGTTTGCGATCGTCAATATTCATGCAAAAACTGAGACGCGCCACGCCGTTGTGTACCACACGAGTTGTAGCCAAGAGACATTGAAAGACGGTTTTAAATGTCCAAAATGCTAATAAAACGCCATCAAAACATGTCTAACGAAAAAAAAGGAGGAGGGAATGCCCATGTTACCAACGTTATGCTTTCCGTTTTTACATACGAGTTTTTTAAACTGAGAAAAAACTTATCTTTTGCTAAAATACGTTTTTGAATAGAAATTTAACTTCTGGCAAAAACTCCCACTGTAAAGAAAACAAGAAACTTTTTCAAAAAAAAAAAAACTTGTTTTGATGAAAATAAAAATCCGTATTTATTTTATTATCTTAATTATTTTAAAAGTTTTTTTTATATGCATATTTGTTTTTGTGGAATATATTTAAAAGTCCTTTTTTTTATTTTTTTGTTTTATCCTAAACCGTCCCCCACATTTCATAAAACACAAGTTAGAGGTTCTTAAACTAAAACACTACATCATTTTTTAAATAGATTTATTACATTTTATGGCATTTTAACCAAAACCACTAAACAAAAAGTAATAACATCATGAAATGAACAAAATAAAACATTTCCTCCCACCCATGCAAACCAAAGGCACACGTTCTTTCTCTATTTCCCTCTAAAAAAAAACACTACTCATCTTTATAATATGGTTTATACCATAGAGAAATGACTAGAATAGAAACTGTCGTAAAACAAAAGAAAAAATATTTCTCAGTATTCCGTATATCTGAAGTAACAACAGTAAAGTAAACACATTTCCTACTAAAACACAATCATAAAGTTGGGTTTTCTTGAGAGCTGTGAAAGAAATTAACATGAATACCTGCCCTAGGGCCCACTCCATGGTGCATCGTAACCACTAAGTGACAAGTAATGCGTTTTCCAAGCGCCTACGAGTTCAAAAGCAACCAGCACACCCAGGTAGTAGTTTGAGTGTCTCATCCCTTGTTAAGGAGCAGGAACTATCTAACCTCCGCTGTCTTTGGAAAAATGCTAAAGCATTTGTTGTGTGGCAACAATATCTAGGGGCAACCGCCCTCATACCGATCCCTCCCAAGTGGGGAAAATTCAGGGCTCTAGCGGGATTTTCGGGGTATCCCTCCTCACGATTTTGTATCTTTTCAACGGAAAAGCGAAACATCCGCAAAGACAGAGTTTATTGGTGAAAGGCGAAGGGAATATGCTGTTATTCTCTTCCTTCTCAACTTAGTATTGGTTATAAATAAGACTTACGGCGAAAGTTCTACTAACGGACAGCTGCTCTAGCCGGACAGCTTCCATAGCCGGACGATCTTTTAAGTCTATCTTTTCTTAGTAGCTCTTTAGCACATTTAAACCAACGATCCCGTAAACGGACATCTCCGGTTAGTCGACAAAATTGCATCGATAGTTGGTGTATGGGAGCTTTAACTGTATGCAAATTGCAATTTTTAGAACTTCCGGGCTTCTACTAATCTCTTCTTAAGGCCCCTTTCACCATAGTACGGTTTATTAGGACATGTCAAAATATCAAATAAATTGAAAATGTATACGATGTCCAAAATTGAGATAACATTTTAATTTAAACTAGTGTTCGCCTGATGGTCAAAATTCGACCATAAATTTTTATGTAAACATGAAGAAAGCATGGTTCATCTAAGTATATATGAATTTATATATGAAGTGGATCGATTTGGCGAGAGACCAACCTCAGGTTCATATTTTATCTTCTACGTGAGTTAATTTAATTTTGTAATTTTAAAATAAAAAATATCAGAAAATAGCAATTGAAAAACAAAAAATTAATAAAACGGTTCCTTTATAGATTGTCATCCAGTCAGGACATTGCATGTTTAATTCTATGTTTCTATGTCTAATATTAACGAAAATTAATTAAAGTACCAGATGCAGAACGAAAAAGTACCAAAAAGCTCCCTCTTAGACATTCTTATTCACTCAGGACCATGCATGTTTTTTTTTATCTCTGTAGGTCGAATATTAACAAAAATGTACCAGATGAAAAACAAAAAGTACCAACCTGCACGGTAAACATGATGTTTCTAAATTCAAAATTATAGAGAATTTAAAAATTATCACATGAAGCACAGAAAAGTAAAAGAAAGAAATTTCATTTCCCGTATTTCCCCTTTTTGATACTTTTTTTCCCCATAGAGGTTCGATTGACAAACAAAGGAACAAAGCGTTCTTAACTCTTTTGCCTGTGCCGATTTATACATAAGATTTATATAGTCGAAATATTCGAAAACCGGTTTCTAAAAAATGTCGAATAATCGACTACCCTATTTTTTTTATTATTTGATAATTGAAAAAATAATATTTTTTGTATTTGTGTTAGTAGCAAATTTGAACGATTATAACTCTAAAATTATAGAACAGATTTTAATAATATATATATATAGTGCACTTCTGGTAGTAAATACCTTTCAAATGGTGTATATTTTGTTCAAATCGGTTGCCATACAAAGGAGGAAAGTGTTCTTAACTGTTTTGCCTTTCCCAATTTATATATGATAAAAAAAAATGTTTTTATTTCAGTTTATTACAAATAAGTTGCGGTTTAAAATTACAAAGTATGTTAGTCAAGTAACCCCACCTATTGGCTCGCCAAGCTCCCAATCTTTTACCAAAAAGTCTAAATCACTTTCTTCAATAAACTGTTTTCAATGGTTGTTGATATCTGCAAGATAATGTTTTCGTTACGTTCTTGAACTGCAGTGGGATTATTGCTGGACACTTTTGATTTCAAAAAACCCCACAAAAAATAGTCTAAAGGTGTCAAATCGCACGATTTGGGTGACTAATTCACTCCTTCTCTACGAGAAAAAAAACTATTTTCGAACTTTTCTTTCACAATCCGTTGTTCCTCCTGCTGTGTGGCAAGAAGTACCATCCTGTTAAACCACATGTTCTACACGTCTAAATCATAAATTTTCCGCCACAAAAAGCTACGGATCTACTCCCTGTAGCAATTTCCATTGACTATTGATTGTTAAATCAAATTTCAATTAAATACCAAACAAAATTTTTTAAAAAATTTCAGATCATCAGATTATCAGAGTTGTATTTTTATAGAAGTACAAAAATATCAGGTTCTCCTCCCTGAAACTTTGTAAGTCTGGGTTCACACTATAAAAGTTTTCTTTCAGAAAATCTAAGTTTATTGACGAGAGGGGAGAGAAAAAAATTCTCTCTCACCTATAAACTCAGACTTTCCAAAAGAAAACTTTCATAGTGTAAACCCAGACTAACTATTATTTTTTTCTAATAAAAAAAGCTGCAAAATAATATAACTAATTATAAAATTTTAAATGTTTTCTTCTTAATTTTAAATATGTTACACTTATTTGTTGTAAAAAATAACTTAATACGTAACATAGACGAAAAAAGAATGGAAAAGGTACGATCGTACCATCTTCAACTTCAACTTACATCCTTAAAGACAATAACAGAAACAGCTGTTGAAAAATTTGCCGCCAGCAGAAAAATTAAAACGATAAAGTATTAAGGAAATGTTAGTTGTTATGTTGTTATCTTAACACTTTTAAGGGGTCTGTACACAATCAAAATGCTTGATATCACGGCGAATTCGCCGTCATATCTTAATTTTTCGATTTTCTATCCAGCATCGCCGGTCTCACACATTTTCACTAATACTACCATAGCGCTTGATGAGATGTTTTGACCGTGTACAGACCGGTTTACAAGTCTATTTTTTAATATCTGGTAAAATCAGGACCAAATTTAAAACGCACTTTAAATATTTGTTAAGCAGGCCAGCTATTTTTGTTGATTCTACAAGGAGTTACATACCTGCGACAAGATAGCGTTGATAGTTATCTACGAAAACGCAAAATTAATTTAGTGCTTCTTGGGGTTGAAATATGGGAGAAATTTGGGTGTTCGAAACAATGGGAAATAGTAATTAAAAACACATAATTACGAAAAACTGTATTCATAAAAAATTTTTAAATTTAATAAAGGTTTAAGGAACAAATTTATTATGAAAATTATCCTCAATAAACGTTTGTTAAATTTAATAATCGTTTATGAATACGGGGGTAATTAATTAAGCAATTATAAAAATATGTTAAAAAAATTTCAAAATAACACTGGGCAACATTTTTTAAGATATCGAGTGCAAACTCCTTCTCGTTTGGAATTTGTCGAGGTATATATATCGAGACCAACTATTTGGGTTTCGCTCGTTTAGCTGCCGTGAGAATTTTATTGCCCAAGAAAATTCAGCTAGACCCTGATTTTTCCGAAGAACAAACACTTTTCCTCACTTTCCGTACAAAAAATCCCAGATTTTACTGGTATGGTACGTCTACTTTAAAAATCAACTGAGATTTTTTTTCATGACGTTGTTCTTAAACCCCAAAAAAATTAAATGCCAGATTTTTTCGACCAATTTGGAAGAAAAAATATTTCTGGAAAACCGATCATGCAATTCTTTGCACAGAAAGCTTTCAACATTCTATAGTACGTCTACTTTCATCAACTATAAAGTTTTTTTCTTAACGTTGCTTTTATGCCCCGAAAAGAAATTCTTTTATTTATTTGAATATTTTCTTGTATTTATTTATATTTTTATTAGTATTTATTAACTTTTTAAGTGCAGTTTTTCGTAATTATGTGCTTTTAATTGCTATGTCTCACTTTTATCCGAACACCCTTTTTAAATTCCCATTTTTATTTCAACCCCCAAAGAACAAATTCAATTTTGCGTGTTCATATATCATATGGCGTCGTTTTCATACATCATATGGCGTCGATTATCTTGGCGCACGTCAAAGATTTTCTTTGTTTTTTAAATTATTTAAAGTGTGATAGTGTAGACGCAAAATGTATTCAAAGAAATTTTCTATTTGATTTTTACAATCCGACCAAAAATCATTGGAGTTGGTGAGAGCAAAAATCTTAAGACTTGTAGAATGGTGTGAAAGGACCTTTAAAAACATTCTAGACATTCGTATTTCTTAACACACACTCACACATTGATATTGTAAGAAAACCAACAAATGGTTTTTCCTACAAAACAAGAAGACGAAAAACTCCTTTAACTGGCAATAAATACCTACATGGACACAAATATTCTATGAGGAATGCTTTTGGCATTAGGGTAAAAGCCATAACGTAAAAATGGAATAACAACTGACAACTACTACTAGGTACTACAACAAACACACATATACATATATGTTCAAGGATATTAGTATTTTAAACTACTTCTTCATTCACAGCTTTTTGAATTTCTTTGCTTATAAAATCCCTTTTCATTTTTAACACATCCTTAGAGATTTTGAAAGGCATTTGATAGACATGAAACGAAATTTCATTTAAAAGTTATTAATTGGTTTTAGATAAAATAACTTGAGATTTGTTTTCTTTTTTTTTTTTTTTTTTTTTTTTTTTGTAAAGTTAATTTTTTTCAAACTCAATTTTTCTTTTAATTATGTTCTTCTATTACTTATAGACGAAAAGTATTATTTAGTAAAAAGCTTTTATATTCTTTAAGGCTTATTATTATTTCTTCTAAGAAGATTTTCCTCATAAAAAATTAAAAATATTATTTTTAGAGATAAAAAAAAAAACTAGAAATTAAATTAAAGTATTTTAACTTGGAAATATAATTTTTTTAAATTTTATTTTACTGCGAATTCATTCATACATCATTGAGTTGGTCTGCATGACAAGCATTTGAGGGGTCTATACACCGTTAAAATTTCTCATCATGCGCTATGGTAGTATTAGTGAAAATGTGTTTTTGTATTTGTGACACCGAAGATGCTGGATGGCAAATAAAAAATTTAAGATATGATGGCGAATATTACGACAAGCACACGTACACGAGAGAATTCGCCCTGATGTCAAGTATTTTAACCGTGTATAGAAGACCCCTTTTAAGGCCCAAACACACTGATACAAATACTCACCAAGCATTGTGGGAGTATTCATGAAAATGTGTTTGTTTGTGTCATACCGTCGATGCTGAATGGAAATTAAAAAAATTTAGATATGAAGGCGAATAATACGTCCAGCACACGTACACGAGTGAATTCGCCGTGATGTCAAGCATATTGATCGTGTATAGACCCCTTGAAGGATATTGACAACAAATATTTTTCCACGTAGTAACACAAGTTTTTGAAGGCCCGTTTTTGGTATCCCTCGAAAACCCCTACTTACAGTTTTTTATAAACTCCCTTCTGTTTTGAAGGGGAATTTGTTTTCGGGAAAAAGTGAGAAATTTACGGCGGAATTTTTATTTTTAATAGAGGGAATGGGAAAAGAGAAAAATTTCCCGCGGAATTTTTATTTGTGATTGGGCGGATGATTTTTGGTGGATTTTCGATAAATGGACGATTTTGCGATTTTTAGTAAATTTTTCATTAATTTACGGGGTTTGTACTAAATCAACGATTTTAATTCCATTTTAATAAATTTCCGATTTTTAGTAAATTTTCGATAAAAAAATTTCGATTTCTAATAAACTAACGTAACGTTTACGATTTTAGTAAACTTTCAATGAATTTACACATTTTTAGTAAAATTTTAATAAAGTAATGATTTCTAGTAAACTTTCGATAAACTTACGATTTGTGGTAAATTTTTCATGAATTTATGATTTCTAGAAAATGTTCAATAAAAATCTACAAGTTTTCGTAAACGATGTAAACTAGTGATTTTTAAAACATTTTCGATAAACTTACGATTTGTAATAATATTTCGATAAATTTATTCCTATTAAAATTTCAAAAATTTTAATTTTTCAAAAACTTATTCTAGTAACTTTTCGATTTATTTACGATTTATAGTAGATTTCGATATATAAGAGATTTTCGTAAAGATGTTGTTCTGGCTTTTGAGAGCAAAATTCCGATAAAAAAAATTTTTAATACTACATATATTTTATTTTAATTCTTTTCGTATTTATACTTAATTTATTTGCTCTTCAGTTTTAATTTTTCCTATAATTTTATTTTGGTTTTAATATTTTTGCTCAAATATTCTAGAATTTATGATTTACAATAAATCTTGCCTTTTCTTTCTTTCAAGGTTGTAAATATTGTTTTTCCCCAACTACAAAAAGAAACGCAAACAAATTCATATATTTCCATTAGAAATCACTTGCAGACTCTTTTTCTAACAAACAAATGTTTCTTTAAATGAAAATCTAAATGTTACAAAAGCCAACATTTTGTGAATGTTAATAAAATCAATTAATTGCTTTTAAGACATGCACACGCACACACACACCCACAAATTTTTGCAGTCTTTGCACAAAATTGAACGAGATTAAAAAAAAACAGAAAAAAAAGAAAAATAAACATGTAAGGGAATATTACTTTATCCTCATTAGTGGTCATGACTTGTAAAACTCACCTCCCTTCTCTGTGCTATAAAATAAATTAAGTGATAAAACTAGAACAGGCCAGATATAATAAAGACCTTTGACCAATTATCCTGAGAAATTCATAACCAAAGTTACTAAAACCAGAACAATTTCTATGAATATAAAGAAGAAAGGAAATGGTTAATAAAACCATGGCATTATTGATTTCATAAACAAATCTGATTACATGAGTATATTTTCATTTCAGTGTTGGTTTGGTGCAAATTACATACTTACATAAATAATAATACAAATTTCTTGGGATATGCTAAATAAAAATACCAGCATCGAAAAACGGAGGAGATGGGACAGGACCTCTCCGCTTCCAATTACACAGAAATACAAATTATTATGTTGTTGAATCCACAAGATACAATTTATGCTTATTTTACATCAAACGAATAATAAATATGAATACAAACAAATAATCCAATTCCCTTTCTACACATATACACATGCACGCATACATACATTTATGGAACCAGTCATCCACGTCTTAGCACACAGATAATCATCATATATTAACATATAATACTGAGGGCCTATTTCACCAAAATTTAAAAATGATAAAAAATTGATATTTAAATAGAATTGGTGGAATAGGCCCTGAAACTCATACATATTAATATTTTTATGTTCTTAATAACACAATTTTTTAAGGGATTTGTGTAGATAGACTCGTTTGTAGATTTCTGCTAAAGAACGAGATCGAGCAAATCAGTTTGCTGTCAACGGAAATAAAGGCAGTTTATTGTTTTTTTTAACACTTAATCGAAAATTTCATGGAGTAGTTTGCTACAAATAGAGTTTTTGTAAAAAAAAATCCTGTAAACTTTTCAGCGTTTTACTTCATAAGTAACGTTGTTATTTATTTTATAACTTATTTTATTCTTTCTTTTTTTTAATAAATGCCAATTAAAACTAAGATTATAGTTTGAACACATGTTCATATTATATTTTGAAGATAATATCTTTCAAATGGGGCCCATTGTTTGCTTCCACCTGACGTATTCTTTTCAGAGCATTTCCCATAACTTTTCTTAGAATTTCTGACTTTACTAGAAATCGTAAATTTATCAAAAAATTTACTAGAAGTCGTAAATTTGTCGAAAATTTACTAGAAATCGTAAATTTAACGAATATTTGACTATCAATTGTAAATTTATCGAAAAGTCACTGGAAAATATACTAAAAATCGTAAATTGATCGAAGTTTGACTAGCAATTGTATATTTATCAAAAATTTACTATGCATCGAATATTTATCAAAAAATTTTGAATTTACTGAAAATTAACGAGTAATCGTAAATTTATCTAATATATACTTTTAATCGTAAATTTATCGAAAATATACCAAAAATTTTAAAATTATCAATATTTTACTAGCAATTGAAATTTTATCAAAAATTTACTAAAAATCGTAAATTTATCAAAAATTAACTATAAATCGTAAACTTACTATAATTTATAAATTTATCGAAAATTTACTAGAAATCGTAAATTTATCGAAGTTTGACTAGCAATTGTAAATTTAAAAAATTCACTAGAAATTTTTAATTTACTAAAAATTAACGAGAAATCGTAAATTTATCGAAAATTTACAAAATTCGTAAACTTATCGGAAATTAACTAGAAATCGTAAATTTATCTAATATATACTTTTAATCGTGAATTTATCGAAAGTATACTAGAAATTGTAAAGCTATCAGTATTTAACTAGCAATTGAAAATTTATCAAAAGATTACTAATACTCGAAAATTACTAGAAATCGTAAATTTATCAAAAATTAGCTTTGAATCGTAAATTTATCGAAAATATACTTTTAATCGTAAATTTATCGAAAATATACTAGAAATCGTATAGTTATCAAAATCTAACTAGGAATTGAACATTTACTAGAAATTGTAAATTTATCGAAAATATACTAGATATCGCACATTTATTAAAAATTTACTAGATTTCGTACATTTATTGAAAAATAATATTCAAAAAATTCGACAAGCAATTTTAAATCTATCGAAGATTTACTAAAAAATCGTATTAATATCGAAAATTTACTATTAATCGTAAATTTACTAGAAATTGTTAATTTATCGAAAATTTACTAGAATTCGTAAATTTATCGAAAATTTACTAGAAATCGTAAATTTATCGAAAATTTACTAAAAATCGTAAATATACCGAAAATTTACTAGAAATCGTATATTTATCGAAAATTTACTTGAAATCGTAAATTTATTAAAATTTTACTAGAAATTTTAAGTTTATCGAAATTGTACTAGCAATTGTAAATATATCGAAAATTTACAAGAAGTTGTAAATTTGTCGAAAATATACAAAATATTGTAAAATTAGTGCAAATTTACAAGAAATCGTAAATTTATCGAAAACTTACAGAATTCGTAAATTGATCGAAAATATACTAGAAATCGTTTTTTATCGAAAGTTTTACATTTGGACGTAAATTTGAATAAAATTCTTTATAATTGTTTTAAAGTGATCGAAATATTCACTACAAATATTGTGCAATTGTTTGCTTAATCCATAGAGTACAAACATCTATCCCTTTCATCGAAAGCTGCCCTTTTTGCATTTCTCCTTGCACCATCTTTTATGCCGCATTACGATGAACACAAATTTATTTTGTTAAGATTTATTTGCAAAACTGTTGTCAACATTTTTAGTTTACCACAACACGAGTAAATAATATAATATTTAAGTAAGTAAATAACTGATATGGTCCTTATTCACACTTCACTTTTTGCACCTCTGGTTGATCTGTGGTTAAAACAATGACTGATTTCGGCTCTTTCTCTTTTAAAAGCATTTTTGGGTTTTCCAAAGATTTTTATTATTTTCAAAATCGATACTTTGTTTAACTGCGAGACAAGCGTTCTTCTTTGGTTGCCACAAACCACCACTGATTGCCGTTTTAAATAAAAATGACCAAATAGAAAAGAAATTTAAAAAAAAAAAATAATTTCTTATTTGTTTTCTGCTGCCAAAAAGTCGGTTGTCTACACACTTTATTGGTTCATTTTTATTTAAAATGTATTTTTTCACTCCATTCGCTTTTTTTTAATTTTTTTTTATTCTTTTTTATTCAAAGTTCATACGCGTAACTGCGTTTAAACTTTTTCTTTGCTACAATGTGGTACTTGTTCTTTCATGTTTTTCCTTTTTCAAACTTTAACGAATCCCAACCAAATAAGTAAAAGTTTTTATGAGAAAATATTCAAGAAATTGGTTGTAGAATTAACGAACGTGTTGAAAAAAGTAGATGAAAATTTAATAACAAAAAATTTCAGCGGAAAGTTACGAACAACATTGTTAAAATTTAATATTTTAAAGTCTAAATTTAACTTCCTATAATTTAATGACAACACGCCTACATTCTTGCAGACTCAATATACTCTAACGTAGACCCTGGTTGAAGCTCTTCGATAAAAATGAAACCCTAAAATTAACTTTTCCAAAGTGGGATAGAAATTTGCTTGTCAATTATTGTCACTTTCAAAGTTTTAAAAAGAGCTTAACCATTTTTATCATTGTCTTTTACAGTTTGAAAATGAACATGAACTAAAAAATTATCTGAAAATACAATTTCAGGTTCAAAATTTTTTTTCGCGCAGTTCCTTTGCAGCCATTAAGCACTTTGTCTGCACGCGAGTTTTCTATTAAATTTAACTTTTAAGAAGTAAAAACATTCGGATAGCGAAAACTTAATAAAATCATTTTAGTTTTGCTGTATTTAAAAATTCAATTAATGGGGGGATTTTGCAACGAAATGTTTAAAAACATTTTTTATAAAGAGCATTACAAATTTTTAATAAACTTTCTATAAATAGCAAATTTTCAATAAATTTCCTATAAATAGAAAATTTTCCTATAAATAGCAAATTTTCAATAAATTTCCTATAAATAGCAAATTTTCAATAAATTTCCTATAAATAGCAAATTTTCAATAACTTTCCTATAAATAGCAAATTTTCAATAAATTTCCTATAAATAGCAAACTTTCAATAAATTTCCTATAAATAGCAAATTTTCAATAAATTGCCTATAAATAGCTAATTTTCAATAAATTTCCCATAAATAGCAAATTTTCAATAAATTTCCTATAAATAGCAAATTTTCAATAAATTTCCTATAAATAGCAAATTTCCTATAAATAGCAAATTTTCAATAAATTTCCTATAAACAGCAAATTTTCAATAAATATCCTACAAATAGCAAATTTTCAATAAATTTCCTATAAATAGCAAATTTTCAATAAATTTCCTATAAATAGCAAATTTTCAATAAATTTCCTATAAATAGCAAATTTTCAATAACTTTCCTATAAATAGCTAATTTTCAATAAATTGCCTATAAATAGCAAATTTCCTATAAATAGCAAATTTTCAATTAATTTCCTATAAATAGCAAATTTTCAATAAATTTCCTATAAATAGCAAATTTCCAATAAATTTCCTATAAATAGCTAATTTTCAATAAATTGCCTATAAATAGCAAATTTCCTATAAATAGCAAATTTTCAATAACTTTCCTATAAATAGCAAATTTTCAATAAATTTCCTATAAATAGCAAATTTTCAATAAATTTCCTATAAATAGCAAATTTTCAATAAATATCCTATAAATAGCAAATTTTCAATAAATTTCCTATAAATAGCTAATTTTCAATAAATTTCCTATAAATAGCAAGTTTTCAATAAATTTCCTATAAATAGCAAATTTTCAATAAATTTCCTATAAATAGCAAATTTTCAATAAATATCCTATAAATTGCAAATTTTCAATAAATTTCCTATAAATAGCTTATTTTCAATAAATTTCCTATAAACAACAAATTTTCAATAAATTTCCTATAAATTGCAAATTTTTCCCAAATTTTCCATAAATATCAAATTTACGCAAAATTTTCTGTAAATATCAAATTTACACAAAATGTGTTATAAAAAGCAAACTTTATATGTATTCTAAAAATAGTAAATTTTTGCCAAATTTCCTATAAAAAGCTTATTTTGGAAAAATTTTCTATAAATAGCAAACTTATGCAAAATTTTCTATTAAAAGCAAATTTTTCCAAAATTTCCTATAAATATCAAATTTACGTAAAATTTCCTATAAATATCAAATTTATTCTAACTGTGCTATAAATAGCAAACTTTATATGTATTAGAAATTTTTGCAAAATTTTCTTATTAATAGCAGTTTTTCGCAAAATTTCCTATAATTAATTCAGACAACATTTTCTGTAATTAGCAATTTCTCCATAATTTCCTATAAATAGCAATTTTTTCAATATTTCCTATAATTAGCAAATTTTTCCAAAATTTCCTATAAAATGCAAATTTTCGCAATATGTGATATAAACAGCAAATTTTCCATATATTAAAAATTATGTTATAAATAGCAAATTATTGCAAAATTTCCTATAAATAGCAAAATTTTCCAAAATTTCCTATAAAAAAAAAATTGCCTAAAAATAGCAAATTTTCAATACCTACATTAAAAATTTTTGCAACAAATTGCAAATACATTTTCTACAAAAAAAAATAAAAAATACTTGTAGAACACCTTGCTATAATATTTAATCTTTATTTTGCTTTAAATTCAATTTGTTTATTCTTTTTAATTTTTATAAGAAACAACTATTATTAAACTTTTCTTTTTTTTTTTTTTGTTTTTTATTTAGCCACTAAACTAGAGAAGTACTTTATATTTTTTGTCGCTTCGTTGCTGTGGTTGTTGTTATTTTTCTGGTTATTTTTATTCAAGATGTTGTGCAATAGATGAAAAGCAACAACAACAGTAGAGTGTTCTAAGTTGACACATCACGATATGATGGTACTACAGCAGTGACAACAAAACTGATGCTATAGAAGCAGCAGTAGCAACAAATGCATTAGCAACAAAAACGACTTGACTTAAAACAAAATAAAACAAGCTTTTGTTTTAATACAATTGCACAATAAATACTCAAGTGACACTTGCTATTTTTTTCAAAGCTTTTCTTATTTCTCCTATAAGAAAATAATATATACATATATTTTAGATAACAACTTTTGTGGGTTTGTGGGTGTATGTGTGTTGTAATACAAACATTATCACACTTTGGTTTTTGCAGTTGTTGCACGTGTGAAGTCAATGTGATTTTACACGGACCAAAGAGAGTTTATGCTACAAGTTGTTTGCAAGGATGTGTGTGAGTGTAGAACAAAAAAAAAAACTATAAAGCAAAGAGAAGAGATAAAAAGATAAATTGTTACATTGGATCAGTGATGGAAAATGCACTACTATTGTACTATTTTCAGTACTTTTACATATAAAAAATACCACAGGACCCCCCCATGTCAGTTTATTACTCTTTTCTTGTTAAACTTGCTTGTTTATAAATCCAGCGTTGCTTTTTCTTTTTTTAAATTGACAACATTACCTACATGCCAATGTCATACAGGAGACTCGCAACTGGGGCGAGATTCTAACAGTCGTGGTCGAGTACTTTCTCGATTCGAAAGCAATTTAATATCTAATTATTTCAGTCAATACTGAACGAATTGGAATTATTTTTTCGTTATTGTAAAGCATTCATTTAAGTGTCACAATACTGAAAAAATAATCTCGATTCGTTCAGAATTCACTGAAATAAAATTGCTGTCGAATCGAGAAAGTACTCGATCACGAATGCCAGAATTAGGCCCCTGTATTGTTCTTTTTTCGTTCATGTTTTTCTTGCAAAAATGTTGATTTGTTGAAAAAATGTAAGCCAAATTAAAGCGAAGTGGACGAATTTATGATTCCTGATATCGTTCATTTGCTGCAACGTCGTAATAACTCGTGTTTAAAGTTTTTGATTCTTTTCAAATGTGGAAAGTATAAAGGATACACAATATAAATAATAACATAGCGAACAATTCTGCATCACTAACTCTGAAATCAACTTTATATCACGTATTGCTCTCCATTCCCCAGCAGCAGTTAAGTGCATGTTAAAAACCAAAGATCTATTAAGATCGTTATAATATTACGAATGATCTTAATAAGTAACTTAGACAATGTGCCCAACAGTCTTAAGCATAGAAATGTATATACCTTAATTGAAACACAAGCAAATATGTACATACATACAAACTATATCGCTTATTTGCTTCAACAACGTTATAAGTCAAAAATCACAAATTTTAAGTTAATATCACTAATGCACAGTAAATCAGGTGTTTTATGAAGTAGTGATTTTTTCATATGAAGATATTGTAAACATAATGACTTTTTCCATTAAGTTGTCTGTAAATTTAAAACATTAAAGTAGTTTTCTGTAAAACTTATATTTTGGAGTTATGACGATGTTGCAACAAATGAGCGATATGTAACTGTATATAAATATGTAATTTTTATATCAAAATTAACTTAAATTTTTTAAGTATTTTTTTCCATTATTTTTCAATAAAAAGTATGTTTTATAAAAGATACCAACATGTTGAATAAAGTATTCCTTTTTGCTTGGTGATCAGTACCACCTCCATTTTAAAATTTTCCTTCACTGCTTTGAATAGAATTAGAGTGTGCGAAAGAGATTTTTGCAGTTCATTTTTATATTCAGTTCCTAACAGCTGCATGAAGGGAATTAGTTGGTAGGTATTTTAATTTTTTTATTTTTATTGTGTTGTCTGTAATTTTCCAGAATGCTGGGACATGGTCATATATTGGTGTAAATATAATTCCCAATCTCTACTCTCGTCTCTAACGTATACAATACTATCTAGAAAAAACATGAAGTTTACAAAGAAATACTGTACAGTTATAATAACTTTTATGTTATACGATGGTCTCATTTTATTTTTAAAAGTATCATATTTGAGCAAAATTTCCTGTAAATAGTAAATTTGTGCAAAAATTTCTATAAAAAAAAAATTTTTGCAAAATTTCAGTAAATAACAAATTTTTGCAAAATTTCAATAAATAAAAAAATTTTGCAAAATTTCCTATAATAACAAATTTTAGCAAAATTTCCTGTTAATAACAAATTTTAGCAAATAACAAATTTTTGCAAGAATTCCTATAAATAACAAATTTTTGCAAAACTTCCTATTAATAAAAAATTTTTGCAATATTTCCTATAGATAACAAATATTAGCCAAATTTCCTATAAATAACCAATTTTTGAAAAAAAGTCCTATAAATAAAAAATTTTTGAAAAACTTCTTATAAATAACAAATTTTTGAAAAAATTCTTATAAATAACAAATTTTTTAAAAAAATTCCTATTATAAATAACAAATATTAGCAAAATTTCCTATAAAAAACAATTTTTGCAAAATTTTCTATAAATAACCAATGTATGCAAAATTTCCTATTAATAAAAAATTTTTGCAATATTTCCTATAGATAACAAATTTTTGCAAAAATTCATAAAAATAACAAATTTTTGCAAAATTTCCTATAAATAACAAATTTTTGAAAAAAAAAATACTATAAATAACAAATTTTTGAAAAAAATTCCTATTATAAATAACAAATTTTTAATATTTTTAATGAGCATTAAGTTCATTAAATTAAATTTTCATTAAATTATTTTTATGAAGAAAGGAATTTTACAACATGAAAATTAATTAAAATTGTTATTGATAATCATTCATTCTTGACCGTGGCCGGGATTCGAACCGCGGCCGGCTGGTTACCATGACATGTTTCGATTGCAACCACTTGATCTTCTCAAATGGATTTGCCGTTTTACACTCGCAGCCATCGACGACTGCTGACGTCAATAGTCAAACATCAATCCTTAAACCAAATTGTATTTTAACCTTTGGTAGATCGAAGTTTGCTTTTTTGGATTAAAAACCATAAATAGTTCAACAAAATAACCACAATACTAATTATTGTTAAAAGCTAATGCACGCGCTCTATGTGTTCATTTGTCCTTCAAGTTGTGCTGAAAAAGGTCAACAAGAAAAAGAAAGACAAAAATGAAAAAACAAAAAACGTACTTTGGACTTCAAGAAAAATTCTTGACAAAAGTACGAAAAAACAGAAGTAAGGAAGAACATGTAAAACCAATTAAAATGGATAATCATTCAAAAAAGCAAACTTCGATCTACCAAAGGTTAAAATACAATTTGGTTTAAGGATTGATGTTTGACTATTGACGTCAGCAGTCGTCGATGGCTGTGAGTGTAAAACAGCAAATCCATCTGAGGAGATCGAGTGGTTGCGATCGAAACATGTCATGGTAACCAGCCGGCCGCGGTTCGAATCCCGGCCACAGTCAAGAATGAAAGACTATCAATAACAATTTTAATTAGTTTTCATGTTGTAAAATTCCTTTCTTCATAAAAATAATTTAATGAAAATTAAATTTAATGAACTTAAGCCTAATTAAAAATATTAAAAATTTGGATTAAAAACCATAAATAGTTCAACAAAATAACCACAATACTAATTATTATAAATAACAAATTTTAGCAAAATTTCCTATAAAAAACAATTTTTGCAAAATTTCCTATAAATAACAAATATATGCAAAATTTCCTATCAATAACAAATTTTTGCAAAATTTATTTTAAATAACTAATTTTTGCAAAATTTCCTATAAATTAAAAATTTTTGAAAAAAAGTCCTATAAATAAACAATTTTCACAACATTTTCTTTAAATTTTAGATTAATTTTACCAAAGTGCCACCCTCGTTTTTACATATAATACTTGACAATAAAAAGACCGTGCAATCGCCGCAGTAGTATTATTTTTTTGTTCAAGATGTCCGTATGTGAAAACGAAACACATTGAAAAACTGTTGTGATTTGTGTCAATTAATGACGCCGAGCTGTACGTTGGATTCCTAACTTTCATTGTATATGATCTGTTGGGAATCACATACTTCCTCTTCTTGTAAACAACCTTACACAAACACAAATATTTGCTTACTATCCCAAACTAAAGCTGTTTTCACATTATGTGTATTTGTCATGTGGAATGTCACTTTTTCACATGTTAAATTTGTACATATCGTCTGAACCCCTCCAAACAATATCATGTGTTATTTCTCTGTGTGCAGTACACATGACATTTTTTATTTAGAACGAGTTCTATTTTGAAGTGACAAACCATCTGACATCAGCTTTTTTTTATTAACAAAATTTTGTGGCGGCAAAAATTAATTGAAATTTTAATAAATATAAATTATAATCAATTTACAAGATTTTGTTTGTCGTGCTTAATTCTTAATAATTATAATAGTAAATAAAAAATAACCAATTTTATTATTGAAAATTGAGGAAAATTGAAAAGGAATTAACAAAAGTAAGTACATATGTATTTTTTTTATGACAATTTCCATATTTATTTTTATGAAAGGGAAATGGATTAATAGTTTTATGAAAAAGGTATTGTTAGCAAAATTTTTATTAGTAGCAGAAATAGCTTCCCGCATCTGAGTGTTCTGTCTCGAGATCAGAGGTGATACCTTCTCAAGCAATTCTTCAAAGGACGAGTACGACATTCTGCAGAAACTTCTAAACGCCTTGGGATCTTCCAAACGCAGTTCATCCATCACCATTGATGTAATTCCTAGTCCTTTGTCCCTTCGCAGCAACCAGTTATGGCTCCACAACATTCTATTTCTTTTGGGTCTCCCTTCTTTTTCTTCTTCTTTTCTTTTTTTTATTTTAATATAAGCTGCAATTACAATACTGCTGCACGCAACTATTTGATCAACCTTTCGTTCCATATTAAAATAAAATTTTTTTAGCACAAATTTAATTTGTATACACTCAGCTGTTTTAAGATTGTTTTTTTTTGATAGGTTATGTCAAGTGTACTTTACATACCAACATGTGAATGTGTAAATTACAAACCATATGTAAAACATAAATTTTGACATGCACATGAAATTACATGTGTGTAGAAAAGTGACATTCCATATGACAAATACACACAATGTTAACACAGCTTAAGACTAAAACAGTCGGGGTTATATGAATAGGTACCCTGTAGTTTTGAAAGAGTCTTATTAATAGTTTTACACCCTTTACGTATACAATCAAGAAGAAAGAAGAAGACGATTTTTTTTTAAATCGTTTGCATTGTGTCATTGTTTTTTTATTAAGCAAGTAGCAACTCTGAAATTTGGCAGCTGTCACATAAATATTATTTTAAATGATTTTATTTTAAAATGAAAAAGTGCATTATTACAGGGACACCCTTTACAAGTTACCCCCTCCCCAGTAATTAATTTAAATATAAATCTATAAATTCACCTTTCGAATCAATTTTTTTATGTTGATTATGTATGAAAATATTTCTTTGACATTAATGTTTTTATATTTACATAAATAAATTCTTTCTTTTAAATTCCCACTGTTAGCAGTGAAGGTCATGTCGTATAGAATAACTTCAGCTAGGAATTTTAATTAAAAAATTTATGTTAAAACATCAAATGTCAAAGACGAATATTTTAAATGCCGTTTGCAAATTATTATAAAATTTGTTTAGGAATATTTTTAAAATCTGATTCTGGTTAATTTTGAATTTGTAGCAACAATTGCAGTTTGTTTAATGAAAATTTCTTAGGAAATTAAGATCTTTAAATTTTTTTAGGAAAAATAAATCCTCTAAAAACTTACGAATTTAAAATGCAAAAGTCAAATAAAATCACCGTTCAATAAAAGGAAAAAATTATGTTTTTCTTCTTTTTTTTTTTGAAAAAAACCAGGTTTTTGGAGTTACGTAAACAACAAAAAAAATGTAATTTGAACTTCAAGAAGAATTCTTGACAAAAGTACGAAAAACCAGAAGTAAGGAAGAACATGTAAATCAATTAAAATGGATAATCATTCAAAGCAAATTTCGATCTACCAAAGTTTAAATACAATTTGGTTTAAAGATTGGTGTTTGACCATTGACCGCCAGCAGTTGTCGATGGCTGTGAGTGTTAAACGGCAAGACCCTCTGAAGAGATTGAGTGGTTACAATTGAAACATGTAGGGGTAACTTGTCCGTGAAAGCCTGGGTTCGAGCCCCGCGGCACTCAAGAATGAAAAATTTTCAAAAAATATTTTTCATTTTTATATTGTAAAATGCCTTTCTTCATAAAAATAACACTGGTTTACACTGAAAATGTACATTTGATGAGATGTGATTTTTCTTATGTATTTTCTTCCGCTGAATTCAAAAATCAAGGTTAAATTTTTTTTATGGAACAGTTTTTGAGATATGGTCATTTTCTCATTTTTTCGACCTTTTTCCACTTGACAAATTATATCTCGAGCTAGATATGTCCTATTGGGTCGTTACCAAATGGAAGGTATTGAGATGACGAACAAATATGTATAACTGGATCTTTGATTGGTAAACCGGTTTAAAATATATTGATGAAAATATGGCACATTTTCAAAAAAATCATATTTTATTTTTTATATATTATATTTATATTTTTTATTTTTTTTGAAAATGTGCCATATTTTTATCAATATGTTTTGAACCGCTTTACCAATCAAAGATCCAGTTATACATATTTGTTCGTCATCTCAATACCTTCCTTTAACCTTGATTTTTGAATTCAGAGGAAGAAAATACATAAGAAAAATCACATCTCATCAAATGTACATGAAGAAAATTTCATTTTGTAAACTAGTGTAATTTAATAAAAATTAAATTTGTTGAACTTCAGCCTAATTAAAAATATCAAAATTTGGATGTAAACCATTAAAATTAGTAAGGTTAGGTTTCCCGGCTCACTCGGGTCCTTCCGTGTACATGGATCATCCAAACAGAGAAACAACTGTTTCTTACGTATCTCTCTCTAATATCCCGAACTCCAGCACACTGGCACTAAAAATGCCTCCTCGCAATGGCAACTTCTGCAGTAGTGATTTAATTCTAGACGAATTCGCTTCGCATGAGTCACTACAGACCAGTGTCCAGTTATCACAGAGATAATTGTTCTAATCTGCTCTCTATTGCACCGTATCCAGGCCACAATGTCCTGGATACGGGTCCACCCCAACTGTGCAAATCTATAAGACACGCGCTTAATAAGTGACTTTTTAATGAGCCATTGCAGAGCCAGTGAATTGATCCATTAATCTGTCATCTAGATGACCACTTCCTTCGTTTGGCAAGATCGCCTGCAATTTGGTTACCCCGGCAGTTCGCATGCCCTGGTTAACACGTTAGCGTTACTTTTGAATGCTTTGCATTTAATTATAGGTCACATATTTTGTACCACAAAATATCATAATTCTTATTAAAGAGAAGGCGTTCCTCTGTTCTAACATTACGCAAATGTTTAACTTCTTACCTTAACAAAGATAAATTTTATGATTTTGAAATGAACAACAGGAAGCCAGGACCATAACAGCAAAAACAAAGTAAACAAAAGCAAATGAATGGAATCTCATATTCTACATACTCACAACACATAACTTAACACACACACACTCCTATTTCTTGCAACAGAACCCTCCCATTCATTCATTCATACATTCTATAGCTGACAGAAAGAAAAACCTGTAAAATGACACGTAAATAGTGTAATAGAAAAATGTGAACAAAACATGTAAGAGTGTCTTATTCGGCTGTGCTGAATATTAAACACACTTCACCTAACGTAATGCACCGCCTAAGACCACTCCCTTTTTTCTGTGTAATTGATTTACATAAAAAAAATTTGTGATATTAATTAAAAAATTAATTAAATTCGCACCAGTAAACAAATTAATAGTGTCAGTTAAATATTTTCTTTATATTAACAACATGTTCCACAGTAACGTCACAGAAAAAAATAATTTGTATAAGAAAATTGCGTATTTGATTAAAAAATTTTTGAATTTTTTGCTTTGACGATTTTAGTGGTATTGATAAAAAAGTTTATAGGTATATGTTCTAGAAATCGAAATGAAGGGAAATTGAAAACGAACAAGTTTTCAAGTTCAATTATTTACAAAATCACTGTAGATTCTTCTGGCTTAAATAGTTGTTATTGTAAATATAACTGGTACTTAAAGAATGAAGTAGATAAAAAGGAATATTTGTTTAAACTTTCATTACAGGTCCTTTTTAAAATTTGCTCGATTTTGAATCCACTTCATGCCCGATAGTTATTGAATTTTTAGTCAACACGCAAGTTTATTGAGTCAATAAAAAAAGTTGTTGCCCAAAATCTTTGAATTAGTGGACAAATATTCTGGCTTTTATTTGATTCAAATACATTTTTTTATTGAATGCGTAAAAGTATTTACACAAAAAAAAAACAAAACCAAAAATAGATTTCAATTAAAAAATTTGTGATATTAATAAAAAAATTAATTAAATTTGCAACAGTAAACAAATTAATAGTAGCAATTAAACGTCTAATTTACTTAAAAAAAAAACGTTTAATTTACATGATTAAACGTTTATTTCACTTGATTAAATTTTTAATTAAAACTGATTCTATTTTTGATTAACGCTTTAATTAGTGAAAAATTTTTTGGTGTAATTATTTCATTATTAAATTTGTTCTATTTAGTGCTATTTTGCAAAGTGTTATTTTTATAAATTATTTCAATAAATCAAATGAAAAGATTGTTAAATTTGAGTGTTTAAAATTCTTATTCGCTTTAGGGTTTTATTCGTATAATATTTTTAGCTTTTCTAGAATCTTAGGAAAAGGTTTCCTGATGAGCTGGCCTAAGCAACCAGTGAAATGCGCATAGAAGCTAGCTTTCCCTCAACAATAAATTTCAGTGTATTTATCAAATATGAAAACTTGGGAATTTAGCACGTCATACAGAAATCGTATTAATCATAAATTTTGTATTCTCGTAAATAACTTTGATAAAATTTTATTTTTAACAAACGGTTTTATTGAAAATGTTCTTGAGATCTTTTTTTCTGTGGTTGTTTACAGAGGCAAACTTTTAATTTACTTGATTAAATTTTTAATCAAAACTGATTTTACTTTTGATTAATGCTTTAATTGGTTAGACATTTTCGAGAATTTTTTCTGTGTACATTTCGTTGCGTTTCTTTTGTTGTTGGCGCTTTCGGGGTTAACGACGATTTGTATTTGTTATTTGTAAAAGAAAAAAAAGTTCTACACATTACAATTAATGAACAAATCGAGCCCTAACTACGGAAATAACTTAAGCGGCAGTATTTTTAATTTTCGTTTTTTTTTTTTAATAAATGACTTTATTGGCAAAACTTGCATCACCTCCAAAAATTTCAGGTCACCAAAGGTACCGTTACGATTTTAAAGCAAAAACAATTTTATCGTAAGCGACAAATTTCATACAAAATTTATGTATGTAAAATAAAGGAACTTTCTCCTATAAAATTTGATTTTTGGCGCTTACGTTATTTTTAAAGTTAGGGCTCGATATCTCTAAATAATATCTCAGTCATATATGGACCGATGTGGATAAAATTCAGTAGCAAAATTAACCGGAGTATATGTGACATAAATATATAACAGCATAGTCTCCATTATTGCTGGGGTCTTCGAAAAACCCATTTCAACAGACAGACGAACGTCGTTTAATCAACTTTGCTATTCATAAGGACACAGAATATATGTAACATATTGGGTCTAACATCAATATTGTAGAAATCGCAAACGGAATGACAAACTTATTAATACCCTTGTGTGTAAGGTATAAAAACCACGTAGTTTTTATGCGTCAAACGACTGAAGAGAAACGAAAACACAAAAATAAATACGTACAAATCCATTTGCCATCTGGTTCAGTGCACTCACAGGAGTTGTTTGTTATTATTTTCATTGCTGTTGTTGCTCTTTTATTTTATGCTGTTGTTTCTTTAACCTTAAAATAACACTACTTCTATGAATATTGCTGTTTATTGCAAAAAAAAAAAAAAACTCACTGTACATGGTAACAAAGCATCAGGTTAACTTATAGAAGATGCAGCATATAGGAAACAGAACAGTGTGTTTACCTTCGCCTTTACCAACACCCACCCGGGTGTTATTGCATGTTTAGGAAAGCAAGTTTTCGTCATTTTCAGTTTTTTTTTTTTTTGAAAGAATTGAGTCACAAAATTTCCTTTCAACTGAATCAAATTTAAGAAAGTTATTAAAGAAATAAAACCAAATTGGTCCCACGGGTGGGTATTGGTAAGACGAAGGTTAAGTGTGGAGTTAAATTAAAAGGAAAATAGAATTTAAGAAGATTGCAAACGATTATGCTTAAATCTCATTTTTGGTTTTGTTTACAGTCTAATCTATAGTATAGTTTTAAGTCGAATTCCTAGTTTTAAAACAAATGAAACTAAAAGCAATTCAAATAAATTGGATCAGTGGAAAAAATTATATCCTAACACACATTTCACAATAGGTCTTTTACGGAGTCGCTTTTTCGATGTCGCTTTTTGTTTGTAGAAAAGAAAGAGGGGTAAACAAAAAGTCTAGGTTTCTGTTTTTCTTGTCGTTTTGTTTTATTTCTCTTAAAAATAATTTATTTTCTTCCGGTTCCGTTTTATTCTTTTTCTTACTTTGAAGTGTCAGGTTTAATATCCCTAGGGAAAAGGGAACTAACACCAGACTTATCACGGGACAGTTCTAAAGTAGAAGGGACCGGTTCTAGTTCTAACACTTTATATGAAGGCGACAAATTGGCACCTTTTTGACACTTAGTGACAGGTCATTGAAATAAACTAAATGGATTAATGAAATATTGGTTAAAATAATGCCTGTCGCAGATTTTGTCCCGAGTGAACCATGTTAAATTGATAGATTCCCTTTACATAAGGTAATACCAGTCTTGTTTTCATCTCTCAGAATTCGTTCCGTTTTATTATAATATTATATTCACTTGTCACGGGATAAGTGCTTTAAGAATAATTGACACATACTTCCCGCAGCGATACAAAGAGAGCTCGATTATTCGTAGCGGACAGGACCAGAAACATTCTGGATAATCTATGTTCCCCGGTTAATTGAGTGACAAGTTTGAGTAGTTTTTTTATTTGTTTCTAAAGCTACGGTTAGACTTATCAAATATTTGACGCAAAAAACGGGACCAACAACCAAACTAAAAAATCATTTCGCTTAATATCAATATTTATTTTGATTAAAATACCACATCTTACAAAAACCTGTTTTTTGCTATGTCTAGTAGTATAATTAGTTTATTTTGTAATATTAAGACCATTTTAAATCTAACTAACTATTAACATAAGTAGGGGTTACGCTTATTTGATCAAATATTTAATAAGTGTGACCGTAGCTTTATTAAATTATAAATGAATATTCTTGTATCTACATACATAGTAAAATAACGAAATTATTTAAGTGTTTTATGTACAGACTTATGTATGTGTGTGTATGAAAATGTTTAAATAATGTGGGGAAAAAAGTAGTTTTAGCCAAATATGCTTTCAGTACGTTGCGAGCGACAAATATGCTTTCAGTACGTTGCGAGCGAATTCCACTTAGTCGTTTATTAACTTTTTTTTTTTTTTTTTGTTCAAAAGTAAACGAAAAAAATAAAAATTGTTTATAATTCCGGATAACAGAGATTATACCGGATAATTGAGGTGGTCGTTTTAAACAAAAAAAAATAAATCGCTGCAAAAATATTATTGTTATCTTGCGTATAATTGATGTTGCCCGTTAATCGAATGACGGATAATTGAGGCCCTACTCTAAATAAAAAAAGACATGCAACTTAAACTCGTCGTATTATTGCAAAGGATTTTTGTCAGTTGCTTTAAAAGAGAATTAAGAAAAAATAAAATATTGTGCTGGGAGGCCTAAATTAATCATTGGTCTCGTAAACAGGGGTGTGCTGGAAATCGAAAACGTTAAACGCAAGAATTTAAATAGTCGTTTTTTCAATAAGATTTTAAAAAATTTTTTTAGATTAAAAGTGTATTAAAAACAACTTACAAATTCTTCCGTTTTACGTTTTCGATTTCTAGCACTGCCCTGATAAACTCTTTTACTAAAATCCAAGGCGAATTCAACTTCAGGTGGTGTCAAAACGCCATCTGATTTTGGCAGTTCGAGCCAATTTGTTTTAATTTTTTAGTGGTCTCTGGGTGAAGGTGTGAAGGAGACTTCACACCAGCCTTTGTACCTACCTAGTGTTTTGTAAGGAATGGTTGACATTACGAACCGTAAACACTAACAACGCAATGCAAAAAAACCTACGTTGTTTCTGTTGTTTTTGGATTATTGTAGTTCCAACACCACCTGTAGTTGAATTCGCCTTGCTAATATCACTCTAAAGTATATTCGGCACAAAGAATCTTTACATGAATGTTAGGCTCCATGGTGTCCCAAATAGGGTAAACTCTCGAAAATTTGATTTTAAATAGTATAGTGTAGAGTATTATATGGCCGCGCTTGACCGACTATACTTTCTTACTTGTTTTTCGTTTTCTTTTTCTCAATTAGATTATAAAAATTCATAATTGTTTATCATTCCTTTGCTATTTTTATACATTTCTAGTATTTGTATAATTTCGGTATAATGTGTAAGATAAACACGTTTTAGTACTATTCATAAGTTTGAAGCCAGCAAAGAGAGACATCGTCGATAACATTTTTATGTTTCCATGTGGTAGCAATGAAGTAAAAAGGTGCCCTTTTTTGCTTGAGATATTTTAAATTTTTTTTTATGTTTTACTTTCTTTTTATTATTATTATTTTCTTCATTCTTCTTTCTAATTTTTTTTTTTTTTTTTTTTTTTTGTTTTTTGCAAATATTAAAATAGAATTTTTTTTATTGTGTTAAATAAACATTGAAAAATTATAAGACCAACAAAAAAGAGGGAAAAGTGAAAAAGTAAAATGACCTGTTTTAGAAATTCAAATTTCAAATAATTGCTTGAGAGAACTACATAAGAAAAAGGGGGGTTAAAGAATATTAAAAAAATAAAAAAGTAAGACATTTAATATTATGGTTACTAAGAAGAAAGTAATCAAGAAAAAGTTACAGGTTTCTAGGTGAAGCTACAGTAAAACCAAAGAAATCTTAAAGGTCATCAGAAAATTATTTTTAATAATATTCATAACAAATTTTATTCGAAAAAATGAAAGTATAAAAAATTTAAAATAATTTAATAAAAATTAAATTTGCTGAACTTAAGAATAATTTAAAAATATCAAAAATTTCAATAAAATCTATATAAAATCTATAGCTTCTTGATGGTGGACTTATTTAACCATAATATGGTTAACGGTGACAATAATATGGTTGAAGTAACCATAATATGTTAAAAAGTTGTTCTTTAAAACTGTTTTTTTTTTTTTTTTTTTTTTTTTTTTTTTTTTTTTTTTTTGAAAAATGCTTAGAAAAAGCTTAATACTTCAAAATTTAGTCCATGCAACCATAAAAACTTTGCTTCTTATTTCCATCAGAAATTCCATTAGCATTCAACATTAATGTTATAATTGATTAAACAATTTCGAAACAAAATTTTCTTTTATCATCTCCCGGTTTTTTCTCCTACTTCATCCTGCTTCATCAATTATTCAACAGTAAAAACTAAAAGAACTCTCACTGCTGTTACAACTACCAAATTAAATGGGGTTTTAAAATGTGTGTCATTAGATTAATTATTTTTTAAATGTTTAACATTTAGTCAAGCATCAATATCACAATTAAGACGACACATGTTTACATCAAGCAGCAACAACAACACTTTATCACTTTATCATCATTTATTCATCCATCTACTTACACATCTTTCAGTCAGTCATCCCTACGCACCTTTTCTCTACTCTGATACTTCATAATGAATTGGCAGTTTTTGTGCTAAAAGTTCAAAAACTTTATTTTTCATTACAACAAAAACAAACAAAAGAAACAATTCTATTAAAAATCAACAATAGACATGGTAGAAATAAAAAGAAAGTAAGATAAACTTTTACTTGAAATGTTTTATAGATGTATATTGCTAATGAGAAGAAGAAAAACGAGAAAATATTTAATGAGCGTTAATGTTAGATTCTGTTAAACAAAACAAAATGACTATTAACCTTAAAGTAATTAATAGAAAAAAAACAAAGTTCTTACATAAAATGATTAGAAAAATATACTTCAATTAAAAATGTCTTAAGATCCAAGAGGAAATGTTGGAAACTTAAGTTGCTAAAGGCTATACACAGAAAAAATTCTGGCCAATTTGTACACAGCAAAAAATGAAAATTGATTTATCAAACGTTTTCTTGGGAGTCAATAAATGTTCTTAATAAGATTTCGTTTTAATGTCGGGATTGTAAGAAAAGATAAACTCACTGTTTGTTGTTGGTGGTTTGTTAAAACATTGATATTATTACGGGTAAGACTTTTGAGTGTTTATAATTCCTATTCGCTTAACTGTTTTATTTGAATAATATCTTTAGCTTTTCTGAATTCTTTGGATGAAGTTTCCTGATGATCTGGCCTAAGCAACGTGTGAAATGGGCAAAGGAATAGCTTATCCCTTCAACAATATATTTAAGTTTATCAATAGTAAGAATTGGAAATTTAGCACATTACAACTAAATCTGATTACAAACTGATTTTATTAATAAAATTTGTGATATTAATAAAATTTGTACCAGTAAACAAATTAATGGTTTTTTGCAGTTGATATAAGTAACTCACTTGATTAAATTTAAATTAAAATTAAGCCATTTTTTTTGCAGTTTTGTTTAGTGATAGTGATCTGCTGATTTAAAACAATATTTAGTGCACTACCCCCAACTATGACAATTATGTATAATTATTTTAAACTAATACATTTTATTTAAAACTTTCAAGGTTAACTTATAACTAAAACTGTTAACATATTTCGTAAGCTTAAATGTAAAAAGGCAGGAGAAGCAAAAAAAGTTTTTAAAATAAAAACTATAAACATGTCAGAAAACCTGCATTGATAAGTCGTCCATGGAATTCCTCAAACAATTTTCAAAGAAACCCAATTCATTATATTTTATTTGAAAAAAAAATGTGTAATTACTAGGGTGTTCAGTCGGTTAATTCTTGTTCGATTAATTGAACAATTTTAGACGATTAATTATTCGATTAATTTAAAATTGCTAAGTGCGATTAAAGAATTAATCGAAGAATTTATGCCGATTAATCGAATAATAATAATGTATGTTTTTTTTTTTGTTAAATGTATAACTTTTTTAAAGTTTTAAGTCAAAAAAACAAACCAAATGTATGTGCCCGTTGGAATAAAAACAAAACCGTCATCACAATTCAATAATTAATTTCACAAAAAAAAGGCAAATGTATGTTAACTCAGAGATTAAGTTTGGCTGGATAATATTTAATGAATGATTAATCTAATAATGCTATATGTAACAGGTTTCCAAAAATTTATAAACCTTAAGGTTCTTCAAAATCTTGACTAATTTACCACTTACGCAGTGACTATTACAAGGCTTGAAGAAAGAAGATGCTCCACCAACAACATCAAAGGAAGCTAAAATTGGTCCAATGAATAAATATTTTAAACAAAGTACTTCGGTCGATTCTCTTGAGAAAATTATTTGCAGAATCAAAGCAGAGGATGAAATGTCCGTGAAAATTTTCAAAAAATCTAAAGTTATATTGACTCTTTTGAAATTTAAGGGAAGTGAAGCAACAATTTGGAGCTATATTGACAAGTTTAAAAAAGAATGTATATTTACTCAAGTACTAATTTTTTCTAAAATTATCGAGAAAAAATCTCGTAATTTATAAAATTTCTGGGTTTGGAATTATTCGATTAATCGATTAATTTTAAAATTTTATTCGCTTAATCGAATAAGTCAAAAATGTCAAATATCGATTAATAGTTAAATCGAACAAAACATAACCCGATTAATGGAACACCCTAGTAATTACGACGTCTTGCATTTATAAAATAAACATACTTTTAGTGACGTCCTTTTGTTTTTGGTTAACAAAACCGTCATTTTTGATCTTAGGAATGTAAAATTTTGTCAAGACATGTAGTTTATTAGCATTCAGATTAATCAATCAAAAACTCGATTTTGAATTTATTGTTGGTTACGCCCTTTTGAATTTTAGCTAACGCTTTAAGATTCGACTTGGACGAATATAGACCTTTTACTAGTATTACTTAACATATTTTCAGAACTTGCACAAAAAAATAGCAGTTTCTGAAGGCATCAATTTAATTGTAACCAAAATTACAAAAAAAAGCTCTATAAATCCATTTTACAACCGCAAAAGAAAAAACAATTTCCTTACCACAAAATTGGTATATCCTTTAGTGGCATAACACTCTTCCCTATCAGCAACAGCAGCACCAGCATGGCAAATATATTTATCACTGGCAGTAAAAAAAGAAAACAAGAATGCAACAGCAGCAAATAGAGCACTCTAAATATGTGCTTTTAATGTTTAAAATTTAATGGCATTTTAAATGCATTAAAATAAAAATTGTTGCACACCAAGCAACTGTAAGCCACAGCAGTGACAAATTCCTTAACAATTTGTGCAGCCATTTACACGACTAATGCTGGCTTTCATTTTATCCATGTTACTCGTGCAACAGCATAATGCCAGCCACAAAAACAGTTTTATTACTTACAAAAAAAGAAAAAAAGAAAAACTCTTTAGCTGTAAAAACGCAGTTTAAAAGGGCATTTAGCTCGACACATTCTTATTTACAGTCGGTATAAATTATACATAAAAATCTTTTAGCTTTTTCGTTTAAAGCTAATTTTTTTTTGTATTTACCAGGATTACGCTTATTTACCACTTTGGGAAATCTCTCTGGTGGTTCATAGTGTATTTTAGTTTTTATCTTCATTTTTTCCTTATTTTTTTTTTAAGTTTTGAATACCAGATTTTCCTTGGGTTTTTTTTGAAGCTTTGGCAGTTCATTTATTTAAGTGTCTTTTCTGTTTCCTTATTTTTTGGGGTTTCTAAACGATTATCCTTTTGACCAACCAAATGTTGTTTTTTTATTATTTCTTCTCTTTTATTTAATGCTTCCGTATAAACTATTAATTTTAATACATTTTTTCTTATTCATATTGCGGTTTCACTTTTTGTTGTTTATGACTCGTTCCTTGCTTTTTTAATAGACTTAGTAGCCCATCCTCTGCGGTGTTCCTGAGCAAGGAGTCACAATGTCTGTGGTGTCAGGCATTTAATATTCATTCATTTATCTAGTCATTTAGTCATTTTATTTGACTACATGTGGTGTATAAAACAGCAACAAACTTAATTTCCCAAATGGATTTGTTTTTGAAGCTCATAATTTAAGACAGGGCTGGGGAGTCGTCAAAAAATAGTTCTAACTCCGACTTCAACCTTGATGCTTAATGAATTTTAGACTGGTCCTTATTTGACTTTAAGCTCTTTTTTAATGCAATACCTTTTAAATAGTTATAACTATTTATAAATATAGAAATACAATGATTCCGTAAAAATTTCAAATCGATATTTTAATGCTAACACGTGCCGCATTGAGCTTTAATATAGTTATGTATGTATGTAAAGTAGAAAAATTTTGGTGTCGGAGTTGCGAGTTTTTGTGGGTACTCCGACTCAGACTACGGTACAAAAAGCTCAACTCCGACTGTAAAACTTCGACTACACAGCCCTTATTTAAACCATAGGCTATGCTACTGTCTTAGTTGTTAACTAAATAATAATAAAACCAATAAGCTAGACCTAGACTGAAAGCATAACTTTAGATTATAGAATTCTCTAAATTACAGAAGCCTGCAAAATTTTAAAAAAAGTCGCAACCCTGGTACAAGAGTAAACTTTTTTAAGGGTTTGCGTTGCGATAATTTTTTTTTTTTTATATAATTTTGACTTAATTTTTTTTAATTCTTTTGTCTAAGCTTCGATTTCGTTGCAAAACGAAATTAAGTTTTTATAATTCTCATTCACTCTGCAGTTTTATTTGCATAATTTTTTTAGCTTTTTAAAATCTTATAGCCTTTTAATACTTGTCAACATTTAACATCAATTTGCAAAGATGTTGGAATTTCTCCCATAAGAAATACATAGGGTTAAAAATCTATATTTTTCAACATCTTTACAGAATGTTACTTTCTCATTTTGTTCCCTTTTACGTTTTTCGATTGTTTTAGTGTCATCACTAGAAAAGTGCCAATAAATTCTATTATTATTGTAGCATCGTTACCATTTCTCAAGTTTTTCCTTTTTTGCAAGTCTTATTTTGCTAAAATTATTAAACAAAATGAATTAGCAAAACATTTTGGTGTCATTTTTTCAAATGTTGGCATTTTTGTAGAAAAAAAGTATTTAAAAAAAATAAAAGTTTTTTTCTCAGAAATGGTGACATTTTTTATTGATAGTAGATGTTAGATGATTCAAGTGTGAACGCGTATTTCACATTTTCAACATCTTCCATGCGTTCCTCCGAAATGTATACAAGCGTACAAAAGGTATTAGGGAAATGTTTCCTGATGATCTGGCCTAAGCAACTAGCAGTGTTGCCACTTTGTGGGTAATTACCGGAATTGGGTGTAAATGTTACTGTCTAGCGTAATTTCTTATTGGTGTAGAACAGGTGTAATTTGAAATTCTTTCTTTTAAAAATAAACAAAAATAATTAAAAAAAATTAAACCATTCTAAATATTGGCAATCAAAACAAAAATGAACAGTCTTCTCAACCAAAGTATTATTTTGTTATTAAGAAATGATTTCCATCGTTTAATATAGATTTTTAAAAGCTTTCCGCCAGATGGACCCTTTAATTTCGATATACTTAAGCTTCATAGTGATTTTTAGCCCGCAGTTTTTAGGAAAAGGTTAGAAAAAATTTTGATATGTTTCCAATACTTTAAAAAGCAAAAAAAAATTATTTTATTCTGCCACTTCCAAATGCTTTAGATGGGCCTGAACTGACTAAAGAAACAGACTGTTATCTGAAACTATAAAGGATATTTTTTTAAGCACATTAACACGAAATTGTAAAAATAAGTATAAAAAAATAAAGTTTATTCAAAAGACCAATAGATGGCATTAACATTTGAAAATGTTTTCGGGACTATGGGCATCGACATTGACGAAACATTCTGACATTCTGGTCGCAAATTTTGGGCCACTTTTTCGAGAATTTCGCCAGATTTAAAAACTTTTTGACTCTAAAAATACACCATTGACATCTTGAGGATTTTTCACTACGTACATTGTTTTAACAATTTGTTTTTGATTAGTTATTAACTGCTTTTTATTTACATTAATTAACCTTAGGCCCTGTTAGCAATTTTTTTTTTTTTTTTTTTTTTTGTTTTAGATGCTCAAGTCAAGCAAATCTTGAAAATCAAATATTTTGCGAATGCTCGAAAATTTTAACACACATTAAAAATGTGAGATTCCCAACAGATGGTGTCTCTTTGACAAGTGGTTTGTATCTGTGCACAGAAAGAAAAAACTCGTACTCAATTTTAGTTTTTTCTTCTTCTTAGTACGGATAATACTAAAAAATACTTAAAACCATTCAAAACGGGATAACTTTCGAAAACCAATATTCGTGCATACGCGTATGTTTGTAAAAGTGAGCTGTAAAAGCAATACAATACTACAAGAAGAAAAATTTAGAATATTTTCATGTTTAAAAAAAAAACAACAAGCAATAATTCCCATATTCTATTTCTTAAAATTATTTAGTTAAATAACTACATCAAATGTTAAAAGAAGAATGATTACGTTAACCATTTTGGGCATGCTGCTGCTCTTTTAATTGAGAATTCTTCTGTAAGCAAAGGGAGGAATACATCAAAAGTGAAATAAGCATGTGTAATGCTTAAGTAAAATAATAGTATTTTCTTTGGTTCTGTTAGCTAAGTGTTTAGGTTAGAATCAATCGAATTTCACTTTCGGATTATTTCAAGTACAAATCGATATTTTTTTGTATTTGTATTTATTAATTAGATTTTCTATTACAACAACACACAATATCTTATAAATTACAGTATTAGAATCAGACAAGTTAAATTAAACCGTCTTCGAAATTCTTGAATCAAGCACAGTTTGAGATTAATTTTATCTCACTTTTAGTTAAGCGAATGCTGTTTTCGGGTTATATTAATAACGAATTTGGGATTAAAAAAGGATTACTTTAGTATTTCGCACTCGAATAATCCGTACTTGAATCAAAAATTCTGTACTTGATTTAAGAAAATCCGTACTTACCGTACTATTGACACCGTCTCGCCTTGATTTAAGTACGGATGGATTGATTTGTTTTTTCAGTGTAATAACATGTATGTATGTATATGGTATTTTGAGAAAATTATGTATTTTCTAGAAACCCATACTTTTTAGAGTTTATATAAAAATAAAACACATTTCAATGTTTTCGTTACATTTAGTGAACTTTTAAATCTTCGAAATTGATTTTACTGTTTTCGAATTAATTTTGTTTTTAAAAAATTTATTTAGTTTATTACAGAAAACGTTAAACCATTACTTAAATTTCAATTACTTTACGTTAATTATTTAGAAAGTTGTTATGACGATATCTATAGCATAATTTTAAGATTATCTTTTAATATATTATCTGCCAACTATCTATGTTGGTAGGACGTATGTATGTTTTAGTTGCTGTAAAAGTGTGAGTTAAAAATAAATAAATTTGTGGCGCGTGGTTGCCATTATTATCATTGTATTTTTTTTTTTTTATCCTCCATCTGCCCTGTAAATTTAAGCTATAAAAAAATCAAGACCAAAACAAAGAAAACACACGGAAAATCCAAAAATTTTGTACAAAATAGTCAATTTATGTGCATAAATAAGTAATTGAGAGTTTTACACTAAAGGGTATAACAAAACAAGTTGTTAAAAAAACTTTGGAAAATTTCCTTAAAACAGCAAATTTTGAGAAAAAGTCCTTTAAATAGCATATTTTTGTAACATTTCCTATAAATATCAAATTTTTGGTTATTTTTATATAAATAGCCAGTTTTTGGAAAATTTCCTATAAATAGCAATTTTTTGGAAAATTCCTATAAATAGACAATTTTTGAAAAATTCCTATTAATTGTCAACTTTTGGAATGTTTCCTTTAAATAGCTAATTTTTGGAAAGGTTCCTATAAATAGCAAATTTATCTTAAATTTCCTATAAATAGCAATTTTTAAAAAATTTCCTATAAAAAACAAATTTTTGAAAAATTTCCTATCAGTATCAAATTTTTGAAAAATTTCCTATCAGTAACAAATTTTTGAAAAATTTCCTATCAATAACAAATTTTTGAAAAATTTTCAAAAAAATAAAAATTTTTAAAAAATTTCCTATCAATAACAAATTTTTTAAAAATTTTCAAAAAACTAAAAATTTTTTAAAAATTTCCTATAAATAACAAATTTTTGCAAAAAATTTCTTATAAATAACAAATGTTTGAAAAAAATCCTATAAATAACAAATTTCTAAAAAATTTCCTATAAATATCAAATTTTTGAAAAATTCCTACAAATAACAAATGTTTGCAAAATTTCCTATAAATAACAAATTTTTGCAAGATTTCCTATAAATAACAAATTTTTGCAAAAAATATCCTATAAATAACAAATGTTTCAAAAAAATCCTATAGATAACAAATTTTTGAAAAATTTCCTATAAATATCAAGTTTTTCAAAAATTCCTACAAATAACAAATTTTTGCAAGATTTCCTATAAATAACAAATTTTTGCAAGATTTCCTATAAATAACAAATTTTTGAAAAATTTTCTATAAATAACAAATTTTTGAAAAATTTCCATTTAATAACAAATTTTTGCAAGATTTCCTAAAAATAACAAATTTTTGAAAAATTTCCAATAAATAACAAATTTTTGAAAAAAATGCTATAAATAAAAAATGTTTGAAAAATTTCCTATAAATAACAAATTTTTGAAAAAATTCCTAAAAATTACAAATTTTTGCAAAAAATATCCTATAAATAACAAATGTTTGAAAAAATCCTTTAAATAACAAATTTTTGAAAAATTTCCTATAAATAACAAATTTTTGAAAAAATTCCTAAAAATTACAAATTTTTGCACAAAATATCCTATAAATAACAAATGTTTGAAAAAATCCTTTAAATAACAAATTTTTGAAAAATTTCCTATAAATAACAAATTTTTGCAAGATTTCCTAAAAATAACAAATTTTTGCAAGATTTCCTATAAATAACAAATTTTTGAAAAATTCCTACAAATAACAAATTTTTTCAAGATTTCCTATAAATAACAAATTTTTGCAAAAAATATCTTATAAATAACAAATGTTTGAAAAAAATCCTATTAATAACAAATTTTTGAAAAATTTCCAATAAATAACAAATTTTTGAAAAATTTCTTATAAATAAAAAATTTTTGAAAAATTTCTTATATATAACAAGTTTTTGAAAAATTTCATATTGAATTTTGAAAAATTTCCTATAAATTAAAAATTATTGGGATATTTTCTATAAATAGCAAATTTTTTGAAAAATGTTCTTTCTATAAATAGCCAATTTATTTTAAAATTTCCTATAAAATAGCAAATTTTTTTAAAATCTTCGCCAATTAGCAAATTCTCTGTTTAATTTTTTAGATTATTTCATTTTGCAAAATTTTCACATCTTTTTGCCAACGTTCCCTAAAAAGCTGGAACAAAGGCCAAACCCTGTATTTTTCAAAGAAGACATCCGTGAAATTAAAATGTTCACGCACACACTTAAAAGCTCACGTACTAACACCAACGTACACACATTATTTTTGTTTAATAGAAAGACAAAGAAGAAGTATTTTGCCAAAATTCAAAGAAATAAATAAAACATTAAAGTTCTTAAAGAAAAATATTAAGCGAAAAAAAGCGATTTATATTCTTAAAAATGTTACTTATGATAAAAAGAAGAGTGGGAATCGCCAAAGGGAATTAGTTGCTTTCAGGAGATGGAGCATAAAAACCACTTAATTTTTTATTTCCGCAAAACAGAGCAGCGTCTTATTCCCAAAAGAATTGCTGAAAATTGTAGCGAGTAATAATAATTTAGTGAATTAAATGAAAAAATTTGAAATAACAAATGTATCGTTGCGTAGCGACAATAAATTCAAAATCGACTTCTTGTTTGACTATGATTTATTTATAAAGGTTAATTACATCATAATCAATCACAAAGTCGATTTTTAGTTATTTATCGCTTTCGGCTTTTTGGATTTTAGGCACTGGTATGGAACATGTGTAAGTTTGGAATATTTTTAATATTTTAATATTTTCAGTTGTTTATTATGTTTGAGTAAAATAATTTTGCAAATAATATTTTAACTTAATTAATCGTGCAATATTAATATCTAACTTCAGCTTGAGGTAGTAAAACACACCAGAGCCTATGGCGGGAATTGAACCCATAACCCTTCGCACTGATAGACTAATTCACTTACAGCTAGCTTTTGAATGTTTATAATGGAACTCAAATTAAGTTTGTCAATGTTTGTTACCAAACCATTAAAGTGTGCAGAAACAGCTCAAGTAGTTTCAAAAAGAACATTAATGATAAAAGCAGTGTTCGAAAATAAACAGAAGATTATTTTACGTACAGCTCACACACCCAGAACAATATCTATTTTTTTAGTCTTTGTGTTTTAATACACAATCCTCAATACCTTTTATAACTACTTTTAAGAAAGTAACGAACACTATATGGTGTTCTGTTCTTCGTTATAAAACAGAACAATTGTAGTGGTCCTGTAGACATACACTATATTTTAATGTTCTATAGTGTTTCATTTTTACATGAAGGAATGAGCAAACAACAAGTTTTAGCAACGAACACAGCACGAATAGCTTGTGTGTATTGTGTAAATTTTTTTTGCCGGCTTTTTGTTTTTTCGTATATGTATTTTCTTGTTTTAAAAAAATTTTTGTTTTCTTTAACAGCCAAAAGGGTGCTAAGGACAACTAAAACGAACGAACATTAATGTGCTGAACCAATCACAATGAAGTTTTTGGTTTAATAAATAACAGAAAGCAATTTAATATTCTCATCCTTTTGTTGAGTTGGATATGTAGAGTATTATTTTTGTGTTCGAAGATCACAAACAGAGCAACGTTATTTTTTTCTAAAAACACTATTAGCGCTTGTGTCTTCCTTAAATCAACGGAACCGAACACTAAAGAACGGTATATAATGATTACTGAAAAGTTAAATCAATCCATCCGTACTTTAATCAAGCCTAGGCGGTGTCAATAGTACGGTAAGTACTGATTTGCTATTATCAAGTACATAATACTCGATGCAAGTACGGATTGTTCAATTGCCCTGTACTTAAAAGAAGCTGAAACGGGATTAACGTAAGTAAAAGTGAGGTAACAGGTAATCTTAAACTTTGCTTGATTCAAGAATTTCTAAGTTTGCTCAATTCCGAATTCGTACTTCAAATAATCCGAAAGTGAGCTACAACCTTAACACTTACCCCCAGAGAACCCGAGAGAAAGAGAGAAAATTATTACTTTACTACTAACCCGTAACTCGTGTTTGCTTCACATTTGTTGTATTCACAACTTTGTTTACAGAAGAATTCTTAATTATAGGGAACCAGCATTATGCCCGATATGGCTTTTTTGTCAACATTCCTTGAACATTTCATGTATTTTAATAAATAATAAAAAAAATTAGGAATTTAGCTTTTTATTTTTCTTTTTCAACATGCATGTATAGTTTTCTTCTTGTAGTGCTGTAAAAAAAAATTACAATATATTAAATTTTCAAAAACTTTTACTTTCTGTTAATATTTCTAAGGAAATTTATTATATATAAAATTTTTTTAAGTAGACCACATTTTAAACTTCATATTTAATTTAAAATGGACCATAAAATTGCTTTTATTACAGTCACTTTTTTATACTTATATATTTCCCCTTTTAATTCAACACCTTTTGCTTTTATGGTTTATGGGTCAGTGATGCGTATGAGCAACATTTCTTTAATTTTAATTATAAATTGCTCATAACTAACGACCATATTGCTTGTATCTTGTTTATGTATTAAAAAAAGAAATTTAATACAAAAATTTTACAAACACCTTACAAATATTTTGCTTTAATAAAATTCTGTAACATTATCCTTATTTAAAAAAAAAATATTTTTTATTCTGCTAAAAAAAGAAGAAAATTTTAACAAAAAAAATGCTTAAAACATTTCAGTTATTGGCACACAGTAACACGTTTAAGTGTGAAGTCATACGAAATTTCTTTTGCAAAATATTTATGAAAATACTCGTATATTAAAAAATATTTTTTAACTTTTTTTGGTAAACATACAACCTTGTACATCAAGAGATTTCCAGCACCCTTTAACCAACAACATCCGGTTTTTGCATGTGCACCCACAAAAGTGCACAAATGTTTACTGAAAAATCCCGGCAGATTTGATGTAACCAGCTTTTACCATAAGCTTCACATAACTATAACTGATTTCTTTTGACTCAATTTTGTAGAAAAATTATTTGCTAAGATTTAAAAGAAAATATTGTAACAATTTTTTACTTTTAGCAAAAAGCTATATTTACGCAAAATTTATAGGAAGTTTTCAATGATTTGCTTATTAAAAGAATATTTTCAAAAATTTGCTTTTTATAGGAAATTTTCAATATTTTCCCTTTTTTAGAAAATTTTTAAGAAATTAGCTTTTTATATGAAATTTTTTTTTTTATAGGATATTTTTAAAATTTTGCTTTTAATAGGAAATCTTTTAAGTATTGATTTTTATTAGATTGCTTTTAAAAATTTGCTTTTTATAGGAAATTTTTCAAAAATTTGCTTTCTATAGGAAATTTTTCAAAAATTTTCTTTTTATAGGAAATTTTCAATACTTTACTTTTTTAGGAAATTTTTAAGATATAAGCTTTTTATATGAATTTTTTTTTATAGGATATTTTTTAAAAATTTGCTTTTTATAGTAAATTTTTTATATATTGATTTTTATTGGATTGTTTTCAAAAATTTTCTTTTTATAGGAAAACTTTCAAATATTTGCTTTTTATAGAAAAACTTACCAATCTTTCAAAAATTTGCTTTTTATAGGAAATCTTTCAAAAATTTGCATTTTATAGGACATCTTTCAAAATTTTGCTTTTTATAGGATATTTTTCAAATATTTGCTTTTTATAGGAATAATCTTTCAAATATTTGCTTTTTATAGGAAATCTTTCAAAAATTTTCTTTTTATAGGAAATTTTTCAAAGATTTGCTTTTTATAGGGAATCTTTCAAATATTTGCTTTTATAGGAAATCTTTCAAATATTTGCTTTTTAAAGGGTATCTATCAAAAATTTGCTTTTTATAGGAAATCTTAAAAAAATTTGCTTTTTATAGGTAATTTTGCTTTTTGTAGGAAATATTTCAAAAATTTGCTTTTTATAAAACATTTTTCAATATTTTGCTTTTTTAAAGGAAATTTTTTAAATATTGATTTTTATTGGATTGTTTTCAAAAATTTGCTTTTTATAGGAAATCTTTCAAAAATTTGCTTTTTATAGGAAATCTTTATTTGCTTTTTATAGGAAATCTTTCAAATATTTGCTTTTTTACGAAATCTTTCAAAAATGTTCTTTTTATAGGAAATCTTTCAAAAATTTGCTTTTTATAGGAAATCTTTCAAATATTTGCTTTTTATAGGAAATCTTTCAAATAATTGCTTTTATAGGAAATCTTTCAAATATTTGCTTTTTTACGAAATCTTTCAAAAATGTGCTTTTTATAGGAAATCTTTAAAAAATTTGCTTTGTATAGAACATTTTTCAATATTTTGCTTTTTTAAAGGAAATTTTTTCAGTGTGGATTTTTATTGGATTGTTTTCAAAAATTTGCTTTTTATAGGAAAACTTTCAAAAATTTGCATTTTATAGGAAATCTTTATTTTCTTTTTATAGGAAATCTTTCAAATATTTGCTTTTTATACGAAATCTTTCAAAGATTTGCTTTTTATAGGAAATCTTTCAAAAATTTGCTTTTTATAGGAAATCTTTCAAAAATTTGCTTTTGATAGGAAATCTTTCTTCAAAAGTTTGCTTTTAATAGGTAATTTTGCTTTTTGTAGGAAATTTTTCAAAAATTTCCTTCTAATAAAAAACTTTTAAGAAATTTTCTTTTTAAAAAAATTTTCCAATAATTTGCGTTTTATTGAAAAACAATTTTTTGTAGGAAATTTTTCAAAAAACTTGCTTTTAAAAGCTAATTTTAAAAAAAAAATTGATTTTATAGAACATTTTTCGGAAAATTGGCTTTTTATAGCACATATTTCCAAAAACTTTCATTTTAAAGGAAACTTTCCGAAAATTTGCTATTAAAACGAAATTTAAAAAAATTTTTATTTATTGGAAACCTTTCAAAAGCAGTTTGGGAACATAAATCACTTCTCTGAAAAAGTTTCCCGACTTATAGGGCAACCGTTGTAAACTATCATTTTTTAAGGAATGGCAAAGCCTTGTTCATATAATAAAATTTCATTGACAATTAAATGAATAGCTACGAAGCGACTAAAAAAAGGAAAAATTAATTCACAATTTTTTACTGTATTCTGAAAAATTGTGAAGAGGAAGTTGCTAGAAATCTCGAGAAAACCATTTCAGTTGTCCTTTTTTACTGCACATCCTTCACATTGTACATTTAAGTGTTTTACATCCGTTTTGCTGTTAACTATTTCATTGCGGTCAGCTGGATTCATGAGCACAAAAAATATTTCAGGTTTTTTTTTTTTTAATATTTTTACTTTAATTGCAAAACGACAGCGAAAAAGGTACAAATCTGAGCAAAAAAAAATAACTCATAATGAAATAAAAATTAATAATACTGTTACGTTACATCCTTTCAATAACGTTTTGGTTTATTTCCTTTATAATAAACCGTTTCGAGTTATTTATTGCAACTTTAATAAAATAAATAAAACACAAACACTTTAAACACTATTTACAATTTACTCAACTCTATTTAGTACTAAGTCTTTTTAACAACCGTAATTTATAGTTTTTATTTACAACCAACTATAATTTTCTCCGCGTTATTCGTTATTGGCAAAGTCTGAACTTAGAATGATCTCTTTACGCTAGTCGCCGCTAGTATTTATACAGCAATTTGGTTGTCTAGAACATTCGAAATGTTTTTCGAAGGTTCGAGGCTTTACTATTCACCACACTTTAATTCGATTTATGGCAGCACTTATGTTTACATAATTTTACCTCTTATACTGAAGCTTTTATAACGGTAATTTCTAGGTCTTTCTGCACATTGGGATTGAAGTGTACCTAATTGTAACAATTTTTAATAACAATGTAAACTAGTTAAATTACTTATAAATACAAGATAACTAATAAATACAACTAATTCTTAACTAATAATTACAACTAATTCTTAACTAAAGTTACTTTCGTAACAATACTTTTTCACATGAGCGAAATGTTTTCCAACCTAGTGCCAGTGATCTGAACGCATATATACGTCTATTAAACCAGCTCTCTTAGATTAAATGAAAACTATTGATAAACACAGTTTCCAAAAAGAATTTTTTTTTTTTTTAATATATTAAGCCAAACAAAAACCCACAACAATTTTATATGAACATTTTGCAAATATGTATTTGCTTTTTGGGAAGGTTTGCCAAAGTTTGCTTTTTATAGGAAATTTTCCAAAAATTGGATTTTGTTACAAATTTTATTAAAAATTTTTTATAGAAAATTTCCCCAAAATTTGATTTTTGTAAGAAATTTTCTAAAAAATTGATTTTTATAGGAAATTTTCTAAAATATTGATTTTTATAGGAAATGTTTTAAAAATTTGCTTTTTGTAAGAAATTTTCTAAAATTTTGCTTTTTATCGGAAATTTTCTAAAAATTAGCTTTTTATAGGAAATTTTCTAAAAATGTTCGCTTTATAAGAAATTTTCCCAAAACTTGATTTTTATAGGATGTTTTCTAAAAAAATGATTTTTATAGGAAATTTTCTAAAAATTGGCTTTTTATGGGTCAGTGATGCGTATGAGCACCATTTCTATAATTTTAATTATAAATTGCTCATAACTAAAGACCATGTTGTTTGTATGTATCTTGTTAATGTATGCAAATAGAAATTTAATACAAAAATTTTACAAACACCTTACAAATATTTATTTTACTTTGATAAAATTCTGTAACATTATTCATATTTAAAAAAATATTTCTTATTCTGCTACAAAAAAAAAAAAAAAACAATTTTACAAAAAAAAATGCATAAAAAATTTCAGTTATTGGCACACAGAAACACGTTTACGTGTGAAGTCATACGAAATTTCTTTTGCAAAATTTTATGAAAATACTCGTATATTAAAAAATATTTTTTAACTTTTTTTGGTAAACAAACAACCTTGTACATCAAGAGATTTCCAACACCCTTTAACCAACAACATCCGGTTTTTGCATGTGCACCCACAGAAGTGCACAAATGTTTACTGAAAAATCCCGGCAGATTTGATGTAACCAGCTCTTACCATAAGCTTCACATATCTATAATAGATTTATTTTGACTCAATTTTGTAGAAAAATTATTTGCTAAAATTTAAAAGAAACAATTTTTTACTTTTAGCAAAAAGCTATATTTACGCAAAATGTATAGGAAATTTTCAATAATTTGCTTATTATAAGAATATTTTCAAAAATGTATTAAAAATTTTGTATAGAAAATTTCCCCAAAATTTGATTTTTGTAGGAAATTTTCTAAAAAATTGCTTTTTATAGGAACTTTTTTAAAAATTTGGTTTTTATCGGAAATTTTCTAAAAATTAGCTTTTTATAGGAAATTTTCTAAACATTTGCTTTTTATAAGAAATTTCCCCAAAATTTGATTTTTATAGGATATTTTCTAAAAAATTGATTTTTATGAGAAATTTTCTAAAAATTTGCTTTTTATAGGAAATTTTCTAAAAATTAGCTTTTTATAGGAAATTTTCTAAAAATTTGCTCTTTATCCCTTTCGGGGCGGCTCTCTAATTCCATTGATATATTATAATTTTTGTAATAATTGTTTTAGATATGTCTCAAATAGATCGCCTGTTAGGGAAATGTAGCAGGGTTTTCACAAGGAGATTGCTGGGGGACTGATAAAACCTTGGACTGGTGGTACAAATAAGTACCATCCAAAAAATTTTATTGGAATAAATACAAAAATAAATGGAAAATATAGTTACCAGTTGTAAAGTAACAAAAATAAACCGAACTTTATTTATTTAGTCCAAATATGTCCAAATATATTCCTATTTAATATCGTGAAATAAAAAAATGCATCAATTAATGTGGTTTACGTCCGACTCTGCCAACAAGATCTATGTATTCACTGAGCACATGTTAACAATGATAATAAAAAAATACTTTTTTATAGCAAAGAAAACTTTTGATAAAACGAAATGGTTTGTTTGGAAACCAAAGAAAATGAAATTTCAACTTTAAGGAATGTTTAAACTTGGTACTTTTGTGTACCACTCGTACCGAAAGGGTTATAGGAAGTTTTCTAAAAATTTGCTTTTAAGAAATGTTCAAATATTTTGCTTTCTATAGGAAATTTTAAAAAATTTTGCATTTTATAGGAAATTTTCTAAAATCCATTAGGCTTTCTTAAAAATGTAACATGCATTGCGGAAATTGCTATTATCAATATTACTAACACAGTATGTGTGTATGAATATTAATGAAACAGTGTTTTTTTGTTGTTGCTTTATTTTTAAGAGCGTAGCAGAGCAAAGTTAAGAAAAAAAATCAAATTTACACTTTTGAAAATGTCAACTGTCATTTGCTCGAAGACACTACATCACGAAAACGAACTCGCGCAAGAACAAACAAAAAGATAAAAAAACAAAAAAAAAAATATGAAAATTACTAAGAACAAAAAAAAAGCTTTTAAAAAAGTTTTTAACATCTTAATAAATGACAGAAAAAAAATTTTTTTTTTCATAAATTTTAACTTAAAACTTAACAAACCAAAAGAGCAGAACAGAAAAGGGCTGTTAAGGTAGCAGCAGTTTTAATGCATATTACTGCGTTTTGTAGTTTTTGCTGTTACTATTGGCTGATATGAAAAAAAATAAAAAACAAAAATTTATGTTTGTTGCTGGCATATCTTTAAAACTGCACACTTGCATATAAAGTATATAAATGCATTTTCTGTTTGCTGTCATTATAGTTGGATTTTCGACAGAAATATTTATTGTTGCTGTCTTGTTAAAAGTTTCATAAATCTTGCAAATGGTTAAAAGGCAAAAATTGAATCTAAACTTGTTTGCAATGTCTACTTTGTCATATTTAGAAAAATTTGTCAATTGCTACTAAGAGCTCTCAGTTTTAATGTTAGAAGAGTTTTACAAAATGTTTAAATATTCAAACTGCTTTTTTTGCGCTAAAATAAAGTAAATTTTGTATCCCCTAATAGTGTTTAAGAGCATTTTTTTGCTTATTGTAGGAATTAAGAAAAAAATATATATTAGATGTATAATTTAAAAATGCTTCACGACAGATGTGGTATCTTATTCACATGGTTTGTGTCTTCAATAACTTTTATGGTGGAGAGCTCGCATTTGTTTTCACTTAGTCCCCATTTGCATTAAACGATTTTTGTTGCTTTGATTCTTACTTTTCGATTCGTTTTGTTCGCTCATTCGTTCTCTCGTTGTTAAGTTCGGTGGCACAGAAAAAGGTGTTACGACCAAAATCGAATAATGTAAATATCAGACCGACTTCGAAGACGCAACGGAAACAATCTCAACGACAAAAATCGTGTTATAGAAATGGGGACTTAAGACTCAGTTAGCCAGGATTAACAGTAACGTTGCAAATCAGCTGCTTCATTTGGGTGTATGTAAAGCAATTAGAACGATTATAGTTAGCAGTAAGATATTATGTCTCAATCTGTAGGAAATAGATTGGTCTTACTTTTTTATGGTAAGGTTAAGTTACTATCACTCCCGGCTAACTGAGCCTTTAGCCATTAAAACAAATAATGCAAGAAACAAAGTTTTTTTAATTTTTCTCCGCATATGTCAAATTTTGTCGCAATAGAGCAACATTTGGGTAAAGTGTTGCTTTGGCTTTGAAAACTTTGAAAAAAGTGCAACTAATGCTAGGAACAGAACTGTGACGAACGACGAATTTTTGGTTGCGAATATTCGTCGCCAAAAATAAAACATATTTGTGTAAATGAAATAACCCACGATCATGGAGTCGGCCGAAATTCGTCGTACGCGGCGGCGACTGTGCAATAGATTTATTTCTATTTTATACGCCAGCAAATGGCAAACAAATCAGTACCAGGTAACCATGTTTGATTTAAGTTTTCAGTTATTTTAGCATATATAAAGTTAATTTTTTACTTTTATAATTGTTTTTTATTATTTTATCGCATTTAAAATAAATATACGAAGTAGATAACTATACGAGTAGTTTCTAATTGTGTTTTTGTTAATGTTTGTGTTTTTTAAGTAAATTTTTTTTTATATGGTCACACTATTTCTCTCTCTTTGCACAAACAGCAAACAATTTTCTCAAATAGTAAAGCTGTTTGTTATTCATCGTTATTGTGTTTTATACGACGAATTTACTCAGCGAATTTTGACTAAAAAATTCGTCGTGTACGGCGAAATTCGTCGTTCGTCCCAGTTGCGTTCCTAGCATAAAGCACATCGATTGCTTACCTTGAATATATGAGAAAGATTGTTTGTGTGATTCAGAAGTGGTGATTTTTATACGGGAGAGAAACAAAGACAAGGTCACCATTTATCCATTGTTGTCAAACCCAAAAGGAACTTTTAAAACCACTAATAGTCCCTCAAGCAGCAAAATATTTGCAAGCAGCAGGGCTCATTTAAAAGCAAGGAAATTAGGTGGTACCACACGACTTATAGCCGAAAGACATTGAAACGACTATTCTGCATGTCCAAAACGTTGTTGAAACGACAAAAAAAATAAAGTCTCTTGTAGTGATTCATTACTAGAGTTTTTTTTTTCCCGGACTTTTTCGATTCCCGGGAAAGCGGGAAATTTTTTTAAATTTCCCGGGATCCCGGGATCCCGCTCCATATAAATAATACAAAGTAAATTTTGTTATTAATTAATGAAAAAAACTTTTTGTTTACAAAGAAAGTAAAAGAAATGGTTCAATACTAAAAAAAATAATAGAAGATTGAAATAGGAACTTGAATTATTATCACCTCACGCCTTTATTCCCTATTATTATGCTTTTATTCAGTATTATTATGCTCTGGATACAAGATAAAAAGATAACATAAACATAACCATTTAATTCATAAAACATTAATAAAAACAAAATAAAAATTAAGGTACTCAAGATATGGGATCAAAAAGTTAATTAATAAAATAGATAAAATATTTTAAAGAAATATAAAACATTTTTTAACGCCTTAGGAAATAACTTTCTGACACACTCAAAGCGCTTAGTTTGTCATTAAAAAGTATATTCCTGATTTAATTTACTAATTATCATGTTTCCAAAAAATTTCGTTCATTTTTTACCGAGGTTGGACAAATAGTTAAAAGTGCACCGTTGTAGCATGCTTCGGATTCACAATCAGAAGCAATTTTTCTTTTTTATAAACAACGTCTATATCAGTCAAATGTATGTCAAGGTTGATGCAAAAATAACATCAACCGGACTGCTTCTTACAAACCTTTTCATTTCAATAGGTCCATTTGTAATCTTTTGGACAATGTCTTTTTCAAGTTAGATGTAGTAGTATCTTACACGAGTTTCCAAAATGTTCTTTTATTTTGGTTTCCCCGCACTTCACGGGTATATAAACCAACACAAATTGAAATTTTGTGTTTATCACCTAATAAACATATCGCTCCTTCATTGCATCATAGTCATATCTCAAAATTTTAAGTAACTTTAGCAAAGTTTTCCTTCATACCTTCTCGTATTATATCTTAAACTGAACCGAAGTTATAGAAAAATATATCTTTAAATCGGTACATTTTTAAAACTTTCATCGAATTTTGCCAAGATCGTTTGTTTTTGTAGATATGACTATGTTGCAATAAAGGAGCGATATGTTTAGGTATCTCCTATTTTTAAGACTTGTTCATGGACAATGAAACTTTACTGCCTGCATCTTATTTTGAATTAATGGACCCTATTAACTCTTCTCTTCACTTCACTAAATGTAATAATAATCAACTGTTGCACTGCCCATTCTGCTTTTAGTAGATTTATTGCATCAGGAGACATCGATTTAAATACATGTACTCACTTCTTGTAATTGATCTAATCGACAACCCATCCACAGATGTTAATTTTTAGAGAATAGAAAACTAAATTTCAAAGTATAAATAGATATTTTCTGAAGTTATGACGAATTTTTTATTTCCCGGGATCCCACAAGAAAAATCCCGGGAAAACGGGAAATAAAATAATTGAAATTCCCGGGAATTCCCGGGACGGGAAATCCCGGGAAAAAACCCTATTCATTACCAACGATAAAAAATGAATGCTTTACGACAACCCAAAACGCTAGAAACAGTATATGACGCACGACTAACCAACTAAATCAGAGTGGAAGCCAATTATCTGTGGCGCTTAGTGAATTCTTTATATTAACTAGGACCGGTTCACGTCTGTTATGAGCTGTTGAAATCTGATCAGGTGATCACATAAGACCTGAACCAAACGCAGATTATTCGTTTTAAGCGAGCATTATTTAAGTCTCATACGCCCGGAGTATGAGACTTAAGCCGTAATATTTATTCTATCATCATAACACTCGGCCACATATCGCAGGACTCATTAAAAAGTATTAGGATATTAGTGGTTTAGAAGTTTTGGCTATCCCGCCTTAAAGTGCAAATCTTGGCCCTCCCACTACCATTTGTTTTTTAAAAATCCGAATGCTCTCTCGGTAATACGCTTCACATTCGAACAGGATATCCGAAATAGACTTGGCAGGCTTTAAGGGGCGAATTAAGATGTTGCCAGAACGACGAAAAAGGGTTAAAGATAACGATGACCCATTATTTGAAAACATTTGTATTGTACCGAAGTTTTAGACGATGTTTCGCTTATCTCCATCTAGGGATCAAACGGTATCAATCATAGATTTCTAACGAACTCGATTAAGAGCAATTCTTGTCGCCTAGTTTCAGCTCTACCCAGCTACCTCTAGTGTCTTTACTACCGTGGAACGCCGTATTCTGCGTGGATTCCCTTGCGGGTTGTATGTCAGAGCTGCCTTAGTTATCGTATTTTTCGATCTTAAAGTGTGTGGCCTATCCAACCATATTTTCTTCTGCTGATGTCTTCATGACCTTGGTTTTGGTTTGTTGTCCAACAAAGTTCTGCGTTTGATGTTGTGTTGGGCCAAAAACATCGCAAGTTTTAGAATAATCGCTCAACATTTACGAAAAATTCCACATTTTTAAGTTATTCGCCCAATAAGTATTTGCAAATCTTTCGAAAATCACCCTTACATTTTTATAACCACACCACAACAGTGGAGAGGGTATTATCAGCTTGTACTGATGTTTGTTACACCACAAAAATTAAGGGTGGTCCAACCATAATGCACGAAGTTAATTGTGAGTCACATCTTAACGTCCAGTATTTTGCCCAATTAATTTGACATTTCTTTGTTTCAGTGTTTTGACAAATTCAGCCATGGAGAGGTACACAATTTAGCAGCGCGTTAAGATTGTTGAAGCCATTTACGAAAATGGGTGTTCAAATCAAAATGTATTTCGTGCACTTCATCTTCAGCGACGAGGCACACTTGCAGCTCAGTGGATTCGTTAGCATGAAGAACTGCCGCTTTTCAATTCAATGGCCGTGTTATCTTAAGTCGTGGCGATGTTAATTGGCCGTCACGATCATGTGATTTGACACCGTTGGACTTCTTTATTTACGGATACTTAAAAGAAACGTCAATAAGCCAAGAACAATTTAAAAGCTAAAGGATCAGATAATTGGGCACATTAACGACATTGAACCTCAATTATGTCTCAGAGTCATTAAAAATATTGGATAGAGGTAAGCCACCGAAGCCGATATTTTGTTTCACACATAATTGTCATAGATCCTTCCATCATAATAAAAAAATATTAAAATAATTCTCTGAAAACTTTTTGTTTTATTTACAATTAACAATGTGCGTTGTGGTTGGACCACCCTTTAGATGATGACAATTTAAATCATATTTGGCATAAAGTACTTTTTCATTAATCTTAATCTCATAACATAACTTTGATCTAGTGGGTCCCAAGTAGGTTAAACACTACTGGCCTTATTCATAAAAAATATTTCAGGTTAATAACAGGTTTATTAAACGAATTTCCTATGGAAATCTGTTTAATAAAACTCTTATAAATCAATAATATTTTTATGAACATATTTTGTTCTCATATATTGTGGTGTAGAGTATAATATGGTCGCCATTGACCGACTATACTTTCTTACTTATTTAGATTACATTTATTATTGTCGTAAGTAACTTTAAAAAGTTTCTCAAGTAATAACTTTATGTTTTTCTTTTTTTTAAATTGTTTTCTCAAAATGATTTTGCTGACGACCAGGATGTTAAACAAAAAAGAAAAGAAACAACAAACAAACTGACAACTTTTCATATTCTGTTTGTATTTATATCTGTGTATTCGAAAGAAACGAACAAGCCAGCAGTTGCTTATGAAACAAGTTCAGGTTCATGTTGTTGTAAAAATACAAAGTTATTGCAACATTTGGCAGTAGTGTTGTTGTAGTTTGTATCATTGTTTTCCTGCCAAAGAGACAATGAGGCAAACTGCCTCTGTCTACTGACTGAGTTCATGAGAAAGAAAACTTTTCTGGTTTTGCTTTTTTTACACACATTTCTCTTTTCTTGTTATGTTTTTTTTATGATTATTTTTTTGCATATTTTCCTTTTTTTTTCTTACAGTTCTTTTGTAAAATTCCAACAAAAGAAAAACAAATATGAAAGAAAAGTCGTAGTTTAAGGAATTTAAGTTCGTAATTCCTAATGTTTAAGGACAAAAAAACAAAAGGACAAGACCTGGATGTCTGCGTTAAGACTTTAAAGGTCAAGATAATTTGAAAGGTGATTTATAACATTGAGTTATTTAAGTCTTACAAGGCTTAATAACAGATATTTTACCAAGTTGTAGTTTAGGGAAAGATCTAAGTGTCCTTTAAGATTAGTGTCATTTCAAGAAATTCCAATGGAAATTAAATAAATTTTAGTTATTCATGGGAATTTGCTAAATACCCAAAATAAAAAGCTATCATTTTGTAACAAAAAAGAGTAACCGTTTTTTTAGTTTGTTTAATTTTGTTAAAGCATATTTTCATATCTTTTACCATATTTAGTTGAAAATATAAAATTCCTACAAATTCGTTTTAACGTTTCAAAGTGTATGATGTGTTAAATAAATTTCAATGCTTGATTACATTTTGATACCCTACACTAGCATAAAAGGTGACTGAGAGCACATTTAGTTTGTCTTTTCTTTTGTAACACTAAAAAAATATTAAAACTTTTCCACTTTCAATAGTCACAAATGATATAATACAAAATCATGCACATATATTTTTAAGCCTTCGTCAATAATTTACCATTTCTCTCTCCAATATTCTGCCATGTTCGAATTTTTTTTTTTTTTTTTTTTGACAAATATTATTCGAACTCTCGGCAAAGGGTATCAAAGATTCGGCATAACCAGAAAAATGACTCTAAAAAAAATTTATTTAAGTAGAAAACATCTCAATTGTAAAAATTTATTGTAATATTTATAATATTTAGCAGTAAAATTAAATAATTTTTACAAAAAAAATATTTTCTAAAGATAGAAAAAAATAACTTTAAACTTTATTTTAATACTTTACAGCAGCATCAAAAAAAAAATAAACATTTTCCTTCATTAAAAAACAATTTAAATTAAAAGTTAAGTGTCCCGGTAGGCAGTTGTTAGTGAGCGATCAGAGCGCTGGTAGCCAGAGACTCTAGTCTGTTACACTACAATGCGGTCAAGGTCTTCGTTACTTTTGCTTAAGAAATTTAGTGTGAAAATAATTTGTAATTGATAAAAAAAATATAAATCGAAAATTTCGAAAATTCGGAAGCGTAAAAAAGTAATATAACAATATGTTAATTTTTACTAAAACAATTCAAACTACTGAATTACTATACAAATTTAAATTTTCAAATATTCGCTTAAAAGAATATTCTTAGTTTCGAACATTAAAAACTTTATTAAAAGGCATTTAATATTTCAATTAAATAATTTTTTTTCAAATTAGTCAATGTGAACCATTAAAAACTTTATTAAAAGGCATTTAATATTTCAATTAAATAATTTTTTTTTCAAATTAGTCAATGTCAAACAATAAGAACTCCAAAAATTAAAAAAAAATTTATTTAACGTTAAAAATATTAAACATTTTTATGATTTTGTAATAATTATGATAAATTCCTAGAAAATACAAAATTTCGAAAATAATAATATAAAATAAAAATGTATTTACTTTTATTAGAAACAATAAAAAATTATTATTTACAAGTAAAAACTTAATTTTCGAATTTTCGAAATTATATTCGAATTTTCGAACATTCGTAAAAAGTTTTATTTTGTAATGTCGATCATTAAAAACTATGAAAAATTTCAATAACAGTTTTAAATAAAATAAAAAATTGCGAACTTCGAGTTAATTTCGACTGGCAAATTCTTAAAGATGATTATATCACACAGACATTTTTCAAAAGCTCTTAACACTTTCAGTTGTCCATTAAAAGTTTCAAAGTTTTCTAGAATTTTTTTGGAAATTTTACATAAAATATCAAGGTTTCAAAAAAAATTTTCAAATTTATTTTTCTAATCTCGAACCATGTCTAATAACAATTTTACAGATTGTTTCGGATATTAAAAACTATAACAAACGCCAAACAATTTTTTAATTTGCTAGAAATCCAAGGAAAAATAGTTTTAGATCTAAAATAAAAATTGGCGAATTCTAAGCTTTTTTTAAATATCGAATCATTCAAATTTTCAAAATATAATTGACGTTTTTAAGGATATTATACGAAAAAAACTAAAAAGAAATAAATAAATTATTATTATAAATTTTAAAATTTTTTGAAAATAGTAAATTTCGAAAATTCGAACTATAGAAAAACAACAACATCAAGATCATAGAATATGTTTATTCAAAAACACAAAATTTTTAAAATATAACTTTTGAGATTTAAAAAATCTTGCTTAAAATCTTTATTTTTCAGGAACTCTTGCTCAGAACATTTCTGTTAAAACTACAGAAAATGTTTTTCTTCTATAATTAACAACAACCATATAAAAAGTTTTTCAAAAGTAATTTCTTTATACATTTTAATATTTTATTTATTATTAAAGCCAAATTTTAAATAAAAAATAATGTTGAAAAATATTAAATTTTGAAAATTTTAAAGTGGCAAAATTAGAAATTTATTTAAATCCGCATTAAACAAGTGAAAATCAACAATTTTGGGTTAAAATAAACATCTGAAATAAAGTTCGAATTTTCGAAATCATGTTCGAATTTTCAATCATTCACTAAAAATTTGGAACTTTTAATATTTATTTAAAATACTTGAGTATCTATTTTTAAATTTTTCAAAAATTCAAAGAATGTTAATGTTCAAAATTTGTTAATTTAATGGGTAATGAGCCTGAAGTTTTTAATAAAAGTTTAACCATTAAATTAAATTTCGAAAATTTAAAAGTGGCAAATATTTAAAAAAAATAGCAATTTATTTAAATTAACGTTAAACAAGCGCAAATAAACAATTTTGAGCTAAAATCAACATTCCAAATAAAGTTCGAATTTTTGAAACCATGTTTGAAGTTTTGAACAATCCCAAAAAAATTTTTACTTTTAATATTTAGTCTGAAGTTTTTAGTAAAAATTAGTTTAGTAAAATTGAAAAATTTTGTTTTGTCTCCAAATGTCACTTCTCTATTACCATTTGACAGTTTCTTAAACACATTTTTAGTTTAAAAATTTGTGAGGATGAAAATGTACGTAGATGCATGTTTATTAAAAATTATTTTTCATTTTTAATAGTTACTAGAAAATTTCAAGAAAAATTTTTTTATTACATTTTGTAGAAAAATGTATGTATAAGAATTTTTGTAGTAGAACTTTGTTTTGCTTTAATCAAAAGAAAATTTCAAATAACAAATGAAACAAACAAAAATTTTTAAATAGAAAACTTGTGTTTGAATGTAAATAAAGGGTGTTTTACAATTATGATTAGAGCATGATTAAATTAAAAAAAAAAACGTTAATCATAAAATAGAAAGAAATGAAAAATTTTGAAAAAACACTATGGCCAAATGGCTTTCATGGTTGTGCTGGCACAAGCCAGCTTTCGACAGGAAAAAAACTCACAAAAGTTTCCACAAATTTTAAGTGGTTGAATTTTGTTGAGGCAGCTTTTAATTTCACGGCTGGTTGTGGCATTTTTAATGAAGATGCCAGTTTTAATGACCCCAACAAGACACTGTACAGTTTACAGTGTACACTACCTGTGCCTATGTTCTGTAACTCTCGCGACGAGCAACTTGTCAATTGAAATGTGTGAAATGAAACAAAAATGCCTTATATTGAAACAAACAGCTGTTTTTCTCACTAAACTGTGTCTGTAACTTTTTTGGCGAGTACTAGCTGTCACGTAAGGAAATTACTCGCCAATTTACAGAAAAAGTGTGTCTGTTACATTTTTGTGTGAAAAGTTCTCGCTTTGAACTGTCAAATAAACTCACGAAAAAAATGGGGCAAGAAACAATTTTAACACAAAAAAACAATTAAAAATGCAAAATGCAATGAATAATAATAATAATAAGATTTAGTTCTTGGCACATTTTTTCATTGTTTAATTATGTTGCTTTTAACATTATGTATTCTAAAATATACGAATTTTTTCAAAGCTCGTTTGCAAACAACACACATTAAAGTCGCACTTTACATTATTTGGTATAGCCGACGGTTGCATTTTCGCCTCCGTCGTTAAAAAAATTTCCAATTTTGGTCGCTGTCAACGATATGTGTGACTGCCGTTTTCAACGCCTGCATCGGCTTCGATTACAATGTTATGACATTTATAACGTAACGATTTAATCTCTTTTAACAGTTTTCGACATGAGTTACAGACACACATTTTTCTCACTTTTCGAGAAACGATGGAATATTTTGTTTAACATCTTTTCGATGCGAGACGTTCTTACTAAAGTTACAGAACATGGGTACTGGTCTCATGCAATTAAAGAGTTGTTTTACGGATGTCTGTCTTCTGGCGCAGTCTTAGCCACATCCATATATTAAAATTTCAGCAAAAAGAATTGTGTTTTCATGTCACGAGTTCGAGCCTCAGTAAAAGACACTACCTGGACACCCAAATTTTTTTCATAAAAATCTATTGTCCAATGAGGCCTTTCGACTAAAATTTTGATGTGGATACATCAATCATTTGCCTTTAATAAGCTGTAGAATGATTAATGATTATAAATAAATGAACGGAGAAAATGTTATGTGGTTTCTTTGAAACCCAAATGCTACAATTTTGTCAAAATAACAAATGGCATAAAGGTGAAAAGGTCCTTTATCATTGAGTATGAGTTTGTTCGAAAAATGTTTATTTATTGATTCAATGAACCCTCGTCATGATCATAAATCATTAGCCAGCTAAACCTAAGCTATCAGATGCTGGATTGGAGTTTTTTTTTTTTTTTGTTAAGGTTGCCAACACATTATAGCACCAATGGTGGTAAACAGAGCTGCCAGACTTGGGAATTTATTCTCGAAGTTCGGGATTTCATGCGAGCAAAAATGACAAAGGAAGTCATTTGGGGATTGGGGATTTAAGAAAAAAATTCGGGGATATTTTGGGGATTTTGAACATTTTTAAAATATATTATCCAGTTTTTTTTTATTAACGCTTATTTTTCTTTGTTTCGTATATTAAATATCAAAAAAAAAAATAGCAAAACTTTTATCTTGCTCTTATCAACAATTAATACGGTTTAAAGGGTCCTAATTAAGATTACCAGTTTTGAGGAGTGTGTTAAAGGTACTTAATAAACTTATGTTATTATTCTTGAGTGAGTGTTTTTTTAAACAAGAATTTAAAAAAAGAATCTAATACCGTTGGCAACACGTACAAATTTTGATTTTTTTAAAGACAATTTTCAAGCAAATATGTCTGTCCTAAAAATAAGTAAATATGAAAGACAATTTAATAAAATTTAGGAAATAGAATTAATAAATAAATGACGGATATATGCATTTTTATTGTTTATTTAAAGAACCAAGCTCCAAATTCTTATAAATTGGCTTATTGGTCTTTAAAAACAGCATATTGGTCTGCGTGTTATTCCTCACTGGAATCGCATAAAAAAGCGATTTAAAAAACATGTCGCTTCAAAAATAATAAAAAAAATATTTTTACTAAAAAGTTTTATTTGGGGATTTCTTTATTATAATTTTTCTTTTTATTATTTTTAAAAAAAAAATTTAAATTTGGTCAGAAACAACAACAAAAAAATATTTTAGCTTTTTAAGGTTTTGTTTTTAATTTGGGGATTTTTTTTATTTTTTTGGGGACAAGGAAAAAAGTACCTGGCAGCCCTGGTGGTAAATGTATAACTTGCGTTAATTTAAGAACATTCCTGAAAACAATTTTTTTAAAAGGATTAAAGTTTTAAGATAATTAATTAAAATTTACTAACTGAATTAAGTCTTTCTGCAGCAGAATAGTCTGCACAGTGCAAATTAATCATCAAAAGTTTCTATATTAAAAAGGACAATATTTTTTTTTCTTTGTTAATCCAGTAGCAGACTAGGAATCTAATTTGTTAATTTAGGTTAGTTAAACTTTTAAAAGTTTTTCTGAAAGAAAACCAAATAATTATTAAAAACCTGCCAGGAAAGAAAACCTTTTCACTTCCTGTTAATTAAATAACGTGATTTTTTTGTAAACACAACTTTTCTCTTCATATTTGTATGTTTATACTTTTTTATACTTTACTTTTTTTGATTAAAAAAAGTTTTAAACTTTAGCTAACAACTAAACAAAAACAATATTATAAAAGTTTTGTTAACTTAATGGGCGTAACTTTACTACACAAGCCAGGCGTTTAAGCTGTTCAAAATATGCAGTGGAAATGTTGACAACGGCAGTCTTATTTTAGTTTTATTACAAATTTAGCAGCAGAGGCAGAAGCAGCTGAAGTAGCAACATTACAAGCAGTGCTGGGTCTACTAACAACTTTTAAAACTAGCAAACAGAAAACAAATTATGAAAATCAAAAAGTGAATGTTGCTAAACTTTATACAACTGAATATGTTTATAGAAACGGTGAAGAACAGCGGCAGCTTGTATTTTGGAATTAATATTAAAATCAGTTTATATTTATAGAGAGTTTTTAAATTTGAGATCTTTCTAGACATTAAAAGAAAGCTATTCTCTTACCTTTTTTGATATTTATTTGAAATTTATAAGATTTAGGTGTCTATTATGAATTAAATTCGATTTTCGACAGCAGTCGAATTAGCTGATCGAACGAATTTTCATTTGGTATTATGGCGCGCATTCGATAAAAATTTACTATTGTGATTTTGTTAATTCACAGTAGTACATTTTCGATCAGCTGTCACTTAAAATAAAAAATTTTTTTTTTACAAATTTAAAAAATAAAATTAAATTTAAACGTGACCACGGCGGAATTATGGTTGTTTTCAAATAATTTAGTTTCAGTGGGGTTTCATCCCACTTTTTTACATGCTGAACTTTGCTGCAAATCATTTGGTCAAAAAAGATTTTTGTTCCATAAGGAATATGAGCGTTTCCGATTGCTGTTTGCGACGTTGGACTTGCATAAAATGAACAAAACTGATAAACGAACACAATACAATTTACAAATAGTTACATTTTCAACAAGTTTTTTGCATTTATTTGCACCGTCGAAAGCAAATTTGTATTCGTTGAAAAATTCGATGCACGACGAAATTTTCGACAGTGCTGTCAACTCATAATACTAAAATAACATTCGATAGTCGATGTTCGGTAGCCAGCGAAAATCGTTTATCGAATGTAACTCATAATAGGGGCCTTAGTTATTCGTGCTTAATTCCCAATTTTTATTCTTGATAAAAACACTGAAATTTATTGCGCATTTCACTGGTTGAAATTTAATACAAAAAGTAGCAGTAATTTTTTTATTAAAGCAGTGTATGAAAACAAACGAAATATTTCGGAAGCGTTTGCAAAATGTATAATAATTTTTAGAATTTTTTAATCGTTTTAAAGCAAAAATAAAACCAATACTTTCAACGTGGCAAACACAATTGTCTTTTCACTCATTTCGCATGCTTTAATATACCATTTTTATAAGTACAGTTGAGAACAAAACAAATGTCAAAACATATTTTGTAAATGGTTCATTTAATTTTGTTGTTACTATGAATTGCTTTTTATGATGTTTGTAGAAATAATTCCTCGCTCTCCCCTCTCACCCAACAGTAAGAATCGCAGCGTCAAAAATGTAAACGATTTTTTCCACATAGAAATAAAGATTACGCCACCTAGAAAACAATATTTAAATCTTGCGGCAGGTTCACAAATGACGTCACGCGAACTGCATTCCTTTTGGCTAATAATTTGAAGCTGGTAAACTCAAGATAGTTGTTGTTTAAGTGCATACATATCTGATGAGAAATATATTGGACTTTTAAACTTGGCAACCCTTGCCGTTCTAGCGGGCAATCATGTGCATGTCGTAATCTTTTTTTCTATGATTCTTGTCTATAGTCTAAATAAGCATTAAACAAACAAATAACTTTACAAGAAGCTGTCTCTTAAATCTACTCAAAAAATGAACTACTTATATGGAGCAAATCAATCCGCAAACGTTTACAAAAAGTTTTTGCTCAAAACTTTTCAACACTGCTCTTTTTGTTTTAGGTTAAGTTAGGTTAGGTGAAAAGGGTTATGCGCCCAAGGGCACACTTCCAATCGGAGACCAATGCGGTCCATTGTGAATCCCTTCAATAAAGAGGTAGAGAAAGAGTTCTATCCCTCCAGGACCGGTTTACGTCATCACGGAATCTTTTCCGTATCACCCCATGGTAGTAACATAGGGGGGGCTTCACCCCCTGTCCCTTACCACTAAGTCCAGATTCGAACCCCCTTTCGTGTGTTCGTTCTCCACCTCATATCCATAAACCATGCAGTGTCCGGGTACCCAACACAGTTTTATTTGAATACCTCCAAGAGTTCCCTCAGAGCATTCCTACACCGAGCGACCACGTGCGATCGCATCGTATAATTTTTCAATGCCCTAAGCGCCGCCTGACTTTCGATGTAAATTGTCACCACAGATCCACCCACGATGTGATTCAGTATCACACTTCCGTCGCCTGGAACACACACTGCACTTATCCGGGAGTCTGAATGACCTTTTCACGTCATATGGCAGCTGCCTAATTTCAGAGTTGCCACTTGCACAAAAAATTTACATTACATTTAAAAAGTGGACATTTACTGAGACACCCTTTATATGGCAAAATCATTCCCATTGCTTTTGTGTTACCCACTGAAAAGTAGAAAACAAAACGATTGCAAACGTTTCGTTTTACTTATTTTCGTTCTCTGGTTTAAAGTAAATTTCTTTTTAATCAATATCCTGTTAATATGAAAATTTTCAATCACTGTATTCTAAATAATTTTCGAGCTTTTATCCAAAAAGGGGAGTTCTCTGAGCGCATACACTCAAGCAGAGTGTAAGGGACTCAGTTTTGGCAAGACCACTCACTCAATTCGTTCAAATTTATTGTATTTTTCATCGTTAGGTATATTAAAGTGCAGCCGAGAGATATTTCAGTAGGTCATTCAGTTTGGACCTAGACAGTAGTTGCCAGGGAATCCTTTTTTTCTGTCATGATTTTTATTAGAATTTTAAGAATAAAATTTTACATTAAGTCGAAAATTTCCCAAAAACTAGCCTGCACTGCTGAAATACGAGCAACAACACCTGCGCCAGCAAGCCAAACTTCGCAACAATGTGTAGAAAATCAGCCCTTAACCCTTTCGGTCCTATTGGGATAATACATCCCAGACAATGTTTAATTGATCCGATTTGTTCTTTAAAGTAAAAAAAATCACGTTTGAAATTGTCCCAGTCGAACTTTTTGTGTTAGTTTATCAAAGAAGTAACGGTTGCCAATTTTGAGCACATTATTATAAGATTTGTACATAGTTTCGATACTAGTGGGACATATTGTCCCATTTGTATTAAAAAACCGGTTGGGACAATACTCCGAAAAATCCGATTGGGACAATATCTCAGACAATATTTCAGAATAATGAAAGGGCTTACGGAAAAACTAATAATGCAAAACATAATAAATTTTTAAGCTTTTTCAATATGTGTAAACAGATTTTTCATGTACATTGTTGTTTCTCAAATAAAAAGTCGGACCGAAAGGGTTAAAGCCGACCCTTTAAATTCTCCCTTTCCGAGAGGTGTAAGCCACAACCACCACATGATCCTCAAAGGAGTTTCATCCATAACCAGTATAGAACCATAGTCCCTGGGCCTACTGTCCGCGTGGTTTCAGATAAAGATCTCTGGGCAGTCTGGACTCTAGATCCCAGGAAGAGCAATCTGCTCATTTAACCCTGTCGTGTCGGGAGATAAAATATCCCCTAAATGCTTTACTGCCGAATTAACTGCTGGATTTCTTAAAAAAAAAAAAAAACAAACCGAATAACTAACGTTCCTTCTATAAATTTTTGCTGTGCGTAGAATATGGAAAAGTGAACTTAAGGCTAGGAACAGAACTGGGAATAACGATGATTTTCGACCGCGAATATTCGTCGCCAACAATAAAACATATTTGTGTATAAGAAAATACACACAATCATGACGTCGGCTAAAATTCGTCATACGCAGAGGACTTTGCAATAGATTTTTTCCTATTTTATACGCGGGCGAACGAGGAACAAATAAGTACCAGGTGACCACGTTCGGTTTCAGCTTTCAAGTACTTCAGGAAATAAAGTTACTTTTTACTTTAATGATTGTTTCTTATTTTATAGCATTCAAAAAAATCTACAAAGTCGTTGGCTATAAAAATAGTTTTTAGTTGTGCTTTTGAATGTTTTATTTTTTAACCCTGGACGGTTTCTGTACGTCGAATCGACAAAGCTCGTTAATTCTTTATCATGTAACTTTTTTATGTGTCTTCCAATAGCGCTCTTTTTTTCAGCAACGTTAGCTAATGACGAACTCTTTAAAAAGTTTACTAATGTTAAAACACAAAAAAGTTTAAATTCGCATCGAATTTAGAGAAAGAAAAACAACTTTATTTATTTATTTTTTAATAAAATGCTTAACTGTTCATTTGTTTACTTTCAACATCGTTCCGTTAGAATTTGGCTTGAAGAAGAACAGCCTTATTGTAGTAAAATTAAGTATAACCTTCCCGGGCAGTGATGCATTTTGAGTTTTTATGTTTTGGGCCGAATTGGCGATTTAAAAGGGCCAAAATACCTGTGAAATTTTATTTTTCAATACTAAATTTAATTTATGTATAAAGCATTTTTATCATTTGACGGTCTACTTTGATTTTTTGATATTTACATACTTAAAATAATTTTAATTTTAAGCATGACGGATTTACACATAAAAGTAACAGTTCTTACTTTAAAGGGCAAATAGGCAAAGCAATTAATTTGACAAAAACCACAGGATGTTTTTGTAAATATTTAAAATTTTTGATTTTCATACAAACAACGGCTTGTGTGGTTTATTTGCTCCTGTACTAACAAAACAATTTCGTTAATAAAAGTATTGTTCGAAAAAGTAAGAAAATAACATTGAAAAATGTATTAACCGATTTGTTTCCTTAACTAATTCCGCGAAGCTCTACGCTAGTCTGCGGGAGGCCAGTCTCTGGCGGGAATCGAACCCGCGACTCCGGCAAAAGGTCCAAAATAGATTTCTACAGGGCCATCAAACCTTCAAAAGTGAAAAAATGGCCCAATTTTGCCGCGTTTGGCGTCAATGTTCCCGGGTTTATATGGTCACACTATTTATTTTTCTCTCTCGCTCTCTCTTTGCACAAAAAAGAGAAAAAGCTTTCTCAACTACAAAATCTCTTGGTTATTCATCGTTGTTGTGCTTCATACAACGAATTAACTTAGCGAACTTTTACTGAAAAATTCATCGTGTTGGACGATATTCGTCATGCTTTCCAGTTGTGTTCCTAGTATAATATCATCGTTTTAAAGATCCAGTGCCCATGATCTGTAACTCCCGCGTTGAGAAACTTGTCGACTAAAATGTAAGAAATGAAATAAAAAAAGCCAAAAATGAAAACAAAGAAAAAACTGTTTTACGCACTTAACTGCGTCTTTTATATTTTTGGCGAGTAAAAGCTATTACGTAAGAAAATTACTAGCCAATTTACAGAAAAAGTGTGTCTGTAAAAATTTTGTGAGAAGCTCTCGCTTTGAACAGTCAAATAAACTCACGAATAAAAACGGCGCGGGAAAAAATTGTAATACTAAAAAAATGGAATGAACAATCATACGAAAGAGGTAATTTTTTTGTTCTTGGCTTATTTTTTGATTGTTAAATTATTTTGTTTTTAACATTTTTTAAAAAATATTTTTTCAAATCTATTTTGAGATCAAAATACATTAAAGATGTACTTTACATTATTTCGTACAGCCGACGGATGTATTTTCGCCGGCGTCGTTGAAAGTTTTTCAATATTATTAAACTTTGTGCGGCGACTTTAACTTACTTTGCGTACCTACAAATTTAATGTATTTTTTTTTTTTTTTTTTTTTAATTTTTCTTACAAACAGCATCACTGCTCGTTCATTAAAAGCCTCCTCATATTCTATTCATAAATTCTAGTTAATTTTAACAGATACGAAAAGCAAAAACAACAAGAAACTTGGTCCCCAGCTTATCCCTTTATAGTATAATGTTTATACATAATACTCTTAAGTTGCTGGCGGTGACGACATCTACTAAATCGCTGTTTCTTTGCTGTCGTCGTTCTATTTTTTTAAAAAAAAATTATGTAAATTTTATAGCGACTTTTGGCGTTATTTTTATATTTTTTTTTACAATTTAAATATAAATTTTGTTATTCTAAACTTAAAGGTTGTACATTTTTGAAATTTATTATTGAACAAATTGCTAATTTTGACAAACTTTAAATTTGACGCTTAATCGAATCTACAAATTCTATTTGCAGCTAAATGTTTGAAATTGCTAAATGTTTGTAGATATAAATTTCTTTCTTTAAGATATAAATTTGTCTTAAAAATTTTTGAAAAAAGAAAAAAAAAAAGATGCACAACAACAAGTTCTGGCAAAAAAGAAAAGTAATTGACTATTTAACGAACTTGAATGAATTCCATCTTTGTCGTTCGTGAGAGCGAATTCTTTACAAAATTATAATTGATAACTAATTTTGCTTAATATTGGCAAATAAATGGATTTAATCAACTGGCTGCTTGCTTACGTAATTTCAATAAACAATTTGTTATGGCCAATTTCACCAATTTTATTTGAATATGAATTCATATTTAAATAAAGTTTTTCATATAATTTTATTTTTATTTAACATGAAAAACGAATTTCAAACATAAATTAGTGAAATCGGCCATTAGTTTTATAAGGAAAAAAAATTTTTAAATTTGAATTGTATTATTTAAAAATGAGTGATTTGTGGAAAATTTTGAGCGTTTATGGTAAAAAAATTTGTACATAATAAATTTATTTGAATTTTTTCTGACAAAAAACGAATCCCTCGAAAAAAAACGCTGATTGTTTTAGGCAAAGAACAAATCAAGCCAATTTTGGTTGCCCTGAGTAGCGTATTCCAGTTAATCAATCGAAACGAATGGTAGTCTGAGCTAGTGGGTAGGCCATAAGTCACTGAAAATTGTCTTTTGATATATTTTTTTCTTTTTTTGGGAGTTTCACGAGAAACTAGCAAAAACTATTGTGTTTTATTTTGCTAGTCAAAATTCTATAATTTAAACCCAACAAAAATATCGAAAAATATTTTGACACCAGAAACGCGTGAGGTGAAAAACTGCTTGAAGCACGAAGACAAGATAATAATCACCCTTATTGTGTTTGGCGTATTTAAAATACGCCTACGACTGTTTGGTAATAGATTAAAGGAAATGAGTTCACGTTCTCTTTAATCTATTACCAAACAGTCGTAGGCGTATTTTAGATACACCAAACACAATAAGGGTAAATATCTAACGAGATCGGGAGAGTGTTATTGAGAACCTCGAAACATCGACTCGTAAACGTCGTAAATGTCCACAACTTCACTGGGGAAAATAATGTAAAAAAAAATACGGATACAAGCGCTTAATTTTTATTATTAACGGATGTTCAGTGACTTTTGTTTTATGCTGTATTAAACAGGTAGGAAAACACTTCCCAACCCCTACCTTTGAATAGTGTTGAGTTAGTCTGGCAAGCGTTTCCATAATATTATATTTCGACTTATATTCCGGTTGTTGGTTGGTCGATGATGGCTTTAATATAACAATTGTCTTCGATAAAAAAAATTTCCATGTTTAAAAATCCAGAATTTCAAAGTCCATGAATTTTATTATCCCGAATAATTAAATCGCATGGTAGAGAGCATGGTTGGGCCTTCGGCCGGGCGCAAGGATTTTCTCTTCTATGGTATATCAAATACCGGCTTTTTTATTTCACTTAAAATGCAAAAACTCCTCAACAAAAAAATTTTAAAAAAAATTTAAAAAAAAATTTTAAAAATTTCCCAAAAATGCGTGTTGTTGTGTCGAATATAATGACTAAAGAACCATATTTTGCAAATGCTTAAGTTTGTTTAGCTTTTTCAAATTCTTTGGAATCTGGCTTAAGCAACCAGTGAAATGCGCATAGAAACTAGCTTTTCCTCCAACAATAAATTTCAGTGTGTTTATCAAAAATTCAAATTGAGAATTAATCACAACAAACAAAATCTTATTAATTTTTTTAAATCAAAATTTTTAAAAATTTGGCCATTTTTGCTTCATTTATTTTATAATTTTAGTACGTAAATTAAAACAGGGTCAAAATAATTTCATTGAATTGAAATTAATAACTTAACTTTTAGATTTGGGGGGATGTTTTCAAAATACATTGAATTTTAGGGTTTTTAGTTTTTTTTTTTAGGGGCGGGGGGCAGATTAAAAACATTACCTGGCAACACTGTTTTGGATAACTCCTGCTGCTGGCAAACATTTTGAAAATGGTGGTTGAGTGGCTCCCTATGATTTTATAAGTTATTTTTGAAATCGTCAAAAATCCTCATGGAGGTATGCTTTCTTTCTACTCACCATCTTTGGATTTTTTTGCCTGATCTGCAGCCGTATTCTGTAATTCGCTAAAGCTAAATCTCTATCGCTAAAAATCTTAAAGTTGATTTAGCGATTTTTGGCTACGAATTCAAATGTGTAACGTGCATTGCCATAAAAACCTTATAAGCCGCAATTTTAGCTTTTAATGTCATCGCTAAGATTTTTAAATTTTGTATTCTCTAAGGCATTTTAGCGATCGAAATTTAGCTTTAGCTAAGCGAAATACCGAATACGGCTGCAGGCCGGTTAGTAACTCCCATATCAAAATCATCGCTTCTTAACTACCCAAATAAGTTGATATATTCTCGTAAGCTGCACGAGGTAATTTTTAAATACTAGGAGTATAGTCAAAAATTGTTTACTTCATCGAAAGGTTTTGAAGGAAACAAGTATTGTCTGAAGCGTATTTCTTGGAATTATTGTACCCTCCCTCACAAGACTATATAAATTGTGCGATGAATAGTAGCAGTGCATAGCATTTGTCCTTGGGGTTATACAAAACTGTTTCGTTCACACACACATTTGATTTTTGTTGTGTGTTTTATTTTCATATATAAACATTTACGCAGGCCTTTAATATTTTATTAGTTACTTTCTTGCGAATATATTACGTCTCTTTGAGTTAAAGTACTAAATATATATACATAAATACATGGCAGTATCTTCTTATTATTATTATATATATATATATAAAAGAAAGTGGCGTTACACAGAAAAAAATAAAAATTGATTTCAATTAAAAAATTTGTGATATTAATCAAAAAGTTAATTAAATTTGCACCAGTAAACAAATTAATAGTATCAATTAAACCAGTTAATAGTATAAATTAAACGTTTAATTCACTTGATTAAACGTTTAATTCACTTGATTAAATTTTTATTTTTGATTAATGCTTTAATTGGTGAAACATTTTGGAGAATTTTTTCTGTGTTGTTTCAGATAAAAAATCTTTAAATGCAAAAAAAAAAAAAACTTCCCTTAAAATGTAAATTCAAATATCGTTGGCTTAATATGCCAACCTGCTAAATCCACTTTTAAAGGAAATTGAGATTTTGATGCCGTGTGGTAGAGAAAGATACGCCTCGTCGCAAGTAGTTTTTCTTCAATTTGATTCTTGAAGTGTGTTAAATCAACTAAATTTTTGGATTTTCTCTAAAGCTCCACATATGAAATATAAAAAGTTTTTTGTCTCTCCTGTAAAATTTACTGAAAAGGAGAGTTAGCAGGTTTGCCTATTAAGCCGACGATAAACAAACACAAGTATTAAATTTTAAAAGCATTGAATTTTTTCTTTTAGAAATACCTATATAAAAAAAGAAACAAAATTTTATTATAAGGGGCTGTTAAATATAAAACTTTATTTTTATTTTCATTATTTTGTTTTTTTATAAAATTTATTTGTTGATTTTTACGATTGATGTATTTTTTCCATTTTTTTTTTTTAATTTCAGTCTTAAAATTTAATAATATATTAATGTTTTTTTTGGCAGCGAATGAAAAAATAAAATTAATGTTTCTGCAAGCTTTTACAACACAAAGATTCCAATCAATATGAGTGAATGATTTTTGTTTTATTTTTTAAAATTCATAAAGAAATACGCAGCCTGCCAATATGCCAGAAAGAATAAATAAATAAAACACCAGCCGTTTTGAGCATAAAAAATTAATTGATTTTACACTTAGTGTAATAACAGACATTCCCAAACTGCCAAAATGTGTAAATAAAGAATGTTTTGATGAATTATTCGCCTCTTACAACTGGGTAAGTCTTAATGTTTTCATAAAAAGTTATAATGTAATAGAACTTAATAGCAACACCTGCTGATCAATATTAAACATTTGTTTAATTAAATTTCTTTGTTAATGGTATAAACGCAACTGGGACGAACGACGTTGCGTAAATTCGTCATATTGGACATATAATAAGTGGTTAAAAAAAAGTGTCAATGTCATTTAAAATTGTTTTGATGCATTAAACACATGTACCACAGCAGGCTACACGAACACACGACTACAAATGCGGCTGGGTGCAATTATAGTCGCGTAGTCAGATACTGAATTATTTTGAAGACGGCAGCTACAATTGAAAAAATATTAACAGCTGTTTTTGCTTATTATGTATTTATGTTTCAGTGGTGTCACTACCATTTTTAATTTTTTTTTTACTTTTATAAAATGGAAAAACAAGCATAATTGCAGACTCGTAACCAAACTTAATTTAAGCCTATAAATATATAAATATTTACTAATAATACATTTTATAACCTAAAAACAAATAAATTCATTAAAAAATATTAAAAATATTTTAATTTTGTAGTTTTTAGAACTAATAAACAAACAAAAAATTCCACCAACGCACGTGGTATAGGTCGCAAAAGTCTCAGAACACTTTAAGTAGGTACACAGAAAAAATTATTGCTGAATTATTTTCAAACAAACGCTTGTTTGAAATTTTTTTTAATTTCTACAAATTTTTTTACTGATTCAATTAATATTTTTGTTTGATTTTTATTTTAGCCAACAGAAATGTTGACAACTATTCAAAAATATAATAAACGCGTTATTGGCTTCTAGTTTTCATAATTTTGTATGAAATATTTAACGCTCTTTATTGTTGTCGTGTTTTTGCATTTTTTTATTTGACCGTAAGCAACACTTCTTTATGTGACATATAAGAACAACAAAAAAAAAAAACACATAGTCTATTTTTGGACGCTTTGAAAAGGTACAACTATAAGAAAGATGATAAAATATTGTGGCGAGGTTTGTAGTAAAAACAACAAAAACAATAATAGGTAATAAACGTTTCACTCTTTTTAAACAACAACAACATTAGAAGAAACAAAATAAATTTTTTATTGGTTTCAAAGTTGGTAAAAAAGAATGAAAAACAAAATCCCGTATTCAATTTTTCAAAAATGTTTAGTTAAATACCTACATCAAATAAAAGAAATAAAATGATGACGAAAAACATGTCGAGTCGGTCTGCTGCCAAGGAAAGGATACAGAACAGTGAGTGAAGAAGAAAAAAAACATTGTGTGAACAAACAAGACTTGGTGCAAAAATTATTCCAACAAAAAAATGTGTCTCAAAGCCAGCCGGCGCCGCTCTGCTCTGCCTTCATCTACTTCTACAGTGCTTGCTTGTGTGCGCGTCATTGCTTGTGCAAAAACTTTTTTGTTTGATTCAGCAAAATTATTTGTTTGAAATTTATATGATTTTCAGTAAACTATTTCTTTGATTCAGTTAAATTATTTGTTTGAAAAAATCAGTGTTTTTTTTCAATAAACGAAATGCAAATAAATTGTTTGAATATGCGAATTTGTTTGTAGGACCGATTTCAGACAAAAAATGTTTTGATTCTACAAATTTTTTGTTTGAATTGGAAAAATAATTTTTTCTGTGTACGTAAATAAATAAAAACTGTGCATCACTGCTGCAGTAATGCAAAATTATGTTGCTGATGCGGGATTACCAGTTGCAGTTGTAATGCTGATGATTTTTTACTGCACAAAAGCTGTGCAAAGTTTAAAATTTTGCACACGATCTAAATTTCAAAAGTTTAATAAGCGAACATAAAATAATATTTTTATTGAAAATATTAAGCCAAAAAGTGACAGTATTCTTACAAATTACAAAAAAAAGCATCACAAACAAAAATAAAACGATTTCTCAAGTAATTGCATCAGAAAATTAACATATGAGAGGGATGCCAAGTTTCTTACAAGTGACACCCAGCAACTGCATTTACCAGCGTACCCTTTACCAATAAATTTGTAGGTAAAAACTGTGTCTAGAAGTATTGGTTTTATTAGAAACTACTTCGAAATATCTTTCACATGATGTATTAAATGTATTTTGATTTATTAGCCTGTTAAGAGCCAATGTTAAAAACTAATATTTCTTAAAATTTTTCTACAAAACTTAAAATTTTGTCAATAAATTTATTCAAAAATCATATGTTTAGGGAAGAACACTTCAAGCTAAAATATACCATATTTTTAGTAACTCCATCATATAAAATTTTAAATTTTTTAAGGTTTAAAAAATTATATTTTTGAAAATTATTCAATTTATTTATAAGTTTAAGTAAAAATATATATATGGGCATTTCCACAGAAATGTCAACCGCAGCCAAATAATTCAAAGTCTATAAAAGTATGTTGTTTTAACATATTTTTATAGGGAATCTATCAACTCTCAATGATTTAAACAAATTTTACATTTATTCATAACACACTTTGAAATATTCAAATGAAAAGTCGAACAAGTGAAAAAGTTCTGTTTTGAACATTTCTATTGCACGTTTTGTTTAGCCAAATAATCTTAATGAGAAACATTATGCATTGACAATTGCTTTTTAAATCTCAGTTTATATTCAAACAATAAAGAAAAAATGTAAACGGAAGGATGCGATTGCCAGTTACGGCAAATTTTTTCTTTGCTTTACCGTATATTTCGATGTAGCGTGCGACATTGAAAAAGAACATTTGTTATCAGTGCGTCGAGGGTATTTGGACAATGCGTTTCAAATATTAGTAAGAAACAGATATTTTTATTGCAAATTTAATTAAAAAAATTTTGCTGGAAAATAATCAGTGCTTTTTTCTTGATTCTTATTTTAAGTTTGTAGCGTGCGACATCGTAAGTGTAAAATGCATAAATTCAAAAAATTTTTTTTCCTAAAATATCTTTATTTGCGATGGCCAACAACTACAAGCATAAAGGACAGCTTATTCTGTTAAAAAAACGTTTTATAAGACTAGCAATACTATTTTCAGTTAAGATAGTTTTTGTTCTATATTTGTATTTTTCAATAATTAGTATTGTGGTTATTTTGTTGAACTATTTATGGTTTTTAATCCCAATTTTTAATATTTTTAATTAGGCTTAAGTTCATCAAATTTAATTTTCATTAAATTATTTTTACGAAGAAAGGAATTTTACAACATGAAAATTAATTAAAAGGTCATGGTAACCTGCCGGCCGCGTTTCGAGCCCCGGCCACGGTCAAAAATGAAAGATTATCAATAACAATTTTAATTAATTTTCATGTTGTAAAATTCCTTTCATCATAAAAATAATTTAAAGAAAATTTAGTTTGATGAACTTAAGCCTAATTAAAAATATTAAAAATTGGGATCTGTATCTTTCTTTATAATTTTATAACTTTTGTTGAGAAAATGAATATATTGAATGAATTTAAAATAATGTAGAATCATCTTACGCATGCCTAATTACATAAAAAGTAAAAACATAAGCATAAAAGTATGATGGAACAAAATGTCACATGCAACATGTAGCGTGCGACAGTGATTATAATTAAATAAAAAATAAACTACACAATATTTTTGAATTAAATTAAAAACCATTATTTAGATACTTCAATGCATAATATTTTAAAATTAATCGCATTAAAATATTTTATCAGGTTTCGCTGAAATCAGTGTTTGAGCTGTTTGCCGTAAAAGCAACTTCTGTTTTTGTCGCATGCAAATGCCTTGGGTTTTTTTAATTTTCTTGAAAACGAACAATTGCTCAAAATCAACCTAAGCACAAATTATAGTGCTAATCAAAAGCTATAAGTTTCGCGTTTTGACAAAATAGAATTAATGTTTTGGTACATGTTTTTTTCACTTTTAAGGCGTACGAATGTCGCATTCGACATTGGAGAAATGCCCATATGTGTTAATTATATGTACACATACATAATTAATAAGTGTTCCGCAAGGCCGAAAATCTGCAATACAGAAAAACCTTAATAAACAAATTTTGTGAAAAAAGTCAGCCACGGAGTATGCATATATTTAATTGGCTCCCAATTGGTTAATCGGTATGCTTTGAACGCAATGTGAAACACACTTTGAAGCACCTTCAAATGATTCTCATATTACACAGATTCATTTTATACCTAAATAGATATGGATAAAGTATTTTACGACCTAAAAGTACTAAACTGGCACGAAAAACATCTTCCTATAGAACTTCTTTAAAGGATACTAAAAAGTTATATAGGTTTTTATAAAGTTATTTACACGAATCCTTGTTAATTAATTTTTTGAATCCCAAAAAAACTTTGATACATAAGTATCAATTTGGTGTTGAGTTAAACAAAAAAATTCTGTTAAAAAAAAAATTTTTTAAGCACTTATTCTTTTAATATTTGTTTATATTAGCAACACTTTTTCTGTTTTGTAGCGGACACAAATATAAATTAGTTTAAGTTGACTACAACGACAAAATAAGCACAGACAACAGCCGGCAGCCATGTAGCCGTGTCGTCGTGAAAATAATCATTTTCATATACACACATGTATTCTATCTTTGATATATTGAAGTCGGTAGCCTGCTGTCTCGAATGTGTTTATAGCATGAGTCTTTTAAAATAAATACCTTGAACGCGAGATTTAATAAGCATTCGTTTTTCTTAATTGCTTCCAATTTTTAAAAAAAATTTTTGTTAATTAGTTAATTTTATTTATTTGTTTGCTTAAATTTATCAAAATATTTTAACAAAAAAAGCTTCTGATAAAAAAAAAATTCACAAAAAAAAAGCTTAAAACAATATTACATACATTAAAAATTTAAATATAAAATAAAAACAATTTTAAAAGAAAAATTAACATTGTTTACTAAAACAGAAATTCTTATAAAAAAAAGCGGTCACCCTATCCCAATTTATTCGTCGTTCGTAGAAATAAACCTATCGCCGAATTCGTTACGCACGACGAATTTCGCTCTACGCAATGATTTTGTGTATTTTCATATACACCAATGTGCTGTAATTCTGACGACGAATATTCGTTGCGAGATTAAAGTCAATACATGTAAAAAATTATGCCTAATACGCATAGCTGGTAGTGAGCTAGTCTATCAGCGCCGAGGTTGCGGGTTCGATTCCCGCCAGAGACTCCCCAGCGGGAAAACTCAGAAGACCTTCTTACTTCAGGCCTGCTTAAAAGATTTTTTGATTCAATTACTATTCTTATCTAACTGCTAAAGAAGGCCTCATAGAAGGCCTCGGCTCTTTCGTATAAAAGATAAGATACACCTTCCACACTCGTTTCTATGAGAAGGGAGTAACATTTTTTGTATTGTTTTTTTTTGCACAAGCAAAATCAAAATCAAATTTTTTTGGTCCCGTTTCCCTTCTTATGTACCTGCTGAAGAAGCGAGAGCGGAAGGCCTTCTCCGCAATGACAACGTGTGTAAAAAAGATATGAGTATGGAATGGAGCAAGAAGGCCTTGTACATCCAAAAGAAGGGGTACAGAGGCCTTCTAGAAGGCGTTCCTACTCCTTCTTTTTCCCGCTGGGTCTGGTTCCTGCATTTAAAAAAAAAAGTCTATTTAATATGAGATGTGGTGCTTCATCGGTTTTATTGCTTATTAAAAAATTTTGTAGTTGAGTTTCTTGCCCTAAAAAATTAAATTTAAATATATAAACATCCTTTATGATTTCAGACAACAGTCTGTTTTTTCAATCAGTTTTATAACTGTAAATAGTGCTAAATATTCTCCCAACTAAAGAATTTAAAAGGGACAAATTTATATAAAATTTATTAATAACACTGTACAACAAAAAAAAATTTCAAGGTGCGGCCTATAAATTTAAAAAGAGGAAACAAAAAAAAAGACAAGTGTAATATTTGGAATATTGAAAAATTTATTTTCGCTTGAATTTATTTTTCAATAAACGTCGGGTTCCAAATCACTATGAAGTTCATATTTATCGAAATCTAAAAGTCCATCTGGCGCCATTTATTATCAAGCCTTGAGAATATATTTAACGATGGAAATCTTTTCTTGATCAGAATCCGTAACTTTGGTTGAGAAGATTGTTAATTTTTTTGGATCAACAAATGGTTTTTTTAAAAAAATGCTTTGCCCAATTTTATTACAATTAATGCATTCCGCCACTGATTATTTGGAAGTGAGCGGGTCATTGGACTAATGTGGGCTGGTCATTGGACTAATGTTTTATACATTAAAATAACAGAATAGAAAAATACATTTTTAAGGGCGGTTGAACTCTATAACTTTTGTATTAACTGATTTTCGCTTTGCACATCAGACAGGAAAGCGGCTGCCAGCAAAATCAACCAAGGCAAAATCGTCCAAAGCAATACGAGAAAATCGCCCAAGCAATGAATGGCCCAACGTAAACGAAAAATGGCCCAAAAAATCAAAATGGCAATGATATTGAAAAATGGTGAATAAAAGCCCAAAAATTATGAAAATTCACCAAATTTTTTATTTAAAAATTCTAAAAAGTAATTTTAAACAAACAGATATATTTGGATTGCGGTCAAATGCCTGAAAATTAATATTCCGAATTTCTAAATCCGAGCTCGCCAACTAAAGCTTATCTGCATAACAGGCCTACGGCCAGTCGCAAGCATTTTCCCTCTATGGTATAACCAACACCGGCTTTGCTAACTGCTTCCTATGCACAATCACTCAAATTTAAAGGGAAAATTTTTTGGCGATTTTGCTTTGGCTGATTTTGCTGGCAGCCTAGAAAAACAAATGTTAAGGCCTATTAAGTTTATATTTACAATTTTCTTTTATGTAGAAAATGCTTTAAAGATATTTGTCATCAAACTCAAAAATGCTAAAGTGTTTTCATGAAATACTTTAAATTCAATAAAACAGTTTTAATGTTTCAGAAAATTAAATTAAGTTCTTGTCCTTCTTTTAACAGTTTCCCTAAAAATTGTACCAATTTGCCAACAAATTAAGTGAAACAGTCATAAAAAAAGCTAAAGAAAACCCCCATCTTTTAAGAGCATTTGATATGTAAGTTAATTGACAACTGTCCTTAAAAAGAGCCAAAAAAAAAAACCACAAGTTTTTTTAATATTTAAGTTCGTTTAGAATTCTGGCTTTTATAAATTTCATGGTTTATGTGTGTTAAGCTACGGTCAGACTTATCAAATATTTGACGTAAAAAACGGGACCAACAACCAAACTAAAAAATCATTTCGCTTAATATCAATATTTATTTTGATTAAAATATCACATCTTACAAAAAACTGTTTTTTGCTATGTCTAGTAGTATAATTAGTTTATTTTGTAACATTAAGACCATTTTAAATCTCACTAACTATTAACATAAGTAGGGGTTACGCTTATTTGATCAAATATTTAATAAGTGTGACCGTAGCTTAAGTGGTTTTTGTAGCATTTGTATGGTTCTATTGGAAAAGTTTTTGTTGTTTGTTTCCTATTTTTTGGTTGTTCTTCTTTTTCTTTTTTTTTATATTGTTATTGTTGTTTAAATGTCAAGTGTTAATAATTGTAGCCATATTTATGTTGTTTGGACATGTAAACAATATATATATACTTTTTATATTTTTTTTTTTTTGTTTACAACAACAAAAACTACAAGTTGAACATTCAACTACTTTAGTTATAACCAGGAAAACCAAAAATATGCAATTGCATGTTTTTATTTGTGCGACCAATGAAGGCAGAAACAATGGCGCATATTCAGAAATCATAACTAAAGTTGTAACTAGCAAAACAGAAACTAAAAAATAGTTCATAGATAGTTATAGATCTTATTCACAATTAATTACTAACGTAGTAACAGCTCTCAGCTGATAGTAGAAATGCAACCATGTATATTGGCATTTAGAGAAAATTAAATGTCGATAATATTTTGAACGATATATTCTGCAATTAATTAAAAAGCTTATAAAACTATTAAAATCTCATTTTTTGTTCTTTAAAAAATTAACGCAAATTCTAAAAAAGTTGTTTTTTGGTTATAATAATATAAAAATCAATTAAAATAATAAAAAAATATTCAAAAGAATTTTATCGACTAAGAACACATCTCTAGTTTATTTTATTATTTTTTTTTTTTTGGTGCATTTCAAACACAAATTATAATTGCAGCGTGTTTTATACGTCTTAACTGTTTTTTGTCATGTTTTTATCTGTTATTATTTTAATATCTCTTATAATTCTTTCCATTTATTTTTTATAACCACTTCAAAAATGTTGTACTTTTGAAATTAATTATAAAATGATATCAATCAGCTGTTCTTTGAATGTATTAGTTAGTTGGCATTTAGTTACAGCTTTACCTATAATTAAGTGTAAACTTTTTATGCTGCAAGTAATCATCTGTGAATAGCTTAAATAGGTACTTAAAAAAGTTACACTTGGTAATGATTTTTGAATATGCGCCAATATATTTATCCGTTTTAGAGCTTTTTATGAATTTTGACATCGATTTGTTAGTGCATATTTTTGCATATTTTACCGTTTGAAGCATATTTTTGCATAACTTAGTTAAAGAGCTTTTTTGCAGCATTTTTTAAGTTTTTAACGCATATTTTGCCTTTTTGAGGCATATTTTGATACATTTTTTTAAGAAGCCTGCAAGGGCTTTCGCACATTTAATGTTTACTCGAAAATTGTAAGACGAAGGCTGGTTGTCATTAAAGAAAAATGTGATTTTAAACTTTAGAATTTTATGTATAACCAAAAATTAATTATATATGTTCTTGGCGGTGTGTATAATACATAGAAATACATAGAAGATAGGACCAATTCTTTAGAATACCGATCGATTTAGAATCACTTTTTAAAGTAACCTAACGATAACCATCCGTCCGTCTGGCTGGTTGCCTGTCCATGTTAATTTTGTGCGCAAAGTACAAGTTGCAATTTTGTGGATGATAATTTGTTCAAATTTGGTAAGCACATTTTAATTGTACTAAGAACGAAGTGTATGTAAATGGTGAGAAGCGGTCTATAACTTTACATATTCCCCATTAAAACTTCTCTCCAAATTAGAATCTTTATGTCCGTTAACCATCTAATTTTGTTGGTATTTAGATTAAATTCGCCTCAAAATTATTTTACTGCAAATAAAATTATTTTCGAATCAGTTCACATTTGCCCAAAGCTCTCATCTATAAAAAGCTTTAACTGCCTTTTAAATGTAAACATTAAAAAACAATTTAGGGACTGTCCCTAAAATCCCTTTAAGACAAAAAAAATCTCATATGCATGTTAATATCCAGATAGTATTCTGCACAAATAACTCTAATATGAATTTTTACCTCACAACATAGCTTTGTTTTTTGAGCCGATTACTGCTTATCGTTTCCAAATAAGAAAATGCATCTGTCAATACTATAGTGTTTGGAATTTCCGGTTATAATTTTAGGATTGTTTTTATTAAATGGAACTGTTATTAAAGTGTTGAATAATTTGTTTTTAAACTAGCAATTTTTGAATTTTTTGGGGCATATTTTTAACAATTTTCAGGGCATATTTTAAAGTTTTTACTGTATATTTAATGCGCATAAAACGTTTTTTTAGAGCATATTTTTTGTTTCCCTGGTTATAACTTTAACTTGTATTTTGTTTAACTTTAAAATTCATTTTTTACTACTCACAACAGGTGAGAAGATAAGTTTTAATCACGATGTCCGTGTGTCCATTGAAATGGATTTTTCAAAGGCCCAAGATGCGATGGGGACCAGGGGCCAGATTCTGGCATTCGTGATCGAGTACTTTCTCGATTCGAAAGCAATTTAATATCTAATTATTAGAGTCAATACTGAACGAATTGGAGTTATTTTTTCGTTATTGTAAAGCATTCATTTGAGTTTCACAATACTGAAAAAATAATTTCGATTCGTTCAGTATTGACAGAAATAAAATTGCTTTCGAATCGGGAAAGTACTCGATCACGACTGCCAGAATCTGGCCCCAGGTGTTTTTATGATTATGTCGCATATAATCCGGAATTGGTTGCTACTGCAATTTCGCCTGATCGATTCACAAATGGCAGAGATATGAGCAAAATGAACCACGAATGCCTCTAATTTTACTGTAAAAGCCCTTGTTTTTCTTGTTTTTTTTATTTTATTTTTATGTATATCTGGACAACGGCAGGAGCCAAAGTTTCCATATTTGGTACAAGCACTTTTATTATTATTAAAACACAATATCCGATAAAATATAGGCGGCGTGGGACAAGTGGTCGTGGCATCCCCCTAAGAACGACATTATAAATTTCTCTATTTTTGGAGACCGGCAAGAGCCAAGTTTCCAAATTAGGAACAAGCATTGTGGTTATCAATTCACAACATCCAACAAAATTTGGGCGAGATTGGAAAAGTGGTCGTGGCACTTCCTATACAAAGTCATTAAAGATTTCTGTATATCTGGAGACCGGCAAGAGCCAAGTTTCCAAATTAGGTACAAGCATATTTGTTATCCATACACAACATCCGAAAATATGTGGGTGGAGAAGTGGGCGTGGCATAAAATAGATTTATTTCTACGCCTCAAGCTTAAATATAAATTTCGCTGCTCTGGTAACACTTGTTGGTTGTTGTAGCTCATAAATTAGTACTTTTTTCCCTATTTAAATTTTTGGGAAAATTGAAGGGTATTTATTTCGCCTCCTTTAAAAACTGCATGAACCTGGATATGGTAACAAGTTTTTTACTTACATCACGACATTAAAGATTTCAACGCAAATTTTATAAAACTACCAAAAAATCAATTTGTCAAAAATGCGAAAAATAAATACGTTTAGTTCTGCGGCTTCCCAAATAAATTTTAAGAAACATACATCCATGTTTGACAGCCCATCAAAACTAAACTTCAAAGTTCGAAAAAAATACAGCAAAAACAAACAAAAAAGAAAACTTAAACTGTCAAAGAAACTCCCACTCTCTTTTGTTGAGTCAAAGCTCTTTTAATCTACCCACCATTTTACTTTATTTAACAAATGACAACTTTCTCGATTTTTGTTTTGTGTTTGTGCGTTTGAGTGTTTTAACAATATTGTGTTGTTGTTTCTAACAGTTTCTGTTCGTTCCATAATATTGAATTGAGGAGGACGGTGTTTTGACAGGACAAACATTTGAGTGTAGTTTATCACTTTAATCTTGATTCAATTCCATGTCAATTATTTTTTTTAGATTTTTTTAAATCATTCTTTTTTTCTCTTTTCTAAAAATAATGTTTAAGGTCATTTTCCTTTTTATAGGTTATGTTTTTTTTTTTTTTTTTGTTCTTTGTTTTGTCTTGGTTTTTGTTTTAAAACAAAATGATAATTGTTTGTATTTTTCTCTCTCTCTCTTTTTGCAATTTTACACTTTTTAGCTCGTTAAAAAAGAAATACAATTTATTTTGTTGTAATTAGGCAAAAAGAAATTGTTTGAATAAATTAATAAGACTAAACAAACGGAAAAAAATTTCGAATTTAAAAAATGTATTGTTTGAAAATTTAGATAATGAAAGTGTCGCTAGGAATAAAAAAAAAGAACTGCGAAAAAGTTTATAATTTTAAAAAAATTTTAAATTTTAGTTATATGTAAATATATATAGGTATATTTTTATGTTAACCCTCAAACACCTGGAATTATTTCAAAAAACAGTTTTCACAATGGATTGCTTTTATATCGAAAATGAATCCTTTTTTAAAACCCTTAACCGATGGTAAAAGTTTGTTATTCCTTTTGCAATTTCTCACAATATTGATTTGAGACCCTATAAAGTATATATAACCCGGGTTCTTATGGATAGCGAAATACTTCCCCACCACATGGGGAAATACGCTTGAATTCGCCATTATTAGAAAAAATACATATCGATGATGTATTACGAAAAAGTAATCATTATTAATAGAGGTCTGCAAAGAGTTACTTTTTTCTTCACATGTGAAACTAGCTGTCGAATATAGTATTTATTTGTTCTCTTGCTTAACGCGCAAACAGTGAAGTTAAGTGATTGTTGTTTTTATAAATACTAACATGCAGCAGCCGAAGATGAAATATGTTCCGAAAAAAAGGAACAAATAAAAATGGGTACAACGAAAAAGAAGTACCTATAAAATTATGTTCACTTCATGTGGTACATACTTGTAGTATTACACAGTAAAGCTGAAATTTGTGTAATAACTAGAGTTTTTTTTTTCCCGGACTTTTTCGATTCCCGGGAAAGCGGGAAATTTTTTTAAATTTCCCGGGATCCCGGGATCCCGCTCCATATAAATACTACAAAGTAAATTTTGTTATTAATTAATGAAAACAACTTTTATAAAAAAACGTAAGGGAGCTTGTTTACAAAGAAAGTAAAAGAAATGGCTTAATACTAAAAAATTTATTGAAGATTGAAATAGCAACTTGAGTTATTATTACCTCACGCCTTTATTCCCTATTATTATGCTTTTATTTAGTATTATTATGTTCTGGATACAAGATAAAAAGATAACATAACAATTTAATTCATAAAACAATAATAAGAACAAAATAAAAATTAAGGTACTCAAGATATGAGATCAAAAAGTTAATTAATAAAATAGATAAAATATTTTAAAGAAATATATAAAATTTTTTAACGGCTTAGGAAATAACTTTCTGACACACTCAAAGCGCTTTGTAAGTCGTCAAAAAGCATATTCCTGATTTAATTTACTAATTATCATGTTTCCGAAAAATTTCGTTCATTTTTTACCGAGGTTGGACAAATAGTTAAAAGTGCACCGTTGTAGCATGCTTCAAATTCACAATCAGAAGCAATTTTTTCTTTTTATAAGCAACGTCTATATCAGTCAAATGTATGTCCAGGTTTATGCAAAAAAAGCATCAAACGGACTGCTTCTTACAAACCTTTTTATTTTAATAGGTCCATGTGTAATCTTAGGACAATGTGTTTTTCAAGTTGTATGTTGTAGTATCATACACGAGTTTCAAAAATGTAATTTTATTTCGGTTTCCCCGCACTTCACGGGTATATAAACCAACACAAATTGAAATTGAAAATTTGTGTTTAACACCTAATAAACATATCGCTCCTTTATTGCATCCCTAGAAGGAAGCGAACTGACACCAAAGTAGTCCCGTGATAGGTCTTTGGTGGTAGGGACCGGTTCTAGTTCGAACACTTTATATGAATAAGAAATATCACTTTTACATGGGGTTGTCATTGGAGGGGATCAATTGACACCATTTGACCAGTCACAGATCTATTCTCAATGAACGTGCTTAATGTCAATTACTAAAATGTAGTATTATTTCAATAAAACAAGTCCTAGAATTAAATTCAAGAACCAAATTTAAGAAAGTACCAAAAAATGTGTCACAGCACCGGTGAAGACTGTACTGTAATTCATTACTTTTTCTACCTTTTTGTTCTTCATAAACCAGTTAAGGGATTGGTTCTTCTTTCACTGGTCATGAGTCCTTTCTTTTTCTTCTTGTTCTGTTTCACAAATCCCAGGACCAGTCTGTTGGACCAATTGACACAAATTTCCCGCTGGGATCATAGTCATATCTCAAACTGAACTGAAGTTATAGCAAAATATATCTTTAAGTCGGTACATTTTGAAAACTTTAATCGCATTTTGCCAAGATCGTTTGTTTTTGTAGATATGACTATGTTGCAATAAAGGAGCGATATGTTTAGGTATCTCCTATTTTTAAGACTTGTTCATGGACAATGAAACTTTACTGCCGGCATCTAATTTGGAATTAATGTACGTTATTAACTCTTCACTTCACTAAATGTAATAATTATCAACTGTTGCACTGCCCATTCTGCTTTTAGTAGATTTATTGCATCAGGAGACATTGATTTAAATACATGTACTCACTTCTTGTAATTGATCTAATCCACAACCCATCCACAGATGCTAATTTTTAGTATAAATAGCTATTTTCTGAAACTATGAGGAATTTTTTATTTCCCGGGATCCCGCAAGAAAAATCCCGGGAAAACGGGAAATAAAATAATTGAAATTCCCGGGAATTCCCGGGACGGGAAATCCCGGGAAAAAACCCTAGTAATAACCCAAAAATTAGACAAAAATTTATTTCTTAGACTATTGATAATTAGAAAATTTTTTGTGTTATTAAGCCTAAATATAAAATATTATTAAATATTTTTTTATATACAAGTAAATTTTTCACTTCTAAAAGAAGAAAATGTATTCGTTTTTCGGCACAAAAATCGATTTCTTTTGTTTCTAAAAATGACTTGATGTGTATCAATTTTAGCAATCTTTATGTTGAAGTAGTTAGCTAAAATGCTTTTTTATTTACTATAGTTGTTGTATTACATATATTCGTAAAAAAGCGTTACTTATTAGATATAAAACACAAAATTTGTACAACCTGGGTTAAACTCTTATTAAAAATGCGATGCGTTTTAAAAATAAGAGCTTCTTTTTATTAAATGAAATCAATTCAGTTTTAAGTAATTAAAATTAATTAAAATAATTTTTCGGCCTTTTTTACAAAAACTAATACAGGTTTATAAAAAGTTAATGAAATTGATTTTTTTTATGAAAATTTGCTTTAGACCCCTTTCAGACTCGGCAAGTTAGTTGCGCAAGTTACTTGCCGACAACAACAAAGTCTGTACAAAATTATTTTTTCTTTACCCCGACCTTACCGCTAACGTCTACAAACTAAGAGTTGCGCAAGAGACTTGCGCATGTTACTTGCCGAGTGTGAAAGGGGTCTTAATTAACCTTTTATAAACCTTGTAAATTACTATACTTTTTTATTATATTTTTTTTGTATTTAGTAGTGCTACCATACTTTTATCTTATTTAAATAAGACTTTTCAAATAAAACTCAAAAAATCAATCTGTATTTAAATACGATTTAAGTTTTTATGAAAATTAACTTAATTTAGATTAAATTCCTATCCTGAAAATTGGGCATTAGCATATCAAATACTAAAGATCCAGGACATCGAGATGTTAGTATGTGCCTAATCATGCATGTACTACCAAACCATAATTAATGTTAGTTGATTCCCTTACCGGTGGAGTTTTCTCCTTCCTAACTGCAAGCAAACTACTTTTTAGCTCTCGTTCGTTTACATAATGGATAGTTACAGCCAAATATGACATTTTCAAGTAATTATCAGTCAGTCGTCACCCCGTATCCGTTAACTTTGATGTCATTCAGTTCCAGCTTTATTTCATTAAAATACTTTTCATATAATACACCAACATTTCTGGATATTGTTGTTGGATGTGGTAATAAAGATTCTAATTTGATATTTTCACCATATTGGGCACCAACAGAAATCAAAAAGGAGGCACATTTTCTTTTTCGTTTTTTCATCTACTTCTAATGGTGCAGAATAAGCTTTTTTCGAAGCAAAAAGGACATAGCACTTGTGTTTCAGTAAATTTGTTGTGCTTTTTTTATTTAGTTTAAAGATATTTTTGCATTTTTTACAGGTCACTAAAGTTTCCACTTCTTCTCCGTTTTCATTCAAAATTCCTGCGAATACCTCCCACACTTTACTTTTTCCGGTCTTATTAAAAGTTGCAAATTCACCGTTTAAAATGTTTGCCTTTACATCCACAGTAGCTACTAAGCTATCATTTGAGGTCTTAAAAAAAGTAAGCTTAATTAGTGCCGAAAACAATTATTAGGTTGTCAACATAATAATGCTTTTTTCTATAATTTTAATGAGAATTTTTTTATAAATATACATACATATTTACATAGAAATGTACATTTTATTGATGTTTTCCATGATTATTATTTTCAAATAATGTTTATTATTGCAAATAAATTTCACTTTTAAATATTTATAAATAAATAAAAATCTAAATGATCTAAATAAATAAATTTATATACATATGTACCTCATTTATTTCCATTTTTTTATTAAAATTAACAGTTAAAAAAGATTAAATGGAACAATATTTTTTGCTTTTAATGTTTGCAAAACTTCACATGGTACTGATAGTACCTAGTGAAGTTTGGCTGTCGCATGATACTCGACCGTTCGTTTTATGAATGGTCAAGTGAGAGAGAAAAACGAACAAGTGGTTTGCAAGCACAAACAAAGTCGAGTAACAAACAAAAGTTACTCGCTAATTTTGTTGTTCTCAAAAACATGTACCTTGTTTTTATTACAGTTTGAGTAAGTGTTCATGCTTTGCTAGATCATATATACTTTTTAAGTACAAATCCATTTGTGCAGGGGTCTAATTATTAAAAACATTTTGTTATTAATAGAAATTTTTATAGTAAAAATTCCATTAAAACTTAAATTTTCTTAATCGAATTAAATTGTTTCCAATATTTCTTAAAAGTTTTCTCCTCTCAATTCTAATCAAGTGTTAATTGCAAAACAAAAATCAATTTCCCAATACTTTGCTAAGAGAAAATGCAATAAAAAACTTTTTTAAATTGCTTTTAAGTTCGTAACAAAAAAAAACCAACAAGAGCAACAACAATTTTGTTATTTACAATTTATTTTCAAATTGCTGTTGTTCAAAAAACTACAATTTCCTTTTCCTGTTGTGTTCAATAGTTTTTAAACAAACGAAAAAAATGAAATTTTCAAAAAAAAAATTTAGCAATTTTCTTCGCTAAATACAACAACTAGTCAACCAAACCAAACAAAACCAAAAAATTTCTAAATTTTCATAAGCCAAAAGTTATTGTTCTACCGCCGAATATTCCCCCTTTAAAACAGGTGGTTGCACAGAAAAAGAAACCAAAGAAGTAAGAGTGCTACATTCGGCTATGCCGAATCTTATAAACCCTTAACCATGGTGCGATAGTAACAGAAAGTTTTATAAATACCGTTCTTTAGATATAAAAAAATTCAACTTTGCGCTACGCCCACTCGTCCAATCCAGCCCACATTTTGTTTTCCCAAATTTCCTAAAATCTATAATGTGTTTGTATGGGAAGTGACACGCCCACTTGTTAAATTCCGCCCACATATTGTCGGATGTTATAAAGTGATAACCAAAATGCTTTTTCCTTATTTGGAAACTTTGTCTCCTGCCGTTTTCCAGATTTACATAAAAATAAAGTAAAAACAACAACAACAACAAGGGATTTTTGGGTAAATAAGAGGCAGTTGTGATTTTTGCTCATATCTCTCTCAGTCATTAGTGGACCGATCAGGCTGAATTTCAATAGCAAACAGTTCTTCGGAAAAAGGGTCTTCGGAAAATCCATTTCAAATGACACACGGACAGAAGGACATCACTAAATTACCTTCGGTGAAAAGTATAAAAAAGGGAAGTTAGTGAATAAATGAGTGCTCTTATAAATTGTGTTTTTAAAACTAACGGGTTTTCCAACCAGAACTTTGTTTTTCAATAGAGGCATATTGAAATTGCTTAACAGTTTTGACATTTTACTTAAAGACATAACAGCCGTACCTGAACGAAAGTGGCACGCCTTTCTTAGTCCCAATTCACATTATACGATTTTTGTCGTTGCGATTATTGTCGTTTCCTCTTTGAAGTCGGTCTCATATTTACATTGTACGATTTTTGTCGTAACAACCTTAATACATTTTTCGTCAAATGAGAAAAAATTGAGAGAACGAATGAATGAACAAAACGAATCGAAGAGTACACTCGCTTCTGTACCCCTTATAATTCCTCTTGCCTATAAAGGAAGAATCGCAACGACAAAAATCGTATAATGTGAATGGGCACTTAGTTATCAAAAATTGTTATGACCATACAATTTGCATGAAGCATCCCTAAATAACGCGCCGTCAACACTTTGCAATTCGCAAATCCGATTTTGACAGCGCATTTAATAGTGAAGTTGGCCGCTATTGTAAAATAATATTTCTTCAATCTAGCGGTCTAATCTCCAAGAGAGTTAACACCAGCGTTGTCAACTTTGAAATTTCAAAACGCATCAAAACGGAGAAAAAACGCACCAACTTATTTATAAAAAATGTTTATTAAGTTAATTTGGCATAAAAAGTATAATTTTTGTATTGAAAATACATATAACAATTAAACAGTCTTTAACAGATCAGGGTTTTGAGAAAAAAAGAAAAAACTTGACAGAAATATAAAAACTAAACAAATTTGTATGTATTATGAATGTATTTTTAAAATTTATTATTGATTTAAACTAACAATTAACAATTTAAACTGAATATACGGGTATGATCTGTAAATCGAAATGATGTGGATTTAAAATCGAACAAATTTTGAAAACGAGCCTGAAGAGAAAGTTCATAAAAATATTTCTTTTTATAAACTCCATACTTTGAGTACCAATTATATTTACAAGAACAACTCTTAAAAACAGGAAACACTACAGCCATTTTGTAAATAATTGAAATCAAAATCTCGTTCGATTTTACAGCCACTTTTCAATTTGTGGAACATGCCCGATAAACTAAACAAATTTGTTTGTATTTATTTTTCATTGAAATTGATATAAATTTAAATTCAAATGAAAATAAGAATTTTAATAAAAAAATTTAGCAAGTTCCAATTGAAATTAAGAATATGAACTTGTAATTGAGAAAATTCCAAGTGAAATTGAAAAAATTACAGTTGAAATTCAGAATTTTTATTTGAAATTGAAAAAATCCCAAACGAAATTGAGAATTTTAATTTGAAATTGAGAAAATTTAAAATAACATTGAGAAGTTTAAATTTGAAATTGAGACAATTCCAAATGAAATTGAGAAATTTTAATTTTAAACTGATACCATTAAATTATATAATTTTTATAATATTCAAATTTGGAATTTTCTCAATTTCATCTGAAATTTTCTCATTTTCAATGAAAAATGGTGCATATAATAAATTTTTCAAAAGATATTAACGATTCATAGTATGGATTCATAATTAATAATACAGCAAATTGCATTTAACGAAATGTTTCGTTTTCTTTCATAATACAAATTATCTTCAACAACAACACCGTTTTACTTAAGGCTACATTACACTATCATACTTTGTATTAATACATGTCAAAAACTCAAGTTATATGACAAAATGTGATAGTGTGAATGCAATGTGTCACGAAAATGACAAGTATTATGAAAAAAGTTTGACATCCCCTACGACTTCATCGTTTTTTGAAAAATTTCTAAACAATAATACTTTTCATTGGATCAGGGTTGCATTTTATTCCATGTGTGAGTATTTATACTTTGTGTGATGGTGTGAACACAAACTGTCATGTTTAATTAGATTTTTTGACAGTCGCAACCAAACTCATTAGATTTCTATCTCACAAAGTATTATGGAATACGTAAGACTTGTGAGATAGTGTAATCTAGCCTTTAGTGCATATGATTTGGTACATTTTATACAGCATTACTTGTTGTTCTTAGCAGGCCTGTCAGATATGGCGATATCTCGCCAAACTTGGCGATTTTGAAACGTGTTTGGCGGTGGGATTTTCCATTTGGCGACTGGCGATTTACTTGGTTATTTTTACCATTAATATTAATTCAGCGATTTTTTTTTTCTTTTTACCCACTTACAACTACAGTTCGAGTCGGAAAGAACCCAGCCAATTGTAGGGGGATCTAAGAAAAGATAAACTCACTGTTTATTGTTGTTGTTTTGTTTATGCTTTGATATTGTTACAAGTAAGACTTTGAGTGCTTAAAATTCTTATTCGCTTAGGGTTTTATTCGTATAATATTTTTAGCTTTTCTAAAATCTTAGGGAATGGTTTCCTGATGAGCTGGCCTAAGCAACCAGTAAAATGCGCATAGAAGCTAGCTATCTCTCAACAATAAGTTTCAGTGTATTTATCAAATATGGTTGATGTATATTTATGTCACATATACTCTGTTTAAGTTTGCTATTGAAATTCAGCCAGATCGGTCCGGATCGGACGGAGATATGAGCAAAAAACCACGACTGCCTCTGATTTTGCCCAAAAATCCCTTGTTGTTGTTGTATTTTTTTATTTCTGTATATCTTGAGAATGGCAAGAGCCAAAGTTACCAAATTAGGTACACACATTAACGTTATCAATACACAGCATCCCACAATGTGGGCGGGATTGAACAAGTGGGTGTGGTACCTCCCGTACAAAAAATATCAAAAATTGTATAAAAACCTACATTTTAGGGCTGTCATAAGACCTAAGGATATGAATTATATATCAAAACATCGGAAATTTTTAGTAGAACATATTTTCTGAAAAACTCGGTAAAATCGGTTCAGATACAAAAAAAATTTGACCAAAATTAAAATTTTTTTTTTAAATACACATTTTCGGAACCCATAGGTCTTTCTGAGTCCAAGTTTTATCACCAAAGTAAATGGTAAATTTATTCTGAAACACGTCGGTATATAAATCTCTCAAATCGGTTAAAAAATGGCTGAGTTATAATCAAAATACTGATATCCCAAAAATTACTCTTTTTTATAATTAAGTTTGTTTATATATATGTATGTACATATAAATACATATATACCTATAACCCAATTTAATGGTAATATTATTCTTAAGCACGTTGGTATATAAATCAGTCAAATAGGTTAAAAATGGTTAAGTTATGAGCAAAATAATCAAAAAAAGGACTAAAAAACATTAAATTTTTATAAAAACTAAAATTTTAGAGCTGTAATATGACCTATTCATACGTTTAAGATATCAAAATATCGGAAATCTTTAGAAGAACATATTTGCTGAAAAACTCGTAAAATCGGTAAAAAAAAAAAAAGTAATGTCAAAAATATAGTTTTTTTTTAAATACCTTTTTTTGGGGAACCATAGAACTTCTCGACTCCAAGTTTTATCACCAAAGTAAATGGTAATTTTATTTTTTAAGATGTCGGTGTAAAAATGTGTCAAATCGGTTACAAAATGGCCGAGTTATGACCAAATACTGGAATTCGATCAAAACTTAACTTACTATATTTATTTATTTTTATTATTTTATTTTATTAATAGATAAATGTAAATATAATATGTACATAAATATTTTGTTTTTTTCATAATTCAGTTGTTTTTTAATACATATCTATATTAGGCTGAACATTTTGTTGTAAGCCTGATTAGCATTGTTATTATAATAATTCATTGTTGTTAAAAAATTCAAACTTAGGAATCAAATTCATTTACAATTAGTTTTCTATAGTTTAAGCAAACTTTTATGTATTTGTATAGGTTGTTGTAATTGAGCCCATTCAGCATATTTAGCACCTCACTTATATTAAATTGTTGTTTCCCAAGGAAGCTGATCCTGAAGTGATTAAAAATTGGGCACACACCAATAAAGTGAAAAGTGTTCTCAGGTTCACAAAGATTACATAAAGTACATAAAGTAGTAGAGTTGTTACAAAAGCTTCTAGCGTTTAAGTTTAGTAGTCCACCCCTTGCTTTAATTATAACACTTGAGATACTTGAGGATAAATTTGCGGAGAAAGAAGCCGGACCATTAAAATTAAGTTGTGAGTAGAGATCATGATGCTGTGAGTTTGTTGCATTTAAAATGTAATTTTCGCGTTCTTTACTTCTAAGTAGATTTAAAATAGATTTCCAATAGGCACATAAAGGCTGGCCAGAGACAGGAGGGGAGAATCCCAGATAAATACAGAGATCAGACCACTCTTTTGCCCAGCATACATTTTGTGCTATGATACTTTTGGCCAAGATTCGAGGTAAGCGATTGTGATTTAGACTCAATATAGTATTGATGTAATTAAAATGTAGTTTCAGAGTAGTTAGGTATAGTGAATCGTGATCAGTTTCCAGGTGCAACATGTAATTGGGAATATTGGCGGGCAAGTAAAGCATTTTTTTAATAAAAAACCGATATAGTTTTTCGACTTCATCATATTTTTCGTATCCCCATACTTGTGCAGCGTAAAACATGATAGATCTGGAAGCAGCATGAAAGACTTTTATTTTATTATTTTGCGATATTTGTGGATTTAATATATATTTTGACCATGCCGAGTTTATTGCTAACTTCGAGTCAGAAAGCTTGCCAGTCAGATGTTTCTTGAAAGATAAATTATATGTAATTATAATTCCAAGATATTTGTAGTTATTAACGATTTCTATATCTTGAGCTCCATAATGCCATTTCAAGGTAGAGGGTAATCGTGTGGCTGTTCGAAATATGAGAATTTTAGACTTATCTAAATTTACTTTTAGGCTCCAAATAGAGCAGTAAGCATATAAAGCATCAATCATTTGCTGCAAATCCACAGGTGAATCCGAAAGTAGAACTATATCATCTGCATAAAGTAAAATTTTGACATTTGTTCCTGCTACATTTACACCGCCAGGTAGCTCATCGGGAAGGTCATTTACATACAAAGAAAATAGTAAAGGGCTTAAAATACAACCTTGTTTTACACCAAGTTCAACCGCAAAAGTATTTGAGAGGGTATTGCCATCCCAGATTTGGCTTACTGTGCTTTCATATGTAAGAATTAATATTCTTACTATTTTAGACGACAATCCAAGCCTAGATAATTTGTAAAACAAGCTGTTTCTCGGTATCATGTCAAAAGCGCAAGAAAAATCAACAAAAAAGGCGTATGTTTTTTTCCGTTCAATTTATTCAAGCTGACTATGTTTACTAAATTAAAAATATTGTCGACAGTAGAGTATTGTTTTCTAAAGCCGGCTTGGTACTCATTTAAAATATTGTTGTTGTCAATCCATTCAGTTATTCTATTTAGTAGTATAGTATTAAAAATTTTGCACGATGTATTAATCAATGACAGTCCACGATAGTTACTAGGTATCTTTGGATCTCCTTTCTTAAATAGTGGTTTTATTAGAGATTTTTTGAAGCTGGTTGGAATTTGCTCATGCAAAAATATCTTGTTGTAAACTGTTAGAATTTCATCAAGAAAGCATTCAGGGGCATTTTTATAAAATTCGTAGGAAATACCATCCTGTCCTGGAGCTTTATTTTTTTTGAGCTTACTAATTACCGAGCGTAGTTCACAGAATTCAAAACTTAACTTACTATATATAATTTAAACTTTTAATATTAGTATTTAATACCACGCAAACATGTGCAAATAATTAAATAAAACTAAACGATATATAAAATATATATATATATACATGTATTTAGATAAATATATAAACTTCTGTTCTTTCCAAACCATGGTAAGGGTGTATAAGATTCAGCATAGCCGAATATAGCACTCTTGCTTGTTAAGTATAGTTTCAATTCTATTTCTCTGTTACATTATACATGTAACATATATCGTTGTGTTCTAAATGGTTATATTGAACACAATAATTAACGAACGACGATATAGAAATATTTGATTTTTATAAGCAATTCCAAAATTGGCAGTGAAGTAAGTTATACATTTACCACCCCGCGACTACCTTTGTTATGTACAAAATCGCCTACTTATGCGCACACATTGACAACACTAAAATATGTATATTTTCTTAGGTTTTGTTAACTACACATGCAACAATGATTATGCATTATTGCACAAAGAAAAGAAAAGAACTCGCGTAGAAATAAATAATAAATTTTTATTGAACGTATAAATAATTCTTTTATTAACAAAAGCAAAACGTAAAAACCTTCTTCAGCATGTTTTCGGTTTAACTGGTTTGTGCTAATTCGTAAATTGTATGTAGATATTTATATCAACACTTAATAAGAAAAGAGTGTGAGAATTTTAAGCAAACCAAGTAATTGAAAAACATTCAACTACGACAGAAGAAAACTTTGTCGTCAATAGCTTTTTATATTTAGAAGACATCTTCCAAGAAAATGTTCTTCATACCAAGAATGATAGAAATAAAGACTACGCCTTGCGCATGTTTTACCGTTTGATGACGTAGTAGTTCCCTTGTTAAGATTACCAAGTCTCTTTTATATGTGAAAATCGTAATTTCTTACAAAAAATGTATGTATTACGTGAGAGTTGGCAACCCTGCAATAAATTTACTCAGAGTGTTCAAATAAAAAATATTATATTAATTGTCAAAAAACTATAAATTTTGCTTAATATTTTATATTAAAACAAATAAAATTTTTAAAAGTTATCAAGGTATATTTACACAAGGTAAACTCGTTGGCCCATATGTTTGTCAGCTGTTTACCCATAGTTGGAACCACAACGTCAAATTGCGTGTATATGAGCCAAAATTTGTACATGTGTGCGTTAAATTGTTTTTGTTTTATATGAAGACAATTTTGACAACATGGTTCCTTTTATAGAGCAAAATGTCTACACTCCCAAATGAGTCTACCTTGTGTAAATATACCTTGAAAAGTTATCAAACGTGTGTTAAAAGTAGCATAATAAAGAAAAATAAAAAATAAATAAAAATAGAAGAGAGCAGAAAAGAGTACAAACATAGAGTGTGCAGTGGGCAAATGACAACCAGCGTTACCGTTGTGATACTAAAGTATCAATTTGACCCTTTTTCGACGGTCTTGATACCTTTTATGACCCATTTTTTAAATAATGCTTTTGTATCATTTTCACCTATTTTGTGACACTTTTGTTTTTTGTCAACTCTGCGGAACAGTAGTGCTAAACAAATGTTTTCGAAATAAGCATTGCTTGATATGGAACAGACTCAAAGTAGAAACTTACAATTTCATGCTTTCTTCTCCTAATTTGTTCGAAGCGGAGATGGAGAAATGGACTTCAAGTGAAGATTTAATAGAAAATTGGAAATAGTACTCACATTTGACAGTAGTGCTAAACAAATGAACCCGTCATTTCGAAAAGGGCATGAGTCCATACATTAAAGCTTTTAAGGATTAAGAAAAAACGTATTTGTTCGGAAAAAATCTATGATGGTTAAGAAACTGAATATAGAAGTTAATAAATAAAACCATATACAATTTTTGTGCCATTTATTTATTTTTAAAAAAAGCATGTAACATACAGATTTTGGTGGTTGAAATTTTTGGACTTATGCCCTTTTCGAAATGACTTGTTAGAAATAATCGCAAATCCAAAGATTTTCGGAAGAACTGACCTTTAATCATCATTATTTTCTTCATATTGTTCATTAGCTGAAGTTGTTGGCCATGCAAAAATCTCTGCATAGAAATTTTGGTACTTTTCTGGAATGTATTTTTCTAGTTTTTTCAAATCTGGTATTTTCTTTTCATTGATTGGCACTTTGCCAGCATACGCAGGAGTATCATTTGATGGTAAAGGCGGGCTGGTGCCCATTCTCTGTAAGAGCTGGAATTCATAACTGGTTAAACAATCTATAGATTCACGTGTTGTAACAAGGCCTGGTGTAGACTTGGAAAATGTGAAATGTGACACTTGGGAAATAGCAAAAGTTTTTTTTGTCCTTGGGTGCTCTTTTGCCATAGGAATCCACAGAAAGCACCAGTTTCTTGTAATGGTTCGGCCACCATTTTTTTATTGTCAATAATTTCTTCAGTTTTAGGCCTTTGCAGTGAGTTGGCAACCCTGCGGTTGAAATTACTTTGATAGATTTGTGAAGAAATAAAACAACAAAGCAAAATGTAAACATAAAGTCTGCAGTGGGCATAAGTCCCGGACTCGTGCCCTTTTCATACAGACTTTAGATTTCGAGGGCCATATAAGGTGGTTTGTTGCATTTGAAGATCTACCATATTCACAGAGAATACGTAAAACCCTTAAATGAATTAAATGGCGTCAAAAGGTGATATTTGAAAAAAGTGTGACTCGTGCCCTTTTCGAAATGACAGGTTCAAATGTTTTCGAAATAAGCATTGCTTGATATGGAACAGACTCAAAGTAGAAACTTACAATTCCATGCTTTCTTCTCCTAATTTGTTCGAAGCGGAGATGGAGAAATGGACTTCAAGTGAAGATTTAATAGCAAAATATAGAACGCACATTCCTAAAAAGTAGTTAGCATTCCTAAAAAGTTTGTGTTAAAAAATTGTTTACGTCTTCCAAATTAGATTTTCGTTATTAAAGTGCAATTTCCCCAAAAGCAAATATAACATATTATGACATATTTGTTATTTTTTATGGTGGTTTCTTTTCAAAAAAAAAAAAAAATAAAAAATGTGACATTTTATTCAAAAAATGCAATTTGGTGTTCGTTTCTTAAAATTGTTTTGCTCTCTTAAAGAGTAGCATGTTTTATTCTAACAAAATCGCCCCCTGTAAAATAGGTGTCTTCGGTTTATGTATGGGGCTATTTTGAAAAAGGCGACGGTTGCCTCAAAAAGAAACAAAGCTACGCTAAAATTTAAAAACTTTAAACTAACAGGAATGAAAACATTCGGAGAAAATTGCTAAATTGGCGGAAATTTTCAATTATTTGGTAACAGCTGTATGATAGCAAAGTCTAATATTTATTAAAAATAGTAAAAGCTTTAAAGAATCAGAAAACTTACAGAAAAAAATAGCTTCAATCGCGAGCATGGCTACAATGCGCGAACGATTGCAAAATTTAAAACAAACCCTAAAATTTATTTGAAGTCGCTAAATCGGTTACAGAAAAGAAAATATCGGAAAATAACATTAAAACCATTACAAACTTAGCTATAATGATAAAGAACAAGCTTTTTTCCAGGCGTTAAAAACAGGACAGTGCGTTCCTTAAAAAGTTATATTTTTTGAGCATTTTCTACCTGAAATAAATATTTTTTGTTTGTTTATAAAAAACTTGGTCTTATTATGTTCATTAAAATGAGAAATACTGCTTAAAATAAACTTGACCCATTTTTTTTTTTTTTTTGAAATACGCTTTTTTTGCCCATTTTTCTGGAAAATGCCCTTTTTGTGATCCTTTTCGAAAATTTCCAACGGTAACCCTGATGACAACAAATAACCACAAAAAAACAAAGGAGGTAATTGTGCGAAAAAGTAACGTGTTGCGTCCTTTTAATTAAATGTCTGTATTTTTAACTATAACTAATATTGAGATAATATAAATTTATGTAACTTGAGGGTTACACGATCAAGTTTTGCCTATCAAGTTTTAATACACTCACACTTTTTTACCAATACACTCATACCTGTAAAAATTGAAACGAACTTGCCTTTAAAATTCTCTTTCCAGTGAGTGTTTCAATTTACGTTCAAGAAAACAGCTGATTTCAAGGTTAGTGAGCAAATTTTTCGTTTGCCTTTATAAATTGTTTTCTTGATGACATATTGAAAGTAAATTGCTCAAAAATTGAATGCAGCCTACGTCACAACTTTCAATTTTTGGAAATTTTGACAAATAGTATATGTCAAAGACTATCAAGAAAATCTTGATCGTGTGGCTGCACTGTAAGTCAAAAATTAAATTATGAAGAAAAATGTAACTTCTAATAAAAAAATTTCAGTTTACAAATAATTTAAATAGAAAATTAATAAATTGTCCTACTGTCATGTTTACACGTTAACATAACAGTTTGAAAGCTAAAAATTATTAGCCAATGAGAACGAAGGTTGTGTGACGTCACAGTTCCCACATGCGCAGTAAAAAAATTTTATATCTGCCTGATATCGTAATCTTTATTTCTATCATTCTTGCTTCATACTGTCCCACATAGAGGTAAATAGAAGTTAATGTCGCTCATAGTGTCGTACACGACGATTTCCACTAAATTGTTTGCTAGAAAACCTAAAACCTATACGGAGCCAATCGAATCGATTGCAGCCTTAAAACTCAAAATCTGTTATGTGATTAGCGAAATAGATCCGCCCTTTTGCCAAAAAGTGATTAAAAACTTTAATAAAAGAATTGACATCTGTCAGCGTGCTCGTGGTGGACATTGGCCAGATATAATTTTTCATTCATTATTGCCGATCTTTTCTCTTCGTAATCAAAAAAAAATTTGAATAATTTTCATCTAAATTTTCTGTTTTATTTTGTTTTAGAAAACAAAGTGCTTGTTGAAAAACTGGATACATTATTTAGCGCTTAAATGGAGAAATGTGTTTATAAGCGAAAAAGAATTACCCAATATATGGTTTTTTTTTTATTCAGTTCCTTAATGTATGTGTAGCGAGTGTGTGGGTGAGGAGAAGGGTATTAAAGATTCGCCATATATAGCTCGCGATATACCTCGTACTTGTTAATGTTCAAATCAATGAATCAGGCATTTCTGTGTATAAATGTATATGAAATAACAGCAAAACTAATACTTCTTTGCTGTGTGTTTGTTTATGAGCAAAAACAACAAAACAAGTGTAAAAACATATAAACAAAAACAAACATTTCCTCATGCACGACCTCACACGACTACAAGTAACCAAACAAACATGTTCGCATTTATTTTCGTATTAAAATGGCTGCCCGCCTGCCTGCTTGTGTTTACAAACAGGCCAAAATATCAACACAAACAAGAAGAACAGAAACAAGTAAGAGTGCCATATTCGGCTATGCCGAATCTTATATACCCTTCACCATGATGAGATAAGAATAAAAAGTTATATACATAAATAACGTTCTTTAGATAGGTATAAATAAATATTAATTGAGCCACGCCAACTTTTCATTTTGCCATGCCGAAGAATATAAAAAAAAAACAAAAAATTTATATATGTACCTAAGCCCGTTTCCAAAGTTGATGTTTGAAATTCGTTTCATAATCTTAAAATCGTTTTTAGAACATAAAAAAATTTTATAAAAAAAATTAAAAAAAAATTATTTTTGGGATTCGAAATGGCAATACAACTCGGCTACGAATGCTTTTACCAGAGTACGAAAACAAACAAAACGAAACGTTTGCTTTCGTTTTGTTTTGTTCTTTGCAGTGAGTAAAACAAAAACAAAACCAAAACAATGAGAATGATTGTGCCATTTTGTTTTGTATTATTTTTGCTCGTGAGCGCAAATTGTACATTAATATAAAAGTACACAGCTGGAAAAGAAAAGAGTAAGAACAATATTGAAACATTTAGAGTAAAAACGTTTGACAAACGTTTGGTAATTGATTTACTCATTATAATATTTAGTCATATATATATAACTATTGTTTCTAAGTGAAATAAAAAGAGAGGTTTTTAGGTTTTTTTGTTTTTATTAATGCTTTTTTTGACTACTATAGTAATTAAAAAAAAAAAATTAAATTAAATAAAAAGTAATTCAAAGAAAAAAGAAAAAAAAATAAATTAAAAAAAAGACGAGGCATTGTGGATTTTACTCTTGTTATGCCACTACAAAAACCAAGCAAGAACTAAATCAATTACTCAAAACAAAACGTTTCTCTATCTGTTTTGTACTCAGATGTACGATTGTAACGGTAAATTAAATAATGCAGATGAGTGGAAAGCCAATTGTTTCGTTTTCTCTCTTTGACACTTGAAAAGTTTTTGTTTTGGTTTTGCTCATGTACAATACAATTTAAAAATTTTCAATAGTTTTGTACATTTTGCAAACGTTTGCGAAATGTTTTGTTTGTTTTCATACTCTGGCTTTTACTGAAGAAGCGTTAAATTAAAATATAAATAGTCTGTGAGCAGCGTTGCCACAACCAAAAAAAATTTGTAACCAAAATGTTAAAATAAAGTAACCAAAAGCAAAAAAAAGTAACCAAAATTTTTATTATCAAATGTACATACTATTTTATCCACTTCAGGTGAAAAATATGTCTAAAGAAGGAATTGTGTTTGTTTGTATCTAGTAGGCTCAAAAACCGCTGGACTAATTTTTATAAATTTTAATGTTGTATTACCGATGGTCTGGAAAGAATAAAAGGCTATATAATTTTTCGAAATTTTTAGTTGACGTGCACTTCCTTTACAAAGTTAACACTTCAACCTTTTTATATAAAGAGCTCTTGCAAGTAAAATTTTTTAGGTCTTGCTGTGTTATTAAGGTATCAAAGTACAAAATTTAACTAAATTATGCGGTAAATCTTTTATATATATCTGTTGCATTTTGACAAAACATCTTCAGTCAAATTTTAAAAGTTGAAAAAAAATGTCGTCAATCATACGAATTTTCATTCAAAAAACATTTTTGTTTACGTTTTTAAAATTTTGTATTATAAGCGAAATTTTTCTTTAATTTTGGTTTATTTTAATATTTAACAAAAATTATGTTTTCGCAGAGTTTTTTTAAAAAACTTTTTTGCTATATTATCTCGACTTTATATGTTTTGTCAAAATGCCACATATATGTAGATGCTTTTTTCCCGGTGGAAATAGAATCCTATTTAAAGTTCCGTTCACTTTGACCTTATCGTTTGTCTAGAAAAGTGTTTCAGTTAGACCTATGAAGAATTAAAAGTAGCAGATAATGGCCATCTACACTTCAAAGTATATATGACATATGGTTAAGTTGACAGTTTGTTAAAGTTTAAGCTTTTTAAAGTAGATGAAAAAAGTATTGGTATTGGTTGCACAAATACCACACACAATTTTTAAGAGTCAAAAAAGCGGAGCGGGTAAATCCTCTTCCAAAACAAAAAATTGGTTATTTTTGTGTTGAAAAAAAGTAACCAAAACGGAAAAAAAGTACACAAGTACACATTGGAAAAAAAAGTAACCAATTTTGGTTAAAAGTAACCAAAACGGCAACGCTGTCTGTGAGTTTGTTTCTTTATTTCAGCGGCATATCATATACATGCATTAATGTGTATTTGTATGCGTAAAATTAAACACGTTACAAATAAAATCCACCACTTGTAGTGAAGGGTATAAAAAAAACAACAACAAAAACCACTTTACCAACACTGTATTACCATATGACCGTAGAAACCAAAATTGAATTGGTTTGTATGGTATGTTTATGTCGTTTTGGTAATACATGGTTGGTATGGTAATGTCAAGTCTAAAGGCGACCGTACACGACATGTTTTTGTCATCTGACATGTCAAATTTCCCACTGCAAAATACATACATGTCGTGTGTTACCTTTTTAACTTTGCTTCTGTAAAAGTCAGACGCAAAGTCATCTGACAAAATTTCAATTAGAGCGTGCTCTATTTTCTTCTGACAAACCATCTGATATCAGAAAGCTATGCTGGGAAGAAACCGGCAGCGGCGTCCACTATTGACGGAATCATTAGCCGGCTGAAGTTAATTTTTTACAATACCGAGATATGTTTTATCATCTTACCATTGAATAGAATTTATGTGAATATATATATAAAAACCGTTTTATTATAAAATCCTAAATTGGTATCTTTGAATTAAAAGAAAAAAATGTTAAGATGGCTGAACTATTTTACGGCGCAAATAAAACTTTTCATGGCGGTAGCAAGCTATTTTGAAACCGAGCACTACTTTGGTTTCTGCAATAACAATGCGAAAAAAACAGAGACAATGTCAGAAGCAAATTACATGTACGTTTGTGACCGAATATTATAAAGCTTATGTAAAACAGCGATTTTGACAGACATGCACAATTACATGTAGCTTGAAAATTTGACATGTCAGATGACAAAAACATGTCGTCTATATGCTCCTTAATTGGTCCTTTAAAGGAAACAATTTGCGGATTCGTGGTTTTTTACTCATATCTCAGCCATTTATGGACCGATCTTGCTGAGTTTCAATAGCAAACATATATGGGGTCTTGGGAAAATCCTTTTCAACGGACAGACAGACAGACAGACGGACATCGTTAAATCAACTTCGCTCCTCATAAGGACCCAGAATATATATACTTTATAGGGTCTAACATCAATATTATAGAAATTACAAACAAAATGACAAGCTTATATATACCCTATTCACCACCTGTGGTGTAGGGTATAAAAAACAACTACAACAAGAACCACCATTAAGTGTAATTGTACTCTTAATATATTTGTAGTTCACTGTTATACTTGTACAACAAAGATAAACACTAATTCCTACACATGTTTCTGCATGATGCCATCAGCACCAGTCATCGCAACTTCTTTTGCTGCTTTTTATTATGCTTCTAGTTTTTTTTTTTGCCTTTTTTACAAGAAAAACTAACTGGCTTTGAACATTTTATTCCTCAAGTGGTTTATGTAACAAGATCGAAGGACAAAACTTGATTTTAAGGAGGGCCAGGCAACTTCTTAGCAAATATTTATGAGAACTGTAAAATTTTGTGGAAAACCTTGAATTTGTATTGATTGTCATATCTGAAGCGATGGGTATCGAAGAGTTGTAATAAGTTTGTACATATCTACTTCGCAATTATAACATTGTTCTGAAAATTGCTTTTAATCGAAACATTGCATACTTGATCGCTTTTTTGATTGAAATACAATGTGGCAGTGTAAATTAAACTGAACTGGCAAAATAAAATAAAGTAATTTGTTTTTATTTTTGTTTTTTCTTTACCCTCTTACAACTACATTTAGAGTTGACAAAAAATCAACCAAATGTAGTCGGGACTGTAAGAAAAGATAAACTCACTTTTTATTGTTGTTGTTTTTGTTTAAACTTTGATATTGTTACAAGTAAAACTGGGGTTTATAATTCTTATTCGCTTTACAGTTTTATTTGTATAATATCTTTAGTTTTTCTAAAATCTTTGGATGAAGTTTCCTGGCGATCTGGCCTAAGCAACCAGTGAAATGCGCATAGCTTGTCCCTTCAACAATAAATTTCAGTTTATCAATACTATGAAATGCGAATTTAGCACATTTAAACGAAACCTTGTTAATTAATTTTTTGAATCCCAAAAAAAACTTTGACAATTTTTTAAGTTTAGTTTCAAGTTTCGCAAGAAAATTTTTTAATCGAAAAAACCTTTTCTTTATTGTAAAGTGCAAATCTGCTATTAATCGAGTTTTCCTTTTGAGTTTTCAAAATGTTGTTAGAATTTTCGAATATTTACTAAAACGCTTAAATAAAAACGTTTTTTTATTATTATTATTATTATTATTTAAACTAAAGTATGTATGTACAATTATTTTTCAAATACTCACCTTATAATATACAAGTATGTATTGCATTAATCTGTAACATAGAAAAAATTTAAATATTAATTTTTTGTAACTGAAATTAAATATATTTAGGCAATTTATTTTATGAATGTGACATTAATAAAAATATAACGGGTGGTTAAGTTTTAAGGGCCGATGTTGAATATGAACCACACCTAAACGTCAAGTTTGTTTCTGCATTTCATTTGACATTTCTCAATTTCAGACTAACTCAATTTGAACCATGAAAAGCTACACAATCGAGCAACGCGTTAAAGTGATTCAGGCTTATTATGAAAATGGGCGTTGAAATCAAAATGCATACATATCTTGAACTTCGAAGAAAATCATCTTCAGTGATGAGGCACATTTTCACCTCAGTGGATTCGTCAACAAGCAGAATTGCCGCATTTGTGCGAATGATAATCCAAGAGTGATTATCGAAAAACAATGCACTCACAAAGAGTGACTGTTTAGTGCGGTTTAAGGGCTGGCGGCATCGTCGCCCTGATCTAATTATTGTTTGGAAATTATCAAAAAACAATAACTACTGATAATGGCAGGCTTGTTTTTTTCAAAAAACGTAAGACTTGTGTGATAGTGTAAAGCTGCTATTAGGAGAACTATAAACAAAACGACACCAATATTGTTGATTTCTTTTGAGTCGTTCCAAAGTGAACGTGATTCTAACAGACGAACGAACAGATGGACATTGCTAAATCGACTTAGAATTGCTCAAGGGCCCAGAATCTACACATGTATATACTTTATGGGATCTATGATGAATATTAAAAAAATTTCACTCGGAATCAGTGTTGCCAGTGGATTTTTCGAAAAAAATACTTACACATGCTAATAAAAATCCGATTTTTCCCTACTCCTTGAAAAAATTTCCCCTACAAAAATCCCTACGCATTGTTATCATTAAAATTCGAATAATAATATTCGAATATGTATATTAAAGCGTTGACATAAAATAAGTACAAAACTTAAAAAAATAATACACGTGCATGTACTTTTAATTAAATTCAATTAAGTCTTTCAACATTAGGTGTGGTCCCGTACTCAACGTTGGGAGCCCGCGGGTTCGCAATCTTACCGAAAACTGTTCCCGTACTCAGAATTTGGTAAGGTGGAGCTTTTAAGAGAAATATTCTTCTTCTTCTTGCACGAAGTAGCCTGTACTTTTTTTTGGGCAAATTTATAAAATTGTTAAACAATCAGCTGTGTTAAAAATAAATAAAAAACTGCAAGAATATAACCAAAATAAATAATATAAGAAATATTTATAAAAAAAAAACAATCGAAAATGTTGAAATATGTAAGTAAATGCTTGGATCTTAATGTAATGTGTCATTTTTGTATTTATTTAAACATATTTCATATTAAAGTTTTCTTTTGGATCAGAAATTTATTTTTTATTGTTTCCGTACTTTTGTAAATGTTTGTTGTCTATTAGTGAGAGAAATTTTTGTTTACTCTCTTTTTACCGAACTTTAAAGTGGGCTGGATTAAAGAAGTAAGGGTAACACTTTCAATACAAAGACAATATAAATTTCTATCGGAAGAACGGTAAATTCGTTATCTATATTTGAGATCTACAGCAAACCGCATTGGATTAAGCTAGTGACAAAATAAAACATGTTTGATATCAACTGTAAAACGAACTCGATATCAATTAAATTTTAAGAAAAAGTAATTCACTTTCAATACAAATTCGACTCAGTTCACATATTGAACCCTTACCGCAAAAAAGCTTAAGCGAAAAATACACAATATTTCAGGGAAAGGTTTTTATCATTATATTTCATATAAACTTAGTATGAAGGTTGGCGCTTAAGCTAAAATTGTTTTTGCTATAAAATCGTAACGGTACCTTTTCTGACCATGACATTTTAGGAGATGATGCAAGTGTTACCAATAAATGCATTTATTATGATAAAACGACATTTAAAAATTATGTCGCTTAAGCTATTTTTGCGTATGTTTGTTCTGGGTTATTTTTGTTATAAAAAAAATATTTTCAATTTTCTTAATTACCCCGGGCCGAAGGTTGGCTATTATGTGTTAGATATTTTTTGAAAGTTATGCTTTAATCTTCCACATATCTTCACACAATTTCCCAAGTATGTACCCAATAAATAATGCATCCAAGCATTAACACTAACAATAAACCAGCAAACCAAGTTTGTTTCAATTAGTGAACCATAAGAAAATGAAATTTTATACAAAATTAAAAAACAAAATCCAATTAATCTTTGTAAAACTTGGTTGCGTAATAAGAAGTTAACATTTCATACGATTGATATTTAAAATTTAATTTGAATGGCTTGCTTCACAGCAAGTATTTCGTTTTAATTTCATATTTAGAACGATTCAGATTCTAGTCAAAGCTCAAATGTTAACAGTTTAAAATTATGATTTTAAATTGTGAAAAAAATATTTAAAATTAATTTTTTTGTTTAAATGGCGTTATGATCTCAAGTTAATAACGATTCGAATTCAATTTTAATACTCAAATGTTTAAAGTTTTAAATTTTTTTAATTTCGTGAGAATTATTAAAAATCGATTTTATTCTTATAGTCCAACAATTGTTATAATTTGAGTTCATTTGTTTCTCAACATTAGTCTTTTTTCTAAATAGTTTATATAGTTTCCTATATGCAGGCTTTCAAGGTCATTTTTTGTTCCATAACATTTTTGTTGCAGTTGGTTTTGCTTCTTCTAATGTAAGATTTCATTCACAGAAAAAAATAAAAATTGATTTCAATTAAAAAATTTGTGATATTAAATAAAAAATTAATTAAATTTGCACCAGTAAACAAATTAAAAGTATCAATTAAACCAGTTAAAAGTATTAATTTAACGTTTAATTCACTTGATTAAACGTTTAATTCACTTGATTAAATTTTTAATTAAAACTGATTATATTTTTGATTAATGCTTTAATTGGTGAACAATTTTAGAGAATTTTTTCTGTGCTGCCCTAGTTTTTGGAGTATCGTTCAGTTTTTTGTCATTTTACCTTGATATCAGTTTCATTAATCGGTTGCTGTTCCAGCTGTAAATGATCGATCTGTTGTAGCAGGTCCTAGGATAATGGAGCTGCCATATGTCGTTGCCTAGTAACGCTAATTTGATGTAGTGGTGGAGAACCTTGCTAATCTTTGACTCCGACAAGCACAAGCGTATGATACCCTCTCCACTATTGTGGTGTGGGTATATTGATTGCTAAAAAAAAATTGTTTGCTGGGCTGCAAAGTTGTCGAACACTTTTCGAACATGTGCAGGAAAATGTATACAAAGAGTTTACAAATTTTGTTTCATTTAATGTTTCTTTAAGTTTTCTCGTTAACTGTTTTCTGCTTCCCCTTCCCCTTCGTCTTGTTATTTATTTTGCCAACAAACAACAACAACAACAAAAATGCATCGACAGGAACTAGAACTTGAAATACTAAATTAAAGCGTAATAAGTTTATAATACACGGCACGCCAATGCCTTAAATTAAATTAGGCAACAGCAGCAACGGGAAAAGTAAAAAACAAAAAATACATTAGCAACATCAACATCAACAATTCATCAATTAAATGTACTTTTGTTATTTAAGGCAACCATTCAATGCGAAAACTTTCAATGGACTCAGTATTCTTTAATATAAAAACCAGAGGTGTGCAGGTGATATGAAATCACTCGTGATTGGGATTACTTTTGATATAAGTCACGCGTAAGAGAGTGAGCATGAATGAAATATATAAAACAAGCATATACCCGCTACTTCGTTAGCGTCTCCTTCTTCTTCGTGGACATATTTTTATGCCAAAGTTTATTTTTCTAGGTTCAAACTTGTTTAAATTCTAGCATTTAACCCGCTACTTTAGTAGAACCTAAAAGCTAAAGAATAATATCAAATTTCGCGTGTTTCCTTTTTTGGGTACTATATTTTTCCCCCATTAAAGTATCAAAAATTTCAGTATTGTTGTGGCAGCCCATAATTTAGTACGAATATGTCAATGAATGGGGAAAAATGTTTTGTAAAAAAAGTACCAAAAATAGTTACGATTTTCACCCCTTAAATGTTCGAATTTCGAAAAAGTACAAAATTCGTATACGTATTTTTTTGATAAGTTTCGAATGTGGAATTAACTTTGTTTCTATGTTTGTTGGTTCAAAAGATAGATGGGGTGGCAAAAAGTACTAAAATTCAGATTTTGCCCGTTTACTCCCTAATAGGGCTGAATTTCAAAAAAGTACCAGACACCTGCCCGCTTATTTTTCTAAAGAACAACGATAAGTATTACATTTATTTTGCATCTCTTTTAGTTTGGGAGATATAAGGTTACCAAATTTTCCCTTTTTTACCCCCTAAACATTTGAATTTCGAAAGATCCCGTCTTTGTGGATCGATTTAGGTATTGACCAATCGCTAGTCCAAATTTCAATCCAATTTCTAGGTTCAGCGGTTTAGGCTGGTCGATGATGAATGAGTCAGTCAGTCACTCACGCAACTCTTTTTTATATATATAGATTTTCGTGCGTGATTAAAAACTTTTCATTTATTCCACGAAGACATTCTTACAAAAATTTTATTGAATTCAAACTTCATGTTTCATTAAAAAGGTATAGTTTTTTTTTAAATATTTCGTGATTTGTAATTTTCTTAGCGAGGAAGCGTGATCGGGAGAATTTAAAAATTTCTTGTGCGTGATAACATTTTCTTTCCGTGTTAGCGTGCGTAATCGTGAGTCAAAAATTACTCACGTGCGCAATTCTAATGAAAACCTTTATTTCTTTTTAATCCTTCTCTCCTCTTTTCTGTTCACTATCTCACTTACAATTGTGTTTAAGGGGATGACTTTGAATGACTTGAATCCCTTTTTTTATTGTTGAAAAAATTATAAAAACAACGGAAATAAAATTATGTCCTTAATTAATGAAAGGACGCTTTATAAAAATGACTGAAATCAAAAAAAATAAAAAAGATGAATGAAATAATAATGAAAATACCTCGTTTTTCATATTTTCACACCATTTTTCAAGAATCTAATAAGATTTGCAAATACTTTTTATAAATAATTTATGAAGTTCTAAACTACCATAGGTCTTATTAATAAAAATTAACGGATTTCTAAACTAAAAAAGGTCTTATTCATAAAAAAATATTTTAGGTTTATAAAATAAACTTTTTATGGAAATTTGTTTAATAAAGCCTTTATAAGTTTAAAATATTTTTTATGAATGGGAAGATACAATTTTTAATTCACCCTGCAAAAAAGATGAATTCGTATCGAAGTGATTTACTTTTTTGTAAAATTTCTGCGACATCAAGTTCTTTATAATGTCGATATGGGGTAGTATTAAAATCCCGATTTTTAAAAACCGGAAATGCCAAAATCCCGATTTTTTTTAATTCTAATTTCATAATTTTGAGATTCAGCAAAATCCTTAACATTACAACTTTGAAGTCCTAAATTTGAAAATTCCAAATCAAATCTCGAATTTAGAAGCTTTAGTTGGCGAGATTTTTAACAATTCTAAAATACATTGAACAGATTTTGCAAAAAAAAAAAAAAACTGAAAAATGGTTTTGGGAGCTTTTATCCATAATATAAACTTTTAATTACTTTTGCAATAAAAACTTAATTAATCTATTTTTTTAATGAAGTTTAACATATACATAAATAGATTTTTTAATGCTTAATGCAAACCAACTTAAGCTGTTTTTATAATTTCAAAGGAATGCCACAATTATTTTTTTAGCACGTAGGATTCCTATTACACAATTATGAAAAACATACTGGGTAACTCGAAAAGTGCTTATCCTTTTTAGTAAGTCGGTTTACGCTTGGAGAAAATATGGCGTAAAGCAGAAATTTGTAATAATTAGGTCTATGTCGGAAGGGCTTGAAGCCCGTACACTGAAAAGAAAAATCAATCAATCCGAACCTAAAACAAGCCGAAGCGTTGTTAATAATACGGTTAGTGCGAATTTCCCTTTATCTAGTACAGAATGCTTTATTTAAATACAGTTTTTTTCAGTGCCCCGTACTTAAAATAATCCGAAAACGGGATTGACTTAAGTAAAAACGAGATTAAAAAATTTTCTCAAGTACTTGATTCAAGAATCTTAGTTGGTTTTAATCCCAAATTCATACTTGAAATAATTCGATAGTGAGATTTTGATTCTAACCAAAACACTTACCTCGGCGAATCAAAGAAAGGGAATATTTAATATTATTTTACATACCCCGTTAGACATATGTTTTTTCACATTTGTTGTATTCCCCCCTTGTTCACAGAATAACTCAACAATTATAAGACATCAGCAGCATGCCCGATTTGGTTTTCGTCATTATTCTACATTGAAAATTTGATGTATTTAACCAAATAACTTTTGAAAATAGATTTCGGGAATTTTTGCTTCTTATTTTACTTTTTAAACTTGAAAATAATGTATGTTTTTCTTGCTGGAGTGTTGTTGTTTCTACACAAAACGAGCAAATCGTTTTTTTATCTATTTTTTTAGTGTTTTTGTTCTTGTTGCTACAAAAAACTTTTACAAACAATTGCGTATGCACACAATAGAATGCAATGCTTTTTGAAAGTAATCCGATTTTGGGTTGTTTTAAGTACTTCTTGCTGTTAATCGTACTAAAAAAAATGTAAACAATCTTAATTTAGAACGAGTTTTTTTTTCTGTGTAGGGTTGAAATTTTCGAACATAAGCTTTCAAAAAATGGTAAATAGTATCGTTGCCTTAAACGCAAAAGGCCCTATCTAACATTTTGCAAATGTTACAGAAGAAGCAAACAATAATTTAATTAATTAATGGATATTTCTCTTGTCAGACCTACAAAGTTGCTTTGACAATTGGTCTTTTAGCGCTTATCATATTATCTTTTGTAGATAGGGCCGTTAATTTTTTCGATCACTTATTTTGGTCGAAACATTTCGAAATTTGTGGTGGACAATTGTGTTGATGCAATACAAATAAATCAATTTTCACATCTCTCTCTGTAGAATATTTATCAATTACCAGCAAAAAAAAAACTTTTAAAAAAAAAATCGGTACAAATTTGAATCTTATATTGGAAAATACTACCCCAAGGTCAAATATAGCAAATTTATATTTCCAAAGTTGGATGTTTCGTAAATTTTGAGAGATGAACGATGCATGTCGCTAAGTTTTTTTTAAAGATGTTTGAAATGGGGCCAAATTTAAGAACTCTGTAATGTTCTTAGTTTTCTTACTTGAGATGCCCAGACTCACAATATTATTACAGTAACGGACTGTAGTTTATTTAAGAAATATTCCGTTCAGTCATTTTTAAATAAATAAACATTTAAAATTCCAAGCAAATTTATTTTTAACTGATTCTTACAGTTATTCAAAAAACTAACGGCCTTATTTATAAAAAATAAAACCGGTTAATTAAGGGTTAATAAAATGGATTTTCATACAAAATCCGTTTAATAAACCCTTTATTAACATGTTTTATTTTTTATAAATAAGGCTGTATTAATATTGTCCGTTGATTGAGTTAAATTCTTCTTTACGTTAAAGTAAATAAAAATGTAATTTAAAGCAACGAAAAGTTCATTTAATTTTTACTGTCAAAAATTCAACCGCGAATTGCGTAAAAACAAATCAATATTCAGTTATCTTATATAAATTAATTGTCAAAAAATTAACTACATATTCAGTAAAAACAATTAAATATTCAGTTATTTTATATAATTTTAATGCCAAAAATTAATTTTTACTTATCTATAAAAAATGTAAACAACGTGGTCAGTACAACAAAAGTAAAACAAACGTGTGTAACTGGGTAAGTAAATAAAAATATTCTCCCTCTCTCGCTTATAAGAAAAACAAGCGGACAGGTGTCTGTCTGGTATTTTTTAGAAATTCGGCTCTTTTGTGGAGTAAACGAAAATTTAATAAAATAACTGAATATTTAATTGTTTTTACTGAATATGGGGTCAATTTTTTGACAGTAAAATTTTAATAAATAACTGAATATTTAATCGTTTTTACTGAATATGGTGTTGAATTTTTGACAGTAAAATTTTACAAAATAACTGAATATTTATTTGATTTTACGGAATATGGTGTTAAATTTTTGACAGTTAAAATTAAATGAACTTTTTGTTAAAAATAAATGAAAAATAGGTAGACCGGTTTTTAATTAAACTTTCATTTATTTTATATTACAATTTCAGTTAATTTTACGTACAGAATATTGTGAGTGCTTTGGAAACATATGACACCCCTCCTAAAAGCTCTATAGAACCCAATTCCAAAATCTACAGCCAGGCCCACGATGTCACACGTTAACGTTCGCATAGAAAACAAAAAACAAAAACAATTTCTAAAATTAGTTTTTAATGTAATTTTCTATGCTAACGTTAACGAGTGACATCGTGTGCCTGGCTGTTAAACTCGTCTACAAGCCTTTAATTGCCACCTTAAATTTTATTCCAATCGGACTTCTAAAATCTAGAATAATATAACTTTTTTCCAAAATCTACCACTGTGAATCGTTTTATTAATTAATTTTTTTTTACCTTTTTTTACTAAATGTGAGTTTTATTAATGGGTATTTTTTAAAAAATGTATACAGATTTCTGCCAAATATGTATTTTTATACCCACACCACAATAGTGAAGAAGAAATAATTTTCCTAGATTTTCCTCTTTAAGTATGCCCATCGACTTAGAATCAATTTTTTAATATATCTAACGATGTGTGTCCGGCTTTCTGGCTGTCCATGTAATTAAACCTAGGGCACCAAGTACAATTCGCAATTTTGGCGATAATTTGATGAAACTTAGTACTTATGTTCGTATTGTCAAGGACCAATGCTATTGAAAATAGAGAGAATCGGTCCATTATCTCACAGAGCCCGCATACATGCTTCTTTCCGGAATAAAGTCTTTGTGCCCATTAAACTTCTTATTATCTTGGTGTTTAGATTAGGTTCGGTCCAAGCATATTTTATTGCAATCAACACATAATTTTCAATAAGTCATGAAGAAATGTTGTGCTTGTAGGTTCAAAATTAGCCATAGGTCCCATATTAACCCCTTCCTAAGATCGCTTAAAAACAAACAAAAATCAAAAAGATGAAAATATCTAAATATGTAATATTTGCCAAAAAGAACTTTAATATGAATTTCAATCTCCTAACATAATTTTATTCTGGCGGGTTCATGTACTTTCTTACTCGTTTAATTATTTATTTTTCTTTCCTTCTTTTTTTTTAATTTTATTAAGGACTAGTGATATTTTAGGTAAAAACCCTTTTCCATAATTTTCAACCTTTTTTTAACTGCTTTTTAACTTAATTAATTTTTTTTTTGTTATTTGTAATTATAATCAGCGGGAATCTAGGCAATTATTTTAAATAGACAAACATTTGTTCATATAAAGTCTCATTCTCAAATGCCAGATTTGAAGTGAAAGAAAAACATTTTACAAATTTAAAAAATATTTTTTCATTAACACGAGATTTAAACAAAGCCATATTTGCCCTGTTTGGGCAATATTAATTGTAGGCAACAACAGCATTTGTTATAAATATACCTTCTATGGGTTCTGAGAAGGTATCCCTTCTCCCCTCTCTGGATTTAGTTTGATTACTCTATTTCATTCTATTAAGACTTATTATTGATTTAAAACCCTTTTTTTCTCTCAATTGTTTATTAACTTTTTTTTTTTTTTTTTTTTGTTTTCTTTATTTCCTTTACAAACAAGTGCTTGTAGCAGTTGTGTTTTGATTTTTAATTGTATTTACTTAAAGTCCTAATTGTTGGTAATTACGCTTAATTAGTTGTAAATTAATAAAGCTAACAAATATCTGCTTATCTCTTACCCTCGTTTATTTAATTAGTTCTCTTTTTCCTCCCTAAATAAAACAAAAATCAGCTTAAGAGTTTTATAAATCTTCGGCATTTGTCGAATCATTTTGTTTATTTTTGTTGTTGTTTCTAAATATTCTTACATATCATTGAAAGAACTACAATATTAAAAAACTTGAATGGGGAAAAGTTGGTATTATAAAGTCAAATTATTGCTGTTGTTGTTTATTTTATTGTTAATGCTCATCATCATATACAAGTTTCTCACTCCATTTGGAATTTCTACAATGTATATTCCGGGTCCTTTTGAGTAGCAAAGTTGATTTAAAGTTATCCGTCTATCTATGTGTATGTTGAAATGGGGGTTCGGAAGACGCTTGATATGATAGGGGGGCCACGTTGTTAAATATTTATATCTTTATACCCACACCACAATAGTGGAGAGGATATTATGCATTTGTGCTGATGTGTGTAACGCCTTAAAATATTGGTCAAAGACCCACCTTAAAGTATGCCGATCGACTCAGAATCACTTTCTGAGCCGAACTAACGATGTCCGTCCGTCCGGCTGGCTGGCTGGCTGTCCATGTAACCCTGTGCGCAAAGTACAGGTCGCAATTTTGGAGATGATTTGATAAAATTTGGGACATAGGTTCTCATTGGCACAAGGACCAGGTCTGTTGAAAATGGGCCGAATCTTAGGACCACGAGGGAAGATAGGGGGAAATTTCTTCCTCTCAGAAACTTTCGAACCGATTTTAACGAAATTTAAAACATAGAAAGATATATCTATGTGGACACATAACCTATACAGTTTTAAAAAATATGACCACAAGGGGAGATAGGGGCAATTTTTGCCTCTCAAACCAATTTTAATGAAATTTAAAACATAGAAAGATCCATATCTATGTGGACACATAACCTATACAGTTTTAAAAAAATAAGACCACAAGGGGAGGTAGCGGGCACTTTTTGCCTCTTACAAACTTTCAAACCAATTTTAATGAAGTTTATAAACATAGATAAATCCATATTTATATGGACACATAAGCATGATGTGTTTTAAAATACTGTATCATATGGTCGGGCTTGACCGACTATACTTTCTTACTTGTTTTAGTCTAGAATAGTTTGCTATCATAATTTAGAGTCTAAATTATGATAGCAAACTAAACTGCAGCTAAATTTATTATAGTAGCTGTTTGTAGGTGCCAGGGATTTTCTATGAGTAACAAACAATTCTTGATACAACGTAAGTCCTGAAATCTGCTCATAAATTCCTTAGCTAAGGCATCTAAATAATTTAAAAATATCGTATGGTTTTCTTCAGAAACATGTATACCTTCTTGATTAGCTTTTATTATAGTTGGAAAGTTATGGAATACCTGGTTCTCTATTTCTTCGTGGTAGATGTTTAGTTTCTCTTCAAAAGCAAATACTTTATTCGCCATCTGCGTAATGATTTTATTTTCGCCTTGTAAGCCACGATTGAGTTCATTAAGTTTTTCTGCGATATCACACAGAAAAGCCAAAAGACACCACCATCCATCATTGTCAAGTTCCATGTAAATTTTATTATTTTGCTGTAAAAACAGAATAATTTCATGCCTTAAAGAATAAAACCGTTCCAGAACTTTTCCTCGGCTTAGCCACCTCACCGAGGTATGTAAAAGGACGTCACTATAGTTACTGTTCAATTCTTCCAAGAGACTTTTAAATTTCCTGTGTTTCAGTTCCGTGCATACACAAACCAATTTTTTAATATCAATATCATTGTTTTCCAGAAATGTACTGATAGTATTGAGATAGTCCGTCCCTCTGGTTTGATTTTTCATAGGAAGAAATTTTAAAAAATCTTCATGAACTGAAAATTCATTTTGTCCGGTACAATATCTAACAAAAACGGAACATTGTGATGTTGCTGAAATATCGGTGCTAGAATCAAAAGCCAAACTAAAATATTTGCATTTCTTCATATCATCTATGATGCGATTAAATATGTGTTTAGCAATATCTTCAATGCGTCTAGCAAAGGTAGAATCAGAGAGCTGCATACTTTTGATCTGAGATATTATTTGACTTTTATTGCTAAATTTATCAAATAATATGTTGGAAGCACTGAGGAAACATTCTTTCACCACCTCTGCGTCAGTAAATGGTTTCATATGTTTACCAAGTATGTAACAAATTTCATACGACGCTCTTGTAACCGCTGCGTCATGTGATACCGCCACTGATATGATATTTTGTTGATGTTGTAAAGACTTCTTGAAGAATGTTAACTTTTCACGTCTTATTAAGGAGCCACGAGGAAAAGTTACATTAAATGTTTTGTGCTTTGTGGTATAATGTCGAAGAATATTATATTTTTTTAAAATAATACTTTCACGACAGATCAAACATGTGGTCGAACCATGTTTATTTGCAACAACGAAATATTCTTCTTCCCAATTGTCTTGGAACACTCTCTTTTCATCAGATATTTTTCTTTTACATTTCGAAGACACTCCCGCCATTATGGGTAATTAAATTAAACAACATGTATTTTGTTTTTATTTTTCGGTCATGTAATGTCAAAAACAAGGCGAATTAATATATATATGAATTCGCCTTGTATAAAACAGTTGACTAAAGCAGGGCTACCAGATTTGGGGTTCTAATTTCAAATTAGATAACAAAAATTAATTTCGGGTTTAAATTGAGAATGTAAAAATAAACTTTTTTTCTTTTGTTAAAATTATTGATCGTTTTATTTCTTTTACACGCCAACATATATAAAATCTGTAAGTGTTTTCATGTACAAAATTCATATTAATACAATTTATGTATATTAAACAAATTATAGAGCAAATTCAATATCGGACGGCTGAAAAATCGGATTTACTGAACGTTATATTATTTTTTTATTTAAAATGTGTCAGCAGCAGAATTTTTTTTATATAAAAAACGTAAGAAGTAAAAATACATAATTTCAATTTTAGGGCCGCACAAAAAAGCTCAGCGGGCCGCATGCGGCCCGCGGGCCGCGGGTTGAGTATGGCTGATTTAGACAGATAGGTCAACAAATCGCTGAGATATAAGCAAAAAAAAAACGCCTGCCTTTTATTTTGTCCCATAAACCTTTAAGTTTTAAGCCTTTTTATAATCTACTAGCACTTAACCCGCTACTTCGTTAGCGTCCCCATTTCCTTCGTTAACAAACATATTTATATGGCAAAGCTTATGTTCCTTGGTTTTCACAAAAAAGTACCAAAGCTTGTCATCTTAAAAACTCTCATTCACTCAGGACCATACACGTATAATTTTATATTTCTAAATTTAATATTATAGAAAATTCAAAAGTACCACAAGTAGCACGGAAAAGAAAGAAATTTTATTTTCCCTCTTTGAGACTTTTTTTCTTCCCAATGAAGTTTTACAAATTTCAATATTGTTGTGAAAGCGCATAATTTAATTAATATGTCATACGTCAATGAATGCAGAAAAATGTTTTGTTAAACAAAGTACCAAAAATAGGTACGATTTTCCCCTATAATTTTTCGAGTTTCGAAATAGTAACATATTGATAATTGTCTTTTTTAAATAAGTTGAGAATGTGATTTAATTTTAATTTCTATTTAGGGTTATTGGTTTAAAAAAGGTGACAAAAAAGTACCAAAATACAGGTTTTACCTGTTTACATCCTAAAAGGGCAGAATTTCAAAAAAAGTACCAGACTCCCGTCCGCTTATTTTTCTGAAGAACAACGATAAGTATAAAATTTTTTGGTTTATATCTCTTTTAGTTTTGGAGATATAAAGTTAACGAATTTGTCCTTTGCTGCCCCCTAAACATTCGAATTTCAAAATATCACGTCCTAGTGAAACGATTTAGGGAGAGACCAGCCTCCGGTCAAAATTTATATTTTCAGGCGTTCAGGCTGTGCGATGATGAATTAGTCCGTAGTCAGTAACGTTACACTATTAATGTATCGAGTCATTGACGCAAAAAAAAGCTTAAGCGACAAAAACAAAATTTTACAGGAGAAGGTTTTTTTTGTATTTTATTTCATTAAAATTTTGAATAAAGGTTGTCGCTTAAGATAAAATGGTTTTTGCTATAAAATCGTAACTGGACCTTATGTGACCATGAATTTTTAGGAGATGATGGAAGTGCTGCCAATAAAGTCATTTATTAAAAAAAACCAAAATTGAAAAAGATGTCGCTTAAGCTTTTTTTGGGGTAATCACTCCACATATCGATAAAGTTGAACTTTAGTTTTTCACTTTTACATTAATTAAACTAAGTAGAATACTACCGTCCATACCCAGGGTTGTTAGATGTGCCGATTTTTCGTCATTTTGACAATTTTTTTTAAGAAAATACAGAAAACTTTTCCTTTAAAGTGTTGCATGTTAACAAAAAAGCATTGCTGTATATTTTATTGGTGTAGTATTTTGCAAATTCTACGATTCCAGACCATTTGCACAATATTGTGAACAGGGCCATTGTATTTATTGATAAAACTCCTACTAATGGACAATTTTTATCTTGATTTCAATTTAACATTTTATAACTTAATTTTGTTAGCTTTAACAAGCTTTTTATTGAGGTAACTTAAACTTTCCTAAGTTTTATTTACAGAAAATATGTTAGAGAGTGAGAGTTTATGTGTTAATTTTCCATTGAAATTTCTTTTTGTGTTTTTAAATATTAAGTACTTTTGCCAAAGATTTTTGTTTTTTTATGAAACTTATCTCTGAGAAATGTTTTTCTAAGAAAAACCTAGAAAATCTTTTGGATAACAACTACTGGCGCCTGCAGATAAATTTTGAAAGTTTTAAATCGAAAAAGTTTGTTTTATTTTCAATTTAAATGCGGTTGTACGTAATTTTGGTCTATTAAGCACATTATCCAAGAAAATATACATTATTTTAATAACAATTTATAGTTTTATTTGTTTGATAAAACTTAGGAATAAAATATTGCAATCGTAGTACACACACACACACACACACACATACTTAGTTATGTTAAAAAGCTTTTAAGAATTACTTTTGGTTATTAAAATTATTTTATGGATTATTCTTGAATAAACTTATTTTCTGACTGTACGAAAAAATATTCCAAATATATTATTTTTGGCCGGAGCCTTTTTTTTAATATAAATTACTAAGTGATATACACCCGTATTCAAAACAAAAATTTAGTTACTGCATATCCCCTGATTAAGGATTTCTTATTCAAAACGCTTTTAAATAAACTATGATTATCGAATGATCAAAGACTTTTCAACTACTAGCTAACTGCTGTCAATTTGCAATTTTTGTCAATTGAATTTAACTAAAACAGAGATGTAAAATTTTTTCTTAATCGGGCGATTTAAAAGTGTTTTGAATAAACTCATGACTAAATGGTGATTAAGCTTAATTAACATTTTAGTTGCTCACTCGATGAGCGGAGTATAATCGGTTGTTAAAGTATTAGGCGGCATTAAAACGATGTATTTTCAGACAAGTCTGTTTATGAAAACTAAAAGACAAAGAAAAACGCGATATCATCCGATCGCCGAAAATTTCGCGTAGCAGAGCCATATTTAAACAAGTTGTGTGAGCTGTGGTTCCAGCTTGTTGATAGCACAGTACTGGATTGTTGTCTACCTCGTGCCTTAAAAAATATTCAATCATTGCCCGCTATTGAATGTCATTCACATTAACAGCAACTTGTTAATCATTTTCAAAAAAATTATCATTCTGAAGTTATTCTACACCATACTGTGCATAAAATGGGTGCATTCTTGGATTTTGGGTGCCCCATATTTTTGTCGGACTTAAAAAACAAATGAGTGTGTTGAAATTGCTTTTTGTTTATTCTTGCAGACCTCCTCTATACACTTAATAAGCATCAACTTATTCCTCGATCTAGGTGTATTATTTTATCTTTAAATGCACATATATCTATTCTGCATTAGATCTCGGTCGCCTAAGAACCCCAGTAAGAGGTAAATTCCACCAAAAATTTTATTTTCTTGTTGTCATTTTGTTTTGATTTCGCTTTAACTACTTTTTTTCTTACGGCAATGAAGCGAAGCAAGAGCGAAATTTATTTTGTTGGTTTTGTTTGAGGAATTTGCTGCATTCCCCAAACACTGTAGTGTAGAACAAAACAATACCGAATAAACTTGAAAATAGTTTTCTACTTCGCAAAATTGAGTTTTTAGTTCATATTCACCATTCTAGAAATAATTTTTTCCTTAGATTTCAAAAATTTCGGAATAATTATGCAAATATCGAACCCATTTAGATTTAAAATTTTTATTACAGTGGACTCCCTATAATTCGTAATCGCAAGGGACCGGCCATTTCTTACGAATTATAGGGGTTTTCGATTTAGCGGGGTTTCGATTTAACGGGGTTAAAATAAAATAAATACGAATTAACGGGGTTTTTCAATTTATTTACTAAAACGATAAAAAAAAACATAAAAAACCGGCACTGTGTAAACCATAAAACTAAAGACTTCAAGCTCTGGATATTCAGGTTGTTTTTCGCGCTTAAGGTTACTGCCTGAAAATTTTTGCATAATAAATTCTCTTTTTTAAAGCACTGAAGTAAGAGTTGATGGAGGAATATCAAATCGCTCAGCAACGTCTATTTTTTTCTCTCCATTGTCAATGGCTGCACAAATTTGTTGTTTTTTAACACCGACAGAGTTTTATGCGTGCGCTTTGACATTTTTTTATTATGTAACAAACTGATCTTATCCCTGCAAATAATATTGGACTACCTGCTCCATTTTGATAAAATGGACTACTCCATGGACTAGTCCAATGTAATGCAAGCATGGAACATGTCATTGTTAAAAAGAGTTTGTAGTGAGACGACATGTTTGCGTTTTTTAAAGACATGTTTTTGTTTTTAAGCGACGGTAAACAAAAAATCATTCTTTACATGTTTCTGTTGTTTTTATTACGAATATAAGTGGTAGTTACCAAACAATTTTTACGTTTTCTAAAAACAGGCAGTTAATTAAAAAAAATAAATTACGAATTATCGAGGGGACCAAAATGTATGGAAATTTTACGAATTAACGAGATTTTTTCAAGGGACCGACAGTTTATTACGAATTATCGGGAATTACGATTTATCGGGGTACGAATTATCGGGATTTGACTGTACTTATATTGATGTCAATGATCCTATCAGCATTAAGAATAACCTCTTAAGACCGTGTTTTTGAGGTGAAGATTAAGTTTAAACTTAGTTTTACGTCGTCTGAAACTCAGCAAAACTAAGCTGTTCCGTCAATATTTTGTAATCAAACTTGGTAATGGCGGCACAAATCTGTTTGAAGATTAACTAAACCTAGTTTAACTGAGATCGCAAAAACCCAGCCAAAGTGTCTTTAAATAAATCTCAATTTAAATTTTGTTATATTCCTTATACTTAAGATTTAATTAATTTAAGCCAGTAAGAAATATCGGTTTAATTGACGAATTAGATAAATAAATAAAATTCTTTAACCCTAATCCTGTACTTAATAAAATAAAATAAACGTGATATTAAGAGGTACATTTTTCCCAATAAGAAAATTCATACATTTTGTAATTGTGTTGATGTTTCTACATTCAAAGCAAGTTTCGGTATGATTTTTTACTAGGGATGTAACGATACGGCTTTTTGCTGATACGATACCGTTTGAACCAGACCTGAACCCCTGTTCTGTAACTCTCGCGTTAATAAACTTTTCGACTGAAATGTGTGAAATAAAACAGAAATGTCATAAATTGAAACAAACAGCGGTTTTTCTCACTAAACTGTGTCTGTAAAATTTTTGTGAGAAAAGTTCCCGTTTTGAACTGACAAAAAAATGGTGCGAGAAACAATTTTAACACTAAAAAACATTTAAAAATGCAAAATACAAAGAATAATAATAATATTTTGTTCTTGGCACATTTTTTTATTGTTTAATTATTTTGCTTTTAAAATTTTTATTAATTAATACGAATGTTCTTAAAGCTCGTTTGCAAACAACAAGCACTAAAGTCGCACTTTAAATTATTTGGTATAGCCAACGGTTGGTTGTATTTTCGACGCCGTCGTTGTACATTTTTCAATTTTAGTAAATTTTGGTCGCCGTCAATGATATGTGTGACTGGCGTTCTCGGCTTCGGGTACAATGTTATGACATTTATAACGTAACGACGTAATCTCTTTTTAAATTTGGAATGAACGATGGAATGTTTTGTTTCACATCTTTTCGATGCGAGAAGTTCTCACTAAAGTTGCAGAACATGGGTACTGCAGTGGAAAAAAGTCTTTCAGATGCGACTCAATTGAAAACTTAAGAATTCCTGCGCCATTTTCTTCAAGCGGATCTGCGTCTGTTGAAATATTAGGAAATCTAAGGTATATCTGGACTTCTTCTTTAGCATAATCAAAGCATAGGATGGAAAAAGGCTCATCCTCAAATCTCTTATGATTTTTTCCACAAACGCTCTAAAGGCCACTTCTTGTAGACTTATCAGAACTTGTACCACCTGCAGGGGTGACCGCGTTTTCAACACTTTGGAATGCAAAGACATGTTGAGCTATATACTTAACACAAGAAGTTTCTTCGGTACGATTGAAGTCAGTTGTCTAATATTTCAGTTGTCAGTTGTCTAATATTTGAGCATTGTATCGAGGGTCAAATATTTGTAGATAAACAATAGGTTTCATTATTTTCTAAAGCCTCAAATATTTTAGGTAGAGCTAATGCTAAGTCAGCCTCTATATTTTGAGACTCCGAATTATTTTCCTTTTTCGTTGATTTATTTATTATGTGAAACAATGCCAGTATTCTGCTTTGATTTTATGCTCTGCTTTTTAGGATTGTTTTCACAACTTGCCGATAGCTAAAAGTAGACTTTAACCGGCCTTGTAAAAAGTGTGTCATTATTAAAACTTTACTTTAACCTATAGTGAGCGATAAAGTAAATTAAGGTTCATCCAACCTGGTAGGTACGGCCAATAAAATTTTAGCTATCAGTAAGTTGTGAAAACGGTCCTTAATGTGTTAATTCTTTTAGTTGCTATACAAAAAATAAGCACAGAAAATTAAATTGTTTGTTTGAAAATACTCTAAAAAATATAAAAAGTATCTTCGTATGGACAGCAAAATATCGCCGATACCGATATACTGGAAAATCTTAAGTATTGTCGGTATATCGGTTTCGGTATTCGTTACTTCCCTACTTTTTACATACATTTATTACATGAATTATAGGGTGTTCAATTAATCGAGTTTTATTTTTGTTCGACTAGACGATTAATCGATATTTGGCATTTTTAACTTATTCGATTAAACGAATAACATTTTAAAATTAATCGATTAGTAGAATAATTCGAATAAGCACAGAAAATTAAATTATTTGTTTAAAAATCTTCTAAAAAAATTTCTGAAGTATCTTCGTATCGACAGCAAAATATCGCCGATACCGATATACTGGAAAATCTTAAGTATTGTCGGTATATCGGTTTCGGTATTCGTTACTTCCCTACTTTTTACATACATTTATTACATGAATTATAGGGTGTTCAATTAATCGGGTTTTATTTTTGTTCGACTAGACGATTAATCGATATATGGCATTTTTAACTTATTCGATTACACGAATAAAATTTTAAAATTAATCGATTAATCGAACAATTGTAAATCCAGAAATTTCATATATTACGAGATTTTTTTCGATAATTTTAGAAAAAATTAGTACTCGAGTAAATAAACATTCTTTTTTAAATAAAACTTGTCAATGTCGTTCCAAGGTGTTGCTTCACTTTCGGGCACTTAGATTTTAAAAGAGTCAATTGGATTTTTCGAAACTTATCACGTACATTCCATCCTCTGCTATTCTTCTGCAAATAATTTCCTCTAGAAAATTGATCGAAGTATCTTGTTTAAAATATTTTTTCATTAGAGCATCTTCTTCAAGAACTATGTTATAGTCATTTTGTAAGTGCACTGAAAGAATTTTCTTTAGAATACCAATGAATTTTGACATTAATCCCATGAAAAATTGCATTAAAAAGGAACCTTAGCAGCGCTTCGTTGGATCAATAAAAACTTGTTTCATTAAAATGTATTTAATGAAACATTTCATTAGATCTATGAATGGTATTCATTGGATGAATACTTTCAAAAAAGTAAAAAAAATGTTTTTTTTATTTTTTTTTTATTTTTTTTTTTTAATTTTTTTTAATTTTTTTTATTTTTTTTAATCAAAGTTGTTCTTATTCAACTTTTTTTTTTAACCAGAGTCGCTGGCGGGAATCGATCCCGCAACCTCGTCTCTGATAGACTAACTCACTACCAGCTAGCCTACAGGGGCAGTGTAGTTTTTGAATAAAAAACTATGTTTTTTGCCATCACTCAATTAAGAGCGTAAATATGAGATTTAATTGTCATAACATAACAATAATAACAACGTTGATTTTGTTTTGCTAACGCACAATAAAAAAAGACCACATAAAGAGAGAACAAGCTTTTTCGTATACATCATTTGGTTGACAACAGTTTAAAATAAGGGTGTGTTTTTTTTAAAGGAGAACATTTATTTGTTCATTACTTAGTACATACTATATGTATTTAGGTATGTACATATTAAAGAAAACTAAAAACAAACGTATTTATGGATTGAAAGTTTTTGTTTCATTACTATAATGACATTTTTCATTGTTATAATGAAAATTTAATTTATGAAGGCATGCTTTTTCGAAATATTTTTATAGTTTTAATTATTGAGACTATAGAGTTATTTGAATGTTAAAAATATAATTATTTTTTTTCAATTATTGAAATATGTTGCTTTTATAAAAAAATTTTTGACTTCATAAATTTAATGGCATATTACATTAGATGTATGAAATAATTAAATCTTACATTTTTTAATTAACAAATAAACATTTTTTTAAGGAAAATATAATTTTGTATTAATTTATAAATAAAGTTATGTCTGTATATTGCTTTTTTATGTTCCCAATTAAATCTTTTTGTTTAACTTGGACAAACTTTAGTTTTCATGTATCCAATGTTAACGTAATTACGAAATCCAATGTATCAATTTTAACGAAAATACTTCATTATAACTACGAAATTCCATTTGGACAATGAAAATTTTCATTAAACCAGTGAAATTTTTTTATGAAAACGATTCATTATAAATACACTGAAGAAAAGTGCTTCTTCTTTCAGTGTGTCATTAGTGAAGTTGTTGAAGAGCATTTACGTTAATACATTTTTGGACACCTGTTACATTTAGCATTATAAGATTTATCCTTCGTACAATATTTTTTAACCAAACTCATTCTAAAGAGAGAAACGCATGACTTTGTTTAAGAATATGGGCGTGTTCTAGAAATGAAGTGGATTTAAAATCGAGCCTTTAGTGAAAGTTCATAAAAATATTCCATTTTATATTCTTTATTCATTAAATACCTATTATTTTTCCAAGGACAACACTTAAAACCACGAAAAACTACGGTCATTTTGTAAATAATTAAATTAAGAGTATCGTTCGATTTCAATCTCACTTCATTTCGATTTCGAGAATATACCAGATAAATTTATATAAACCATTGAGTTAACATACCTTTACCGATTTTTCTTTTGTAAAATGAATTACTAAATTGTGTTGAAAAAATTTAACAAAAATATAAGCTAAATTACTCACTAAACATGACTGTTTTTTTTTTTTTAATTCCGAAGAACACATTCAAAAACTATACTATTATTATTCGATTAATCGGTATAAATTCTTCGATTAATCCTTTAATCGAAATAAGCAATTTTAAATAATTCGAACAATTAATCGTCTAAAATTGTTCGATTAATCGAACAAATATTTAACGACTGAACACCCTAATGAATTACATTTGTTTGAATATTTTGGATTGACTAAATATTTAAGGCCTTATTCGTAAACAATATTCCTTTAATAAAACTAAATTATTTTTTATGAATTTTTTGTGCAGGCATTAGGAAAAAAGCCTTGAAATTAAATATTTTATATACATATGTATTTGTGTACGAGTACATATCGCACACTAAATCATAAGCAGGCACAACTCAAAATTCTAAAATGTTTAGGATAGGCAGAAAACTGGTTTGCAAAAAAATGGTTGCAATTTTTTAATAAAATTGAGTTTCAAAAATATTTAGAAAGATTAAGTTATAGAAGACAGTGACGCAAACGAAATTTTCGTGGTCGCTAAAGGCTTAATAGTCCACAAATCAAACTTTAAGCGACCACGAAAATTTCGTTCGCGTCACTGTCTTCTTCAACTTATTCTTCCTAAATATTTTTAAAACTCCTTTATGAAGAAGAAACGCTTTTGATAAATTCTGAGTTGTGACTATTTTTGATTCAGTGTGCGATATATACTATTCATTAAAGAAAAAGTAGTTGTACATACATAGTTTAAAAAAAATTCATTGACTTGTTTTGAAAATAATAAGCCATAATAAAAATGCCTTATTCTGGCATTCGTGATCGAGTACTTTCTCGATTCGAAAGCAATTTTATTTCAGTCGATACTGAACAAATCGAAATTATTTTTTCAGTATTTTGAAACTCAAATAAATGCTTAACAATAACGAAAATATAATTCCGATTCGTTCAGTAATGACTGAAATAATTAGATATTAAATTGCTTTCGAATCGAGAAAGTACTCGATCACGATTGCCAGAATCTGGCCCCAGGATATGGGTTAATATGGTTTGATTTTTTTTTTTAATCTTTAATATCATTATGTTGTTTTATTTTAACATTAATGCCTACATTTATTAAAAAAAAATTAAATTTCAAAATGCTTTACATAAACAATTTCCTACGAAAATATTCCTTAATAAATGATTGTTAAATTTAATAATCGTTTATGAATACGAGGGTAAAACTTCTAAAGTTTTCCTTTAATCCTTAAATGTTGTATTGCTTTCTTTTCATTTTCTGTTGAATTTTTACTTCTTTCAGTTTATTTAAAAATAGTTTTTGGTTTGAACCATTTAAAAAACCAAAACCCAAACGTCAAATGCATTTTTTAACCCCATCTGGGTTGTGTAATGAAGACGAATTAGAACAACAACAAAAAATATTATTTATTTTTAAGTTTAAATAAAAATCTTATGAAAAACTTAATATTAAGTTTGTATGAATTTTGTTTTTTTTTTGCCTTTTTTCTACTACATCATCGTCATTTTGTTTAGGGGCTAAGTAGTCAAACTGGGGGGGACTACTAGAAAAAAAATTGATTTTTTTTTTTTTTTTTTGGTTGTTCTTGTTTTTGCTTTTAGTGGTATTAAACAACTTTTTCCTTCACTTTAATATACCGTTCTTCTATCTTAGTAAAAATGTTGTATAGTAGATTGAATAATATTATTTAAATTGTTTAAAAAGTTAAAAATCCCTTTGGGAGATGGTGACGTGTGGTGGGTTGGTGGTAGTGATAATGTCTTAAGATGTTTTCAAAATTAAAAAGAAGATACTACGCTGCTGCTGTCATCATAATGACCATATTTGCAGCGAATTTCTCATATTTTAGTTGTCTCTCTCTCTCCCCCTCTTTCTACCATCCCGTTGCTGTGCTGTTTTGCTTTGCCTTGAAAAGTATCCTTGTCTTGGTGTATCCTTATGAAATGTGATGAATTGCTTAAAGTCGGCAAGAAGCAGGGAAAAGAAGAAAAAGTAAAAAGTAATTTATCATTTTAGGGCTGCTACTGCAACTACTGCCACTGATGCTGCTGCTGCTGCCTTTTTTTTTTTTTTTTTATTAAAAATTAATTTTTTTTTTTTTTTGAATTGTGTCCAAGTGTCTTTGTTTTGGGAGATTTTTATTTTAATTGCCACTCTTTTTTTTTGTATTTAAAGTTTATTTAAATTTAAACAACAATTTGATGACAAAATCAAACGTTGATACCACAATTTTTTATTCATAAACAATATGTTGCAAGTGTTTAAACCCTTCTTAAAACAAATATCCTTTTTCCTTAAAAAAAAAAAAAATTATTCCCCAAGAGTGGTAAATGCCAGTTTTGCAGGGAATATTTTATTTTTCGTGGTGATAACGTTTTAATTTACTCCTACAGCTGCTGTAATTTATGCTCAAGTTAAAAGCCACCTCAAATGCCTGAAACCCTCTTCGCAGCCACCCCGCACCATCTTCATTATCATCTTCTTTAACAGAGTGTAGTATTTTGTAAGAACGGCAATGACGCCATGGAAACCAAAGTGTAAAGTGTCTGCCAGAAAACAGAAAACTTGTTCCTTTAAGAAAACAAAAAGTCAACACAAGTGGCCATAATTAATGAATTTAAAAAAGAGTGTAAAGCTGACGGCAAAATGGTGTCGAAAATACCCAAATCACCTTGAAACATAATGATAGTGATGATTTCTTCAAAAACATTTATTAACTTAAATTTTATTGTTATTACCAACAAGAAAGTTTGGGTTGTCGTCAAACTTAAAATGGGAATTGGAGATTAAAAATATGTGTTCAAAAAAATTAACTTTTCCAAAAGTTTGATTAAATTTAAAATTAATGTATGATTATTAATCAAATAAGTTTAAGTTTAGATTTTCTAAAAGTTTAAATTATGTGCGTTCGTTTACTTTTCCAGTAAAAACCCAGTAAAATCCAGTAGGTGAGTAATATGAAAATTTTACAAATTAATGTGTACGCGAACGCATTTCAGTAAAATCTTGTACAAATTTGTACAAATTTTGGGGTAAACGAACGCAGCTATTATTACTTTTATTGTTTTTATTTAAGTTTATTTTTTTGTGTGTCCATCTTTCTGGCAGCAAAAGGCTTCTCCAGCTTTGAGGCCAAAAACAAATCATGCCAATTTCGGATGCCCTGTTTTGAAGTGAATATTTATTAATGATAAAAAAGATTGTGTCAGTTAGGGCAATTTAGGTAAATCGCAAAAATTAAAATGCTTTAAACCTTAATTCAGTATTCAGGGTAATTCAGTAATTCAGGCAGGGCTATATACTCTAACCTGGGGTTTACACATAAAAGTACTTTCTTGCAAGTAGAGTATACGTATTATCAACGAAAAATAGAAAAAACAACCGATTGGCTGAAAGTACAAAAATTATGTGTGCATAAGTGAAAATGTGTGAATGTTTTGCGACTTTCAAGAAATTTACTTTCATGTGTAAATGCTAGGTAAAGTATCTGTCATCTGAAGTGTCATTTATTAACTGAAAGGTTGGCCATTTACGAATATGAATCGTTTAGCAACCGAAGAACGCGTCAAAATATTTACAACAAAAGCGGGCGATTATGGTCGTCGTAATCCTCCTACTGTGCAAGGAATTGGCTAAGTTGTACACAAATTTTCGTTTTGTGTTCGAGAGTTTTTGGTTTCGACTGCAGTTTTTTAAACCCTGCACCCGAAGTCGATCGACAACTTACACAGAAAAAAAAATAAAAATTGATTTCAATTAAAAAATTTGTGATATTAATTAAATTTGCACCAGTAAAAATATTAATAGTATCAATTAAACCAGTTAATAGTATTAATTAAACGTTTAATTCACTTGATTATTTGATTAAAATTTTAATTAAAACTGATTATATTTTTGGTTAATGCTTTAATTGGTGAAAAATGTGGGAGAATTTTTTCTGTGTAAGTCACTCATTATCGTTTTCTTAAGCGGCCCACTAACTAACAACTTGTCGCTCGCTAGTTTGGAAATAAAAATCGACAAAACATATAAATAACGCCGTAAAAATAGAACTCTGGCTACTCACAAAGTAGAATAGAAAATAAAGGAGTAACCAAAGCAGTAAACAAAAAATATAGAATTGAATTTTATTTAAAAATTTTAAAAATCTATATAATTTAATAAGTAGTGGTGTTTTAAAAATATATAATAATAAGAATCATTTAGTTTTTGTGTGTAAAGAAAAATTTTGCTAAATATTTTAACGAAATGCCTCTGTCGACAACTTCAGCACAAGTAAATGATTATGACATTTGTGGTCGCATAGTATTTCTTAGTGGGCCACAAATTTGTATGAAAACTGTGACGTTATCGGTCGCTTGCATTGTCGATCGACTTGTTGTGCTGAAAATTCTTAGTAGGCCGCAAATCAGCTGTTTGTCGTTGAAAATGCCAGGCTGTAAGTGTTTGTATGTGAGAGCATTAGAAACGACAGCTTTCTACGACAAATTTGTATGTCAAATTATACGGAAAATGTGGTCTTGATGCATTTCTGTTTCAACACTTAACCTTGTCTTCTAACAAAAACTTAAAACTAACTTATTTTGTATTCATTTCAAAAAAGGCTTCCTTTCACACAATTTCGCTTATGACTTTTTTTTTAAAATAAACAGCCAAAATTTTCAGCACCCTGTTTGTTACACTAAGGGCTAAAAAATCACAGCAAGTTAAACTCTCTTTTTGGTTTAAAATGTGTTTAAACCAACAAATCTATAAATCATTAAACATATAAACCATCTTTAAACGCATGAAATTGGGCGTTTAAACTACCAGTACAAATCATATGAATTTGCCAACATTTGTCGTAGTGCTGCCACATGTTATTTTTTTAACAACATGTAATACATGGGACACTGATTTATTGTTGATGAGTTTAAACTACATATAAATTCAAGTTTAGTTCAACTAAACCAGCGTTTAAACCACCAGTGATTTATTAGGCATAAGGGCTAAAAAATCAGAGCAAGTTAAACTCTCTTTTTGGTTTAAAATGTGTTTAAACCAACAAATCTATAAATCATTAAACATATAAACCATCTTTAAACGCATGAAATTGGGCGTTTAAACTACCAGTACAAATCATATGAATTTGCCAACATTTGTCGTAGTGCTGCCACATGTTATTATTTTAACAACATGTAATACATGGGACACTGATTTATGGTTGATGAGTTTAAACTACATATAAATTCAAGTTTAGTTCAACTAAACCAGCGTTTAAACCATCAGTGATTTTTTAGCCATAAGATTAACTTAAAAAAAATGTGTAACTTCTCTGTAAATCTCCCTTAAAATGTCTATTAAAATTAAAAAAAATGTTTCCAAGTGATTTAAAGAAAATCTACTTAAACAATTTTACTTCTCATCAATGGTTCACTGCGGCTAATAACGGCTATTTAATTAAATGAATACTGAATAATACTAAGAAGTAATTATTATTATGTTTTAAAATAATTTGTGTTATTAAAAAGTTAAATCGTAAGCAGACAAAAGAAAAAATCATTTCTCTTTCATTTTCTTTTTTAAGTTAATTAATTAAAATATTGCTCATTAAAAATAAGAATTATATAACAAAATGGAGAAGTTAAAAAAAACAATTCATGCAATTTTTTAAACATAAATTTTGTCCGTCTTAAACCATTCATTTAATACTCTTGTTTAGACAGTTGATGATCCCACCAGCAAAATTCTAAACTTCTCTTGAGATTAAGCAAAATTACCCGATAAATGTGAAATTGCATCTTATATATTTAAATGTACCGTATTATTTTATAAAAAAAAAAAATCTATTGGAAAAAAGGAAAACCCAACAAATTTATTTAAAGGTGATCAATATTGGTCATACTACAGGATATCCTGTACGTGATTGCCATTTTTTGCTTCACGTATACATGTTTTTTATACATATTTCCCATAACTTTCGCAAAATTTTGGGTGGAATGGCCACGATTTCCTTTCTTATTCTGGTTTTTAGTTGGGGGATAATTCTTTCATTCAATTACGCCCAAAAAAACTGCCATGAGCTGTTAGATCCAGTAAACGGGCAAGCCAGTTAAAAAATCTTATAAATGAATAAAAACCTGCGTCAAATATGTCTCTTACCGCAACAAATGAGGCACCTGTACCACGTGCTTGTTGAAACCATAATGTTAAATGATTTTCCAATGCTGGCCCCCACACCCAACAGTTCACTTTAGTGGATGTTATTGTCGCTAATGAACTTCTATGAACTTATATTTTCCGCAGCAACTCTGCAGTTTTGCTTGTTGACGTAGCCATTAATTAGGTAATTAGGTTCGTCGCTCATTATCATTATTGTAAATAAAGTTCAGATTTTTGGAAAAATAAATATAAATAAATATAAAATAAAAAGTGTTATAAAGAATTTAAACCTTATATAATAGTTAGTTCTGCACCAGCCTGTAGCTTGGGAAGTTCAAAATGTTCGTGGCCTTCTTTAGTAAATAAAATTCCTGTAACGTTTTGAGACGACAGGCTTTTTCTTTAATGTAAAACTACATGGAGAAGTTTATTTCCTTTATTGATAAATTTCGTATCTTAAAACAAGAAAATCCATAATTATTTCTTGATTTAAACTTTTTTCGTTCGTATTTAATAAAATGTTCTTAAATATCCAACAAACACGTAGTTGATTTCAAATTGATAATGATTTGAAATCAAACGACAAACGTTTGATAATGATTTGAAAATCATAATATTCTCACAAAAATGGAAATTATTTTCAAATTGAAAAATGCCTTTATTTTCAACTTGCTTTCAAACGTAATTCTCAAATGTTTTTCAAATGTGGTTTATAATACCATGTGGAAAATAAATAAGAATATTAATTTTCATATTATTCGAATGTATATTCTAAGTCAAATTACAATCCTCAAAAGCTTTTATACTTTAAAAGTCTCATTCCTTCAATATTTTCCAGGAATATTTTCTATGCACTATCAGAATTTTCGTTTGTATATTTTTAATTTAAATTCATTTTTTATTTAAATAAACTGTGAGATAAACATTCGGTATCATAGCCAAAAAATGAAAAAATGTTCTTTCCGTCCTCTAATTCTTGCAAAGACGAAATTGGCTCCATTATATTTTGAGGATTGTAGCACCGCGAACTTACAACAACCTTATAATTTCCGAACTTTTCAGTTTTATTTTTTTTAATTCGTATTCTTAATAATATTCTTAATAATTACTCACAAGTTATTTTTATTTTTCATAAGAAATAAAACGTTTACTTGTAAAACACATTTAACCACGAAGTAAAAATTCAACTTTAGTCGCCATTTTTAATGTTAACATTTATTTAGTATTGCCAAGTTTAGTTTAGTTTTGATTTGAATTTAACATTTAATACCAATTTGATATTAAATTGATAAAACATTTGATGTCAAATATTTATTTTAAAATTATTATCGATTTGGATTTAAATGTTCAAATCAAACATTTGAGAATTGTGTTTGATGTCAAATGATAAACTAATTTCATATCAAAGGTTTGACTTCGTGTTTGTTTGGAAGAAACATTTTGCTTAAATCAAGCCACACATATACATATTTAAAATAAATAATTTTTGGCTTGGACGAGATCATTCAAAATTTTCTTGATTCAAGCCATATTTTCTGTTGATTTTGTAAATATTTTTTTGTTTGTAAAAAATTTTAAAATGTCGAAATAAAATGTATAACTTTTTGTAATATTGGAAGCATAAATTATAAAACCGCCAGTCATTTTTTTATTTTGAACACCTATCCCGAACAAACTTTGGGTTTTTAATAGCTATGAAGCTCATACTTATCGAAATCTAACTGACATGATGCCGCCATTCATTATCAAGCGTTTGCAATTTTATATTAAACGATGGAAACTAACTTAAGAATATCAAATTTCAAAAAAAAAATTCCCACCAAAAAAAAAATTCCCACGCTACCCACGACAGCAAAAAATTACACATTACAAAAAATTAATTACCCACAAAGTGGCAACACTGTATTTGACGAAAGAAAAAAGATTTGAGGGCAGGGCTGCTAGATAAATTTGTTAAAAAATCGTCAATTTCCTAAGAAAAAATACAAAAACCGTCTTTCCTGTTTAGAAAAATCGTCAAAAAAAATCGGACAACTAATTTACTGCCTGTTTTTAAAACGCGAGCACAAAAGTGACTCGCTTAGCTACCATTTAAAACAAAACCAACATTTCAAAATTTGTTTTTGTTTTAAAAGTTAGTTAAACGGGTCACTTTTGCGCTCGCGTTCTAAAAACAGCACATTAGTTTTTTCACAATTTTTGTTCGATTTTTACTTTGTCGACTTAAAAAAAAAAAACATTCAAACGAAAACATAATAATTTCATACCAAGCTTGCATTTTCAATCGTGTAAAGGGCATAATAAACCTCACAAACGGCTTGGCAAACATGTCAAAATTTTACGTTTGTACACATATTTTGTGTTGTTAATTGGGGTGTTTGCTTTTTGGACAAACATTTGAAGCAATGTTTGCAGAAATATTAAAAATTTTTAATATTTGGCAGACATCACAGAAAAAATTATTTTTTCAATTCAAACAAAAAATTTGCCGGATCAAAACGTTTTTTGTTTAAAACAGGACCTACAAACAAATTTGCATGTTCAAACCATTTATTTTGCATTTCGTTTATTGAAAAAAAACCCTGATTTTTTCAAACAAATAATTTAGCTGAGTCAAACAAATAGTTTACTGAAAATCACATAAATTTCAAACAAATAATTTTGCTGAATCAAACAAAAAAGTTTTTGCACAAGCAATGACGCGCACACAAGCAAGCACTGTAGAAGTAGATGATGGCAGAGCAGAGCAGAGCGGCGCGGCTGGCTTTGAGACACATTTTTTTGTTGGAATAATTTTTGAACAAAGTCTTGTTTATACACAATGTTTTTCTTCTTCACTCACTGTTGCTGTATCCTTTCCTTAGCAGCAGACCGACTCGACATGTTTTTCGTCATCATTTTATTTTTGCATTTGATGTAGGTATTTAACTGAACATTTTTAAAAAATTGAATACGGGATTTTGTTTTTCCTTTTTTTTTTATCAACTTTGAAACCAACCAAAAATTTATTCTGTTTCTTCTAATGTTGTTGTTGTTTAAAAAGAGTGAAACGTTTTTTTACCTAATATTGTTTTTGTTCTTTTTTTACTACAAACCTCGCCACGCTATTTTATCATCTTTCTTATTGTTCTACCTTTTGAAAGCATCCAAAAATAGACTGTATGTGTTTTTTGTTGTTATTCTTATATTTCTCATAAAGTAGTGTGGCTTACGATCAAATAAAAAATTGCAAAAAAACGACTACATTAAAGAGCGTTAAATATTTCATACAAAATTATGAAAACTTGAAACCAATAAAGCGTATATTTTATGTTTTAACAGTTGTCAACATTTTTGTAGATACAATAAAAAATCAAGCAAAAATATTAATTGAAACAGTTAAAAAAATTTGTAGAAATTAAAAAATTTTTGAAACCAGCGTTTGTTTGAAAATATTTTAGGAATAATTTTTTCTGTGATGTTGAATATTTGTCAAACTTTTTGTGGCGTCTAATGCTAAATGTTTTCAATTCAATTAATTTTAAATATTAAATTAAATTTTTTTAGTAGTATTGCTTGCCACACAGCTCGTAGTTTAAATCACGTTTAACTTTAAATTGTTTGCCTTTATTTTATGACTTCTTCTCCGTTTTATGCAAAAAGCAACAAAATTGCCGCAGCACTATCGGCATCTGCATTCATTGAAAACAAAACAAAAATGAAAATTAATGTTTGTACGGAGAATATTTGTGTTGTTTATTGGCAAACCCCAAACGGAAACAATGTGTGTATTTGCCAAGCATTTTGTGTGGTTTATTATGCCCTTAAGAGCTACTAGGAGCGTTTTTGATCTTCGATGAGCGCATTTTGTAATCGTACAAGATTCCTCACACGAGAGAAACTGTAACGCAAGTGAGATTCTTTCATAACACAGCTTTTTCGTTGTGGGAATCGTTTGAGATGTGGGTAAAGATTATCTGACGAGTCTTTTAACAAGCATGAGACTCATGTAGATATTATCTTACAACTTGCGAAATGCCAGCTGTATAATTGTTAAAAATACGATTTATACAGAGAGGCACAAAAGGATCATTCGATGATGGTTTGACGAAAGATAAACAAAGTGTAACATTGTTGGTTTTGTACTCTGGAAATAGTCATTTAATTATTTTTTAAGAGTAACATGTTACATCCGTAGCCAAACAAAAGCGGCACGCGTATAACAGAAACTCAACAAAATTTACTTTCCTCGACTTTTTTGTATTTTTTCCCCGTTTTTGGCGATTTTTGATTGAAATATTATACTCGCTTTTTTGTATAATAATAAATAATAAATATAATAATTAATAAAAAAAATTGTTTTTTTTTTTTGATTACCATAAACAACATCCAATATTTTTAATTTGTTTCATTACTTTTTATTTTCAATACAAACTAACAAACAGAATTCACAAAAATTAAATGTGTTTTTATGACTAGATGCCCAAGGGTGCCTCAAGGTACTCCTTAATGTTTTCTCACCTGGAACGTAAACAAATCATTGTACGGGCTTAAAAAGCACAGGGGCCCAAAAATACCTTAAAAAATTGTTTTCATATTAATTATTTACTTAAGTAGTTTGAAAATTTTAATAGTTAAAACCAAGTTATTAATTTACTTGTTTTTCTGCACAAGTAAATTTCGCGACAAGATTTTATATCACATAAATTGTGTAATGACGTTATAAGTAGATAGTAAAAGTTTTAAAGCAAAAAATTATTTTTTTTCTTTTTAGCGCATTCAAATAAAAGCTTGTTTTTTAAAAAGTTTTTTACTTTTAATTTATTGTTTTCTTTTTAGCGCACTTATATTCCCATTTATTCTGAAACTTGGCATTAGAGGGTTAAATTGCAACAATGTAAGAGATAAATAATATTTATAGTAGAATCTGGGAATTTATTTCTCATGGTGAGTAACATTTATTATATAATTTTTTTTATGTGTATTCTTAAAAAAATTTATATAATATTTAAAGTTTTATTTTGAAAAACAAACAATGATAGACGATTTCACAAATCTATTTGAAGCAGACCTGGGGGTCGATTCTGGTTCTGTGAAACTGTGAAATGAAAAAAAACTTTTCATTTTCGTTTTCATACGCACTTTTCACATTATCACTTCACATTTACACAAATTGCGATTCCCGTTCTTTTAATGAAAAAGTGTTTCATTCCGTTGTAGCCGTGAAACTTTTGTAACTATATTAATAAAATGTAAAAGTCAAATGCTGATATCTAAGCTTAGGATTTTTGAACCGGCGCTAAGCCGCAAACGAGTTTTTAACTACCTGCGCCGCATGTATTTATTTTTGCTAAAAGATTTTAAACTTAATATGTACATATGTATGTATAATTGTTTGTTCACATTTGTAGGTGGTAAATAAAAATTGTTATTGTGCGCTGTGTTCTTCGAGTTTATTTGAAGAAAGAAAAAAACTAATTTTTATGACTCCCCTTGTTTTATACAATATAAATTTTTTCTGTAAAAGAATTGTTATTGTTTTTTTTTATATTCATACATACATGGTTAATATTTTTAACTTAAAATAAATAATGAGTGACCGAAAATTCCTTAATTTTCTGCGAATTTGTTGCATTTTATTCATGAACGATATTGCATCTGAAAGAGGTTGGCGCCAATGCCCTGTCCAAGTGCGCACAAAAAATAGTAAAGGAAAAAATTTTACATAAAATGCAATACTTTAACTGAAAAAATTATAATTCTAAAAACAAGAGCGGTCATAAAAATGAGTTTTTTGGGCAAACATCTTGCCCGCGCGATTTCCACAAAATATTTATTGCAGTAAACTTTGAGTAACATAATAATTTTGGCATAAAAATGACATCAACGAAAATAATGTTGTTATTGACTAAAAGTTTCCTTTAAGGATAAATATTTATATAAAAGCTTGTTTTTTAAAAAGGTTTTTTACTTTTAATTAATTTTTTAATAGTTAAAATCAATCACATCAAATTATTTGATTTACTTGTTTTTCTACACTAGTAAATTTCGAGACAAGTTTTTATATCGTGTTAATTGTGTAATGACAATTGAAAAGCTTCTATATTATAGTGCCGGTCCAGACTTGCAATTTTTGTTGCAGCAATTCTTGAGTTTATTGTTGAGAGGGGTGAGAAAATTTGGGAGGGGTACTCTTCTCAGCAATAAAATCAAGAATTTCTGCAACAAAAATTGCAAATGTGGACAATGACTTATAAATTAGGTAGACTCAATCTATAAGTTGCTAGTAAAAGTTTAAAGTAAAAGTAAATTTCTTTTGTTTAAGCGCATTTAAATAAAAACTTGTTTTTAAAAAGATTTTTTACTCTTAATTTATTTTTTCTTTTTAGCGCATTGAAATAAAACCTTTTTTCTTCTAATTGATTTTAAACTCGCATTTGTATTCTCAGTATGTCCTTTCATTTGATACCCATATTGTTGGAATGCATTAAAAACAATTAGTTTCCAGCTTCAGAAGTCCAACATATTGGATTCGGTGTGACGGAATTTTATTTTTCGAGTTATTCTTAGCAAGCCTTTTCATTTGATACCCATATTATAGAAGTGCATTAAACTGAGCTGTGTACAAAATTTCAGCTAAATCAATTGAAATATCTGCTTCAAATCGAGTTGCAAGGTTTCACCAAAACATACATACATTGCAAATTAAATTAAAGCGTTAAAAAACTACCATAAGTTAAAAAATGGTGAAATCATTAACAAATAAAAGGCAAATAAAGATTAATTTTTTATTATGTTATTATAAAACATAAAAATATTATAGGCGGCTCTAAATTTACTTTAAGCCGTCGCTAAACCTAAATTCGTAACCGCCGATGATAATTACATATCTACTTTGTCATTTAATCAAGTGTTATGTTACTTTTACACACAAAATATAATTAATTTAAAAAGTGTTAGGATTATTGGTTTTAACTAAATTATCGCAAGAAATTCGGAATGAGCCAAAGTAAGAAAACTTTATTAACGTTTTTCATCAGTAATGTTTTGTATTTTATCAAAAATTTGCATTTTATATGAATATATTAAGTTAAAAATCTGCAAATATGCATCTTTTTAGAAAAGTATTATTTTTATTTCATTAAACTATTATTTATCGTTGGCAATGTCCATATTTTCCTCTAAATAATTTATTTAAAATTATTTTTCACCGTTAAAATGAAAGTGTAAAAATATGGCATAAATGAAAAGTTTGTGACATTTCTTTGCACTGTTACACAGAACAAGAATCACATTACTGTGAAAATGTGAAAACAATTTGTTTCATTCCATTTGTTCTTCTCATATGAAAACATTCGAATTTATTTATTATTTTTGCACTAAACGAGAATAAGAAACTCTATGAAAATGTGAAAAAAGTTTTCATTTCACAGTTTCACAGAACCAGAATCTACCCCCTGCAGTGGAAAATTGTTTTTCAGATGCGACAGAACTTATTTGAAAACTTAAGTATTTCTGCGTCATTTTCCTAAATTTTTGGGCATAACATTTAATTGTGCCGTTAAGTCTGAATACGTGTCTTTAGAAAAATTAGATGATCTAAGGTATCTCTAGACTTCTTCTTAAAGCTGAACCACAGCGTAGGATGGACACAGGATTATTACTTCTTATAAGATTTTCACAAACGCTCCGAAGGTCAGTTCTTTTACACTTATCATAACTCTTACTAGGTGTAGGGGTGACCGTGTCTTCAACACCTTCAGAATGCAGAGTCGTGTTAAGACGATTTTTCGATTTATTGTCTTTGAAATTTTCGACCTTTTTGTCTTAAGTATTTGATTCATTGAGATTGGCGACTGGGTAAGTCGCCAATTTTTGGAATAGCTTCGGCATTACACGTTGTAGCAGTGGCTTTGATAATGGATTTCGTAGTATCTTCGAAGTAACTCACAAATAGTGCTAGAACAAAAGGTTTTGTATCTCTAAGAAATTAAAAAAAATTGTCCGAAAATCTTCTACTTAGTCTGAATTTACACGTTTCATCTTTTGATGCTCAACTTCTTTTCAATTCCCTTTTAAAGATGCCAATATAATCACACGCAGCAACGGGTTTCAACTTTTTACGCTTCAAAACAACAATAATTTTAATAACAGCAAATCAAAGAGAAAAAGAAAAGAAAAAATTACACGCATCCATCGTTGTGCATTAGAGTTGGGTAGTTCATGAACGAACTAGTTCAATTGAACTAGTCAGTCAGATGAACGTTGAACTGTCATTCAGTCTGACAGTTCCTTTTAGTTCAACAGTTCACTTTTCGTCACTTTGTCTTTTGCGTCAGCAGTCTTTTGAGAGGGTTCATTTAGTTCAATTCATTTAGTTCAATTCATTTAGTTCACAGGTTCATTAACTTCAGTTGCTTGTCCACTTGATTTCTTTGTCTTTTGCGTCAGCAGTCTTTTGAGAGGGTTCATTTAGTTCAATTCATTTAGTTCAATTCATTTAGTTCACAGGTTCATTTACTTCAGTTGCTTGTCCACTTGATTTCTATTCTTTACCGCACTGATTGAAAAGAAACAACAATAGTATTAGTGTCTCTATGTTTAACATTATATTGTTTCTTTTACTCATTGCCAGATAGCTTTAAACATTTTCATAATAAAATCAAGGCTGCCATACATAGAGATGTCTAGCTGCGATTTTTTCGGCAATTTATAAAATATTTTGTATTATTAATAAAGGGTCACATAGACACATACTTCTCATGCTCATGCAATCAGCATGTGTTTGTAAATTTGAAATTTTTATTTATGTATGCGTCACACAGACAATGCAGTATGAAAAACCAAAATAGGTTTGATTTCAAAATGAACTCATACTGCTGACAGTTGTTCAATGAACAATAAAAAAAATTATTAATATTATGATATATTTTTCTTTCAATTTAAATTAAAACAAATTTAAAATAGTTTCTGAGAAAAAAACGTGTGAAGAAAGTAGGGGTTCTCTTGAATTTCACGATATGACATTTATTTTAAAATGATGATTGATAGGTGTGTAGTAAAATATCAATCACACACGTATACGAAGGATTCATCGGCAGTAGGTGTCAGCAGTATGTGTCTATGGGCCGCTTAAGATTTCCGTAGGACATGCTGAAATTTATTGTTGAGGTGATTTTGTCGGCATTAACATAGCGTTTTCACCTGACAATTTTTTGTCATCGCAAATATTTTGGGAGTAAAAATTTATATTGTGCATTATTTGTCAGTGCTTTATAAACAAATGTCTCTATTGTTAATAAATTGTCAGTGCTTGTATTCTGAAAGAAAAATATACAAAATAAAACACTAATAATTATATGATAAAATAAATAATGAATAATGTTTATCTTAATTTTTCTTATTAATACTCCTTCAATAAAAGAAAAAAGTAATTTAATTGAGCCCTACCTTAAAATACAAATTAAAACTTACATGTTCCCTACATGTTTTTAGTTTGGGAATTCGTTCCCATAAAATTTGTTATAGGAATCATTCACAATACGATATAAAAAAAATATAGGAATATTTTCATGGGAGTAGTTGTTTGAGGTAGTGGTGCTTATTTTGAGCAAAACGTGTCAGAGTGTTTCCATTATGTAATAGTATTTCACTTAAGCGGCTCATACACTTAGAATAAAATTGTTAAATTTTACGTATAGTACAATTATATCGCCAATGTGTATGTGATATTCGAAGGTGGAACAATATATTGGCAACAATCAAAAGACTTGATTTTTATTGCACAACGAAAAGAAAGAGAAGTGTGTTGGCAACATTATACAATGCTGTTTATATTATTCCTATAGGTTATGTTCGCCTTTTTATTGAATGAATGAAACTATTGTGCGACTTATTGTAAAATATAGGACAAAATGGAAATGATATGGCGAATATCATATACAATAATATTGCAAGTGTATGGGCCGCTTTACATTTTTTGGGCCACAAAACTACATTTGCAGCAAAACAAGTGTTCTGCTACTTGTTTTCCCATACAGTTTTCATGTTCGAAAAACTCAAATAAATACTAGTTTTGCTCCAAAAAATGTCGAAAACCATGAAAAAACTCAGCAGAGTTTTCCATTATTGGTGATTAACAATTTCGAAAAAAATTACAGATTTACCAAAATAACAAGACTTATTAAATTATATGTATAATGTGTATTAAAAAACAAATAAGAAAATATTTATTATTTTACAAAAATATATTTTGCTTTCATGTTTGTAAACATTATTAATGCCAAATTGATTTCGAAAACCAAACCCAGTTTTACATAATGGAAGCACTCTGACACGTTTTGCTCAAAACAAGTTGACAACAAGCTGATAGTGGAAACATAGTATAAGAGTCTTGAAATAAATTAATAGCTTATCTAATTTCAGTGTATTTATCAAAAATAATAATTGGAAATTTAGCACGTCATACGGAAATCTTTTTAATAATAAAAAAATCGCCATATATTTTATAAATCGCAGTGTAGTCAAAATGTTTGAAAATTGCCACATGTGGCGAGACATCTCTTAATATGGCAGCCCTGATTATATTATGAACATATTTTAGTAATCTGGCAATGAGTAAAAGAAACAAGTATATTATAACTTATAGAAACTAATAATATTGTTGTCTCTTTTCTATCAATTCGGTAAAGAACATGAAAAATACTATGCATTTTGTTTTTGTAAAATGAGGAATGTCAAATTTATTTGTTGAAAAACAAAGAAAAGGAAATTTTATAAAAAATTCACAATTGTGTTTTTGAACTTGATTAAAAATTTATATTTATTACATTATATTTATTATATTTATATTTATTAAAAATTTAAATAAGTTTTTTTAAGTATTTAAATTTTTAATAATTTTTTCAAAGCTTGACACACACAAAAATAAACAACAACAGAATAAGAAATCAAAACAAGCAACTGAAGTAAATGAACCTTTAAACTACATACATGAACTGACTTAAATGAACTGACTGACGAAATATACAGCTGGCTCAAAAGACTGACTGACTAAAAGTGAACTACTGAACTGGAAGAACGAACTAGTTCACTTTTTTTAAATGAACTCTATTGACAAGTCACCCAAATGAACGATTAAGCCCAAGACTATTGTGCATATACCAACGAATAAAAACACAAAGCGTACTGACCGAGTACAGGCATCTCCGTAGTAACCCCCTTTCTTCTTTCTTCCCTCACCTAAAAACATAGGAGTTGAGCATCAAAAGATGAAACGTGTGAAAGCAGACTTAGTGCCGGTTCACACACGTCAAGTTTGCCTCGTCAAGTCTTGACGTGTGTGAACCGGCACTTAATAGAGCATAACTTCTTCCCGTCAAAAGCAGTCAAATAAATCTTTTACCATTTTGTAGCCCAAAGCCTCCTCTACAACCCTATACTCTATGGTATAGCCGCCTAGTTCCGCAAAAGTTGTTCGAACCATCCATACTATTGTTTTAAAATTGATGGTTGGTTGTTGGCTGGCAGGCAACTATGAGAATGTGGTTATTCTCGAAAAGTAAATTCAACCCGAGTTCGAGCCCCAGCTCAGCCAAGTATACAAATTATCATTAAATTTTTAATTAATTTCATGTTGTGAAATTCCTTCCTTCAGTAAAATAATTTAATGAAAATTTAATTTGATGATCTCAAGCCTAACTAAATATCAAAATTTCAAACACTTAAACTTTTTTAAGGCCAGTTTAAGTTTTTTTCTTATCAGTTGATTTTTACGTTTAATAGCAAAAATTTAAATCTAAAGTCCAACCTATACCTATATCCAAATTCCCATCCAAACAAAAGTTATAGATTTTTGACCGCCTTCTCGTAAAATGATCCACTGTGCGCCGATGGAATGTTCGCTTTATCAAGTAACATAAACAAACTTAAAATTCTTTTACAGCTGATACTTAAAAACGGAGACAAACTTAAGTTTTATCGGGCTCATCCGCAACGTAACGTCCTGTTTGCAAGAGTGTACCTTTTATTTTACAAAGCTTGGCAAGGAAAATCAGCCACGTAAACGTTAACGTAAGTTTAACGAGGATTTTATACACAAGTTTGGTATGCAAAACGGAACAACTGACCCGCAACGTAAGCGTTTACGTAAGAGTAACGGGGCCTTAACTCTATGATTGCTTAGTGTTGTAACTTCACGTCTACGACATTTTTAGAAAAATTTTTTATTGTTTTGAGAGAGTTTCTTTTCTAGTCGTTTCCCTATGGTTAGTATAATCAACAGTAATCGAAGAAGTTGAAACCGATGTCTGCTTGCGACTATTTCGGCAACATTAAAAGGAAGTTGGAAAAAAATTAACAACAAAAGTTGAATTGCGATAGACTTACTAACGAAAAACTATATGATTGAAATGTGTGAAATGAAACAAAACTGCCATATCTTGAAACAAACTGCTATTTTTTTCACTAAAGTGTGTCTGTAACTTTTTTTTGGCGAGTACTAGCTGTCACGTAAGGAAATAACTCGCCAATTTACATGTGTCTAAAAAATTTCTGTGAGAAAGTTCCCGCTTTGAACTGTCAAATAAACTCACGAATAAAAATGGCGCGAGAAAAAATGTTAACACTAAAAAACAATTAAAAATGCAAAGAATAAAAATAATATTTTGCTCTTGGCACATTTCTTCATTTTTTAATTATTTTGCTTCTAAAATTTTTATAAAATAATACGAATGTTTTCAAAGCTCGTTTTCAAACAACAAACATTTAAGTCGCACTTTACATTATTTGATATATGTACATAGCTGACGGTTTTATTTTCGCCACCGTCGTTAAACATTTTTTAATTTTATTAAATGTTGGTCGCCGTTAACGATTCGTGTGACTGGCGTTATCAACGTCTGCAATGTCATATCGGCTTTGAGTGCAATGTTATGACATTTATAACCTAACGACGTAACCTCTTTTGATAGTTTTCGACATGAGTTACAGACACAATTTTTTCTCAATTTCAAGAAACGATGGAATGTTTTGTTTCACATATTTTCGATGCGAGAATTTCTCACTTAAGTTATAGAATATGGGTACTGGTTTTTTTATTTATATTTAAGTCGTTCTTTAAAAAATATAAAAACTTATTTTTTTTTAATTTAAAAATATAAAAACTTTTTATAAAAACGTTTTTTATAAATTTAAAAATTTTTTTTACATATAAAAATATATACAATATAATTAAAAATTTGGATTAAAAACCATAAATAGTTCAACAAAATAACCACAATACTAATTATTATAAAAATATATTTTACAAGTATGTTTTTATAATTTAAGTGCCAAATAAACGACACAAGCCGTTTGACAACAACCACAAGTTTTTTGTGTAAAAATTAAAAATGTTTAATATTCACACAAACATGCTCCATACTATTTCCATATGTTTGTGTAACCGTTTGTATGGTTTATTTGGCCTTTAATTCTGCAACAGCAGAACCATAATGCACGTTGTTAATTGTAAGTCACACCTTCACGTCAAGTTTTTTGCCCAACTCAGTTTGACATTTCTTTGTTTCAGTATTTGACAAATTCAACCATGGAGAGGCACGCAATTTTGCAGCGCGTTAAGGTTGCTGAAGCCTTTTAAGAAAATGGGCGTTCAAATTAAAAATGCATTTCGTGCACTTCGTGATTTTTTTGTCGCATAATCGGCTAAATGTGTCCACAATCGGAATAATTTTGCGCAAATTTCAGCAAACCGGGTCTGTAGGAAATATGAAGGTATGTTTCCCATTCAATTTTAGTTGAATTGAATAAAATTTTGTAAGTTAATTATCAAGCAATGTTTTTTAATTAACCAGGTTATTTGGCAGTGTATTTGTCTTTAAGCTTTTCTTCAGTGTTCATTTTTTTTTTTACCAAATCTTCTTCTTCTTCTGGCCTTTAATATTTTACGGTAATACAAGTGCAAATCTTGTATAAAATATTGAAACATTTAAGGCACCCTCTCAAGCAATAGTCACAATTTAATTGTTCTTTTTTTTACTGCTAAATCTAAAGTGGGCGACAATTTATAATTATTATTTACATTAAATAAATTTTATTAATTGAAATTAACAGAAAATGCTTTTTTGATATTTGAACAAATACAATTTGTTCATGTCAAGCACTTATTTTGTTAATTCGTTTGCACTTTAAAAAACTGATTTCCAACAATTTTTAAAAACACAATGATCAAATAAACAGCAGGTGGTGACTTGCGGCAGTGGACTTTTGCGAAGTGAAACAAATTTTCTTGGCAAACAAATTTTTGTTTTTTACAAAAAAATGAAGGTTACACGGGAACGTAAAAAAAATTCTTTTACATTGATTTTTATTGTGTATTATTTTGTTTATTCAATTTTTTTTTCTTTCCCCTCTACAACTTTAAATGTAAATTCTTGTTTATTTAAATGAAAATTGTTTTTTAATTAAATTTTAATGCGATTCATTTAGTCATTACACAACAGGAGCAGTTGTTTTTTTTTTATTTACAATGCCAAAAATCACGAGTAGAAAAACTCAATTTTTGTCTCCTTAAAGTGCTTGTTTCTTTGTTGATTTAAAATTTGTGACTAAAATGGAAAAGGGAATAAAAAAATTAAATCTTTAAATATTTATGAAACCTTTTGCCTCCATGGTATTAAACTAAAAAATAATGAACGATGTTAATTGTGAGTCACACCTTAACGCCAAGTTTGTTGCCCAACTTAATTTGACATTTCTTTGTAATCAGTGTTTGACAAATTCAACCATGTAAAGGTACACAATTGAGTGCGTTAAGATTATTAAAGACTTTTTCGAAAATTGGCGTTCAAATAAAAATACATTTTGTTCACTTCATCTTCAGCGACGAGGCACACTTTCACCTCAGTGGATTCGATAACAAGCAGAATTTCCGCATTTGGGCAAATGAGAATCCACGAGTCATTGCTGAAAAGCCGATGCATCCACAAAGAGTGACTGTTTGGTGAGGTTTATGGGCTGGCCGCGTCATCGGTCCGTACTTCGTCGAAAATGAAGGCGGCCAAGCAGTTACCGTGGATGGTGTTCGCTATCGCGAGATTATAACAGGCTTCTTGTGGCCAGAAATTGAAGATATGGACCTGAACAATATGTGGTTTCAATAGGATGGGGCCGCTTGCCACACAGTCATAGAAACAATGGCTCTTTTGCGCGAGGAATTCAATGGCTGTGTTATCTCACGTCGTGGCGGTGTTAATAAGCCGCCACTGCACTTCTTTCTTTGGGGATATTTAAAAGAAAAAGTGTACGTCAATTACCTAAGAACAATTCAGGAGCTAAAGAATGAGATGATTCGGCACAATTATGTCTTCGAGTCGTTGAAAATATGGACCATCGGAGCGGTGGCGAGCATTTGGCCCATATTCAGTTTCGCATATAATTGTTAAAGAGACTTCCATCATAATAAAAAAAAATTGATATAATGCTCTGAAAACTTTTGTTTTATTTACAATTAACATCGAGCGTTTTGCTTGGCCAACCCTTTAGATTAACTTGTATTGATAAAAAAAAACAATTTGTGTCAAATTTCGATCCCTGTACTGTTATCCTTCTCCAGATATATAGAAATTGATGCTGCCCTTTAATAGGAGCTGTTACGCTCGCTTATCCAGTCCAACCAACTTCTTGGCAGTTGTTGTGTATCGACGACCAAGCTATTTGTTAAGAATTTGGATATTTTTGCCTACATACATACAACTTAAGCAAACGTGCGTTGTTATTTCACCCTTTTAGCAGTGACTCTGTGGAGCTATGGAGTTTTTTTTTTTTTTTTTTGTGAAATATTTCCTTTCTGCCCCACTTTGAGCTAAAATAAAATAAAAATCTGGCAACCGTGTGTATTACAATGAAATCTCTTATAGTTGGACACCAAATACAATAGAAATGTATTCTCAAAAGAACTTAATACTTTCCTTAAGAACGCTGCCGGGACCAGGAAGCAGTGTCCATCGAAACTAGGTGTACGCTTAAGGAAGTTGTCCGTTTAAAAGATTACAGTTTTTGTACCTTTAATTTCTGCTTTGAAGATTATTTAGTATTTTGGAAAGTATTGCATATTGTAAGGCTTTATGGAAAATTTTTCTTATTTTAAGAAGTGGTTAGATTTATGAATTTATAATTTACTAGCATTTAACCCGCTACTTCGTTAGTGTCTCGTTTTTCTTCGTGGACATATTTGTAAGCCAAAGTTTATTTTTCCAGGTTTCAACATGTTTAAATTCTAGCATTTAACCCGCTACTTTGTTATCGGGCCTTTTCTGTCATAAACATATTTATATGCCAAAGTTTATGTTCCTAGGTTTTAACTAATTTAACCTATAATTTTGTGTTTCTAAGTTCAATAGAATAGAAAATTAAAAAAAGTACCACTCGTAGAACACAAAAGCAAATGAAAGAAAGCAAATTTCCCGTTTTATTCCAAAATATGTACAGGTTGTATGTGTTTACTTTCTCAGGACATTGCATCTTGAATTTTATGTTTCTAGGTCCAAAACTTACGAAAAGTCAGAAAGTACCAGTTAAAGAACAAAAAAGTACCAAGAAGTTCCCTCATAGATTCGCATCCACTCAGGACATTGCATGTTTAATTTTATGTTTTAAGGTTCAATATTAACGATAATTTAAAAATACCAGTTGTAGAACCAAAAAGCTGCAGAGAGATATTAAATTTCCCGTATTTTCCGTTTTGGTACCATTTTTCCCCCCATTAAAGTATCAAAAATTGCAGTATTTTAGTGGGTGCCCATAATTTAGAACGAATATGTCAATGAATGAAGCAAAATGTTTTGTAAAAAAGTCCCAAAAATTGTTACGATTTCACCCCTTAAACGTTCGGATTTCGAAAAAGTACCAAACTAGTATGCGTATTTTTTTGATAAGTTTCGAATGTGGTATAAACTTTATTTCTAGGTTTATTGGTTCCAAAGATAGATGGGCTGACAAAAACGTACAAAAATTCAATACCCGTTTCCACCCTAAAAGAGCCGAATTTCAAAAAAGTACCAGGCACCTGTCCACTTATTTTTCAAAAGAAGAACGTTCAGACGTTTAGGCTGTGCGATGATGAATCAGTGAGTCAGTAACGTTATAATTTTATAATTATATATAGATAAATTATTTATATATTTGGGGTATTCACAAGGTGTGTTATCCTGTTATATTGTCATAATGTTCTAACATTTTACAATGGTTTAAACATATTGTTGTTGCTTTGTTAACAAAAAGTGTCTTTAATTAATAGAACTTTGCTATGTTTATTGTGCTGTCGTAATTTATCAGAAGAGACCTGCGTTGAGTGGCTGAGCCGAGCCGCATTAGTTTTTGTAACCGTAGCCGTTGATGGTAGAGTTTTATCCGGCTAATATCCAAATTTAAGCTGCGGCTAGCAATTTTTGCAACAAAACATTTGCGGCGTCAAATTATATCGGCCTAGGACTCTGATGTTTGGTAAACAAACAAAATAAAATTTATTTGTGATTTGCGTCTAAAAAATGGAAAATAGTCAGATAAAATCTAATTTAATTTATTAATTCATGGATTAGAATTAAAAAACATTTTGATGTTAGGTAAATATTTATTTTTTATATTTGTTTTAAATCATCTGATTTAAATTGAAAATTGCACATTACAATATGAGGGGTTGTTCACAACAGTCGTATTTTTTTATGTTATTATTTAAAGACTTATGACTTTATGACACTTTAAGAATCCCCCAATTGTTTTCAATATTTTTTATATTGAGCATAATACTGTATGTTAAACTTGTTCAAAAAGTGAAATGAATGTTTTTAAGTTAACTCTTTTTAGACGTCAATTTTAAATAATTTAAAAAAAAATTTTGATTAAGTTTCCTACAAATTATTCAATCCTCTGCCAATAATGGATTGCAAAAAATTCTAAATCCTTTTAATAAATGTAAATTTCTGTTCATTAATTCGTGTTTAAATTAATACTTCATTAAATAGTTTGTCAAAATGTAACAAATGTTAAAAAAAAAAAAGATAAACAAAAAAATATACCTGCCGTGATTTTTGTGTAAAATTTTTTTATTCGCTTCGATATTTTTTTTCACATGTTTTACCTCAATTATATAAAATTCAATTATGCTTAACAATAATGACAAGAACATTTTAACTGTATTTAACGTTTTATTTTTTGTTGCTTGTTTGTAATTTCAGTGGAAGCTAGTTGGGTTGTGTATACCTACATACATACATATATTGTGTGGATTTGTGTGCCTTTGTGTTTGTATTTATTATAACGGTCGGTTAGTTTTTGTGTATTTTATAATGAACTTTAATTTTAAAAACGTCAATTAGAGCTTTTTCTGGACAATTTTGTAAATACAGTTTGTAACAAAAGTAAGGAAATTAAAAGTTAAATTGAAGAAATTAATTAATTGGGCTTGAGTTCATCAAATTTAATTTCCATTAAATTATTTTCACTAAGGAAGGAATTTTACAACTTGGAATTTTTATTAAAATTGATTGATAACACAGGACAACACTCAATTTTCTTCTTTGAATTTATCAACTGATTCTAGTTAATTTGGGTGCGCTGAATTCAAATCTGTAATCAGTTTGTCGCTATAGCTTTTTTATACCCTCCACTTATGGCCGTCTGTCCGTCTGGGCATCATTCTTGGGAAATAATAAAGCTTCAAATTATGTTCAATTAGTGGAGAATATGCTGGATAAGTTCAGAGGCCTTGGCTGCAACATGAGTATTAAAATCCATTATTTGCACAGTCACTTGAACCGATTTCCCCAAGATATCAAAATTATGGAGAATCGGTACCAGGGAAGGTGGGATACACATATGATGGCAGACTACTGTTGGAATTTGCAAAGAGGCTCTAATCCGGCTGTTCATTCCAGATTTTCTCTTAAAAGAAGCTTTACATCCTGTAACTAGAATTAAATTTATATTATACTAGCTGGACCCGGTCCGCTTTGCTGGCCCTTAGTAAAGATTTAAAATTTTATAAAATATGAACGTATTTAATTGATTTTCAAAACATTAAAAAAAAATTATAATAAATGTTTTACTTACCAGCAAATGCTATTAGATTCTTCATGTTTGTTTAAAATTATTGGATACCCTAACCGCGTATTTGAAAAATATTTATGGAAGTGGAAATAGACTTTGGTAAACTAAAATTTACATAAATGTTTGGAATAAAACTGGCTATTAAACCATATTAATTTTGTTTTTTCATTTTGGTGATTTTAGCGTATTTAAGTGAATTACCGCTGAATTGATAAATGTATATTGATAAAGATTTAGTGACATACCATGCATCTAAATTTTAAAACATTATGTTTAGCGATTACGACGAAAATGACAAAAATATAAAAACGTGGAGCCATCTATCGGATAAATACAAAACTCCACAGAAACACTCCTCATACCTCATACATCAAACACACAAACTTTGGTCAAAGTCGGTGCAGTAGTTTTTGAGTTTATCGATTACAAACAAACACGTCTCTTTTATAAATATAGATAGATAGAAGATAGATAGATAAATTTTGTTTTTTCATTTTGGTGATTTTTAAAAACATTATGTTTAGCGATTACGACGAAAATGACAAAAATATAAAAACGTGGTGCAATCTAACGGATAAATACGAAACTCCACAGAAACACTCCTCATACCTCATACATCAAACACACAAACTTTGGTCAAAGTCGGTGCAGTAGTTTTTGAGTTTAGCGATTACAAACAAACACGTCTCTTTTATATATATAGATAGATAGAAGATAGATAGATAAATTTGGTTTTTTCATTTTGGTGATTTTTAAAAACATTATGTTTAGCGATTACGACGAAAATGACAAAAATATAAAAACGTGGTGCAATCTAACCGATAAATACGAAACTCCACAGAAACACTCCTCATACCTCATACATCAAACACACAAATTTTGGTCAAAGTCGGTGCAGTAGTTTTTGAGTTTAGCGATTACAAACAAACACGTCTCTTTTATATATATAGATAGATTTTTATTGCTTTGTGAGAATTTTTTTTTATTTTAATAACTCTGTATGAAACAGTTTTACTTCTTTTTATTTTTTTTTTAAATTCCTATGGAAAAGTTTTACTTTTTAAATACTTGAAAAAATTTGGGAATTTTTTTTTTTTTTTTTGCAATAACTATAACAGTAAATACAATATTTTGATAAAAAAAAATTTTTGGAAAAAAAATTTTGGGTAAAAAATTTTTTTTATGGAAAAAATGTTTTTTTTGGCAACTATTATAACTGTAAATAAGAAATTTTGAAGAAAAAAAATTGTTGAAAAAACTAACAGACGGACAGACGGTCATAATTGGAGGTCATAAGCGAAGGGTATAAAAAAGCTATATCATGAAAACTAGAGCTGATAGAGACAAACTGATTACAGCGCACCCATATTAACTAGAATTAAATTCAAAGAAGCAAAAATCTTTTTAAATTTTGTCGGGCTGTGTAATTTTTCCTTGGCTGAGCTGGGATTTGAACCCGGGTTGATTTTTACATGTTTCAAGAATCACCACATTCTATCTTCAGAAAATCTTTGAGTAAAGAAAAGATTAAGCTTTTCGTGAACGTTTAATCATATCTAACAAATGCCTTTAGTATTGCCTTTAAAAGGGCTAGAAGTTCTTACAAGGCTATATAATGCATGTTTTAAAATATGTCATTGTCCAATCTTTTGGAATAGATCTAAAGTAATAGAACTTCCAAGGAGGCACTTGGGGCATGGTATAATGTGTACGTCCCGAATCGGTAATATATCGGCAAAGGCCCTGGTTGGGTTCCTATGGGAAGCGGAGGGACTTTTGGCCAGCTAAGGGGAGTGGGTACAATAGACCTGACCTGGTCGTGGTACCTGTCACTGTGGGGAAACCTCCCGGTCTATCGTGAAAAAAAAATAGAACTTCCAATGCCCCGTAAAAATCATTCTAGCCCCGACTCATTTAGACCAATAAGTCTGTTAAAAACTCTTTGAGCAGAATATTGGAGATAGTTATTAAGGAGAAACAAGTTAATTATATAGAAGAAAATAATGTTCTTCCTGCCCAGCAATTCGAGTTCCATTCGCAACATAATAGTACACAACCGTTACGGTAGGAACACAATTTCGCCATAAGAACATATAAAAAGAAGGAAAAACAATTTCAATACATTTGTATTTTTCTAATATTATTATCGAAGGAAATCAAATGCGTCTACGATGGAATTGTGGGTAAAAAGAGCCTGGTTTTTTTAGAAATTTACGGTGTTGCATCCTACGTACATACGACGTACCACCCAGTTGTATTCCTGAAAAATTATTTCAAGAATGGGAAATCATTTGATTCGGTCTAGCATGACGCTCTTTCCATCTTTCCAACAATTAAGATACTTCAAAGTTATTCAACAAATCGGTCGTTTAGGGTTCATATCGGTTAACAATTTTCCAAAAAATATAATATTCTAGCTGACTGCCCCCCAGGCTCATGTCTTAACACCAATTCAATCTTGTCCAATTGTAAATCCTCAATATTTGCTAGTGGCACAGCAATTTAATGTTTCAGTGTTTAGTTCAATGACATTTTGAGTAACTTGCAAAAATCTGTTGGTTTTTATTATTGATAACTTTAAGTGAAAAAACTTAGTGAATCCTTTTTAAACCCATGCAATCTTTTTCTCAATTGTTACTTGCAGCAGTAATAATCATGTTGGTAAAGCGTCACAAAGGAGATTGGGACGATTAAGCTTTTTTTTCGTATCGTCATGGCGAAAACCAAATGGATATCTTGTGGGAGGGCCAAAGTTGGTAAAACACCTGCCAACTCAACTCCAAAGGTAAAAGCTGCGAATAAAAGGTGAGAATATGGGGCATACGGATTTTGTTTAGTTACTTTTTTAATTATTTAAGCGTATACTTTCGGGCTCCTTTACTTTTCTGTTTGTTTTTCATTTTATTTCCAAGTGCCATGATTGGTTGGCAAAAATCACTAAAATACTGCGAGCCTTAGCCTGACTTAGGCCAGTGCAGCCAACAATCTGGCCACACCAAACCGTATGCTTTATTTTTGGAGTTTCATAATTTTTTAAACACTAGTTGCTACTGCTACAAAAATATCTTGCAACGTATAATTTCTTGGTGTTATACTTGATTGGAGGCCCTATGCTCCTTATAGGATCGAAAACTATTACTTCATGGACACGTCATTTACATTATTAACAAAATAAAAACCACAACACGGTTTATGTACCCATTCATGAATATTTTTATTCTAATGCTGCTTTTGCATGGTATGACGTATCTGACTGTCATGCAAAACGCTTACAAGTCGGTCGGATTTAACTCCTTAAAATGAAATTGTTTTAGTTGTTTTAAATTACACATTTAAAAGTTATAATTAATAAGTTCTGATCGCATGGACAAAAAAAAACATCATTTAAAACAATTATTTTATTCACTGCATTTATAATTTAATTATTGAAAGTTATTTAATGTGACCTGTATAATTTATTTTTTCCGCTTAACTATTTAAAAAAAAGGTAATTTCACTTTAATTAAATATGTTGCAATAAATTTTTCAAAGCTGTTTTTTATTATTATTTCACTTTTAAAAGTTTAACAGGCAACAATTTTTAATACTTAATGGACTTGAAATTACTGACTGCTGGAACTTATACAAATGTATAGGGTTTTCCAAAAGTAACTACAAAATTTGGGCTACTTTGTTAAAGCTTAAATCTGTTGAATTGGCTGTCAATTTTTCAGACCGCTTTGCCAAATGACAACACTTGCAAATGATAAAATGAAAATTTTAAGTTTAAAGTTAAAGTTTAAATTTTAAACTGACCATAATTTTCATCGAAAAATCATAAGCAGCGATATGGCTCATTTCTGAATAAATAAGTTTGATACGATGCCAATCCAAATGAGATCCTTTGTCTGGAGTAAATTTTGAGCTGGCAGTGTTTTCGTTCCATATTTTTTTGAGAACGACGTTGATTAGGCCATAGGCCATCTAAGTCCGAGGCCACGCAATAAACGGCAAAGTGGCAAGTGGCAGAGCGACGAATTTGAGCGGCAAGTGGCTTTTTACTGAGCGTCATTTCTCATGCCATTGTCAAGAGAGGTTTGTTTAATGTTATCAAGCGAAATTCGTATGTATCGGGTGTTTTTTTTACAGGTTTGTTTTTCGAATAGAGATAAAACTGGCATTTTGTGGTCAAATCTGGCTACTCTAATGTCATTTATGTTCAGTTTGGTTTGCCATTTCATCATGAACAGGTTGACAAAAGAACAACGCTTGCAAATCGTGCAAATTTATTTCGAAAATAACGGTTCAGTTCGCGAAGTTTACCGCAAGCTCCGTCCATTTTATGGTCGACATAATCGTCCATCAGAGCAATTAATTCGGTTAACCATGGATCGTTTTCGCACTACGTTTACTCTATGTGATAATACGCATCCGCAGAGACGTCGAACAGTGCGCACCGAAGAAACAATTGCCGCTGTAGAGCAAAGTGTTGAAGAGGACCCGAATGAATCGATTCGCCACCGTGCACAGCAATTGGAGCTTTGTCCATCAACTTTATGGAAGATTTTGCGCAAAGATCTTGGCTTGCGACCTTACAAGATCCAGCTTGTGCAAGAATTAAAGCCGCGAGACCATGCAATGCGTCGTGATTTTGGTGTATGGGCCGAAAATGAGATTGATCTCGATGCTGATTTTCATCGCAAAATTTTGTTCAGTGATGAGGCTCATTTTTGGTTGAATGGCTACGTCAACAAGCAAAATTGCCGCATTTGGAGTGAAGAGAATCCACATGAGACCCTTGAGACGCCATTACATCCACAAAAACTGACTGTTTGGTGTGCTCTATGGGCTGGTGGAGTCATTGGGGCATACTTCTTCCGAAATAATGCTGGAGAGGCAGTTACCGTTAATGAAGACCGGTATAGAGCCATGATAACCGACTATTTTGTTCCCGAATTGGATGGCACGAATGTGGATGAGTTGTGGTTCCAATAAGACGGCGCTACATGCCACACAGCGCACGCCACAATCGATTTATTGAAGGAAACATTCGATGAGCGCATAATTTCACGGAATGGACCTGTCAATTGGCCACCAAGATCGTGTGATTTGACACCATTGGATTATTTTCTTTGGGGATATGTGAAGTCGCTCGTCTACGCCAACAAACCAGAAACGTTAGGGGAATTGGAAGCCAACATTCGTGGCGTTATTGCCGACATACGGCCCCATATGCTCGAAAAAGTGGTTGAAAATTGGACCTGTAGAATTGGCTTTATTCGAGCCAGCCGCGGCGGCCACATGCCTGAAATCATATTTAAACATTAACGGCATAAAATTATCCTTCCAATAAAGCCAAATTGATGGTCATTAAAACGATTTTCTTGTGTTTTATTTCAATTCGAAGTTCTATACCACTGAAAAAACACCCGATATTTATAAGAATTTAATGCGTTTAAGAAAAAAAAAATTGGGGTTTATCCTATAAATCAAGCAAGGCGATATTACGGCGAATTTTACCATTTATATACAAATCTACGCAAATTTCCAGACTGATTTTGGCAATAATGCCGTTTGTCTGTGAAATCCTTTGAGTTGCTGTTGCAAAGATCAAATCTTATCTGTCTTGTCATAATAGCGGTCGGCTTTGTACAGATAAAATTATAAGCTCCACATTCACTTTTGCCATGTTTATTTGTTGCCGCTCAGAATACCGCTTAAGGCTAGATTACACTATTATATTTTGTATTAATACGTGTCAAAAACTCAAGTAATATGACAAAGTGTGATAGTGTGAATGCAATGTGTCACGAACATCCCGTACGACTTCATCGTTTTTTGAAAAATTTCTAAACAATAATACTTTTCATTGGATCAGGGTTGCATTTTATTTCATGTGTGAGTGTTTATACTTTGTGTGATGGTGTGAACACAAACTGTCATTACTCATTAGACTCATTAGATTTCTATCTCACAAAGTATTATGGAATACGTAAGACTTGTGAGATAGTGTAATCTAGCCTTTAGCCGCTCAGAAATGCCGCTCACATGCCGCTCATTGCGTGGCCACATCAGTAATATTTCATAAGTTTTAATTTTTGCTGCTTACCGATCTGCCGCTCACCGCTTTGCCGCTCATTGCGTGGCCTCGGCCTAATATTTTTTTAAATTTGATTATATTAAACCAAGGATGCAAAATTGCTAGAATTCTACTTATTTTAGCTGTATTTTACAGTCAAAGGTTAAACAGCAACTCGGTGACTATTTTTTTACGATTTTAAAATTTTTAAAAACGAAAGTACATATTTTTGAAAATTCTGTTTCAATATTGCCCCATTTTTCTATTTATTCATTTTCATATGGTCACTCTTAACCTTAAAGCACTAGACTACTGCATTCCGGCACCTTTTTTCGGTGCACTGTTTAACACTCATTCTGGAAATTAGGATGAGCTGTCCGACGAGACGTCTTTGGAATCGACCCTAAGTGACTACACAGATGGTTCCAAGATGAACAGTAAGGTAGGTAAATGTTTCTTCATCAATGAACTATCAGGCAAGCATGCAGCAGGCGAAAAGATCACCTAAAAAGCGGGAAGCAAGGTGGCTGAGGTATTATCGTGTATCGAGACAAATATACATTGCCGTTCTAGCGCTTGTCTTTACGAAACCGAAATTAATGGTAACACCAAGGCCAACTCATGGAAATGTTGGTGACGATATTACAACAAGTACAACACCAAAAACACAATGTATTTTTTTTGTTGCTTTTGTTGATCCATACGAAAAAAACGCAGCCAATTTTGGCATTCCTCTCTCTCTAAGTAAAAAAGGCGAAATTCTTATTAAACGTTAGTCGTACAGGAGAACCCAACAGAGGTGATAAGATGAGAACACCAGAGAGCAGTCCATAAATGGTTGTGTTCGAAGGTATCAGAAAAGAAAAAATAAACTGATTTTTATTAGGTCTGTCTGCGTACTTTTCCAGTAGCAAATACTCAGTAAATTTTTTTGGGAGAGTAAGTCTGAGTTCATACGGCTCTTTCTTTATTGAAAAGATTGCTACTTTATAGGCGAGAGGGGCGAGGGGAAAAGAAGCGAGTACACACATGCCTGTACTGTCTTTACGTTTTGCTTTTTCATTCGTTGTTTAATTTTGTTTTTGTTTTCATACGCACGACTATACAAAATAAAAAACATGGCGTCGACATGACATGAATCATTTGAACACCAATTCATGTTCAAAGAAGAAAAAGGAAGAATCTTTTCAATAAAGAAAGAGCCGTATGAACTCAGACTAAGACCAATTTTACTCTGTCGGCTGAAAATATCTCAAAAAGTACGCAGACAGAATCCAGTGAAATCTTGCAAGAAAACAGCTGTTCGGTTCAATTTTTATTTTCATTTCACTAAAATTATTTACGTGTGCCAAGATAGCGTCGACGAAATAGCGACTTTTGGGAATTTAAAAACCGGGAAACAAAAATACCCAAATAATGGGATTTACCGAATGAAATCAAAAAGTTAGCGTCGAATTTAGGAATTTAAAAGGTGAAGTATAAATATTTAATACTTTTAACAAAAATACAAAAAATAGTTAAAAAAAAAATTAACTTTTTGGAACAAAATGAGCGATACGTGCAAAAAATCGTTCGTTCCGTTCCCGAGATTTCTGGGTTCGATTTTTTGCAGAATATATACAGTTTGGCTGAGTTCCAAAACATCAATATACTTTGCAGTCAAAAATGTATATTCAAGTTTAATAATGCACAGCTTTTGTACTTTTTTGGTGCACATTGGGACAAATAGAATTGTAATAACCTACACGGTTGCATTGTAGCATGCATTTAAAAAAGATAGTTGCTTTGCAACCGACGTTTTGGAACTCAGCCTTTATACCGTGCAAAAGCTTGTGTTCCAAGGGATAAATCAGTAAAGCTTTGTACTGACCATTTTGGATGCACCCAAATATCTCGGGAACTAACCGAACGATTTTTTGCACGCACTAACCGAACGATTTTTTGCACGCATTGCTTATTTTGTCCCTAAATGTGTATTATTTTTATTTGTGCTAACTTTTTTTTGTATTTTTATTAAAAATATTAGTTATTTTTACTTCCCCATTTTAAATTCCCAAATTCGACGCTAACTTTTTTTTACTTTTGGAAATCCCCCTAAATTCCTAAATTCAACGCTAACTTTTTGTTGTTATTCTGCAAAAGACCATAATTTGGGTATTTTGTTTTCCCGGTTCTTATATTCCCAAATTCGACGCTATTTCGTCGACGCTATCTTGGCACACGTAATAAAAACAGCTGTTCAAACTAGTTGCAAAATCTTGCAAGAGGAAATTCCTCCAGTAACATTTTGTAAGTTCTCTAACTTCCAACTGTCAAAAAATTCTCTTTTTGGCTCTCTCGCTGCAAGAGATTTGGAGTACACAGACAACATTTTGTAATATTTTGCAACATTTTTCACAAAATGATGCAAAATATGTGTACGCAGACAGACCTATTGATATTTTAAGAGTTAAAGGATGAATATAATCGATTTCCTATTCACCTTGCGAATGCGGAAAGGATAATTAATTTTCCTTCTAATAAGCTTAAGTGAGCGATATGTTAGAAGCAAGTTCATTCTACCGGGTAGGTAAAAGTAAAGTTGATATAATAAATTACGTGTTAAACGTCGTTGCATAAAAAAAGTTTTCATCAAAAACAATAACACACTTTGATCTTGACCAACTTTTAATTCGATTATTCCTTAACACGTTGCATGCAATTACAACAAAAAATTAATTCACTCGACTCATTTAAATCCATAAACAAAATCAGTTTGTTATAAAACAACAACAACAGCAATAATTAAATACAATTAGCACGTTAACACAAAAACAAACAACAACCTGTTCATTTATTTGCACAGTGTATTTTAAAGTCTAAGCAAATAATTTTCATTAAGAGAAAAGTAGGAAGAGTGGGCAAACGAATATGCATGCTTCAGAGATGGAAATCGTGGTGCAAATGTACTTTTTTTATGCACTTTAGACTTTTTTTAGTACCGTGGTGCCACTGTGAACTATTTGGTATAAATAAAAATTTTGCATATTTGTATCGAAACCAACCGGTTTTTTAATAGGCTAGATGGTAGTGAGCTAGTCTATTGGTGCGATAGTGGCGGGTTCGATTCCCGCCAGAGACTCTGTTCTGTTTCACCACAAACGGCTTGTGGTCTTAGTAACAATGGCTCGGTTAATTATATTAGAATATAATTTGTAGTTGTATTTCTCACTTTCAATAAAATAAATATTAAAAGAAATCCCTTAAAGTATTATGCCCAATTTGGAAGTTTTTAATCACCAAAAGCGGATTTAAATTATAAAGTATGTTCTTTTGAGTCTTTTTCAACATCAAATAATTTAATAGAAACTCTTGTGATAAAAAATTTTACAAATCAAGACAAAAGTTTAAACGTAAAAAAGCGTCAGGCTAAAGAATTTAAAAAATTATTATTAAATAAATTTGGAACACTGGCAGATGGGATAGAACTATTGCACCTATTGCGGGTTACAACTCAATTCTTGATCAGTAGAAATTTAACGACTTTTTATTACTGTTAACAACCCTGTGTTAGTGCGGTTAACCGAAGAAGTCCCGTGATAGGTCTTTGGTAGTGGAGACCGGTTCTAGTTCTAACTCTTTATATGAATAAGACCTATCACTTTTACATGGGGTTGTCATTGGAGAGGGTCAATTGCAGGGTTTAAAAGCACTCATCAGCTGGATGCTTTTTATTTTTGCTTTTGCCACTGCTATTGAAATTTTTAATTTTTTTTTCAATAGCCAATGTTTTGTTTTTCGTTTGTGCAAAAATCAAATCTCCTATTTTGTATATTTTTAGTTTTTGACAATTGCTTTTTTACCAGCCAGCGACAAAAATGGACAACCACCTAAAAAGCAAAAGCTAAAAAAAAATATTTCGCCTTTTGCTTTTTTACTTTTTCCTAAAAGCAGAGCTAGTTAAAAAACACAAACCAAAAAAAAATCTAAAATTCAAAGAACAAAAATTCTTCACTGGCTGGTACAGTAATTTTGACTTAGCTGCACAATCTCGTTTGCACGATTTTTTGTGCAGGTAAATCAAAATGTATTTAGCTGCCTTAATGTGCAGGTACGCAATTGTGGTTACCTGCATAAAAATGCAGCTAAAGTAAAGTGTATGAAAGAGGAGTAACAACGTTTTTATTAATAAATTGATAGTAACAGTGACGTTCAAACAACCTGTAGTCATTTGTTATGCATTTTTATAATGAACGGATAGCCAAATTGGTAAAAATAAAGTGGGGAACAGAATAGTCGTTGTAGTACAACGTTAATATTAGCGCTGCAAGCTGTCAATAGTTAAAAACGGCAGTTTCAAAGTAGTGTAAACAGAATACGTAGTTGAAGTAGTCTTTGAAGTTGAAGCGCAAAATTCGAAATTTTGAACTCTGTTGCGCTACAGAGCATTCGTCAGCTTCAAATACTACTACAACTACTTTATTCTGTTCCAGACCTAAGATTTGCTATTCCTTTTGTGGTAAAGTTGCTGTAACCACAACTTATATGCACAAATGTTGGTACATGCAAACAAAATAAATGAATTATAATGATGCCAGTCTGACTTGTTTGCGATTTTTGTTTTTAGAAACCGCTCAAATTGGATATTTATGTGGAAAAGTGGCCACCATATGTTTTCATGTGTGCAGCTAACTTTGATGTTTTATATGAAAATATTTTAACGCTGCCCAAAAATATGAAAAATGTGCAGGTATACAAAATGCACGTAAATAAAGATTTTGAAGAATAATTACAGAAAATATGTATTTTGGGCAGTTAAGTCAAAGTGCAGCTAACTTGAATTTTGTGTATGAAAATAATTTTAAAATGCCTAAAATTTTGGGCATTTATCTTAAATGTGCAGGTAAAAAAGTGCACTTAAAAAAGGAATTTGTATGCGATTATAAAGAATAATGCCAAAAATTATCAATTTTGTGCAGTTAAGTCAAAAGTGCACGTAAATAAAAGGCAGTTAAGTCAAAACTACTGTAATTACAAAAAGCCGATTCAATAAAATGAAAAGCAGCTGAAGTGTGTGCTAAAAGCAGTCTGAGCAGAGCAAACAGCAAAGTGTCTGTTGTATTTTTTATTGTATGGAAAACAAAAACAAATTCTTGTTGTGTTTGTTTTGCATGAAAAATATCACTTGTCGTCGTCGAGTATTTTCCGCAATCATGTGCCATTGCAACCTTTTTTGCTGCTTTTATCTCCTATTTTGCGGCTATTAGCATGCATTGGTTTTTGATTTGGCGGCTGTTTGACAGATGCTGTTTGTTTCATTCTTTTTCCTACATATTTTTTCCTACAACATAAAAGTGATTGCCGTTGCTTTTTGAGTTCCATCAAATAAGAAGTTGTTGCTATTGTTAAAAAAGCAATAGTTGGAAAAAGCCAGTGTCCATTCAAAGGTTACTTTTCAAAAACAGTGTGTTTATTTTGTTGCTGCTTTTGAAAAGTGTGGGCTTTTTTAGCAGTGGAACTTGTCGGCTTTTTATTTTTGATTTTTTTTTTTTTAATAGGAAAGAGGTAAAATTTGGCTGCTTTTGCTAATATGGCGATAGCATTTTAAGCCCTGGTCAATTGACCAGTCACAGGTCTATTCTCCATGAACGTACTTAGTGTCAGTTACTAAAATGTAGTATTATTTCAATACAATGTAGTATTATTTCAATAAAACAAGTCCTAGAATTAAATTCAAGAACCAAAATTAGAAAGTACCAAAAAATGTGTCACAGCACCGGTGAAGACTGTACTGAAATTCATTACTTTTTCTACTTTTTTGTTCTTCATAAACTAGTTAAGGGATTGGTTCTTCTTTCACTGGTCATGAATCCTTTCTTTTTGTACTTGTTCTATTTTCACAAATCCCAGGACTAGTCTGTTGGACCAGTTGACACAAATTTCCCGCAGGGTGGATTTACTTTCTAACAACTTAAATTCGTTAATAAAAGACTGTGTCATTTATAACATTTTTAAATAAAGATATGAGATCAATAGGGGTAAAAAAGTTGGTCTTAAAACGCTTTAAATAATAATGCCGATCATCCTTGATTGGCATGGAAATTCAATAAACACGATACAAAACAAGGCATATACAATACAGTTCAGTAGTTGAAATTGTCTGGATACAAAATAATCACCTGCTCAACCGAATGAGGTTACATATCCCGGGGAATGTTTAAAACAAAATTTATATTTTTAAGGGAAAATATGTGAAATTATGCAGTGTAAAAACAAGTATTATTTCACTTACAAAAAAATAGCAAAAAGTTGAAAAAAGTTGCAAAATTAGACAATTTTGAAAAAGTCGCACAAAAAGTGTTAGAGCGTTAAAAAGGTTGCAAATTGCAACTAAAGTCGCACTGACTACAAAATCAAATCTAAATAAAAAACAAACAAAAAATGCTATATTCGGCAATGCCGAATCTTATATACCCTTCACTATGGTTTAAGAAGAACAAAAATTTATTTAAATACCGTTTCCTTCGATTACAAGTATTATTAATTTAATGGTTGAATGTTGTAAAAATAAATTTTTTAATACTTTTTTTAGAGTTAACACTGCACAGAATTAACGAATAAAATTATTAAAGACTCTTAACTTAACTAAAAAAACTGCTGATGTTATTTTTCCAACAATTCAACCATTTATGTAGTTGCTGCGTGTGTGGATTAAAATTTCGTATGGGAATTTATTATTGAGCAATTTGATAGTTTGTGGAATTTTGAGATTTGATATTGGCACGTTTTGTATGTTGTTGCCTACTGTAGTTGGTGTTGTTGTTATTATTGTGGGGCAGGTGTAAACTTATAAAAGCTTAAGTAATATTAATTTTTCAGATTCGTTTTCAATGGTTCTGTTTGATGCACTAGAATACTTTAGGAACTTTCCTTTCAAATTGCGATATCAATAGAAAGTACACACTTTTTTATTTAATTCTGGAAGGGCATGTTGAGTAGATAATTTTTGTAGAAAAAACTTATAGGCCACCTGGTCTTATTTTTGTAATGTGGATCCAGGCTTTGATTTTTTGGTCGAAGGGAACATTACACTAAAATAATCCTTGGGGATTCACAAGTTGTGCTATCAAGTCATATTGTCATTATATCAAATAATAAGACTTTTTATGCTGTGTTTATTGTTTTGTCATAGCTACGCAGAAAAAAAACTAAATTATTGCAACCCTCATAGCACTTATATTTTTTTTCTTGTTATTATTTTAAGACATTTTACTTTATGACTACCTTGTGAGTGCCCCACTTTTAAAATTTTATGAGAATCATTCTTGTGGAAGATTTTAGCCCTCCATCGGCTCTTTTTATGGGTCAATTTGAACCTTTTTTTTAAGAAAATCAAAAAAGTCCTTTCAATAAGGCCATTTAAAGACCTCAATATTCCACAAAAAATTTTGTCGGGTAATTTCATCGGGGTCACCCTTTAATCTTAACCCTCTAGCTCTACTCTTAATGGATCAAACTCATTTTTTTTTTTTAAATCAAAAAATCCTCACAAAAAGGATATTTAGGGATTAAAATTTTCAACGAAATTTTATCCCGAAAATTTCAGTGGGGGTCACCCTTTGATCTTAACCCCCTAGCTCCTCTCATTATGGGTCAATTTGCCGCTTTTTTTATATGAAGTTTGACTTAAATATTCGTGAGTACTGCACAGAAAAAATACAAACTAATTTTTTTGCAATTAAGCCATTAATCAAAAATAAAATCAGTTTTTATTAAAAATTTAATCAAGTGATTTATTTAAGGGCCGCTTACGGTTTCGGCAATCAGGTTTTTTTTAAGATGAATGACTGATTGGGCCAAAGCATCCGATCATGGTGTTGGGGCTGCCAACATCACATCCAGGCATGCTAGGGTTATACCGCCCATGGTCGGTTATGTTATTGGTTTTGTTGGTTGGCGCCAATTGCTCGCCACGACGTTACAAGGATCACAGGCAAACTCGGGATTTGGTGGGAGCTCGAAAGACCCTCCGAGAATCTCCCCTTGTAACCGCTGACTGTCCGCGACTGCCAATGGCAGCTACTCCACATATCTGCGGAAAGTACCACTATCCGCAACCTGTGACGCGTCCGGTAGCACTCAGCTATGCTTCCCATAAGCAGACAATATTTTATACATCATCAAATATATGACAATGTATAATATGCTATCCGCAAGGGCAAGTGATTTAAATGCTGACTAATATCAACAACATTACTGCTGAAAGTGTTGTGAATATATGTAAAAAAATTATTTAATTGATACTATTTATTAATTTGTTTACTGGTGCAAATTTAATTAATTTTTTTAATTAATATCACAAATTTTTTAGTTGAAATTAATTTATATTTTTTTCTGTGTGGCAACCGATTGGTGTTTACATACTCTTTCATTATTATATATTAGAAGTATATATATTATTATATATATATATATTATTACAGGTCATCATTAGAAAAGTATGAAAATACTTTAAGTATTTCTTAGGTATATTAAAGTATTGTTCTTCTTACAGCCCATAAAAAAAACCACTAGATTAAACAATTAAAAAAAAAAAAAAACAAAATCAGATCCTAGTAAAGAACATGAACATTTTGTTGTTATAAAAAGAAACTTACAAACCAAAATGGCGTTCACCCTACACACAAAATTGCCGTTTCTCTTATAATTTGGTTTTCTGGACTTACCAGATTGGTTTGTTTAAAATATGCACTTGCTCATAATAGGTCTGTCCGCGTACACATATTTTGCATCATTTTGTGAAAAATGTTGCAAAATATTACAAAATGTTGTCTGTGTACTCCAAATCTCTTGCAGCGAGAGAGCCAAAAAGAGAATTTTTTGACAGTTGGAAGTTAGAGAACTTACAAAATGTTACTGGAGGAATTTCCTCTTGCAAGATTTTGCAACTAGTTTGAACAGCTGTTTTTATTACGTGTGCCAAGATAGCGTCGACGAAATAGCGTCGAATTTGGGAATATAAAAACCGGGAAAACAAAATACCCAAATTATGGTCTTTTGCAGAATAACAACAAAAAGTTAGCGTTGAATTTAGGAATTTAGGGGGATTTCCAAAAGTAAAAAAAAGTTAGCGTCGAATTTGGGAATTTAAAATGGGGAAGTAAAAATAACTAATATTTTTAATAAAAATACAAAAAATAGTTAGCACAAATAAAAAAAATACACATTTAGGGACAAAATAAGCAATGCGTGCAAAAAATCGTTCGGTTAGTTCCCGAGATATTTGGGTGCATCCAAAATGGTCAGTACAAAGCTTTACTGATTTATCCCTTGGAACACAAGCTTTTGCACGGTATAAAGGCTGAGTTCCAAAACGTCGGTTGCAAAGCAACTATCTTTTTTAAATGCATGCTACAATGCAACCGTGTAGGTTATTACAATTCTATTTGTCCCAATGTGCACCAAAAAAGTATTTAATGAGAACATAATACAAAAGCTGTGCATTATTAAACTTGAATATAAATTTTTGACTTGTGCTGCAAAGTAAATTGATGTTTTGGAACTCAGCCAAACTGTCTATATTCTGCAAAAAATCGAACCCAGAAATCTCGGGAACGGAACGAATGATTTTTTGCACGCATCGCTCATTTTGTTCCAAAAAGTTAATTTTTTTTAACTATTTTTTGTATTTTTGTTAAAAATATTAAATATTTATACTTCCCCTTTTAAATTCCTAAATTCGACGCTAACTTTTTGATTTCATTCGGTAAATCCCATTATTTGGGTATTTTTGTTTCCCGGTTTTTAAATTCCCAAAAGTCGCTATTTTGCTAAATTTTGCTTTGTCGTTTCAATTGCCTACACACCGATCAGCTGTTTTCTTGCAAGATTTCACTGTATTCTGTCTGCGTACTTTTTGAGATATTTTCAGCCGACAGAGTAAAATTGGTCTTATTCTCCCAAAAAAATTTACTGAGTATTTGCTACTGGAAAAGTACGCAGACAGACCTAATATTTTTCAATCATATATTTTAATCCGGGTTACGTTCATCAAATTTATTTTTCGTGGTATGAATTAAAATTTCTTGATAATTTTTCATTCTTGACTGACCGGGGGACTTAACTCAGGGAAAGGTCGATTTGACACGTTTCAATAATAACCACACTATCTCTTCAGAAATCTTTACCGTTTTAATAATTTTATGGAAATTACATTAAAATATTAAAATTTGGATTCAAAACCATTAACAGTTCAATAAAATAACCACTATACTAACTATATTTTTCAATAGTAATTCATTATAAAATTTTTGAATCAGCACTTCTTTGACAAAAAAGTACTTACACAAAATTTATATAAAGGGTGGTTAAATTGTAAGGGCCGATGTTGAATGTGAACAACACCTAAACGCCAAGTTTTTTTCCGAATTTTATTTGACATTTCTCTATTTCGGACTTACTCAATTTGAACCATGGAGAGATACACAATCCAACAACGTGTTTAAGTTATCCAGACTTATTATGAAAATGGATGATAAATTTCGAAGAAAATCATCTTCAGTGATGAGGCACATTTTCACCTCAGTGGATTTGTCGATAAGCAGAATTTCCGCATTTGGGCGAATAATAATCCAAGAGTGATTGTCGAAAAACCAATGCACCCACAAAGAGTGACTGTTTGGTGCGGTTTATGGGCTGGCGGCATCATCGGGCCGTATTTTTTCCAAAATGAGGCCGGTCAGGCAGTTACTGTGAATGGTGTTCGCTATCGTGAGATGATAACGAACTTTTTATGGCCCGAATTGGAAGATATGGATGTAGACGATATGTGGTTTCAGCAGGACGGTGCCACTTGCCACACAGCTAACGAAACAATGGCTCATTTGCGCAACAAATTCAATGGCCGTGTTATCTCACGTAATGGCGATGTCAATTGGCCGCCAAGATCATGTGATTTGACACCGTTGGACTTTTTTCTTTGGGGTTATTTGAAAGAAAAGGTGTACGTCGATAAGCCAGCAACAATTCAAGAGCTAAAGGATGAGATAATTCGGCACATTAACGGCATAGAACCTCCATTATGCCTCAGGGTCATCGAAAATTTGGACCATTGGATGGAGGTGTGCCGCCGTGGTCGCGGCGCCCATTTGGCCGATATTTTGTTCCATACATAATTGAGTAATACCAATATATCATAATAAAATAAAATTACAATAATTTCCTAAATAGTTTGTGTTTTATCCAAAATCAACATCGGCCCTTGAAATTTAACCACCCTTTACTATAAGAATATATTGAAGGTACCCAATATATTCTGGACTTACAACGTATTGTGTGAGAGAACTTAGGTATTTGTTGTTATTTAAGTGTCAGGGGTGTTCTGGAAATCGAAAACGCAAACAAAAATTTGGAAATTGTTTTTAATACACTTTTAATGTAATATTTAAAATTTTTGTTATAAAATTCTGTTTAATTGATAAATATTTGTATAATATTTGTCATAAAACTTGTCATAAAATTATTTTATTACATAAATCTTCTTAAAAAACGACGTTTAAAATTCTTGCGTTTTCAATTTCTAGAACACCCCTGTATATTTGTTGTTTTAAGACTATTCCAGCAGTTAAGTATTATGTATTTTATATAGAGTACTTTTTGCAATTCTCTCAAAAAAGTACCCCCTAATAAATAATGCATTAGATGTTTTATTGACATATTACGTGTATTACTGTTATATTTATTTAATATTTTTGTTTTACGCTCAGTAATTTAATGCTTAACAAATTAATAAGTAATTTTTTTCGCTGATGCTTATTAAGTAATTTTCGCTTAAAATATTTAGCAGCAGTTTCTACATCATATAGGAATATATAAATTTGTATGTATATTAGTTAGGGTGGGTCAAATTGTATGGATGAAAAAGTGCTGAAAAGGCGTATAAGCAAAAATAAAATCTACGGAAAATTCTAAGAAACTTTTCAGATGAGTCCATAGGTCTAAAATCAAAGTCGATTCTGCGCAAATCTTCATAAAGATTTTAATGGAGACTACTGAATTATTTTGCATTAGCCTGCGAGAAATTTGTTTCAATTGGTTTTAAAGAACTTATCCCGTGACCAGTGAACACAGTTTTATAATAAGGGGAACGAATTATGGTATATGAAAAAAGAATATATTACTTAACTGGTGATAATGTATTTAAAGAGTTGTTACTCCAAAAGAAAGGTAATTGGTGAACACCTGGTCATGTAACTGGATTTTGTGCGGGTAGTGGCTGATTTTATCTGGCTCTCTTGCTTTATATGAATGAGATCCATCATATTAACATGGTTCACTCGGGACAATATCTGCGACAGGCATTATTTTAACCCAAAATTAAGTGTTTCCATTGCGGTTATTTTAGTGACATGTAACAAAGTACCAAAACACGACCAATTAACCCCCTTCTAGAACATCACCATGTTAAAGTGACAAGTCCCATTCATATACGGTGTTAGAATTAGAACCGGTCCATACCACGTGACAAGTTAGGGTAGAAACAAATAATCCGGTGTGGTTATGTATAAAAAGTACCATTGTTGTGTCAACATTCGACCGATTTTTACAAATAAAATCTCTTTTTACTTAGAAATTACTAAGAATATTGTTTCTATAAAAGAAGATTCCTAACTAAACTAAGTTTATAAGAATCATTCAAAAATCTTCAGACTGCAGCGACTTTGCGAGTTTGATTGACTTAGATGATGACAGAATATTATCCGATCCTCCGTTGACTGCAAGCGTTCCATACAAACACCACCAATGCCTGACCCGGAAATTCCATCACACTTTCAAGGAACTGGACGATATTTGCAACTGCTTACCACTGTTTCACGACGTGTTATATAGCAAGGAATAGAGATGATTTTATGGCCGTGACTATAGAAAGTCGCTCCAGATTACCTCGAATGAAGTGTAAAAAAGATTTAAAAAAAAAACTGAATTAACTTCCTTTTACTAAGAGCACTTCTGTTTTATTTGTTTTAAATGCATTTCTATCAGTCTTACATTGTCTATATGTTGTATTCAGCAACTTTTTTTGTTTGCATTCATGACATAAAATATTAAATTAATAAGATTTCGTTTGTCGTGCTTAATTAACAATTCTATTCTTGTTAAAAACACTGAAAATTATTGTTGTAGGATAAGCTAGTTCTGTTATTCATTCTGCAGTTTTTTTTTTACTAATAAGAGTCTGAACACTTTGTAACGATAATTTTATTTTATTTTCATTGCGGACTTTCTTTCTCTCTCAATTTTCTGGTCCCATCTTCGTTAACTACGGGATTTTTTAAAAGTTTCAGTCTGTCAAACCAATCACTTCCGAACATGTCGACTGTCGATGTTCTTTGTTGTGTACAACTTTTCGTTTTTTGCTTTTGCCTTGACTGCGACTGTTTTCATTTACTTGGTGGCCACACGATCAAGTTTTGCCTTTCAATTCCATTCAATTTGCAATACACTCTCTCTTTTTTACTAACGCACTCACACTTTTTAAATTGACCACGAGATGGCTTTCAATTTCACCTTTCCATTTGTTTGGCAATTTCACTTTCAATTTAACAGCTGTTTACATGTTTGTCTTTATTAATTGTTTTCTTGATGAAATCTTGAAAGTTAATTGCTTACAAATTGAATGCAGCCTACGTCGCAGCTTTCAATTTATGTAAATTTTGACAAGCAGTATATGTAAAAGACTATCAAGAACAACTTGATCGTGTGGCCGCAGGGTTAATGAATTAGAAGTAAAGGCAGCAGTTTATTTTTGTCCAATGACAAACGAAGAAGTCGAAGTTACAGCACGATCTTATTTATGACTTTTACTATCTCAACACTGGTTTATAGAATAACGCAGGTTTAAGCAGGCTAGTATTTGATCACAGACTTATGTTTTCTTAGGAATTTTTTCTTTAAAAATTCCGCGTGGATAAAGTTTTTGCAAAAAAAAAAAAATTGACCCACCCTAATGTAGATATACCCATGCAAGTATGTAAACAGTTTGTGTGTATAAAATAAAATTTTAGTTTATAAATATTCATAAACTTATTTACATTTGTTACAATTATATAAAAATGTTATGGAGCGCATTTAATCGCTGTAAAGCATGCTACAATAATTTATATTTTGTCATTAAATTATTAAGGATATTTTTTTACATCCTCCACGACTAGTGATGAATAAGGGTATACTAAGTTTATCATTCCGTGTGAGACATTTTCAATATTAATCTCAGCCCCATATATATTCCGTCTGTCTGTCCGACTGTTGAAAACACACTCACTTTTAAACAATTCAAAAAAAAAAAATTTTTTTTGGTGATAAATTGTTTTTAGTTATCGTAAGCAGTTTGGAATTGAAGTCGAGCAAAATCGGGGCAGTAGGATGAATCTAAATGTGTAGCACCCACCCTAAACAATTGCTAATTTTATTACAAAAACTAACATAAAAGGTGGCAGCGTGCTAGGATTAAAATAAGATTTTGCACAAATTCGTTGCTTATTACTAAAAATCATACTAATGACATTCGTGACGATCGATCTATAACTTGCCATAGGCCCCATAGAATGCCTTAACTAGGAAAATAGTTTAGCACGCCTTGAACTGTAACGAATAATGCTATTGTAAAGTAAGTTACAAAGCCAACTCTCGGAAAATACTTATATACATTTTAAACCATAACGAATAATACTGTTCTCATAAAGTTGGGTGCACAGAAAGAAAAGCACTCAAAAATTCAAGTACGAATAACACTTAAACGTACTTAAAACAATCCTAAATGGGATTACTTTCGAAAATCAATCCCGGAATTTTTAAAAAAAAAGTACAAAATTCTTAAACCAAGTAAAAAATCTTTTCGTTGGAAGTGCCACTCTGAGAGTAAAATTACAAAGTGAGCGTTTTAATATCACATAACTTATCAAGGTTTGCTGTAGACACTACAACAACACCACACAAGCTGTTAAAAAATGATTTGCTTGTTGTGTGTAGAAACAAAAAATCACATTATTTTCATGTTTGAAAAGTAAAATTAAAAGCAAGAGTTCTCATTTAGTTTATATTTTTAGTTAAATATGAACATTAAGTTTTTAAAGTAAGAACCATATCGGCGGGCATGATGCTGGTGTTTAATAATTGAAATTCGGTAAGATGTAAAAATTCAGGAAATAAATCATAATAAAATTCTCCTTCTAATTTCACTTTTGGTTTATTTCAAGTACGAATTCGGGATTGAATCAACTTTATAATTCTTGAATCAAGTGCATTTTGAACTTAATTCAATCTTAGTTTTACTTAAATCCATCTTATTTTTGGATAATTTCAAGTACGAATTCGGGATTGAATATGGATAAAATTAGTATTTGGAGTTTGAAAATCCTTACTTGAATCAATCTTTCTGTACTTGATTTAAGAAAATCTGTACTCACGTACTATTAATACCGTTTCGAATTGATGGATTGAATGTTTGATTGATGTTTCTTTTGAGTTTGTGTCATCGTTTTATAATATTGGAAGTCATTTCGTGAAAATCGATCTATAACTTACCATAAGCCAAATTCAAAGCCTACTCTCGGAGAACACTTTGGTGCACCTAAAACCGTAACTAATAATGCTATTGTAATGAAATTTTGTATTTAATAGTTTTATAAGACTGGAAATCGTACTGCCAAATTTTGTAATGATCAATGCAAAATTTACCATGGACCCTTTTAAAGGGTACTAGTGTATAGTGTAGGTGATAGTGTATCACACCGAAATACTAAAGACTTGTGTGATAGTGTAAAACGGCCTTAAGCAGCATTCGGAAAAGCACTTTAAAATGTATAAAACGCTGCACAAAATTGTTTAAGTGTATTGAAATTTGGTCTAGTTAATTTAGGTTTTTTTAATACCAAAAATCACTCTACAGAATTTTGTTATGATCAATCCATAATTGATCACGGGTCCAATTAAAATTCCTCTCCTAAAAATCATTTTATTACGGCTTAAACTGTTACGTATCATGATATTTCATTCAAATTAGATTAAATTAAGTTTTACGTGACTAGAAATAAAAGCATAGAATAAAATTAATTTTCCCAATAAAATTATTTTTTAGCAATTAGTTTATTTAAACAATATTTGCAATGTATAACCTCAAAATTTTTATTGGTAATTTAATTTCTAAACTTTTAATTTCATTACACCAATGGCCAAATGAAATGTAATTTAAAACTTTTACACGAAACGTTTCTAATAAATGAAGGCAATTTGGTTTTTCCTTTTATTTTGCTAAAATTAATTTATTTCAAATGTAAATTCATGAAACCAACATTAAATGCTGTTACAATTCCAACTAATCAGGGTCAGTGGTAAGTGATTTGCATCAAAATGGTTTTTACTTTTTTTTTTAATTACACTGAAATAAATTTCTTGTTAAATTTGTACAAACTATACATGCATACGTAAATACGTATGTTTATTGTATAGAAAGATTAATGTATGTACAAACATAAGTACGTGACATTACGGTCTTACCTCGCGGTACTCCAGACACTGAGTGGACGCATTGCGTGTGCTAACCATATTTTGGGTGTGTACAACTGCACACAGGTGGCCATTTAAGTACATGACTGTTGTCAGGACCATGAAAATGTATTGTAAACATCTATTATTAACTTCTCAGCAAAAACTTTGGACAAATGAAAATTATTTGTACTTTAATTTAATTAATTTTTGGCCTAAAAGCCTCTACCATTTTCTACTTATAACTTGTATAGGTACATAAGGGAGCTACGGTTCTTGAAGCATTTATGAATTTTTTTATACTGGACTTAATTTTGTAGGAAAGCGAGTATTTGCATTAGTTATATGAACTTACAATTACACTGTGCTCAAATTGGACACGTTCTTAACAAACTTACCTTTAAACCTAATTTGAGTGCGCGGAATTCAATGGTTTTGGTCGTTTTTCGAAGGGAGAAATCGTATTCGCGATTGAAAATTTCAATACTCAAGTACCATAAAGCAATATTTTTTTTATATTTTGGGTTCATTGCTTAATTTAAATCAATCCAAATCTGCTAAATAAAATTTTTCTTCATTTTTTGACAATTTTTTTTAAGAAATTTATTTATTTAATTAACTGTGCTAGTCGCAAATTGTAACGAGTTGGGCATTCAGAGATACGGAATTCTATTTTATGCCATGGCCACTTATCTAATCACGCCCATTTTTTGACTGATGTTGCGTATTGTAACCAAGCTATTTGCACCAAATTTGGAAACCAAAGCTGTTACCTTCCTGGGCCCACTATTGGCATTATACCCACTTATTCACCAAATATGTATATGAATATCTAAATTTCCCAAATTTTAGTATTTAATTCATATGGGAGGTACCACGTTAGCTATTTCCTAATTTTGTAGAGCGTTATAGTAACCAAGATATAAGAATTTTATTATTAACTTCATACAGAAGGTGCCACGACCACAATTAGTGATTTGCCTATTTTCGCCTTTAATATTCATACTGATATTTAAGTTACTCATACAAAATTTGGTGGTTCTAGTTTACAGATTTACTTCACATAAAGAGTGCCATGCCCACTATGGTTAGTTCGCCCATTTTTTGTACAAGATATTTATATTAATACCAAAGTTACTTCTAAAAAAATTTGGGATACTAGCTGTTATAGGTTTTCAGATATATACATCGTGGTATTTAATTCATAAGTGAAGTACCACACCCACTGGTAAAGACTAAAGCGTTTTTTAGCCCCTTGTTCCGAAATGAACAATTCAATAAAAAAAAACGTTCACAAAAAATTGGTATTTTTATTAAATTTATTTATTTATTAATAAAATAACAAAATTTACATGTGACTACTTCAATCTATATTTTCTCACTGACTTTCATATCATATGTACATAAATCTTTTTACATCAAGAAGACAAAAATTTGTAACGGTTGAATCACGCCACTAACTATTTCAGTGCAATACAACAGCAACAACAATTATGCCAAAACCAGTATTTTCTTATGTATTTTACTTTTTGATTTTAAATTCTTTTTGTTGTAAAATATTTGAAAGTTTTTTTTTTGTTAATCGTTAACACCTTGTGGGTGATATAAAAATACAAATTCTTAACATTCTGCCCCCCCAGCGGAAGCTTTGCTAACGCTGTTATCATCTAACTCGATGGGAAGCTTGCATACCTTTGTTATTGTTCTTCTATGGATGCCTTCTGATGTTTTTACCATAACCACACGCACTCTTCCATCGTCACCTTGAATTACTTGTACTATACGCCCGATGGGCCATTTTAGTGGTGCCGTATTTTCGTCTTTTAGCAAAACTAAATCATTTTCTTGAAGATTTGTTAATGGACGATTCCATTTTGATCTAAGTTGGAGTTGTTTTATATACTCATTTTGCCAGCGAAACCAAAATTGTTGCTGAATAAATTGTATACAATGATACCTTTTTAGTGCGCTTAATTTGGAATTCTGTAGAGTTGGTTCTGTAACTGTTGTGAGATTTCGACCAATTAAAAAATGGCCTGGTGTTAGTGAGGTAAGATCGTTTGGGTCGTTGGACAGTGGTGTAAGTGGGCGACTATTAATGACAGCTTCAGCTTGACAGCAAATGGTGTGCAGTTCATCATGAGTTAATATATGATTACCGATACAACGACGAATACAGTTTTTAGCTAGCTTAACTGCGCTCTCCCACAATCCACCAAAATGAGGCGATCTGGGCGGTATAAATTTCCACGTTATGCCTTCATTACGACATGAAGTCTCAACATCGCTAATATGTTGTTGTGTATGAAAGTGTGCTAACATTTGTTGTAGTTCACGATTAGCGCCCACGAAATTTGTAGCGTTGTCTGAGTATATTAGCCGGCATTTACCGCGACGAGCAATGAACCTTTTTAACGAAGATATAAATGCTGCAGTTGTCAAATCCGGCACCAATTCGATATGAACAGCCTTTGTAACAAAACAAATGAAAATTGCTAAGTAGACCTTAACTGGTGGTCTGCCTCTTATTTGTTGAGTTACTAAAAATGGTCCGCAATAGTCGACACCTGATATTTCGAATGCACACGATTTAACCACTCGCTCAGTTGGCAAATTGCCCATGATTTGTTCGGAAATTTGAGGCCGAAAACGATAACACAATATGCAGTTATGAATTACACTTTTTGCAGCATTTTTTCCATTGATAATCCAAAATTTTTCGCGCAGTATATTGAGTAATGTTTGTACACCGGCATGAAGATTTGTTTGGTGATGATGACGAATGATAGTTGTTACGAATGGATGTGTAGTTGGTAATAGTATAGGATGTTTTGCACTAAACGATAATGATGAATTTTTTATTCTGCCACCAACACGCATCAAACCATTGTGCATAAAAGGTGTAAGTTGTCTAATTTTTGATGATTTATCGACGCAATTATGCTGTTGTAAAGACTTTATTTCCGCCGTAAAGGAATTGTGTTGAATTATTCGACATATAAACAGCAAAGCATCTTCGATTTCTTCTGATTCGATTGGTTGTTTTGACGAATTTTTAAGAATGAAGCGACGAGTGTATACCAAAATTCGCAGAAATTTATTATAATTATTTATGTATTTGTGATGGCGAAACAAATCCAAGTACTGTGTGCATGCTAATGTAATTTTTTTACGACGTTGTTCTGGGATGCTATTCGTACCAACAGCTGGTTCGTTTGGCCATAATAATTTTTCTTGTTTAATGAATTCTGGTCCATAAAACCATAGCTGATTACCGATTAGTTCCTTTACCTTAGCCCCGCGTGAAACTATATCCGCTGGATTATTTGTCGATCTAACGTGGTGCCATGTAAAATTCTTGGTGAGGTTTTGAATTTTTGTCACACGATTAGAAACAAATTGTGACCAACGATATGGTTCACCTTTTATCCAAGTCAACGCAATTGTCGAATCAGACCAACAGTGAATGTTTTTTGTCGGCAACGAAAAAATCTTCAAAACATAATGCAGCAATTCTGCCAGTAAAAGTATCGCACACAATTCTAATCTTGGCAAACTAACTTCTTTTGTTGGTGCTACCCTGGATTTAGCACATAATAACGATGACGACACTTTTCCATTAATTTTGGTGACAGCGTAAATGCATGCGCCATATGCTCGAGTGCTGGCATCTGCAAATGCATGAATTTCTGTTGAATTAATAATAGGTACATACCGAGGTATATGTATGAGATTTAACCCAGCTAATTCATCTTGAAAATTAGCCCATCTGGTGTGAATTTCTTGTGGGACACTTTCATCCCAATTTATCTTAAGCTTCCACAAATCTTGCATTAAGATTTTGCAGGTTACTATTATTGGATTAAGTAAGCCTAAGGGATCGAAAATGCTTGATACTTGTGACAAGATTGTTCGTTTTGAAACCTTCGACGGTTTGTCTTGGTTGTTGTAAGTGAATAAGAAATGATCCTCCCTTGGTGACCATTTCAAACCAAGTGCCTTTATATATTCGCTGTTTCCACAGGACACAAGTTCTTCCTTATCGCAATCTGCCATGTCTTTTAGAATTAGGTTGTTGTTTGATGCAAATTTGCGAAGTGGGAAACCGCCCTTTTCTAACAAGCCAATTACTTGCTGTTTTATTTCGACTACATCTTCGATATTTGAACCACCAGTGAATAAATTATCCACATAAAAATCTCGAAGAGTGACAGAGGAGCCAATAGGAAAATTGACAGCCTCTTCAATTGCTAATTGTTGAAGGCATTTAACAGCCAAGTACGGCGCACTACTGGTTCCATACGTTACGGTTTGCAGCTCGTATAAACCAATTTCCTCAGTATTTGAATTACGCCATAGTATAGTTTGCCATCTAGTATCTTGCTTATCGATAAGAATCTGGCGGTACATTTTGGCAATGTCTGCCATTAGAACTATTTTGTGCGCCCGAACTCTAATCAAAATAGTTGCTAAATCGTCTTGCAGAGTTGGACCAACTCGTAGTATGTCGTTGAGGGCAAGTCCATTTGAAGTTCGACATGACGCGTCGAATACTACACGTAATTTGGTAGTAGAGCTATCAAGTTTTGTGACACAATGGTGGGGGATGAAAATATGCGATTTAACGTTGTTTTCAATACGAACCATATGTTTCAATTGTTGGTATTCTTCAATGAAATTTGTATACTCTCTCAAAATATTTTCATCTCGTTTCAATTTTTTCTCTAAACCCAGAAACCGATTGTGTGCGATGTTATATGAGTCACCAAGACACTCTGGAGTTCTTTTGAACGGCAATCGGACGATGAATTTATTTGTGCTTGGACACCGTGTAGTTGTTTTAGCAAAAAACCTTTCACATTCTTCCTCTTCGATCGTAAATTGTGTTTTTGATGATGCGTACATATGCTCTATTGACCAAAAACGTTCTAATATGTTGTCTAAATTGGGTTCAACAATTGTGGCGTGAAGAGATGTATGTAAAGACGATGATTCATTTGTATTTACTGGGCCGGACACAATCCACCCTAAGGGTTTTTTGCAAAATTGGCAAATTGTCACCTAATTTAATTTGACCGATCATGAGTAATTCATAAAAAATGCTGGCGCCAATTAAACAATCAATATGTCCCGGTTGCTCGAAATGTGGATCAGCCAGGTTGATGTTACTTGGTAGATTTATTTTGTTTTTGTCGATAAGACTACTAGGTTGAAGCTGGGTGATATGTGGTAAAATAATTACTTGTATTGTTGAACGATACGAATTTTGAAGCGATTCAATAACAATCGAACATATCCCCAGAGGCTTGACTGCCGCCGTTCCAATTCCATGAATTTGTATATTGGATTTTTCTCGGGGTACTTGCAAATGGTGTGCTATTTTTGATGAGATAAAATTCACCTGCGATCCAGAATCTAATAAGGCACGCGCTTTTATTTTGATGCCCGATGGTGTACCAAGATGTATAATAGCCGTGGCCAACAGGACGTCACTTTTCAGTTCACTTGCTTGATGCGATGATGAGTTTTCTGGTGCTAAGGATTCTTTAGTTGGCTCTATACTAGATTGCGATTGTGGCACATCACGATGCAACAATGTGTGATGCGAGGCATTGCAAACTTGACACTTATGTTTTGATTGACAACTATTCATCATGTGATGACCACCCAAGCAATTTAAACATAAGTTGTTGCGCTTTGCCAGTGAAAATCTATCGTAGGGCGTCATTTTCATAAACAATGGGCATTTAAAGGGACTATGCATTCCTCCCTTGCATAAAGTACATTTAGTTGATTGTTCACTTGCAACGAATGACTTTTTTTGTTTGCTAGAATGTACCTTTTGATGATGTGATGACGACAGAGGTTGATTTGAGAGGGCTGAATCAATAAAACTGATAGTTTGACAACGTTTTTCTAGAAAACTAGCCAGAGCTTCCCAATCTGGAGGATTAAACGATGTAGAGTCATACTGATTGAACTTTGAAGCTACCTCCTCCTCCCACAGAGCCTGCGTTTCTTTATCCAAGTGTGATGTTACTAAATACAGCAAAATTCCATCGGCAATTTGTATTTTAGACGCAAACGATTGCAGCGCTCGAACATTGGCATTGATTTGATCAATAAATTGACGTAGGGATGACACATTAGGTCGCGAGATCTTTTCTACTTCAAAGATTTTACTCAGATGGGCCTGAAAAATGTACCTCTTGTTGTCATACCTTGCTTTTAACAGTTGAATCGCTTTTTCGTAATTAGTACCAGTGATTTCTAATGACTGAATGATATTCGCAGCGTTACCCTTCAAGCTCGATTTTAGGTACTGAAACCTTTCAACAGGCAACAAATCCTTGTTTTGGTGAACTAATACGTTGAAGGTGCTGTAAAAATCAGTCCATTCTTCAGGTGCTCCCGAAAATGTTGATAATTGCAAATTTGGTAGATGAGTTCGCCCAGACGACATTACCGGCATTTCAACTCGAGTGCTGCTAAGGTTGGTCTCCAAATGAGCCTTTAATACAGCTATGTGTTCAACCAATTTTCCCTTTGTCTCGGCGTATGTTTCTTCCACCAATTGTCGAATAGGATCATCCAGTTGTGTTTCGTCTAAGAACTCTAACTGTGATTGTAGTTCCTCAAATTGTTCATAATGGCGATCCAGTAATGATATTTTTATTTCGGTATAATGGATTGAGAACGTGTCGAGATTATTTAAGCCGTCCTTGACCGATTGAAGGCGGCTTACAACTTGTGACCTTTGAAGCAATTTAAACCGAACGTTTCGATCTGATGGAGGAGTTTGCACCTCATCAGTAACCGCCGTAACAGCTTCCTTTTGCATACCGATACAAAATTTCGATAACGTGTCCGAATTTATGACCGATTTAAAAAAGTTTACAAATTTAAATTGACGCGAGATCCGGTTCGAAGGACCTATGGTAAAGACTAAAGCGTTTTTTAGCCCCTTGTTCCGAAATGAACAATTCAATAAAAAAAAACGTTCACAAAAAATTGGTATTTTTATTAAATTTATTTATTTATTAATAAAATAACAAAATTTACATGTGACTACTTCAATCTATATTTTCTCACTGACTTTCATATCATATGTACATAAATCTTTTTACATCAAGAAGACAAAAATTTGTAACGGTTGAATCACGCCACTAACTATTTCAGTGCAATACAACAGCAACAACAATTATGCCAAAACCAGTATTTTCTTATGTATTTTACTTTTTGATTTTAAATTCTTTTTGTTGTAAAATATTTGAAAGTTTTTTTTTGTTAATCGTTAACACCTTGTGGGTGATATAAAAATACAAATTCTTAACACCCACTTTTGTTGGCGCACCCACTTCTTCTCTACATATTCATATAAATGTTAAAGATGCCTGTGCAAATTTGAATGACTTTAGCTGTTTCGCATTTTTACGAATTTTAGTATTTAATTTATATGGGTGGTGCCACGCCCACTATTGCTAATGCACCCAATTCTTATCATAATATTCATATAGATGTCAAAGTTTCTCTTGCAAAATGTTTGTTCTCTAATTGTTATAATTTTCCAGATATGTATCCTCATTTTAGACTTTAATTCTTGTGGGAGATTCCACGCCTACTATTGCAAGAACGCCCAATTTTTTAAGCAAATGTTCTTTCGGATGTCAAAGTTGACCGTACTTAATTTGAAGACTCTAGCTGTTTAGTTTCCGAGATAAACATATTTTAATACTTAATCTTTAATTCAAAAATATATAAAGCCCATGTTTCCTTCCAGAAATACTGGAAGACGCTGTGAAAATTTTAAATAAAACGGTTCAGTCGTTTAGCCGTCTATAGACTTCAAACAATCAATAAAAAAATCCATTATTGGTTTACGTAAAAAGCCACATTTTGGGCAAGAAAAAATCTATGGGAATTTTTGGCAGCTTACGTGTGTAAGATATATTCTCTGTTAAAATTTTAATGGGTTTTTTATTCATACAGAAGGTGCTGTTTTAAGTAAAAAACCCAATTTTTTTTAAAATTTCATATCGCTTAATTACTTCAATAGTGACATAACTAACAAAAACCAGTTCGAGATAAACGCGTGTAATGGTTTTGATTTTTTTACCCACACTTAGGAAACATTACGACACATTCTATTCAAACGGGGAAAGTATAAAAGAAACAAAGATGAATTTTAAACACAATATAAAGAAAACCATAGCGAACAATTCTGCATCACTAACTCCAAAATTTAATTATTTGAGTTATGTCACTATTGAAGTAAATGAGCGATATGTAGCTTAGTAGAAATGAGCGATTTTATTTCGCCTTATAAAATTCAGCATTTGTAGTTTTCCTTGAAAAAAAGAAGTAAGCTCCGGCTACCTCCGTCTTTTTACTTGAATTATGTAAATTTACCCAAAAAAAATTACCGACTTTCACCGATTGCTAATCAAAGTTATAAATTATATTGGTAATACCTCCAAAGAAGCAGAAAAAGCACGTAATATTGATAACAGAAAGTAAAGATGTAGGCCTGGAACAGAAGAAAGTAATTGTAGTAGTAGCTGGAGCTGACAATGCTCTGTAGCGGAACAAAGTTTAATATTTCGAATTTTGCGCTTCAACTTCAACTGCAACGATTACTACAACTACGTATTCTGTTGATACGACTCTATAACTGCTGTTTTTTTACTTTTGACAGCTTGCAGCAATATTCATAACGTTGTACTACAGCGACTATTCTTTTCCCCACTTAAATAAAGTGTAAAAGAACTTCAATATATTTTAATGTTTTGCATCGTTTTCTTGCATCATCTGATCCAGATGTTAATACATAACGGCATCTTTATATGGCAATACAAAGCATTAAAGGCCGTGTCAGAAACAACTTTTTCGTTTTGGGTGACGTTTCTTACGTAAATAGAAAAGCTTAAAAAAAAGGTGTATGTCACAATACAAACTTTGACAACACTCACGTATTGTTAGTTAAAAAATAAATAAGTAAAAAAAATTACACTAGCAGACTGTCAAAGCGCGCAAAAAGATGAGAGTTGCCTAACTTTTCGCTTCGCTCTGCGTTAAAAATACTTTATTTGACATGTTTCGTATAAGTATGAATATTTCATCTAACTGCCGTACCTAAACAAGAGCGGAAGGCGGAACGTTTTCTTTCGCTTAGCTTTTACGCTGTTATGCCATACCAAAACAAGAGCGTCACTGTTGTATCACAAACAGTAGTGTTAACTTTTTTGTTTAATAAAACCCACATAATAGAAATAAAAAGAAGACAAGATCGGCTAGATTGAGTAAAAATAGCTAAATTGCCATTATTTATTAACAATAGCGGCCAACTTCACTATTAAACGCGCTGTCAAAATCGGATTGTCCAATTGTAAAGCGTTGACGCCGCGCTATTTAGGGATGCTTCATACAAATTATATGGGCATGAGAATTTTTGACAGCTAGAAAACGTTTATTGCTCTTGTTTAGGTACGGCTGTTAGATGTAAAAGCGAATCTCTAACGCAACGCGAAGCAAAAGTTTTATCTGACATGAATAGCCTTAAGAGTTTTTAGAATCGAAATATTATGAAATTCTCTTCGTGTTTAAGAAAAGAGAGCTTAAGTCTATTGTAAGTATTTTTCATATTTACAGGGGTGAATAAGTAAAATCATGGCGAATTTACCAACAGGTGGTGTCAGAACTACAACAATCCAAAAACAACAGAAATAACATAGGGTTTTATGCATTGACTTGTTAGTGCCTATAGCTCGAAATGTCAACCATTCTTAGCAAAAAACTAACAAAACAAAACAAGTAATCTCGAACTGTCAAAATCAGATGCCGTTTCGACACCACCTGTAGTTAATTCGCCTTGAGTAAAATCAAAGAAAAGAGAATATACAGCGAAGTTAATAATAAAAAATGGTAATGGTTACGCTCTATAATATTTACAAAAACAACAAGGAAATTTTCTGAGTTGATTTTGGTTGTTTTTCTAATTGAATAAAAATGTTAACACCCTTAATATATACTGTCACTGCTGCCAATGTTTTCTTTAAAATACACCTCTGTTCTAAATTTTAAGAACAAATTTTTAAAATCAATTAAGAATAGATTTGAATAAATAAAACCTTAGATGAATTTCGAATTAATTATAAACTTCGTTAATCAACTCATAAACAAGTTCTAATGTATCAGATTATATGTCAGCCATTACTAAACCACTTCTATGTAATGCAGATGGTATGAAGTAGTCATTGCAAAGTAAGTTGTTCAGTGTTTGCTGGATAGATGATGTAGTTAAATAAATAATAGTTGATGAAAAAATTGTTTGTTTATTTTAGACTCATATTGTTTATACTCCCAACGGGAAAATGTTATCAATAGGAATCGAGAATGTCATACATGTCTTGTATAATATTCGATTCCAGAACTCATTACTCTTAACACAGAACATGTGCTAGGATTATAATAAGTTATATTAATGTATCCTTCGAATGAGTTAAATAATTCATCCTTCATAATAAAAATTAGGAGGCGACATAAAGGCAGCTAAGACAAGAAAATATGTAATAGGCCGTTTTCAATCCAATGAAATCTTATAGATTTGATTTGAATGCGTTTACATTATACTTTTTGACATTAGTGAGATTTTGTTTTCATACCAAAAAAAAAAACAACTGACTAAAAGTGTTTTGTATAAAGATATAGGCATTTAAAAATTTGCATTCCCTTTTATTTACAATCAATTTCATTTATTTTATCAATTTTATTTCTCTTTTCCATTTTTTTACTATTTTCTCAATATTTTAAAATGTTTTCATCAAAATCTAGTCACAAAGTAGATGTTGTTTTGCTTGGGAAATCTAGTCAAAAACAACTGCAGTCTAAACCAAAAACTGTTGAACAAAGAAGAAAAATTTGTGTACAACTTTTCGCTTTTTGAGTTGGCAGAAAACGAATTTAATAACCCACAATTAGTTATTGTAATAATTTTATGAGTGTAGGAAAAATTGTATGCGAAAAAAAAATTATTTGGATTGCATTGGAATTAAGAGGCTTGCGAGGCCGATTGTGCTGAAATTCCATTTTTTTCTTAATTAAGTCAATAGCTCTGTTCCGTATGCATAACGAAACAGTCCGAACTTGCACAAAGTTACCCAAAAGCGTTCCACGTAACAATTTTTGTGCAATTAAGAGAGTAATTGAGAGCGTAATTTTTTCATTTCCTGTACAAATATGCACGAATTTTTTCTTTGGGTAAGTTCGGACAAGAAAAAACAATCAGCTGTTTTTGTTTACATATGAAACTGATAAATAGTTCAGGAAATTTAAAAGCAAAAGAAAAAGTTTAGTTTTAATTAAAATACATATTAAAAAGCTAAATTGAGGGTTTTTGTGAAAAAATTACAGTGGTAAAACCGTTTTTGCATACATATTTCCCTTAATCTTTAATACAAAAAAAAAAAAACCAAATGTAAAAAATTACAATGATGCAAATGTTTTGGTTTTTTAATGTTATGATTTTTAAGAGTCTAAAATCACTTAAATAGATCTTAATTTGAAAAGTAAGCAGCATTAGTATTTAAAGAAGTGCAAAAATGGTTTTTTGCGTTCCATCAATTTTGGGTAGTTTTGACAAATTAAGAGAGTTATTTTCATTTTACTCTCATTTGTCCGAACTTGTCCGAGATCTTGTGGAACACACCTAATATGATGCTCGTTGCCAACTATCACAAAAATGTATGAAACCATCCCTCTGTGCCATGTGTTGAAACCAAATATTAACCACATCCATATCATTTAAATTCCATGTTATCATGTCGGTTCTTTTATGCGATATCGATCACTAGAAATAGTTACTAGTTACAAGGCAGGTTAACGCCATTTAAAAAGAGTATGGTCAAATGTTGCTTTCAAACCAATATCTGCACTCAACTGAAACTCAGTGACACATTGTGGGTTTGCATTTGTTTTTCGACGGTTCCATTTTGGATTATCCGAATCTTAAAGGCGGCAATTTTGACAACTACCATTGAAATCAAAATGCGCATAAGCTCGCAAGAAAAATCAGCATTCCCTTGATGATGTTCAGTAATCCCTTCATCTAACCCGTAATCGGAATACATAAATCTTTATGAATCTAATCTAGTTATTGTTTTATTTTTCTAAATTGCCTTTACTTTAATTCACAAATATTATTTATTAAAAATTTTACGTTAGTTTTGGAACACGCTTTTTTAAAGGTTGCCATAATTGCACACTCATTTTTACACTTTCTGTTTCCCATTTCCTAAATTGGATTTATTTATTTTTTTTGTTCGACGCAAAGGCGGTTAATTTAGCATCCAGCTGCTCTGTGATTATTTCGTTTTCTTTTTTGTTTCCCTTTTGATACCTATTATACCGTTAAAGTAATAATAAACTAAAAAAGAGGAAAACAAAACAAAAAAATAATTCAAATTTAAAACGGTTTGCACTTGTTGTTCATTATTTTTTGTGTACATACTTTCTTTTACATTTTTATTTTCTTTTATATCATTTTTCACTTGTTGTTTGTTGTATTTTTCTCTTATTTTTTTATTACTTAAGAATTCAAAGAAGTATTAAATAAAAGGTTTTTTTTATTCTTTTGCTTTCTAACACAACTTTCCAAATGCATCCCTGCGGGCATACAAATGTATTCGCAAATTACACACACATACACACATATTTTGACATTCATTCTAATGTATTTGTGTAAGTATGTCCCAGCGGGAAAAAATGGAGTATGGATGCCTTCTAGAAGGCCTCAGTGATTATTATTGTGTATATACAAGGCCTGCTCGCTCCATTCCATATTCATACCCTTTTTACACACGTTGTCGTTGCGGAGTAGGCTTTCCGCTCTCGCTTCTTTTGCAGTTACATAAGACAGGTAACGGTATAAAAAAATTATTATTTTGCTTTTGCTTGTGCAAAAAACAATACAAAAATGTTACTCCTTCTCATAGAACCGAATCAAAAAAATGTTTAGGCAAAAAGGCCTGAAGTAAGAAGATCTTCTAAGTTTTCCCGCTGGGGTCTTGTGTGTATGTATAACAGTACTTTCATTTTTAATTTAAGATTAAATCATTGTTTGTTTACATTCGAATAAAATACAACAGAGTGTAAGTATGTGTATTGTTTTGTTTACTGTAATGCCCAGCTGTTCTGATAATTGTCCCGAATTTCTTTAATATTCGTAGCTTTGATAGATCTTGTCACAGAAGATTAATTTCTACAGATCAGCCAAGAAAAATTATCAATAAATTTTAATTAACATTCCAAGTTGTAAAATTATTTTCGAGCCTAATTAAAGAATATCAAAAAATTTCTATAAATTTTCAAGGTTGGATACCGAAACGAATTTCGGTATCGGTGTTAATCTTATTATTACAGTGCTGGACTTAAGTATAGGCACAACAGCCATGAAGCATTAAAAGATTGTATTAAAAAGCAGAATGAATATTTTTTATATTAAAACTACTATTAGTCTTTTACAGACTGATGTATATTTTAAGATTATAGCAGTTTTATTCGTGTAGAAAGATGAGTTAGTCCGTTGGCAGATAAAAAGTACAAACAGTTCTAAAATACAATGGACAAAAGTATACATATATATGTCCTTTATTTACTTAAATATACGTAGTAAAATGTAAAAAAGAAAATGTTACATGCTACTTAAATAAAAAGTTCACAAAGACCATAGGGCGTCGACAAAAGTATAGGCACACTTTTTTAGGCGTCTATACATTTACTTAAATTTTAATAATCTGGCAACAATTTCAAATTTGGCACTCGCTGTTTTATTCCCTTATTAATCTTTTATTCAATTAAGTAACTGACAAGTTGCAAGAAATTTAGAAAATACTAATTTTGTTTGATATATTTTTAAATTGTGTCTAGGGTTTCCAATTTCCCGGACTTTTTCTATTCCCGGGAAACGAAACAAAAAAAATCTTATTCCCGGGAATCCCGGGATTTTTGAATAAAACAACGATTTCATTAAATGAGTTTAAGACAAAAGTTTATACTTTTTTAAAAAAATATACATATGTATATAAAAATAAAATTAGCTTTATGAATACCCACTGAAAACAAAATAAATTGTTACATCCATATGTACATGTATATTATATATGTAAATATATGTATTTTTTTTGGAGATCACGAATTATTAAAACTTATTAATATTTAGTAGTTATTATCAATAGCAACTTGCTAAAATTAATTTTCTTTTAAGAAAACAATTTTTAGTATTATTAACGCTTTAAAAGCTCATCATAGATTCTCGCTCTCTACAGACGTTGGTTTTATAGCTGCGATCGGCAAAATCAGGGCGCCGCCGCGTTTTCTATTTGCTATTTTCTCTTTTATTCTCTTTAATACTCTTTTATTACGTACGTGTGAACACACACTAAGAAAATTTAACAACATTAACAACAACATATGTAAAATTCATAAAACGCATACAATCGCAAAATGTAATGATATATGTTGCCGATCGCAGTTTTATAGTAAGAAGCGCTTCATACAAAGATTATAAATTTGTTGGGCTGTTACCCGTGACTTTATAGACGACAAAAAACCGCTGATTTATTGGCGTAGGAAAAATAGTTTGATTTGTAGGTAGTTTTTAGTAAAGAATATATTTTTATTGATCGTTTTTGACTTTAACGATGCTAACAATTAAAATTTCTAAAAATTTAATTTTAAATTTCCGAAAATTCCTGGAAAAAATTTTCCGGGATTATTTTTAAAAAAATGTCCCGGGATTTCCGGGAATTCTTTCCCGCGTAGAAACTCTAATTGTGTCCTAAACAACGTGAAACGACTGAATCTCAGCGGAGAATAAGTTTACATTTACATAACCAACGCAAATCGTTTGCTGAGATCTGAGAATTAATGAATCGTAGCCGTTTTGCCATACGGACCATTGAAAATCAGTTCAAAGGCGAAACAAACTTTGAAAATACAAGTCGCTGTGATCGTCTTCGCAAATTAGCTGAGAGAGAACGTGCTCAAATCGTACGAAAAGTAAGAGGTAATCCAAAAATAACAACTTCTCAGGTTGCCACAGAGATAAAACCAGATTTTGGCAAAGATGTACACCCAAAAACTGTTCGGAGAAAGTTACATGAAGCTGGGTATAACTTAAATGTGGCTAGATACAAACCATGGATATCTACAATTAATCAAAAGAGGAGAGTGGAGGACTATGCCAGACAGTTTCAATTTCAAAATCGATGTCTTCCGATTTGGATGAAATTTGCACCAATGTTAGTTCTATTGGATAGTAGCTTAGACACAAATTTTCAGCAAGATCGGTCAAAAAGTTTCTGAGTTTGAATCGGTCAAAGTTTGACATTTCTGAGTTTCTGAGTTTTAAGGGGTCAAAGTTTGACATGTTGGCCATACAGGTGTTCTTTCTCATCCATGTTACTTATTACCTATTGGTATTAGCAAAGTTTGTGCCAAGTAGCATCGATAGCTAGTTGATCAGTATTTGAAAAAAAAATTTTTTGTTTTTTTTTAAATTTTTAAAATTTTTTTTTTTAAATTTAAAACTTTTTTTTATTTTTTTTTTTTTTTGTTTTTTTACTGGAGACAGTAAAAAGGACATCTGTAGAAAAGATTTACTGCCGTGTTGGACTATTCTCAGGGGGGTCTTAAACACTGGGTGAAAAACAATAGCGGTTTTCACCCTTTGTTTTAGGTGTACAACTCTGCTTTACGTAATACGATTTTATACTACAAAGCGTGAGTGTCTTTTTCGTTTGTTTTGTAAATTAATGAATTTGCTGAGTGAGAAAAAGAGATAGATAGAGTTTCGTCTACTGTTTTATTCTGGGTTAATTCACAAACGTGTTTCCTACAGCTTTTTGTTGGATTTTTCAACCACAGCGTAGTAAATTTTAGTCTAATACATTTTGTTGTTGCAGTGTTGTAAATCTTGGTACTTTAACTTAAAAATTTAGTTACTCGTAGACCTTTACTACCGCCCCTGTGTGCGGGAACAAGCACAAAAACCACAGTGTTCAATCTGGCAGAATTATACACTTGCCCCTTGTTAATGAACCGGAGCTATCTAACCTCTCCTGCCTTATAATAGTCGGCGCCATCTGTTGAACTTAATGTGGTCCGTCTTTAGTTTAGATTCAATAGGGACATTGGTTAGAATTGTTGTTTTACGGATGGTTTATAATATTCGATCACAGACGTACATGAAAATTGTTTCTGGCATAGTCTCTGCTTTCTTCGCATAGTTTTCCCAGAAACCAAAGTAGTTCTCGGTTTCAAAACAGCGTGTTGCCGCCACAAAAATGTTTATTTGCGCCGTAAAAGAGTAAAGCCATCTTAAAAATTCTTATTCTTTTAATTCGAAGATAACAATTTAGGAAATAATAACGAAATATTTTTTATATATTTAGGCACATAATTTCTAATAAATGGTGAAATATATACATATGAGTATTGTAAAATATTAACTACAGCCGGCTTTCGATTTCAGCAATAGTGAACCGCCTCACAGCATAGATTTCTGGCAACATATTTTTTTATAATATACATCTGTACCCATGTTCTGTAACTTTAACCAAACTATTCAATCGTTACTCGGAAAGTGAGGAAAAAGTGTGTCTGTAGCTCATATCGAAAACTATTTAAAGAGATTACGTCGTTACGTTATAACTGTCATAATATTCCACTCGAAGCCGATGAGTAATTGCGGCGTTGCGAACGCCAGTCAAACTTATTGTTGACGGCGTAAAAAAATTTACTAAAACTGAAACATTTTTAGTGTTAAAATTTTGAATTTATTGAGATTATATGACAGTTCAAATCGTGAACTTTTTTACAAACATTTTACAGACGCACTCATTCTGTAAATTGGCGAATAATTTTCTTCCGTGACAACTATTACTCGCCAAAAATGCTACAGACACAGTTAAGTAAGAAAAACGGTTGTTTGTTTTAAGTCATGGCATTTTCGTTTCATATCTTACATTTCAGAAGAAAATAGAGAACATTCTAATTGAAATATGTCAGATGACTTTGTGTCTGACTTTTACAGAAGAAATGTTTTAAAAGTACACAGAAAAAATTAAAATAGATTTCCATTAAAAAATGTGTATTAATTTTTAAAACAATTAATTATATTTGCACCAGTAAACAACTTAATAGTATCAATTAAACGTTTAATTCACTCGATTAAACGTTTGGTTCACTTGAATAAACGTTTAATTCACTCGATTAAATTTGTAATTAGAACTGGTTTTATTTTTGATCAATGCTATAATTGGTGAAACATTTTCCAGAATTTTTTCTGTGTAACACACGACATGTAGGTATTTTGCAGTGGAAAATTTTACAAGTCAAATGTAAAACACATCAGATGTAAAACACAAGGCCCAAATACACTGGTCAAAGGCTTGACATCAAGCTCGTGTACGTGTGCTTGACATTAGAACATACATTTGCTGGATCAGCTGTCAAGCATTCATTTTGCATTTTATTTTGCAGTGACAACAGCAGGAGCAACCAAATATTAAAATATGGATAAAAAGTGTTTGATTGTGTTTTATTGTTGCTTTTCAATAAATAAAAACAAAAATTGAAGAAAAGAATAAGAAAATTATTAATTAAAAAGTTGTCCATAATTCCATCATTTTTTATTCCTCCAAAGCATTTTTTTTTTTCATCCGACATTTTTAGCGACTGTTCGGTTTGAAATCACGTTTGAAGTGTGTGGGTGCTTGAAGAGTAACGCCAATACATTCATCAAAATCACTCGTCAAGCATGCTAAATATCTAAATTTTTTGATTTTCCATCCAGCATCGTCGGTGTCACACATACAAACTCATTTTCACTAATACTACCACAATGCTGGATGGAAATTTGACCAATGTATTTGGGCCTTAACTTCCGCTGATTTTGGAAAGCAGAAAAGACTTGGGGAATTTATAGTGCATAACTATGCAATAATACAAAAATAATTACGACCGACATTTTGCGAAAAGTTATAGAAAAAACTTCAAAAAGGTCGAAAAAACATACATAAAAATTAAGTTATAGAAAAAATCTTAAAAAGTGCGAAGCAGAAATTTATTATATTGTATTAAAAATATATCGTATTTAAAAAAAGGAGTAACAACCGCTTAAATAAAAAGTTATAAGCCATTTAAACCATATTGCTCATTCCGCGCCACCCTGTAGAAGTTTTAATAATAATAAATATTGCGTTTTGGTTACTTTGACATTGTTATTTTGTTTTGTCTATTAGGACATTTTAAACATTTCACCACTGTGCACCGTTGAAAAAAAGTAACTTTTCTTCAATAGAATTTAAAATTCATATTTATCAACTTTTTTCTAAAGACTCTTAAAATCAATTCAAAATATAATTTGTACTAAATAAATATTTAAAAAGTAAAACATATTGAATATGTCAATGGTATATTTGTAAAAAAAAATGTAAAAGATTTGTAAAAACGAAAGCAAACAAGCAAAAAGAGACAATACAAATTTCAAATAAATAAACATATCATAACTTCCTTTTTAATATTTGATTAAACATTTTTACGTACATTTTACTCTTTTATTGATTTGAGATACATATGGGCATTAGGGTGGTCGTTAACTGTATGGAGCAATTTTTTTTTCTATTTTTCCATGCTCTAACCCCTCAATTCGGTGGGTATTGATAAAAAAACGTCTTAAAAAAAATTTTAGGACAATCGGCGAAGGGTAAGCCGTCCCTCACGCCCTCCAAAGTTTGAAAAAAATCGTAAATTCCGACTTCTATTGCTCATAACTTGGAAAATATTATGTTTACATAAAAATCGTATACTAAGAAGTTATTACTAGTGAAGTTTCCAACAATTTTTGTCTTAACAAGTTTTCTCTAAATCTCATATTTAACAAAACCTAATTAAAATAAAACGCAAAGAGCGACATTGATGCGAATTTATTTCTTTAGAATTATTTTTTTTACTTACACAGTTTCAATAGTTGTGTGTTTGTTTACAAAAAAAAAGTCAAACACATACATATGGGGGATTTCATGTCAAGTGACCCAATTTTGAAATCGATGTCTTCCGATTTGGATGAAATTTGCACCAAGGTTAGTCCTATTGGATAGTAGTTTCGACACAAATTTTCAACAAGATCGGTCTAAAAGTTTCTGAGTTAGTGGGGGTCAAAATTTGACATTTTGGCCATACAGGTGTTCTTTCTTATCCATGTAACTTATTACCTATTGGTGTTAGCAAAATTTGTCCCAAGTAGCTTCGATAGCTATTTGATCCATCTTTTGAAAAAAATTTTTTTTTGTTTTTTTTAAAAATTTTTTTTATTTTTTTTTTTTAAATTTAAAACTTTTTTTTATTTTTTTTTTTAGCGGGTATGTTTTTTTTTTTTTTTTTTTTGTTCAAAAGAAAGCTTGTGTCTTTTCCTTTAAGGTAGTTTTGGTCGCTTTTTGGGATGCGAGTGGCTTATGTATAAAAAAAAATAATTTCTAACTCTAGACAAGGGTTTTTCAATTTTTAGCATATGCAGTGTTCTTTCTCATCCATTTAACTTATTACCTATTAGTGTTAGCAGAATTTGTCCCAAGTAGCTTCGATAGCTATTTGATCAATATTCTGAAAAATTTTTTTTTTGTTTTTTTAAAACTTTTTTTTTTAAACTTAAAATTTTTTTTTTAAATGTAAATTTTTTTTTTTATATTTTTTTTTATCCGGAATGTTTTTTTTTTTTTTTTTTTTTGTTCAAAAGAAAGCTTATGTCTTACCCTTTAAGGTAGTTTTGGTCGCTTTTTGGGATGCGAGTGGCTTATGTATAAAAAAAATTATTTCTAACTCTAGACGAGGGTTTTTAAATTTTTAGCATATGCACTATTTTGAATTTTTTCCTATTTGTGTTTAAGTGTTTCTAAAGCCTTAAAAATAAAACGTTTGCAAAGAAACTAGACAAATTAACCTTTCCGACGGTATGTTACAAACCCAATTATTATTTTATACCTTCGATACTATAATGCCCACAATATGTTAATCCCAGGAATAAAATCACTTTTTTCTGTAGAAATGTTGACAAATAATTCTTTTTTTAATTTTTCCTACATAAATTTTATTAAATTATTTATCTTTATCTTTTTATTATTATTATTAGAAATTATTATTATTATATATTAATTTAATTATTATTACAAATTAATAAAAAGAATTTAATTTGTCAACATTTCTACAGAAAAAAAGTGATTTTATTCCTGGGATTAACATATTGTGGGCATTATAGTATCGAAGGTATAAAATAATAATTGGGTTTGTAACATACCGTCGGAAAGGTTAATTTGTCTAGTTTCTTTGCAAACGTTTTATTTTTAAGGCTTTAGAAACACTTAAACACAAATAGGAAAAAATTCAAAATAGTGCATATGCTAAAAATTTAAAAACCCTCGTCTAGAGTTAGAAATTATTTTTTTTTATACATAAGCCGCTCGCATCCCAAAAAGGGACCAAAACTACCTTAAAGGAAAAGACATAAGCTTTCTTTTGAACAAAAAAAAAAAAAAAAAAAAAACATTCCGGATAAAAAAAAATATAAAAAAAAAATTTTACATTTAAAAAAAAAAATTAAAATTAAAAAAAAAAAGTTTTAAAAAAACAAAAAAAAAAATTTTCAGAATAGTGATCAAATAGCTATCGAAGCTACTTGGGACAAATTCTGCTAACACTAATAGGTAATAAGTTAAATGGATGAGAAAGAACACTGCATATGCTAAAAATTGAAAAACCCTTGTCTAGAGTTAGAAATTATTTTTTTTTATACATAAGCCGCTCGCATCCCAAAAAGGGACCAAAACTACCTTAAAGGAAAAGACATAAGCTTTCTTTTGAACAAAAAAAAAAAAAAAAAAACATACCCGCTAAAAAAAAAAATAAAAAAAAGTTTTAAATTTAAAAAAAAAAAATAAAAAAAATTTTTAAAAAAAACAAAAAAAATTTTTTTCAAAAGATGGATCAAATAGCTATCGAAGCTACTTGGGACAAATTTTGCTAACACCAATAGGTAATAAGTTACATGGATAAGAAAGAACACCTGTATGGCCAAAATGTCAAATTTTGACCCCCACTAACTCAGAAACTTTTAGACCGATCTTGTTGAAAATTTGTGTCTAAACTACTATCTAATAGGACTAACCTTGGTGCAAATTTCATCCAAATCGGAAGACATCGATTTCAAAATTGGGTCACTTGACATGAAATCCCCCATATGTATATCGTGTGACTATTTTTGGTAAACAAATGCACACAAACCCAAATTTTTAAGCTAAATATTAACTTGGGTTTCCCCAGTTTACATTTTAAATGACGGTTCATTTGACTTTTGCATTGTTTTAGTTCATTTGACTAACAATTTTTTCTAACCTGCAAGCAGATCAGTTTAAGTCTATAATTCAAGGTGAATGTTTAAAAATGTGCTCAAGGATATTACGCGAAAAAATATACTTAGTAGGCAATTTTTCTACAAGTTTAGGTGGAAATAAAGTAACAAATCGTCATTTAAAAGAATCAGCCAGCCATGTTATAAAGTTTGCCCAGACTACGCTTAAAGAAAAACCACCAAGAGATGATTACAAAGAATTGTTAGAACTTACCTTGTTATTTTTAGGACAAACACCTGTGAACCCCAAATATGACACTGTCAAGTTTCGTACGCCAGGCGCTATTCATCATGCAAGATGGATGGCAAAAGCCATTTATAGTCTAAAAATCTTCTTGTTTCGCAAAGAATTTGAAATGTCAACACAGGAACTGAATGGTCTGCGACAAATCTGTATTTTCATAGTAAAAATATATGTCGAAGCTTGGTTTTCGTGTACTTTAGCAACTCATGCGCCATATAATGATTTTCTTTTGCTACAAAACATCCACAATTTTAGAAATGTTGACAAGGAATTATCGCAGATTGCTATTCAAAAATTACAAAATCATTTATGGTATTTAAGTCCTGAAAATGTCGCTTTTGCATTTTTTGATTCTAGAATACCACATACCACTAAAGCGAGAATGGTTGAAGCCTTAAAAGATGTTAGCGAAATTGGAGAAAATATAAAGCGACCGATTATAAAAAACCAAAAAATGTCAACTCTAATTAGCAATGGTATTGAGCAATTTATTTCCGCGGAAACAAAACTTTTCTTTGAAAGATTCTCAATAGATCAAGAATTTTTAAAATCAAATCCAGTAGACTGGCAAAAAATTATTGCTTTTAACAAAGCAAAAGTAATTGTTGGCCTCCTTAAGGTAGTTAATGACACAGCTGAAAGGGGTGTCAAGTTAATGGAGAATTTTAATTTACTTTTCACAAAAGATGAAGAACAGAAACAATTTGTTTTACAAGTTGTACAAGATTATAAGCGTAAGTATTCAGGTTGCATAAAAGAAAAAATAATTCAATAATATGAAATATACGAAATGTTATGAAAATATTAATCTTATCAACAAAAAAAAATAATAAAAATGTTTTTCAACAAAATTAACAAAATTCAGAAAAAATTCGTTTCTTTTATAGTTTTTGTAGTTTTTTCGATATTTTTAGTTTATTTGAGATTAAGGAAAAACTTGTTATCAACTTAAAATTAATATTTTCTAAGTTATGAAACATAAAATTCAGATTTCATGTAAAAATATAATTTCTCAAACTTTGGTGGGCTTGAGGGACGGCTTACCCTTCGCCGATTGTCCTAAAATTTTTTTTGGCGTAATTTTTTATCAATACCCACGAAATTGGGGAGTGAGACCTAAAGAAATCCAACTTTTGATTTTAACGGTCACCCTAATGGACATACATACATTTTTAAGTCTATAACATGTTTATTAAAGTATTTTAGACAGAATATTTGTATCAGATTCAGGTTTTGATTTATACTTACACCACAATAGTGGAGAAGGTATTATGTGCTTGTGCCGATGCTTGTAACACCTTAAAATATTGGTCCTATATCAACCTTTTAGTAAACCGATCGACTCTGAATCACCAAACCTTATTTCACATAGCCCCCATACACGCTTCTTACCGGACAGAGACTCTGTGAACATAAAACATCTTATTATTTTGGTATTAAGATTAAATTTAGGCCCAACTTATTTTATTACAATTAAAATCTTCTTACCAAATTTTATTGGAATCGGTCAATATTTGAATGCAGAAAGATATAAGCCATAAGCACAGCGAATCACAGGGTCTTTTGTGCTGCCTTTTTATCCCACCATGTCAGCTTCAGGCTACGTATTAAGCCAATTACACTACCTGGTAAAATATCATAAATCTAGGTTAGGCTTATCAGTCGCCCCCTCCCGAAAAATTTCAGTCTGGTAGTCCCCAATACTTGGCAGATGCTCCTGGTATTAAAATTAGCCATTATAAGCTGGTAATATCTAAGACCACAGCGTCCCGTGAATAAGCCAGCAATTATCCTAAGTTCCATCTTCTTCCTAAGTTCTCAGAAGCATCCTGGCTGCCCTACCACGGGAGAGGGTCACAAATCTCTTAGACTGTCTCAGCCCGCAAGCAGGCGTCCATGTGTATAAGACTTTACGTATCGGCCCCTTAATGTGACCGATAGGAACGTCGAAGAAAGGCTCAGGGCATAACAAAGGTCGGCGAGCACCCCTGTTTGCTTAGCAGCTTTCATTGCCCACATGGCCCTCTTGGCCGGGTAACCAACACAAATACAAGTTATTCTGTTTCCCCAGATGATTCAAAAATTTCATACAGTCCCAAACTATCCTGGACTTCTTCTTTTAAGAAGATAGTGCTCTAAGAGCGACATTTCTCCAAGCATAAAGGGATAGCGTATTTTTCTGCCTGATAGACAGTTTGCTGTTTATCCATAGGCATTCCTCTTTGTAAACCTGGATGCATAATGCCCGCCCCAGTATTACCATTCGTCTGTTTCGAACAGTCGGTCCGCCCATTGAAGCCAGTCAGGGATTTTTTTCCATTACCCCTTTTGGGAGCATTTGGCTTTCACAAAGGATCTCCATCTTACACGATTTGTTATAGTTGTCTTCGCGTCTTCCTATGTCCCATGTTAGACTGCATTGTCCTAGTTCTTGGAGTATCGTGCGTCTTCATGTATGTTTTAGCCGACCACGGCTTCTTAAGCCTTAAGGATTCCGTTCTAATGCCATACTTGTTATACTATTAGGACGTCTTATTTGCTTAAGAATGGATTGCCACAATTAAAAAACAAAGTTCTTGTTGAAAACCCCGATACATAAATATAAAGATCAAGTGCGATATAGTCTAAAATAATACACATACATAATACAAAAAAAAATCTAAAAAAGGGTGGCAGCCTTAAAATTTGCATGCGTGCCAAAAACAAATATTTGTTATACATACACACATACATTTATTTACAAACCTGTATTGTAAGCGATAATTTGTTAAATTGTTGTTAGACAGATTAAATAATTTATAATCTTATATCAAAAACATTAATAAGAATAATTTATACAGGTGACTGAGTCGTACAACAATTTTGTAGAATTTACTACTATATATTAGAATAAAATAAAATTGATGTCAATTTGACAGAAGATAAATGGTCGTAAAAACTTATTTTTTCTAATTAAATATGTAATGCAAAGTTATCATCATTTGTCATTAATTACAAAGAGGGTGTCTTTCAAAATGTTCTTTAATTTATTATTTGTTGAAAAAAATTATTTAGGAAACAAATAATTATAAGTATCACGATTGATATGTTTATGGAGTGGCTAAAAAATAATAATAAAAAATATGCTGAGGCAAAGACAAACACTATTAAATAATGTTAAAAAAACCAAAATAGAATATACATATTTGTAACAATATTCTAGCCAAAATCTGCAGAATAAAATCGTAAAAGCAAACAAACGCCAAAATCAGAAATTGAAGAACATTAAAATAAAGCAAATTTCATAAAAACTTTTTAAATTTTAAAAAAAATTATAAATTTTCAAAATAAATAAAATAATTTGTCAACTCTAAAACCAACCAAAAATGTACGTTTTTCTTCTTATAGTCTTGTTGTAGTTTCAAAATTCTTGAAATAGATACCTAATTTGTGTGAGACAAACTACCTGCTGGGCCTCCCAGCCAGGCCCTCTAGTATTGTCTATAGAGTTTTTGTGACTATAGAAAAAACTCACACTAACGAACCCCTGGGCAAGGCTGGGACTTCTTTTATATGTTTCGAGTATTAAGGCTATAGCAGGAACATTTTTTTGGGAAATACAATTATTCTTCGAAAAAACAGTAAAGAAAGAATTATTATGTGTTTTGATACGTTTCATTTTTAATTTTATTTACTGCAGTAGATATATAATAGAGAAGTCCTGGCCAGGCCCAGGTGGATACAATATGCACAAAATTTTCATTTGGCCCATTGCGACGCCCACGGTGTTTAAATTTATACTTTTTTCTCATTTTCTTGTAAAAAAAAACACTTTGATTGTGGATAAAAATACTGGAAAAAAAGTCAAAAAATGCCTGGCCAAGCCCAGGTATACACTTAAGGGTTAATAAAAGTACCTATATTGAAACAAATAAAAAATTGTATTACATACAAAAAATTGTATATGGGTAATTCCATGTCAAAACGACCAAGAGTGGGACACGACCCCATATGTTTATGTAAGAAGTTTAACTTTGAACCGAACCGAAACCGACCGGTTTTAATCATTTTAAAAGAGAAACCGCGGTTTCACATTTTTACGGTTTTTAGCAAACTCTACAGGACACTATCAACAATATTCTGACAGAACAAAGAATCAAGCCTAGAACTGCTAAACAGCGGAAAAATATAGATCAAAGTGGAGAAGTCTTTGCAAAAACCTCTACACAGCAAAATAGAAAGAGGTCCGAAATAAGTAAGTAAGTTTGTATTTTTTAAGATGGAGAAATACTAAGTTAGTACAGATCCGGATTCAGGTCGGGATCACCCTGCGTTTCGGCTTTTAACAAATTGTGCAAGCCTGTGTTATTAAATAAAATCTTTAAAATTTTGCAAAAAAAAAATTAAGGCAAATTTAAAAAGAAATCTCAAATACAAGATATCTTAATAATATTCAGTACAAGGAACTTTAACGTGAGTCTTCTTTTACCCCAATAACATAATTTTGTCCATGATTGTCCATGATTGTCCATGGGTGCCACATGAGCTACAATCTCGAAAATTGGTTTTAAATAGTGTGGTGTATGGTATCAAATGTTCCGGCTTGAACGGCTACACTTTCTTGCATATTTTGACTGCATTATTGTTTAAATTTCTTGAAACACGTCACAGTTTATAAAACTTCAGAAAAATCTTTTAGAAAAATACTGCCCTTTTAAAAAAATCCTTAAACAAATGACAACCTTTGAAAATATTTACAACGGTTATTGTTCGCTCGCTAAGGCTTCATTAAATAACGTGCTAACGTTGCCAAAAAGGCGTTAACTTAAATAAAAAACGAGTTTTTCCGAATACATACAAATATGCACACACATACCCCATCACCACAGCCAACAAACAGACATTTTTTTCGGCACTTTACGCTTCCACACCCACATTTTCACACTTCCGCATAATTATTTACATATGTACACAATGTATACATTAATGTATACACAAACATAAATATATGAAGATATACTTACAGTACTCATACTCATTACTCTTTTATATACCCTGTAACCATATGTTAATACCCTGCAAATAATAGGACTAGTCCAAACACGGGTGTAAAGAGTAGCCCACAAGGGACTAGGACTAGTCCAAAAAAAAACCCAAACGTATGGAAAAAAACATGGTCTATTTAAAATTACGATGTCCTAGGGCAGGACCACATAACCCAGCTTTGGATTACAAAGGAGTAATCTTTAAACTACTCCATTGTATACACAAGAGGATTAGTTTTAACTTCGTTTATAAACGAAAACATGTCGTTAGAAAACGAAGACATGTCGTTTCAATACAAACACTTTTTAACAATGACATGGTCCATGCTTGCATTACATCGGACCAGTCCATGGAGTAGTCCGTTTAATGAAAATGGATTAGGTGGTCCAACATTATTTGCAGGGTACTCTCACACCAACAATAAGAGAATCATACAGAAATTCATCGGTATATTTACTGTAAACACTTTGCCCCCCTCTCAGTCTTAACATCTCATACACGAATAAAAATTATTATTGACAACATTTTTTTTTTTTTTATTAAGACATAACAAAATAAAGAAATCAGCTTATCGTCCTGCCCCTCCTTTTCTATTCCTTATTTAAAATTTTGTATTTTCTTCTTGCTGTTTTTGTCAATTTACGATTGATTGCAAAGCATAAATAGATATACCTAATGATGGCTTTGAAGTCTAAAGAATTGATATAGACAGGCTTCAGTAGTTGTTGTAGAAACATTTCAAAAGTGTTACATTGGTATAAAATTAAAAAGAAAATGTTGTATTATGTCATATAGAACTTCTGACTAACAAAAAGATTTAAATGAAACAAGGCCAAAACAGATTGCATCCGACAATGTGTAAGGCAAATGACAGCCAAGTTAATATAAATAAATGTGAATACAGTTTTTAAAGTTCTTTCATACAATCAATCGCTCAGTTGACTTCTGCATACACTTCACAGCAGGTGGAAAGTGTATATCTATGTACTTATGTCTGGGTTCACACTATGATAGTTTTCGTTCAGAAAGTCTGAGTTTTAGGTGAGAGTTGAAGAGAGCATGCTTTTCTTATCTCCCCTCTTAACTATAAACTCAGACATTCTAAAAGAAAACCTTTATAATGTACACCCAGACCCTGCATATTTTCGTCATTCCGTTTGTTGTTCCTACAATACTAAATCAAGAACCCTTTAAACTATCGGGCATGTTCTGACAATCGCAAAACGCTTAACATTGGCGATCTGACTTAAAATTGCAAATTAGGCGTTCTGTAAATCGCAATAGCACGAAGTTTGGCGACTTCAAATTGCAAAAGAGAACTAAAATATTTGTTAAAAAAAACTATGGCAGATCGCAAGCTAAACGCACGAGTTTAAGAACACCATAAAATAAATCTGGCGTTTTGCGATTTCAAACCGTGCGATTGTCAGAACATGGCTGTATATAAGTTCTGCGACCTTATGTGTAGCCAATTTGATTTAATGATATGATTGTTATACATATATTTATATGACATTTAGCCCGGGTTCAATTGCTATTGAAATTAAGCCAGATCGATCTTAAAATGGACAGAATGAGCAAATTTGCCGCAGATATTTCCTATACATATAAAACAAGTAAGAGTGCTATATTCCGAATCTTATATACCCTTCACCATGGTGCGATAAGAACAGAAAGTTATAAAAATACCGTACTTTAAATATAAGCAGGGCTGTGGAGTCGGATTTTTTGTACCGGAGTCGGAGTCCAAAATTTTTCAGCATAAAAAATTAAAAAAAAAATGTTCTAATATTTTCGAAAATAAAAATTCGATATAGGCGATGCAATATTTTAAATATCGATTTGAAGCATCAATGTAAGAGTAGGAGTCGCAGTTGAGGCCGGAGTCGGACTTGAAAATTTTCAGCGGTTGAAGTTGGAGTCGGAGTTAGAACTATTTCTTTACGACTCCACAGCCCTGTATATAAGTAAATCTATTTTGTGCCACGCCCACTTATCCAATACCGTCCACATTTTGTCGGATGTTGTGAATTGATAACCAAGTTTTTTAACCTAATTTGGAAACTTTGGCTCTCTCTGCGTTTTCCAAATATACAGATAAAAATAGTGTCTTTATACGGGAAGCGCCACGCCTACTTCTCCAGTCCTGTCCATATATAGCGAGGTTGTGTATTGATAGCCCAGCTTTGTGTAACAAATTGTTACAATTTTGTCTAATCATTCTTTAGATTTAATTAAAATAATAAAATAATATTAAGAGTTGACAAATTATGCTCATTTTTAAAAAATAAATAAACAGAAGAAAAATTCCCGAATACTTTTTGTTAAAATTATTGAGTTAAATACTTCAAGTTTACAATGTAGAATGATGACGAAAACCACAACGGGGCTTTCTGCTGGTTTCTTTTAATTGAGAGTTCCTTCTAATTAAAGGGGAGTTTTCAAAAAAGGAAAACATGGCGTAACAAAAAAATAAATAGTAATACACACTCCTTTTCTCTCTCTGGTTCCAGGAGTAAGTGCTGATATTTGTTTTAAAGTAAATACATATTACTACACATATTAAGTAAGGGGTAGTCCAACAATATTTCACGATGTTACTTGTGAGTCACACCTTAACGTCAAGTTTTTTGCCCAACTTACACTTACACTTTCACCTCAGTGGATACGTTAACAAACTGAATTGTCGCGTTTTGGCAAATCAGAATCCACCAGTGATTGTTGAAAAGCCTTGCATTTCCCACATAATTTTCATAGATCCTTCTCTAATAATAAAAAAATTTAATGTAATTCTCTAACATGACAACCCAACGTTAAATACGATAGTTTGATGCACGAATAAACCAACCAGTATATTTCTAGATAAATGCTCGTTACTCTGTCTGCAGGGAGTCAACTTTTATAGTGAGTATATATGGTGTACGTGTATACGTTTTTATTTAGAAGTCTTTTCCCTGCAAGCATTTAACGTTATTTTAAGAATAATTAATAAAAGTTGTATTTAAAGTAATAAAATTTTAATGGAAAATAAAAAATAATAATAATTATATGCTGATTAAAACGATATCTATTGTTTAGTGTTTGTAGATTAATACAAAACCCTGATACCGTTCATAACTATTTTCAAGAAAGAAACGAACATTATAAAGTTCAATTGAACAATTGTAGTGGTTCTGTAGACATAAATTATATTATAATGTTATTTACTGTCTCTTTTTTGCATTAATAAAGCAATGAGCAACAAAAATGTTTAGCAACGACAAAATCACGATTAGCTTCTGTGTGTATTGTGTACATGTTTTGGTTGTGTTTTTTACTGGCTTTTTGTATTTTTTTTTTTTTATATGTATTTGGTTTTTGTAATAAATAAATAAATAAATGTACTGAACCGAACACAACGAAGTTTGTGGTTAAAAAACAGAAAGCGACCAAATAAACACGAAGTCAAATTTTTTGTAAGAAATGAATTTTTCATTTGACATCAAACACAATTTTCAAACCTTTTTCAATTGTTTGCTTTTAACATTTAAATTCAAATTTATAACGATTTGAATATAAACATTTGACATAAATACAATGTTTAATCAATTTGATGTCCAATTGTTATCAAATGTTATTCCAAATCAAAAAAAAAAATTGGCAGCACTGAAGCGAAAATTAATCTGAACACTAAAAATGCCGATTAAAGTTAAATGTGTAAAGAAAATTTACATTATACTTAAATTTAATTCGCCTTTAAAAAACCTTGATTTCTTGTAAAAAAAAATATAAATTATTTGTGAGTAAAAAATTCATTTCAAAGTGAAAGGATGTGAATCAAAATAAAACGGGAAAGTGAAGAAAATATAAGTTTGTTGTGTGATGCTACGCCGAATATTTATCTCACAGCTTATTTAAATAAATAATGAGTTTAATTAAAAAGAAAATATTATTATTTATGTTCCACATTGTATTGAAATCCACACTTGAAAAACATTCGAGAATCACGTTTGAAAGCAAGTTGAAAATAAATGCATTTCTCAATTTGAAAATAATTTCCCATTTAAGTTGAGAATGCTACGATTTGCGAATGATTTTCAAATCATTATCAAGCGTTTGTCGTTTGAGAAAAGGTTTAATTTCAAATCACTAACAATTTGAAATCAGATCTCCGCGTTTGTTGGGAATAAAATGCTCTCTTATTTTTTTTGAGTTGAACACACAAGGAGAGAAACGTTTTTTTAATGGTTTCCCTGCAAATAATATTGGACTACCTGCTCCATTTTGATCAAATGGACTACTCCCTGGACTAGTCCGATGTAATGCAAGCATGGACCATGTGATTGTTAAAAAGTGTTTGTACTGAGACGACATGGCTTCGTTTTTTAACGACATGTTTTCGTTTTAAAAGGACTTTAAAACTAATCCTCTTGAGTATACTATGTAGTAGTTTTAAGACTACTGCTTTGTCATCCAAAGCTGGGTTATATGGTCCTCCCCTAGGACATCGTAATGTTAAATAGACCATGTTTTTTCCATACGTTTGGGTTTTTTTGGACTAGTCCTAGTCCCTTATTTTACACGCGTGTTTGGACTAGTCCTATTATTTGCAGGGTTACTACACACTAACACTATTAGCGTTTGTGTTTTATACATGTCAACCGAACACTTAAAAACAATGTAAAATGTTTATTTTTGAACACTGTTTAAATACAGTAAATTAGAAAATTAATTATTTATAAGACACTTTTCATAGAAACTTAAATGAACCTTCCGGCAGTCTCTTCTTATTGTTGTCTGGAAGAGTTTTATTCGTGATCCAAGGATACGCGTCTACGAAGAAAAAGGTTTCTAACGGAAAATTTAAGTTATGATATGGTTGACGATAATTTATATGGAACAGCGACTCTTTTTGCAAACTTCTGCGATAACAGATGCTTACAGGGTTTCTGAAGTTGGAATTTACCTTAATGAAAGTTGGTGTGTTATTTATATTGATTACTAATGGCTAAAAAATCACTGATGGTTAAAACGCTGGTTTAGTTGAACTAAACTTGAATTTATATGTAGTTTAAACTCATCAACCATAAATCAGTGTCCCATGTATTACATGTTGTTAAAAAAATTACATGTGGCAGCACTACGACAAATGTTGGCAAATTCATATGGTTTGTACTGGTAGTTTAAACGCCCAATTTCATGCGTTTAAAGATGGTTTATATGTTTAATGATTTATAGATTTGTTGGTTTAAACACATTTTAAACCAAAAAGAGAGTTTAACTTGCTCTGATTTTTTAGCCCTAAATGTTACTGAATTGGTGTTGCTGTTGACGTGTCAAATAATGATTGCCCATTAATTTTGCTAATACTTTGATCCATTTAACATTACAAATCGCATTAAAAAATTAACACATAAAAAGGGTATTTCGGCAGGATAAGAAATTTTAAAAATTAAAACAAATATCACACATCAGTGGCCGTATTTTGTAATTCGCTAAAGCTTAGTCCCTATCGCTAAAAATCTATAAAGTTGATTTAGCGTTTTTAGCTACGAATGCAATTCTATAACGTGCATTGCTAAATTTGGCAATGCCAAACAATTTCATTCGCCGCAATTTTAGCTTTTAATGTCATTGTTAAACTTTTAAAATTTTGTATTCTCTAAGGCATTTTAGTGATCGAGATTTAGCTTTAGCTAAGCAAATTACGGAATACGGGTGCAGGATTTCATAATTTAACTCCTCTTTAAAAAAAATCCCCTTTATATTTACAACGCTGATTTTATAGTATGTACTAAATTACTTATTAGGACCTTGCGCATTATCCTCTTGTCCTTATACAAAGTATATATATTTATTTGTATGTTAAAGTATGTGTGTGACTTTTTTTTATTAAAAACTGTATTAGTATTTCAATTTAACAAGGATGTCTCGTTTTTTTTTACTATCACTTTATTACACTCAGTGAAAGATAGACAATTTTTATTCATTCCTTGTAAGTGCTGTAATAACATTAAGCATATCATATTTTTATGTATTCTTATTTTTTTCTGTTTATATTACATTATTTCTAGATCTTGGTGCCATTTTCAATATTATGTCACTTTATTACAGTTGGCCAAATAAATTACAAATGAATTTCCGGACGTAAAAAAAGCGATAAATCTAGTTACTGCTATATAAGTAAATGCAATAGATTTCAGAATTTCTGATTCAAAGCACTTGAAATCTGGCCCGTTTTTTGATTAGGAGTTAATCCTTCAAAATCTGGTCTAACCTAAGAGGAAAACAATTTAGGGGAAGTTGAAATCTTGTTACATAACCTTGAATAATTAATATAACGGTTAAAAGGAAATTGTGTTCACTTCCTAAAGGTACCCATACATTATTATCAAAGTAATTTTTGGGAATACAAAATTAAATTCCCAATTTTTATTCTTGATACAAACACTGAAATTTATTGTTGGGATAAGCTATTCCTATGCGCATTTCACTGGTTACTTTGACCAGATCATCAGGAAACTTCGTCCAAAGATTTAAGAATAACTCAAAATATTAAACAAATAAAACTGTTAAGGGAATAAGAATTATAAGCAACAGTTTTACTTGTAACAATATCAAAGCTGTAACAAAACAACAACAATAAATAGTGTGTTTATCTTTTCTTACATTCCACAGTGGTTGCACTTGCATGAAGGAGAGCGACAAAAATAGTTAGAATAAAGATATCAACTTGAAATTTACAGAGTATATTTCTGATAATATAAACACGACATACTGATATCGTCAATTTTTTACATTTGTTTGTAAAAAGGTGGAAAAAATTAAATAACAATATTTTTCCCATGCTTTAAGTAAATTTTTTTCTTCATCAGGATACTTATGTTTACCGACATATAAAATGTAGCACTTTATAGTTTTAAAATACGTACAATAATACATAACATAATACATAAATTAAATAAAATATATAATTAAATAAATAGGGATGCGATTTCCATGCAAATGCATGTTTTTTGTCGATAGTCTAAGAGTTACGATATCCACAGTACTATCACATAAAATAATAATATAAATAAACAAACCTATTTACTTTCATTTTTTGCTTACAAATAAATATTAACGTTGCAAACAAAATTAAAACAAACATCCATATGTACACATATGTATACACATATAATATACACTTGAAATTGTTACATTTTTATTCGATATGAATGTTCATATACAACATTGTAACATTAAGTTCTTTTATTGTTTATTAAAAAATATCAATTTCTTAAGAATGATTAGCTACCCAAAATCTTATAATTAAATTGGTCAGTGAACTTTTAGAATCTTAAGAAATACTTCTTAAGAATTTATAAGTAAGGTTTGCTTTGTTTGTAATAAATTGTATACTAATCATTTTTGTAATTTGTAAACTTAACATTTTTGTATTTATGATTAAGAAATTTGTAAACTTAACATTTTGAATCTTGGTATTTATAATTAAGAAATTTGAAAACAAAATTAATTCCTTTTCGTGGAGTCAATAAAGAAAGATTTAAAAATTAATAAAAACAAAATTATTGTTTTTTTAAAAATTGAATCTAACAAATACAAAACTTCTAAGATCGATGCCGACCAATTATCTTTCCGAATCATTAAATTTGCGTTTAAATAGTATCGATTTGTTTTTGCATATTTTTGCAAATTTTGGTTTAAAATGCATATTTTTGCATAGTTTAACATTTTTGAGTGATGTATTTTTTTAAATTTCCAAATTATAAAAAAAAGTTATTCAAAAAAATTTCCAAATTGTATACAAAAAATAAAATCTTCATAAAAAATTTTTTAAAATCAATTAAAAAAATTTTAAAAATCAATAAAAAAAATTTTTGGAGCTCTGCTTAAAATAGTACAAGATTTTCAAGATTTCGTCAAAAGATCCTTAAATTTTTAACCGATGCAGCATCTTACATAGTTACGACTGTCAATTGGCCTAAAGCAATTAATCAAAAACTGTTACATGTTACTTGCTTAGCACATGGGTTACAGCGTGTTGTAAAGGAAATTAGAAGCATATTCGATAATATTGATTTATTGGTTTCATACGGGAAAAAAATATTTTTAAAGACTCCTTCATGTGTTGCAATTTTTTATAAAATGTGTCCCTTACCACCGGAGCCAGTATTAACAAGCAGGAGAACCTGGCTAGATGCTTTAGAATACTATTCAAAAAAATTTTGAGCAATTTAAGAAATTATACAGGGGTGTCATGGAAATCGAAACGTAAAACGAAGGAATTTGGCAGTTCTTTTTATTAAACTTTTAATCTAATTTTTACAATTTTTGTTAAAAACTTCTGTTTAATAGAGCATTATTTGTATAGTAATTGTCATAAAATTTTTTTATTACAGAAATCTTATTGAAAAACGACTCTTAAAAATCTTTCGTTTTATGTTTTCGATTTCCATGACACCCCTGAAAATATGCATTAAGTTAGGTCGAAAAAAGTTGTGTCAGTCACTCCCTAGAATGAGAGATATGTAAATGAAGTTTCTAAAACAGGAAAAAATATTTTATTTTTTTTTGCCAAGCCAAGCCTAAATGCAGGATTTATTGTTTTTTATATGTAGCACTGCCATTTAAAGTCCAATTCATATCGCATATCATTGTTTATGGCTTGACAATGGCTTAATTTTTGCCTTTGCTGACTGTTTAATTTGACATCAAATTCTGGGCGCTACTTATGCCATCTTGGATTCTTCCTCCAAATGTTGACTATATACATCGATGTTTTAAAAACACTCGATGTAAGGTATCGATACATCGAAACAATCCGATGTTTTTTTAACTCACCAACATCGAATGAACATCGATGTTTTTTATTCGATGCATCGAAGCGAAGTCTGTTGTATGGATTTCCATATTTCTTCAGTTGGTGTAGAAGAACTTGTGGCAGAACATTGCAAACATTTTAAACCCTTCAAAAATTCATTTTAACGATGCTATGGCTTAAAGCACTGATGTGTCGAAAATCAACAAATTGGTGAAAATTAATTTCAGGTAAAGTGACGTGGAGCAACTGAACTAAAATCCATTGGAAACTTGAAAGGACTAAAAATCTCACTTCCCAAAACTACTCATGTAGTCACCTTTAAATATCTGACGATTGTGGGAGCATCGGATTTTTCCGAAAGAATATTTTCGCAAGCACAGGTGAGTTCCAAAAGGCTAAGAAAGAAGTATTAGGATATATAATATTTTTTTTATAATTTTATAGCCATACATATGTATGTACACAGAAAAAAATATCTCAAGAAAATTTTTAACAAGAAAGTTTGTTAAAAATAAAATTTTAGATATGTATGTTTTTATAGTTGACCTTTTTCCGATATATATAAATTATTTGTTGTTTTGTTTGGCTGCAGGTCCACGTAAATTAATAAAATAAAAAATAAAAATTCGTGATATTTTCGTTTTTTTATATTTTTATTATTATTTTCCCAATATTTCGGTTAACATCGCTAACCATCTTCAGGGGGTATGTAAACAATTAAAAAAATATAATAAACACAAAACTTCACAATAACACTTGTGTCACTTCTTATTAGATTTTCTTAACTGGGTTTTAGGTCAACAAACTTTTTCTTTGATTCAAAGAAAAAATTTATCAAATATACACTTTGCAAAATAGCACTCAATAAAACATATTTAATAATGAAATAATTAAATATTTCTTTATATTCAATAAAAAAATATTTGAATCAAAGTAAAGATCGTATTTTAACAAATCTTGTCCATTTTTAAATAGCTCATAATTCTCATTTGTTTTACAGTTTTATTTGAATATAATATTTAGTTTTGCCAAAGTCTTTGAAAAAGGTTTCCTGATGATCTGGCTTAAGCAACCAGCGAAATGCGCATAGGAACTTACTTATCCACGCATAATAAATTTTAGTGTTTTTATAAAAATATAAAAATTAAAAATTTATAACATCATCATTAATAAATAAAAAAAATAAAGATTCGATTAACATTTTGTTTGATTTATTCAACATTTTCAACAATTTATTTTAACAAATCAAGAAAAGATTTTGTTGAAAAAAATTATTTTGGGCAACAACTTTTTTATTGACTCAATAAACTTGGTTGTTGACTAAAAATTTAATAATTATACATACAAAATCGTCATCGCAGAAAATTCAAAAATTTTTGTAATCAAATATGCGATTTTCATATTCAAATATGAAAATTATTTTTTTCTGTGTAAATATAATCGAAATATTGGAATTCAAAGAAAATAAAAAGCTAAATATCGAGCCCTAACCGCCAAAAATGAAATTTTACAGGAGAGAGCTTTTTTATTTTATATAAATTTTGTATGAAATTTGTCGCTTACGATAAAATTGTTCTTACTTTAAAATCGTAACTGTACCTTATATGACCATGGCATTTTAGGAGATGATGCAAGTGTTGCCCATAAAGTCATTTATTAAAAAAAAAACGAAAATTGAAAATAGTGTCGCTTACGTTATTTTCGCAGTTAGGGCTCGATATATAAAATATATATAAATCGGCAAAGGCAAAACAGTTAAGAACACTTTCCTCCTCTGTAAGTCAACCGATTTGAACAAAATATACACCATTTGAAAGATATTTACTTACAGAAGTGCAGAATATATATTTTATTCACATCTGTTCAATCATTTCAGAGTTATAAGCGTTTAATTTTGCTACTAACACAAATAAAAAAAAAATTGTTTTTTTTTCAATTATCAAATAATAAAAAGATAGGGTGGTCGATTATAAGACATTTTTCAAAAACCGGTTTTCGATTATTTCGATTATATAAATCAGCACAGGCAAAACAGTTAAGAACACTTTCTTCCTTTGTTTGTCAATCGAACCTCTATGGGAAAAAATGTATCAAAAAGAGGAAATACGGGAAATTTAATTTCTTCCTTTTACTTTTCCGTGCTTCATGTGATAATTTTTAAATTTTCTATAATATTGAACTTAGAAACATAATATTATAGGTGCAGGTTACTTTTTGTTTTTCATCTGGTACATTTAAATCATTGTTAATAATCGACCTACAAAGATAAAAATAAACATAAGAATGTCTAAGAGGGAACTTTTTGGTACTTTTTCGTTCTACATCTGGTACTTTAATAAATTTTCGTTAATATTAGACATAGAAACATAAATTAAAACATGCAGTTTCCTGAGTGGATGACAATCTATAAAGGAGACTTTTTGATACTTTTTTATTTTTCAATTGATATTTTCTGATATTTTTTATATTGAACTTACAAAATAAATTAACTCACGTAGAAGATAAAATATAAACCGCAGGTTAGTCCCTCGTCAAATCAATCCACTAAGACGAAAAAAATAAATGCTAGAAACATGTAAATTCATTTATACTTAGATGAACTACGTTTTCTTCATATTTACATAAAAATTTATGGTCGAATTTTGACCATTATGCGAACACTAGTATAACTAAAATCGTGTTTTGAGTTTTAACACTTTTCCCCAAGCCAGATTATAATTCATTGTATAAAACTAAGAAAAGGTCAACAAAATCAACTTTTTTTATAATTATACAAAAACAATCGATGTATAGAAAACAAAGATGTATTTTGGGAAATATCGATATAACATCGATGCCTAAATGCGATGCATTGCATCAAAAAAAACATCAATGTCTTTTTTTAATGCCCATCACTAGTATGTTTAACTTTTTATATACATACTTTATTTTATGACACGCCTTAAAACTAAGCCCCCTTTCTCTTTTTCACAGACAAATAACATTAAATCGGGTAAAACCCAATACAAAACCATAACATTCCAACAGTCGCGCTCTAGAATCAAAGGTTTATTAAGTTTGAAGAATTTAAAAAAAAAAATTTTGCCACGCTCTAAAATACAGCACTTTTTTTTGTTTCTGTAGCACCGCCATTAAAAATCCAATTTCATCGTATTAAAGGTTTTTTTCCAATCTAACTTAAAATTCTAGATGGCATTTATAATATCTCGGATCCTTCCCCTCTAATGTCTAACTTTGTGCACGTTCCATGATTTTAATTTTATTTTTTGCCATCCTTCCCATTGTGCAATATGCATTCACTTAGTGCAAAAAATATTCGCTATGATGCACTGTCATTAAGAGTATTGGCTTTTGAAAATATCATATGAAATACGTGACTATAAAAATGGACAGAGTATGTGATGATATATGCATATGATGTTTTGATAAAGGAGAATAGTAAAATTGTCTTAATGTCAAAAGAGTTGAAGGAAACATTTTTTAAGTACAAATAATTCTAGATATAAGTTCATAATTTAAGTGACAAATACATTGAATGTTAGGACAAGAAATCAGCCAACATAAAATTTAGTGATCTTATTTTGGCATCGCAATTTTTCAGGAAAAATTTAAATATTTGAGCAATTTTTACTTTGTATACCCTACACCACAGTCAGGGTTCGGAAAAGTACATGCATTAATGTAATTAAAATACACAATTTTTTTAAATACAAAATACATTTAAATACTGGGACCAAATTACTATATCGATATCGATCGAAATTACAATACAATTTAAATGGGAGTTTCGATCGATATCGAATGCCGTAACTTGGCCCCTGTATTTAAAATACGCACTGCTAATCATCTTTTTATAATTTCAAAATACCTTCTTTTAAAAATTCTTTTAGAAAATATTAAAAAAATTCAAATTTCCATTCTAAAATAAGGCGTGTCAAAACACATACTTTTCATATTTTTAAAAAATACTAAACATCGAAGTTATTAATTCACTCATTTCGCTTTATACGCAACAGCAATTATGCTTAAATAAAACATAATTCTTACTTATTTTTGGAGGCCTTCTAGAAGCCTTCAAAAAAGATACGAAAAGGCGACACCTTGGTTTACCATAACACGTCGTGTTAATTAGAAATAAAGTTGGAATGTGGCTGGGAGGTCTTATTTCTGCAAAAAAAAGCACTTCGAAGGACCCTTTACTACTTCTTTTTCCGCTGGGAAGGGTTTTAGCAAATAAATGCAAAAAAATACAAAGAAAATTTCAAATATTTAACAATATGACAGAAAAACGACATAACATCTACACCCTAGATTTATTAACAAAAACAATAACAACAACTACAGTTATAAATAACAATATCCCAATATTAACAACAACAAGCATACGGACTTACATATGTACATAAATTTGAATTACAGCCTTGCCTTAACAGTATTGCCATATTAAATGTAACTAAATGTATGTCCATTTTTTTAGCCATATGTTTTGTTTACATAACTTTTTTTATTGTCACAAACAAAACAACAACAGAGTGTTAGTGTTCCGCACGCATTTTGGCATAAATATTGAAGTTGGTATGTGAGTCTTGTTTTATTTAGCATATCCCAGTCGGCATCGTCGTCAATGGTGTATGCACGAACTGTCCCCTATCGTTAGTTTTTCTATAAGACAATTTAAAGCCAAACCTAAAAAGGAGCGGAATAGCCTTTTTCACCGATCAACATCTAACTTCAATTTGAGAAGATGTTAACATCTTTCCATAGGAAATTCATAGGGCTAAACACCAACATCTTTACAACCCAGCGGGAAAACTCAGACCTTTTTACTTCAGGCCTTTTTCAAGGCCTGCTTAAAAAATTGTTTGATTCAATTACTATTCTTATCTAACTGCTAAAGAACGCCTCATAGAAGGCCTCGGCTCTTTCGTATAAAAGATAAGACACTCCTTCCACACTCGCTTCTATGAGATGGGAGTAGAGAAGGAGTAACATTTTTTGTATGGTTTTTCTGCACAAGCAAAAGCAAAATAAATTTTTTTTGGTGCCGTTACCATTCTTATATACCTACTAAAGAAGCGAGAGCGAAAGGCCTACTCCGCAATGACAACGTGTGTAAAAAAGATATGAGTATGGAATGGAGCAAGAAGGCCTTTGTACTCCTTCTTTTTCCCGCTGGGAAGTTGTTCCTATCTCATTTTATTTCATTCTACATCTTTCAATTATTAAAGTGTCCACTAGAAAAGTAGCAATAAGTTCTATTATTATTGTGGCATCACTGACAGAAAGAAGTTTGTTTTGAAAGTAGCGTTACCATTTGTCAAGTTTTCTCTTTTATTGCAATGTTTTTTTTGTTAAGTATTTTTATATTTTTAAACAAGTTAAACTTCAAATACATATTTGTGTTTTCTTTTTAAATCTTGGCACTTTTGTAGAAAAAAAATTTTTTATGTTAAAAAATTTATTTTTCAAAAATGGTGACATTTTTAAAGTTATTTACGGGAATACAAATTTTTGTTTGACGGTAGATGTTAGATGTGAGCAAAGTAAATGAGTGTTTTACATTTTCTACATCTTTGATGGTAGATGTTAGATGTTGAACAGTTTAATAGCCTTTTCATACTTGTCAACATTTAACATTAAACATCAATTTGCGAAGATGTTGGAATTTTTCCATAAGAAATACATAGGGCTAAAAATCAAAATTTTTCAACATCTTTACAGAATGTTACTATCTCATTTTGTTCCCTTTTACATTCTTTTAGTGTCATCACTAGAAAAGTGGCAATAAATTCTATTATTATTGTGGCATCACTGACAAAATGTAAGTTGCTTTGAAAGCAGCGTTACCATTTCTCAAGTTTTTCCATTTTTGCAAGCCTTATTTTGCTTAATTTTGCTCAAATTTATTAACAAAATGAATAAGAAATGTTGGTGTTATCTTTTAAAATGTTGGCACTTTTGTAGAAAAAAAGTATTTAAAAAAAATAAAAGTTTTTTTTTCAGAAATGGTGCCATTTTTTATTGATAGTAGATGTTAGATGTTTTAAGTGCGAACGCATATTTCACATTTTCAACATCTTCTATGCGTTCCTCCGAAATGTATGCAAGTGTACAAAGGGAATAAAAAGCCTAGAAGGCGGAGCGTTTAATTCACTTGATTACACATATTTTTTTTTAATAAAAACTGATTTAATTTGTGTGTAATGCTTTAATTGGTGACAATTTTTTTTGTTTAGATTCACCTAAGAACAGCTAAATTGCCATTTTTATCAACAATAGCGGCCAACTTCACTATTAGACGTGCTGTCTATTGCAAAGCGTTGTCGCCGCGCTATTTCGTGCATGAGAACTTTTGACAGCTAGAAAACGATTTCCGCTCTTATTTAGCTATGGCTTTTAGAGGAAATCGTGGTGTACGACAGTATGAGCGATATTGTCTTATAAGTGTTCTTTTGTTAAACTCTATGTGGGACATTGTACGAAAATTCAGTGATGGAAAACTCAGTACTATGATACTATTTTCATTACTTTTTCCTTTCAAAAATACCACGGTACCCCCACGTTCGTTTTAGTACTATTTTCTGGTTATGCTTCTTTGTTTAGAAAGTAGCGTTGGTATTTTTTTTAACATTTACAACTAGGGTTAGGGAACTTATTCCGACTCCAACAGCTGAAATTCCAACTCCGACTCCTACTCTAACCTTAATGCTAAATGTATATGAGACTGGTCCTTGTTTGACTTTTAGCTCTTTTTTTAATGAAGTACCTTTTAAATGGTTAAATATAGCAAGAAAAGGATTCAGTAAAAAGTTCGAATCAATATTTTAATTATGCATCGCCAATTTCGAAGAATTTTTATTTTGGAAATTATTAGAATATATTTTAAATTTTTCATGCCGAAAAATTTTAGAGTCAGAGTCGCGAATTTTTTGTACGTACTTCGACTCCACAGCCGTGTTGACAACATTGCCTTAACAAAATTTATTCTTATCAAACGGTTATGGCAACACTGCTTGTTGGTATACAGTTGAACTTCTATAAGTCAAACTTCTGTAAGTCGAAAATTCTTTAAGTCGAAGAGAATCTCTTGGCAATAGCGGTAGACAGGCCAATTCACATGATTTTATTTCTATAACTTGAACTCTTGAACTTCTTTATCTGGAATTTTTCTAGAACTCAAAGTTAAGTATTTGCACCACGCGTGTCAACACTTCCACAAGTCGAATTTTTTTCCAAAAATTTTTTGCCATCTTAAATTAAATTTTTTGTTGTACATATATTACAAAATTCTCTAACTTGAAGTTTCTGTAAGTCGAACTTTTTTGTCGGGATAATGGAGTTTCGAGTTATAGAAGTTCAACTGTATTTTAATGTCAGATATCCACATCAGAGTTTTGCTGTTAAAATTAAGCCAGCTTGATCCATAAATAGCTGAGATATAAGAAAAAAAATATGTATTTTAGTTTTGAATTTTAAAGTTTATTTTCCATAAAAATAAATAAGTTTGAAAAAAGTACCGAAATGTTTAAAAGAGGTACTCTTTTGCTTGGTGGTCAGTCCGATCTAAATTTTTCAATTTTCCATCACTGAGTGACATTGTCTTATACGTTGTCTTGTAAAAAAGCTATTCCCGATACAGATTTCTTTTGCCGTGGCAAAATACTTTTTAATCACTTGGTTTGTTTTGCTTTAAAATCTCAGATTCTTTTTTTAATTGTTGATTTAAATACCAGCATACAATTAACGAATTAGCACAAAGCAGTAAAACCGAAAACATGCTGATGAAGGTAGTCGCGGGCTGGAAAATGGATTACATGCAGTTTATACTTCACTGTCAATTTAAGAATTTCTTATAAAAGCCGAATATAAAAAATGTAACAGAAACAAAACAAGCGAAATATTTTTGCAAATAAACTTAAAAAGCACATTGAAAAATTGTCTGAAATAAATAAACATATAAAAAATTTTGTGGTAGACGACAAAATAGACGAAATTGTCATGCAGGGAGTAGGAGATATTGTCTTATATAGTCGTCGACGAAGTTATTAAAGACATTATCGCTCTTCCCGTCTTGTGTGCCCTTGCCGCCATTTGTATGAAAATTTCGTTGACGATTTGTATTGAGCCACAGTATGTCTCCTACGACTTACTTTTGTCTTGTACCCGTCGTTAAAGTTGTCTTAAAGACGTGGCCAACTGGGATGTATGTAGAATATATTCTAAATACTTTTTATGTACATACTGAATAATATTATTTTTTATGATGATGCCAATGATGGGATACATACAAATGCGTTGATAAATGAATAAACGAACGAATAAATGAAAGTAAAAAAATTATTTGTATACGTGTTGTGAAGGGAACAATAATTTGCCAAAAATTTCAAAACTTTTTTGTCTTTTTTGTTGATAAACTTCCCTTTTCCTTTTTTTGTTAATTTGTTATCATTACAATAACAACAAAACCGGCAAAAGAAACATACATACATTGGCACTTATGTTGTACAATGTAGATACATACATCTGAAATTGTAGCAAAGTTAAAATATGTTAATGGTTGCTGCAAATACAAAAAAATTTTAAGAAAAACATCCTGCCGCACATACTAACATACACACGTTTTACCATTTTTTCGTATTAAATATCTACACATATCGTACATTTGATGATTTAAATAGATAGATGATATCGCAAGTGTCTATTAGGCTATGTGATATCATGCTTGTTTGACTATGACTCTGTATTAAGCACAGTGGCTTAAATGGAAAACATTTAGTCTGATTACAATTTATGAGTTCTTCAAAGCAAAAACCGGTAATAATCTTGAAGTAGCCTAAAGATCAAAACGTTACATAAATACCGTTCTTTAGTTACATATAAATCTATTTTGTGTCACGCTCGCGTCTCCATTCCCGCCTTCATTTAATCATTAATTATTTTTGGTTTACAAGATAGAATGTTTTTGATGGAAAACAAATCCCGATCAAAAAAAAAAAAAAACAAGAAAAATTAGCTTTTTTTTACTTATTTTGCCACTTTATGATAATTTTTAATTTTTTCAAACGAAAAAAAACATATTTAATAAATTTTTGCAAAAATCACTTTTTTTGATGTGCAACATTTTTAAAAAATACTATCGGGTGATTTTTTAGCTATTATCTTTTTGGCAATACTGGTTTAAACAGCTGACGCACGTTTCGTGTTATGTTTCACTGTCAAACATCTTCAGTTTGGTCTATAACACAGAATACCATAGAACTGAAAAAAGTGACGTGTGAAAAAGGCCCAAATCAGGGGGCAAATCATGGCAGTCGTGATCGAATACTTTTTCGATTCGAAAGCAATTTTATTTCAGTCAACACTGAACGAATCGGTATTATTTTTTCATTGTTTGAATACTCAAATAAATGCTTTACAACACCAAAAAAATAATTTCGATCCGTTCAGTATGGACAGAAAGAATTAGAAATTGAATTGCTTTCGAATCGAAAAGGTATTCGATCACGACTGCCATAATTTGCCCCCAGTTGCGAGGGCAGCTTTCGAAGAAAAAGACAGAAAGCTTTTTTTGGTAGTGAAGTGGCAATGTGCAAAAACAGGCAGCAACAATCAACACAAATGGCATGATCAAAACAAAAATAACAAAACACAGACCACGTTAAAAAAAATGCATTAGTTCAACAAACGTTGTGTTTTGTGCAAAAAAAATGTATTTATTAATATTTTTTTGTTTTATAATGTTATTTATTTACTTAAATATTATTTACTTGTGTTGTGGCAAACTTAAAAGTTAGTTTTTACAAAAGCTTTGCAAATAAATCTCAACTAAATAAATTTGTGTTCATTGTATTGCGGCATAAAAGATGATGCAAAGAGAAATGCAAAAAGGGCAGCTTTCTTAAAAAGAGACAAAATAAAACGCAAAATCTTCCGTCTCGTGACAGTTCTGTGGTATTCTGTGGTCTATAATTTCACCATGAACCGTCTTACAAACGAACAACGCTTGCAAATTATTGAATTTTATTATCAAAATGCGATCCACTTTTTTATCGAAAAATTGTGTTCAGCGACGAAGCTCATTTTTGGCTCAATGGGTACGTTAATAAGCAGAATTGTCGATTTTGGAGTGAAGATCAGCCAGAAGCATTGCAAGAGCTACCAATGCATCCAGAAAAAGTCTCAGTTTGGTGCGGTTTATGGGCTGGTGGCATCATTAGACCGTACTTCTTCAAAGATGATGCGGATCGTAACGGCACTGTGAATGGTGAACGCTACCGTGAGATGATATCCAACTTTTTTTTGCCCAAAATGCAAGAGCTTGACTTGCATGACATGTGGTTTCAACAAGACGGTGCCACATGCCACACAGCACGCTTTACAATGGACTTATTGAGAGGCGAGTTCGGTGAACATTTGATTTTACGTTCGGGACCGGTCAATTGGCCGCCTAGATCGTGCGATTTAACGCCTTTAGACTATTTTTTGTGGGGCTACGTTAAAGCTCATGTCTATACACACATGCCCGCTTCAATTGACGCATTGGAAGACAACATTGAAGCATTTATTCATGAGATACCGGCCGAAATGTTGGAAAGAGTATGCCAAAATTGGACTAAGCGGATGGACCATTTGAGGCGCAGTCACGGTCAACATTTGCATGAAATAATCTTCAAACATTAAATTATATGGACCGTACTATCGATTCAAATAAAGATTTCATGCATTTTTCTGAATTTCATGTGTTTTTTTTTAAACTTTCCTATAGCTCTTAAAAAATCACCCAATAGAATAATTAACCATTTTTGTGCTGGTACAACTCTGGTTAAAAAATATCGTTCAACGTTATGGTAATATTTTGTGTTTCCCTTGTACAAAAGCATCCCAACAACCTATATTATCTCTGTATGTTATTATACCCACACCATAAGCAGAATCACTTTTTGAGTCGATCTAACGATGTCCGTCCGGCTGGCTGGCTGTCTGTCCATGTAACCTTGTGCTAAAAGTACAGGTCCCAATTTTGAAGATAATTTAATGAAATTTAATTCATAGGTTCTAATTGGCACAAGGGCGAATCGGTCCATAACTACATATAACCCTCATACAAGCTGCTTTCCGGAATAGGGTCTTTGTGCCCACTATCAAACCAATTTGAATGAAATTTAAAATATTGATTAATCCATATTTTATATGGACACAATAGGATAACAAGGGGAGATGGTGACAATTTCTGCCTAAACGATTTTGTTATTTTCAATGCCAGTATTCTAACAAGTTTATTATATTTATGTGAAAGTTGAAAAATAAAATTTTTAAAGATTTTTGTGTAGAAATAAGAAGCATTCATTATTTACCTGATATTTCAGCTATTCGTGTACCCATCTGGCCGAATTTCAATTCCGAACTATGCACGATATAAATATCTTCTTTAGAAATCCCATTTCAACATACACACGGAGAGGCAAACCAACGGACGGAAATACGGACATCGTTGAATCTGCTCCTAAGCTAAATAACAAACTGGTTCATTTAACCGAATTTTTAATTGTCAAGAAAAATCAAGCTTTTTCTTTTGTATGTCAAGATTTTTACCGATTTTGATCTGGCAAGCTTAGTAACAGAGTCACTTCAAACAATTATACTCTTCTGTAGCGTTTTTTTCCATCATAGTTTGTAACGTCTTATTTCTTTTTAAATATAGTTTTTTGTATAAAGTAACGTGTGTTAGTTCCCCTTCTCACTGTTTTTGGTATAGTAACGTTTTTTTTTTTTTTTTTTTTTGTTTTTTTAATATAGTTTAAGCTACTAAGAATTGCTCTGTATATATTGGAATGAAAGTGATAATGTTCGTTTCTGCAAATTTTGGGTTTTTACACGAAGTTTTAAAAAAAAATGGTTTCCCAAGTGAATATAGTTATGAACACCGTTAGAAAAATGTCCGGTGTTCCAAGTAAATAAAAAATTTAAATCAGTTTAATTATAAAATGAAGGATTTTCGGTACTAAAAGATATTGAGGATATTTTGATAGGCAAGCGGAATTGTATATACAAGTATATAAAATATACTTGAGAGCAAATACTTAAATTAAAATATGCTCTTCTAGAATTTATAGATGTAGAAAGAACTTTTTCAATTTATAACTTACTGTAACAACGTATTAAACGAATAAAGTGGAAAATAAACATTTAATTTTAATTGCTTTTTTTAATTTAAACCGCTTATTTTCACGTTTTTAAACGCTTTTTTTAAGAGCTTTAAACTGTTGTTTCAGTGCTTTTTTTTTTGGTTGCCCTATTGATAACCACGATGTTTGTACCTAATTTGGAAACTTTGGCTCTTGCCGTTCTCCAGATATACAAAAATAAAAAAGAACAAGTGATTTGTGAGTAATGGTACTTTCATTGTGGCCGATGCTACATCATACTCAGTTTGATTATATATTATTATATAAAATAATTGTTCTATTCGTCAAACTCATCGTGCACTTTTTCCATTTGATGGCGAACATAATCGTCCTTTAGAGCGGCTAATTCGGAGAACAATATATTGTTTTCGGGCAACATTTACTGTAACTAATAATGTGCATCCCGTGAGACGCCCAACAGTGCTCACTGAAGAAGCTGTAGCCGATGTACAGGAAATCATTGAATATGATCCTTAGCAACTGAGGTTGTCCATCTTTGCACTTTATTAAAGATGTTACGAAAAGATCTTGGCTTAAAAGCTTTCAAGATTCAACTTGTGCAGGAATTAAAGCCAAATGACCATCGTATGCGCCGCCAATTCGGCGAATGGGCTGAAGCACAAATTGATATTGATTTGGAATTTCCATTCAAAATTTTATTTCCGATGAAGCCCATTTCTGGTTGAAAGGGTACGTAAATAAGTAGAACTGTCGCATTTGGAGTGAGGAGAATCCACAAGCTGTTGTCGAATCACCATTACATCGCAGAAAATTACTGTTTGGTGCGCTTTTTGGGCTGGCGGAGTCATTGGCCCATGTGTCTTCAAAAACGATGATGGTCAGAATGTTACTGTCAATGGTGAACGGTATAGGAACATGATTCGAATTTTTTTCGTACCTTAATTACGTGGCATTAATCTTGCTGATATGTGGTTCCAACAGGACGGAGCCACATGCCACCCAGCGGGCGCTACAATAGATTTACTCAAAGAAACTTTTGATGAAAAAATTATTTCAAGTGGTTTAACCCCATTGGATTACTTTCTTTGGGGTTATGTAAAGTCACTTGTCTGCGTCGATAAACCACAAGCAATTGAACACCTGGAAATCAACATTCGAAGTGTTATAGGCGAAATACGGCCGCAAATGCTGCGAAAAGTTGTTGGAAAATGGTGTTCCAGATTGCGCCTTCATGGCAGAAAACATATTTAAACATTAATTTCAAAAAATTTTCTTTCCAATAAAGCATGTTTCATTTTAATTTAAACGTTTGTCACTCTATAAAAAACACCCTTTATATACCAACCAAATCCCTATTATAACTGGGGTCTTTGGAACACCTATGTTAACAGACAATCGGACATGAATGTTTATACTTTATAGGATCTAAGATCAATATTGTAGAAGTTATAAACAGAACGACAAACTTATATATACCATCCTCTCCACCTGTGGTGATGGATACAAAAAACGCACAAAAATTAATTTAAAATAATTAATTTTTGCTAAAAAAAATTCTTCGATTTTCTTAAAAAAATTCCATTAAATAGAAAAAAACTCTATTATATTCAAATGTATGTAGTTGTAACTTGGTACGCAAAATGAGAGAATAATCTTATATATAAATACGGGAACAATATTTGTGGTTGATTTTTAAGTATCTTGTCGTCCACCGATTTTAAAGAAACATATATCGTTTTGAAGGTATTTTTGCGTAGATGTGCACAAGGTAGGATAAAGGGTTTGAAACGCGTTTTAATTTATTTTGCAAGCACACGTACAAAGATGGGTGAATAGTGCATTTTGCCGATATCTTAAAATGTGTATGTTTTTATTGTATAACGCCCAGAGTAAATTGAATTAAGATTAATATTTAAGTTTTTAAATCTTTTCTTTCAAAAAATATAATTTTATTTATTTATTTATTTTAAATATTTCTTTTCAAAAGTTTTTAAAGAACTAAACTATTTTTTTATATTTCAATATTTTTTATAATTTTAAAATAAGGGAAGACTTGTTTAACAATAATTGAAACAAGTAACTATTAATTACAAAAATAAAAGTTAAAATGTAAGAATACAATAACAATTTATAAAATATAAAATATGTAATAGAGATATTCATTAAATATATAACAATATTCATTAAACATATAACTCCCCCATCCTTTAAAAATACATTACTCCTGAAATGTTTTATTTATTTTGTTTTGAATAATTTCTACCAGTAATTTTTCTATCAAAGTTTATATCTGGTATTTCATTTTGGTATTTAAAAATTCTTTTAACTAATTGCCTATCTCTTTTACAATTTTTTTCATCTAAAAAATTTGTTTTATTTTTCTCTTTTACTTGTTTTATAATATATTTGGGTTTTTGTTTAAGATTTTGAAATCCGAGATTTTTCACAAATTCTCTATCATTGTATTCATGACAATCTTCTCTATTTTCATTAATTTTCTTAATTCTGTTAATTTTATTTTCATGAATTTTATTACTTAAAATTTCCCATACAGATTTGTCCACTTTGTTATGTAATAAATTATTTGGTTTATGACCCGTTGTACTATGAATTGAGTCATTGTATATTTGAACTGCCTTATAGACAAGGGATTTATTATCAAAATCATTGTGGTTTTGCTCCAATTTGAAAAGTCTAATATGCTCATTCAATGTAAGATGAAATCGTTCCACATCTGCGTTACCAGTATGAGTATTAGGAGCAGTAAAATGAAAATCAATTTTCTCTGAGTTAAGAAAATTTCGAATAAAAGCTGTATTAAATTCATTGTCTGCTATAATTTTATTTGGTTTTCCCAAAATAGCAAATCTTTCCCTTAACTTTTCTACAATGGTCAATGAATTTTTATCACTTAATGAATGTATTGATACGTGTTTCGTCAGTTTATCAATACATGTTAAAAAAGTTGTATGTTTATCCAAAAACCATATGTCGATATGAATTAACTCATTAGATCGAATAGGGGTTTCCGTAACACATAACTTGGTTTTTATTGGTCGTCTATCAAATTTACACATATTACATATAGTACAATTATTAATAAATTTGTGAATTTCCCTTTTTAAATTTGGATAATATATCTTGTCTTTTAGTTCTAAATATGTTTCCTCTATACCTCTATGATTTTTAGCATTGTGATATTCTGCTATAATATCCAAAAGATTTTCTTTATCAAAAATATCTTTTATAAATTTGGAACATTTCAAAAATTTCATTTCAGATGTATTCGAAAAATAGTGTACTATTGTCTGTTGAAGTTTTCTAAATAATTCAAAATTTTCACAAAATATTGCCACAATTCCCTTAATTGGAAAAATTTGTTTTAAAAAGTCTAATACCTTTTCTTCATAATATTCTTTTAAAGCTAAAATATATCTCATTTTTCCATTATACACCATTTGTTTTTCAAGTTTATATTTCTTTCCTAATTGTACTATTACCTGGTTTTTGAATATATTAATTGGCGAATCTGAAATTAAAATATGGTCATTTAAGTTTTCTATTCCACTATGAATTGTAGCTTTATCTGAATTAACAATTTGGTCATTTTCCTCTAAGCAATTTATGTCAAGGCGACTAAGAAAATCCGCTACTTGATTTGTTTTTCCTTTGATATACTCAATATCAAAATCGTACTCATTTAATTGAATTTTCCATCTCTGTAATTTCATATTAGGTTCTTTTAAAGAGTTAAGCCATACAAGCGGACGATGATCAGTTTGTACTTTGAATTTCCTGCCAAACAAATAGGGTCTAAAATATTTAACTGACCATACAATAGCAAGCAATTCCTTTTCTACTGCACTGTAATTACGTTCATGTTGGTTTAAAGTTCTAGAGCTGAAAGCTACAGGATGTCCGTTTTGCGATAAAACTGCACCTAAGGCTGCATTACTAGCATCTGTTGTCAAAATAAACATTTTGTCAAATTTCGGGTAAGCTAAAACTGGGGTTGAGCATAAAATTTTTTTTAATTTATTGAAAGAATTAATATAGTCTGAATTGTTTACATTTATTTTAGAATTTTTCCTCAGGTATGAAATCATTGGCAAAGCAATGCGACTATAATCTTTGATAAATTTTCTATAGAATCCAGTTATGCCTAAAAACGATCTTATCTCCTTGAGAGTCTTTGGGATTGAAATCTTTTGTATTATGTTTATTTTGTCAGGATTTGGTTTGATACCCTCGGGTGTAATAATGTGTCCCAAGTATTCTGACTCACGTCGAAAAAAGTTGCATTTGTCTACTTGGACCTTTAGATTATATTCAGATAATCTTTGAAAAATTTTTGTCAACGATAATATATGTTCTTTTAGAGATGTTGAAAACACTAATATATCATCTAAATAAACAACGCATATATTATTTATATAATCCTGTAAAACCTCATTCATCATTCTTTGGAATGATGCTGGAGCATTTTTCAAGCCAAAAGGCATTCTAGTGAATTCATAGTGCCCAGTAGGAGTTGAAAATGCTGTTTTATGCCTGCAATCAGGTAAGATCGGAATCTGGTGAAAACCCTTGGCCAAATCGATAGTACTAAAATACTGCGAATTTCCTAGCTTAGAAAATAGGTCCTCTATATTTGGTATAGGAAATTTGTCTTCTATAGTTACATCGTTTAATTTCCTATAATCTACTACTATTCTAAATTTTTCCTTTCCAGAATTGTCCATTTTTTTAGGAACTACCCAAATTGGGGCATTATAAGGACTACATGATTTGGTTATAATTCCCATACGCAACATTTCTTGTACCTGTCTTTCTACTTCCTCTTTATAAATTTCCGGAAAACGATATGTTCTTGAAAATATTGGAATGTCGTTTTTTGTCGGTATTTTATGTCTATATTTCACAACCGCTGATAAATCTTCACCCTCTACATAAAAAACATTTTTAAAAACTTTAATTAACTTGGTCAATTCTTCAATTTCTTCTATATTCAAGTTCTGAGTTTTCAGTTTTTCATTTAAATATTCCATTTTTGGTTCATTAAAATGTATGTCTATCACAACTGAATCCAAATATTCCATATCTTGATTGTCGTATTCCATCATAGAATTGTCATATACTATAGGAATCTTCGCATTTGTAGTAATAAGTAAATTTTCCTTTAAATCTATTTTTGCTCCTAAAGGCTTAAGAATATTGCATCCCAAAATTCCATCAAAATCACTAAATATTTCAGTTTCTAACATTTCGATTCTAGACCCAGGTGAATTAAATTCCTTAAATAGAGGTATTGTTATCTTCGTTGAAGTAACGGTCTTAGAGCAAATAGTATTAAGGGTAATTGGGCTTTCTAATTCTGATCTAAAAGAACTGTGAAATAAGCCTCGTCTTACGAGTGTTGTACCTGATCCTGTATCTATTAATAATTTAATTGGAAGAGTCTTAGTTTTCACTATTATACAGGGTAAAGGTCTCCGGCCAGTAATTGAAAATTTGACACCTGAATATTATCGACTTCCATTTTATCCGAACTATTAATTGATTTTTGTTTAGATTGTTCAGAACTATGTCTAGTATTTTTACTTGTATTATCAAAACTTTTAGTCATATTCTGAAAATTTTCAGAACAATTTTGACCATTCCGATAATTGGGAAAACTATATTTACCTACTTGAAAATTTCTATTAGCTGGTTCAACTTGATTCCTACATTTTGAAACAACATTGCTATTATTATCTCTATTACTATGACGTAAAAATTTATAAGAATTAGGAATAAAAGATTGTGAATTTAATTGAGAGTTTGTAAATTCTTGTCTAAAAAATTTATTTCTATTTTTGTTTTCATTTCCCAAATGATTTGAAGAAAATTTGAGTTTTTTTATGTAAAAATATTCCGCTTCTATTAGAATTTCTTTCGCTTTTAATAGCGTGTGAGGATTTCTGGAATTTAACACTAACTTGGGTTCGTTAGGCAATTTAGATATAAAAATTTTTAAAACCATTTTTTCATTATTAGCGCAACTATACCATTGATTAGTTTCCTTATCAATACTAGTTTTAAGATTTAATTTGGTTAATAATTTTAACATAAATTCATATAAATCACTAACATCATTTCTAAATTCTGCCGTTTTAATTTTGTTAACAATAGACTCAATACTTTCTGCTATATTAAAATTAATTCTTAATAATACCTTAATTTCATCCCATTTAACTGGATTGTTGCTATTAATTAGAGCAATATTTGCTTTTGATATAATTTTATTTCTTACTCTTAAATCAAATAGTGATAGTAGAGCTGCATCAACATGTTTACGTAGTTCCTCAACATGCTTGGTAAACATTTCTAATTCCTCTGCTTTTCCATCAAATTCTGGTACACCATCTAATAGAGTAAATGCATTGAGAGCCATTACAGTATTGATTGTTGTTAATGTTGATTAATATCTAGCTGTTGCTTGCTTTTGTTAGCCAATTGCTGTGCATATACTTGAGACTATTGGTAAAAAGTCTTACTTTTCTTTTCCTGTTAAAAATCAGATTTTTCTTCCTTCTTTTTGTCGCTTCTTAAAGTTTTGAAAATGAATGTTCTTTTTTTCAAAAGCAATATATTTTTCTTTTCAAACAAATGATTTAAAATTCGTTTGAACCTCAATTGAAAACGATTTTAAGTTTTTACGTTTTAACAATTTTTATTTATTTTTTCTCCGTCAAAAAACTTTTTTTTACATCCTCATTTAAAGAACGTTAGTTTTTTAACTTTAAAATAAATTTAGGTCGTAAACCGACTGCGCCAGTAAATTGAATTAAGATTAATATTTAAGTTTTTAAATCTTTTCTTTCAAAAAATATAATTTTATTTATTTATTTATTTTAAATATTTCTTTTCAAAAGTTTTTAAAGAACTAAACTATTTTTTTATATTTCAATATTTTTTATAATTTTAAAATAAGGGAAGACTTGTTTAACAATAATTGAAACAAGTAACTATTAATTACAAAAATAAAAGTTAAAATGTAAGAATACAATAACAATTTATAAAATATAAAATATGTAATAGAGATATTCATTAAATATATAACAATATTCATTAAACATATAACTCCAGGTCAAGTGGTCGAATTTCGGCCACCGGGCGATCCTAGTAAATTTTAGGAGTCTCCTATGTTTTTCGTTATTTACTTGATATACTTTAAAGAATTTTTATTTGAAACAGAACAGAACAGATTTGCAAATAAAGGTAAGGAGTTTTTCAAGTGCCAAATAAACTACAAATGCGGTTTGAAAAGCAATTATAATAAGATGTTTGTATGAATAGGAACAAAAACGTTTTTCATATCCTTGATCAAACTGCTTGTGTTGTTTGTTTGTGGCAAAATATGTTTGAAAGTATCACAGGCCCATCAAACATTCAAAAGTGCCACAAATAAATCACTTTTTTTCGGCATCACCCGAGATTTCTTATGTACTGTGTAGTGCGAAAATGAATGCAAACATTGTAAATTTTTTGGCTCGATTTTTTAATTAAATGTAATGAAATATTAAACTGGTTTTTTTTTTTTTTTTGTTTGTATGTATGCTAAAAAGCGTACAATATTGCATTTTTTTTAATAGCGAAAAGTGATTGTAGTCACTACAATGTAGTGCTACTTGCAATTTAGTGTGAAGCAAATAATGAGAACACAGAAACCACAGCGCAATAAAACCATTTTACAAAAAATAAATAGAAAGTAGTGTTAAGCGTACAATAAAACTAGCTGGTCATTTCAACGTGCACCGACTGTGAAAAGAAAACTATTTTATTTTCATTTTCTTACCTATCAAAATATAGGAACAAAATGAATGTATGTATGTGTGTATAATAAAATACAAATCCTTAGGCATCCCAGCTAGCATTTTGATTCATAATCAAATCTATTAGGAATCAGCTTCAACAGCAAAATAACTGCATATGAGGTCATTTTACGATCATAAATTATACTCTCGTTGAAAGAAAATGGTACCCTACCGATGAATCACCTCAAAGAATCATTTTTGATACAATATGCTGATTCCTTTTTGAGCATGAATCATATGTGCATCCATTTTTAATCACTGTAGTGATAAATTAGTTTTAAGCTCCAAAAATTTAGAAATCATTATTTAAACATATGAATCAATCATATATGAATCCTTTTTCGATCGCCCAAGTGATTAATCAGGTTTTAGTCATCAAAACTGATCTAAAAAGGCTCATTTGGGTGATTTTTAAAAACTAATCAGCAAAATTTTAGCTGGGATCCCAGTTAGCATTTTGTTTCATAATCGAATCTTTTAGGAATGACCTCCAACAGCAAAATTACTGCATACGAGCCCATTTTTCGATTGTAAATGATACTCTCGTTATGAAAAAATGGTACCCTAACAATGAATAGCCTGAAAGAATCATTTGCGATACAATTTTCTCATTCCTTTTTGAGCATATTAATGAATCATAAATTAACCCTTTTTTATTCGCTCAAGTGATAAATCAGTTTTTAATTATCAAAAGTGACCTGAAAAGGCTTATTTAGGTGATTTTTAATTTAAAATTACCACCCAAATGCTGGCTGGGATATTTTTAAGAATCAGAACAAAAACAATAATAAAAGAAAAAAAACTAGAACAAGCTACCAACTTTTGTACAGTTGGAAATTTTAGAAAAAATTTTAAATAAATCTGTATTAAGTAAACGGTTCGTAAGTCCAATTGGAATAAAATGTCAGAACTTGCATTCCAGTTTAAGTTTTGGCTTTAGTTTTCCAAATCAGAAAGAAAAAAGTAATTCATATAATAAATCATGACGTTAATTATGCGTCACCCTGTAGTTTTACTGTATTTTCAGAATCTTACTCAAAAAGTCTTTTATGCAGCTGCACTGCATCTGCAGTCCTTGAATTTTTTTCAGCAAGTGGGAATAACTTTTACAACCAGGGCGAGATTTGACGATTTATCGTCATTTTTACGATTTTTTGTTCCGAAATTAGCAAAGTGCCGATTTGCTGATTTTTTTTTTAAAGTGATGAATTTTTCAGTCTCCAAAGTCTAAATAAAACATTCAATTTTCTAAAACGTTCGTCTTTTAGTCTTGGAATGTTTAACAGCCGTGCCTTAACAAGAGCGTAAGGACGAACGTTTTCTTTCGCTTAAGCTTCGTACAGACGGTGGTCATATCCTTCAATGTTGTCATTTTTCTGACAATATTGCCATTGTAAATTGATGAAAACGCTAGATTGGCCGAAAAATAGCTAAATTGTTATTATTAATTAAGCGGCAAACTTCACTATTAAACGAGCTGTCAAAATTTATTCCAAAACTAGAAAACGTGTGCCGCTTTTGTTTCGGTACGGCTGTAATACACGAGTCTTATGCTAAGTTCACACTTAAGTTTTTAAACGCGTTTAAGCAAAATGTTGTTTAAGTTAATCAAAGCCGTTCACATTACATTTGAGATGATTAAGATGACAGATGATTAAGAAAAAAACACACAACAAACACTTTTATAAAGTTATCAGAAGATTATTTTAATCATTTTAATGATGAAATTGTGAAAATTTATGAATTATTTAAGAAAAAAATTAAAACATTAAGCAGAAATCTTGGCCGGTTGTACACGATCATGTTGGCGATTCTACATTTGAGGTATGTTCAGTGGATTCTATGTGATTTATGAAGTGATTTAGTTGTAATCATGTCAATTTGAAGTGATTAACAAATCACTTCAATGTATGGGTAATCATCTCGATTTTGAAGTGATTAGAGCTTAATCACGTTCGAACTGCTTAAACGCGTTTAAGAAGCCAAATGTGAACATACTATTAAGAAAATCTTTAAAGCATTATTTTCAGAGTACAAAAACCACAATGTTACACTTTGTTTATCTTTCGTCAAACCATCATGGAACCTTTTACGACTTTCTGTATAAATCATATCCATATTCAACAATTATACGGCTAACATTTCACGAGTTGTATGATAATATCTACATGAGTCTCATACGATTCTTGACTCGTTAAATAATCTTTACCGACGTCTTAAACGATTCCCACAACGATTGAAGAAGCGTCTTTCGCAGTGCTATGGAAGAATCTCACTCGTGTTACAGTTTTTCCCGTGTGAGTAATCTCCTACGATTGAAAAATGCGGTGATCGACGATCAAAGACGACCCAGTATCTCTTACACGATTGAAAATGCTAGATGGGTATAAAGTTATTATGGTTTTGTTTGAATGTTTTCATTTTTTAAAAATCGAACAAAAATTGTTTAAAAAAAATAAACTAAATTTTAAGTTGTCCGATTTGTTTGACGATGTTTCAAAACGTGAAAGACGATTTTTCAATTTTTTTCAGGAAATTGACGATTGCCTTACAAATTTATCTGGCAGCCCTGTTTACAAATTTTTTCCTTCCTCCTTTCTCCAATTCGAAAATTCAGAGCATCAGACATTGCCTTACTTATCGGATTTGAATCTAAATGTAGTTGCTGACATAATATTAAGTACATTAGCAGTAAAGTAAAGTTGCCGCAATTAAAAAAAACCGGGAATTCCCGCACAAACTAAATGGGAAATTTGTTCGTAAAATTTTCGGGATACCGGGATTTTTTCCGGCAAATCACGTATGAAAAACACATCATATAAATCAGTATTCTATTTTGAGCTTGTTTCCTAAAAGAAAACGTGCAAAAATACAAAGTGTAAATTTTTAACTTGACTTTTTTAAATTGCTATAAAGGAAAACGACCAAATTTATAAAAAATAAAACAGTTTAATAAAAGGTTTGTGAAACGGATTTTGTATGAAATTTTATATGAAAATCCGTTTGATAACTAAACCCTTTATTAATAAATAAGACCGTAAATATTTTAAAAATTTATTTAAATTCGCTTTAAATAATACTAGAGTATTATTTCTAATTTTCCGATTAAATGTTTTTGGCTCGACTGTTTTGTATTCAGTGAGTGATTTTTATTTCTTTTTTTACAACCCTCTTTTCTTTTTTCAAAATTTAACCCAAAAGTAAAGGATCTGCATGTGTGAGAAAGTGTGTAAATATGTTTTTTATGGATTATTTGACAGCGTGTGCATTAGTGTTAAATTTGTTCCTTTTTTATATGTTTCAAATTGTATTATTTACTTTGGTTTTTTTTATGCGAAAATATTGTTTATGGATGATGAACCATCCATCCTGTTTCATGTCATGTAAAACGACAGCTATAAAAATTTATGTGAAATTTGTTAAAAACGTACAACGTGATTTATTTACAATTATTTGAGTTGTTAAATAAGTGTAGAAAATTAAAAGATTTAACAAATCTTAAAGCAAAAAAAAAACGGCTAAAATGCTTTTATTCAATGGATGGCCTGTTTGGACGGTCTTCAACTAACATGAGTATGTATGATAATTTAAGAGATAACAGCAGTTTAATGTGCGAACAAAGTTTTGAAAAGATACATACACGGCGAATTCATTTTTCAGGTGGCGTTGAAAGCACAGCTGTGCTACTTTTATTTCTTACTTAAGGCTAGTTAAGTCTTACGTATTACACACTACTTTTAGAGATAGAAATCTTATGAGTTTTGTTGCGACTGTCAAAAAATCTAATTCAACATTAAAGTTTCTGTTCACACTATCAGACCTGAACATGCTTTTGTTAAAATGCAACCCTGATCAAATGAAAAGTATTATTGATTGTAAAATTTCAAAAATCGATGAAGTAGTATTGAATGTCAATTTATTTTTCGTATTACTTATTATTTTTATGCCACATTGCATTCACACTATCACACTTTCTCATATTACTTGATTTTTTGTCACGTATTAAAACAAAATATAAGAGTGTAAACTAGCCTCTAGAGAAAGAAACGTCCAAAGTTATTTGTGTTTTTGACATATCGACTTACGAAAGCAACAAATAAAGTACAAAGTAGTATCGCCACCACCGTTTACATAAATTCGCTTTGGATACTCATGTATTTTTTCTTCTCTTACGAGTTTTTCCAACATTAATTCCCGAATATTTGTTCTTTTAACATAAAGTCTCGTTACTCATACGTATATGTTACGGACACGTTAACTTTGCGTTCCACTTCAATGGTATGTTTGACTAAAAATACGTAAACTTATTTAAATGTGTTAAAACGAAAACAGAGAATTTTTATAACTTATGTTTAAAAAATATAAAAACTTCGTGTGCATCGTTGGAACGTTCGCTTTATCAATAAACACAAACAAAAATAAATATGTAAAAACGCAACGCAAAGTCACGTTTATGTCAGAGTACATAAGCTTGGTAATAAAAACATTTTAAAATGGAAAATTAAAGAACTTAAGGAGCAAATTGAGGTACTTCATGTGCAAGTTAAATTTCTTATACAAAATATTTGTTTTTATTTCGCGAATGTTAAAGACAATTTTTTTACAAAAAAAAAAATTATTTTAAGTAAAGCTTTGTACAGACTGTGGTCAGATCTTACAATGTTGTCATTAAAATTGCCTTAAAATGTCTTGCAACTGTGTGAAAATTTACTTAAAAAAAAAAATCTGTTCGCAAAGTTCAAAGAGCACTTCGTATATTTTACAAAACTTATTTCTGATTAAACGGCTACGTTAACAAGCGAAATTGCCGTATTTGGAGCGAAGGCTATCCTCAAGCCGTTAACGAGTCTTCATTACATTCTTTAAACTTTCCTGTTCACTGAATGGCGATCGCTATCGAGCTTCTGACTAAAATTTCGTTTCCAAAAATTAATTAGCTAAACATCAACGAATATATGAATGTTATTTTTGTCAAGCTAATAGGGCCTTAATTTCTTCAATGTAAATAAAATTCAATTTCTAATTACAATATTTTGTTAATGGACAATTCGTTTCGTATGGCACAACTTGCCATACGGCGCGTAGAACAATCAATTTATTTCCTTACCAAATTGGTGACAGCTTTATTTCCAAAAGTGTTGCTGTTCACCAGCCCCTCGTTCGTGCGATTTAACGCCCTTGATAACTTTTTATGGGGCTTAGTTAAGTCTTTGATTCATGGCTATAAACGAGCAACTCTTGAAGAATTCAAAGTCAATATTCAAGCAAAAGACGTCATACCCTTCACACCCTATACTATAAACAAAAACTTCAGGAGACTATGAAAAAAGTATTTTGCAAAACTCCTAGATAAATAATTTTATTTTATGATTTGTATAGTACACATTTAACTATTTTACCACAGCAAGTGTCTTCAAGTTATTTATATACATAAATAATTATGATACTGACAGAACAAAACAAAATGAAAGCATGACAGGTCATCTAGCCTGTGTGAAGTAAAACAACAAGCACACGTGCACAAAATTGGCAGCAAGTATTTTGATCGTGTCTAGCCATATTAAAAGAACTGCGAATCCGCAGCAAAAAATATAATTTTGCAATACATATTTTTATTACGCTCAATCAATTCATTTCTTTAATTCTCAGTAAAAATGTAATGGATCTAATGAACATAAAATTATTTTTGTTCATATTAATTATTTTATTACGAGTCTGAGCAAAATATTTTATAAACATTTACTTTCCAAACATTATTTTGAATTTATTCATAAATAAATTAGACAGAAATGACAACAAAGAGAAGACAGACAAGGAAACTTTAACAAAAAGTAAAGCTATGGAATGCAGTATTATTCGCCTTAATATTTTTCTTTTTGTTCTCAAATGTCCTTAAGATTTTTTTTTATTTATTCGCTTTTTGTTTGTTTTTTTTTCAAGATGACACAAGACATTGAACTTGTTAAAAGAAGACACCGATTGAGACAGATTAAATACATAACAATTATTATACACTTGCTTATGCACTCTTTCATAAAACTAGACGCCTGCAGAATTAACAATCGTGTTCAATGACTTTTGAAGAAATCTCTCACACCAACAAGTGTAAATTTATTAACTCTTAAAGGTTTAACAAATAAAAAGGTCATCAGGAAGCTTTTATTGACATTCATCTTTATCCCTTTACCATTTTTAACCCTCTTCCTTTTGTATGGAAGAAACCCAGATGCCTTGAATTGTCCTTGTCACTGGGTTTCACTTTTTATCAATGCAAATAAAAAACAATTTCATTGTAAATGTACAAAGAGGGTTTTTTTAGGCCCGATATAACTTACGAAAAAGGTAAGCTGTCAAACGAACTGTCAAACTGCTCTTATTTTTTGACATTTATGATAAGTATACTCTGATAAATATTTATTAATAGATATAGGCTTGAATTCACTTTGCAAATCAATCAACGATTCGCGCAACGCAAAATTGTGTTTAGCAATGAGGCCCATTTTTGGCTCAACGAAGTTGTGAATAACAAAAATTGCCGCATATAGAGTGCTTGTTGAAAATTAGTCTTTTCAACAAGCAGTACAGACTCCAACAAATCCAGAAAAATAAACCATTTTGTGAGGTATACACGCTTCGTAACAAACAGCACGTGTTGCTCGAAAAAGTGGCCCAAAATTAGAATTTTTTTTAAATATGAATGCCATGTATTGATCTTTCGAATAAAAAATATTTTTGATTCAGAATTTATTTTTTTTAATATTTCAAGTTCTTTCGGCTTAAAAAACACCCTCTTTTTAAGTACCTATGATTAAGAAAAAAGTTTAGCTTTATTTTCTTTTTATATTATGTAAACGAGGTAATAAAAATTCTCATTTTTTCTAACGTTTTTTTATTACTTTTACTTCACCTTTTTTAAGGCTTTTGTTGACAGGAATTAACGACAGTTTTTCTTCCAACAAAATGGCGTGTAACTTTATACGCATTTTTAAATTTGTTATTATTTTTTGGTTTCCACAAAATATTTAAATGATGGAAGGTAGAAAATAAATCATTATAAAATTAATTGATTTTAATTTCAACAAAATTATGTATTGGAAAAAAAGCTATTAAGCATTTGAAAGTTTTCAGTATGCAGAATGAGTCGAATTTGCGTCGAAAATAAATTGTTTTAGGTAAAATTTCATCGATAATGAGGATTTTGTATATGTATGTAAAATGGCGATATGAAGCGTGTTTTAATATGCCGTAAGCTGAATAGACTAAAGTCGAAATTTTTTAATATTTTGTACCTGATTTGAGAACTTGACCTTAACGACCATATAAGGGTTATATACTCTATTTTTATACCCTTCACCGAAGGTAAAATTGTATATAAAAGTTTGTCATTCCGTTTGTAATTTTTTACTAACATTTATATCAAATACAGTGGTATCTCGGTTTTATATACAATTTATCCCCGTTTCCACATGCAAGTGCAAGTTCGAAAAACTCAATACACTCACACTTTTTCACTAACATTCACACAATTTTTGTACTTTCAACCAATCGGCTGTTTTCCCGATTTTTCGTTGATAATACGTATACACTACTTGCAAGCAGGGCTGACAGGTACTTTTTTCCTTGTCCCCAAAAAATTAAAAAAATATCCCCAAAAATCCCCAAATTAAAAAACAAAACCTTAAAAAGTTAATATTTTTATTAAAGTTATTTACGGGAATACAAAATTTATCATTAATACGATTTCTGTATGACGTGCTAAATTCCCAATTTTTCACATTTGATAAATACACTGAAATTAATATTTTTTTTTTTTTTTTTGTTTTCTTCTGACCAAATTTAAAATTTTTTTTTTAAATAGTATGTTTTTTAATCCTTTTTATACGATACCAGTGAGGAATTACAAGCAGAAAAATATGCTGTTATTGAAGACGAATAAGCCTTATAATCAACAATAAAAATACATATATCCGTCATTTATTTAATACTTCGATGCATCATAAATAATTACCAATAGCCTAGCATTCTTATTCCCAAACTTTATTATATTGTCTTTCATATTTACTTATTTTTGGGGGAAGACATACATATTTGCCTGCAAATTGTCTTTAACAAATCAAAAATTTTATGTGTTGTCAACGGTTTTAGATTCCATTTTTAAATTCTTTTTTTTAAACACTCACTCAAGAAAAATAACATAAGTTTATAAAGTACATTTTACACACTTAACAAAAATGGTAATCTTAATTAGTACCCTATACATTGTAGATACAAGTTTTGTTACTTTTTTTCATATTTATATGCGAAACAAAGAAAAATAAGCGTAAATAATAAAAAAAAAAGGAAAATATATCAAAAAAGTGTAAAATCCCTAAAAAAATCTCCGAATTTGTCTTTTAAATCCCCAAAAAAAATCCCCATATGACTTTCTTTGTCCTTTTTGCTCACATGAAATTCCCAACTGTGGGGATAAATCCCCAAGTCTGACAGCCCTGCTTGCAAGTAATTACTAACATTTGAACCATGTTTGTAGAAATATTAAAAATGTTTATTTATAATTGGTGAAATGGGCGCTTAGTGTATCGTCCGGTACATACAAACAATAATATTTTTATTTTAACAAAAAAAATAAAAATTTGGATTTTCTCGGAGGATCTTTCCTAATTGGGATACTCATAAGGTAAAGTATTTTTGAGAATTTTATCAGATTTTTCGGAAGTGCTTTAGAGGTCGCGCAAACTGATTTTGTACCAAAAATCTAGCGTTTTTGACTTTTATTAAATTATTGTTGAAAATTGCTAAAAAATCGGTATTTTTTCGGCTTCTGATTAAATATTCTTAAAGAAAATTTTCCGATCTTTAATTTTATGTGCATAAATAATAAGTTTTGTCAGGGATTTTCCACATTTTTATACATTATATAACAGTTTTTCGTAAATTTTCAGCAAATATGAAAAAAAATGCTTTATAACTTTTAAAATTTGTATGAAGACTAAAAAAACTAATGATGCAGTTTAAAATATTATGAAGTTTTAAATATATTAGCAAAAAAAAAATGAATTTTCTCTCACCGTTCTCGAGTTATACCCTTTTAAAGCTTTGTACACATTATATGAAATGTATAATACTATAAGGTGTGAACTAGGTTTGCATTGCTTTAAACTTCAAATAATTGGATTTAGAAAATGTTTTTAAAAATAAAATAATAGTTACTTACCACTCATACATAACAATTATATTAAAAACAAAGAAAAATAGAATTGTTATAAATCATTTATTATAGTTCTTGCGATGCTGCTCTACCCCCTGCAGTAAACTCTGAAAGTCTGTTTCAGAAGTTGTGATATTGATATAACTATTAGCCAAGGCCACACCACGTTCTGCGACATCATTTACAACTTGCAATTGTTGAACTCTGTGTTTTGCTTCCTGAAATGATTTGTTGTTTTCCCATTTTTCTGGATCCGTTTGTAAAAAATCAGTAGAAATGTTGCAGGCTTCAAAAAAAGTTAGGCTGGCTTTTGTAATAAAACACTGAATTTGTTTATTATCAATTATGTCTTCTTTTAAATTTCCTTTCACTAATTCGTTGTTATTACTTGGTTCATGTAGGTTTCTAAGCATTAAACGCAAACTTTTGGTATCTATACGTTTATCAAAAAACGATAAGGCAGCCAACTTCTCGGAAAGGTACCACTGATGCCGCAGAAAGGTTTTCAGAGTCTCGCGTGCAACTTTTTCATTAAAGCGTTTGTAATCATACAATTGTTTCAAAAGTCTAAGGTCATTGAGAGGAGTTGGCTGCCTTATCGTTTTTTGATGAACGTATAGATACCAAAACTTTGCGTTTAATGCTTAGAAACCTACATGAGCAGCATCGCAAGAACTATAATAAATGATTTATAACAATTCTATTTTTCTTTGTTTTTAATATAATTGTTATGTATGAGTGGTAAGTAACTATTATTTTATTTTTAAAAACATTTTCTAAATCCAATTATTTGAAGTTTAAAGCAATGCAAACCTAGTTCACACCTTATAGTATTATACATTTCATACAATGTGTACAAAGCTTTAAAAGGGTATAACTCGAGAACGGTGAGAGAAAATTCTTTTTTTTTTTTTTTTTTGCTAATTTATTTAAAACTTCATAATCTTTTAAACTGCATCATTAGTTTTTTTAGTCTTCATACAAATTTTAAAAGTTATAAAGCATTTTTTTCATATTTGTTGAAAATTTACGAAAAACTGTTATATAATGTGTCAAAATGTGGAAAATCCCTGACGAAACTTAATATTTATGCACATAAAGCTAAAGATCGGAAAATTTTCTTTAAGAATATTGACTCAGAAGCTGAAGAAATATCTATTTTTTACCAATTTTCAACCAAAATTCAAAAAAAGCCCAAAAAGGTCGATTTTTGGTACAAAATCAATTTGCGCGACCTCTATACCACCTCCAAAAAATCTCAAAAATTCTTAGCCTTATGAGTATTCAAATTAAGAATGATCTCCAAAATTTTTTTTGAATGGGACACCCTAATGAACAGTGTGACCACCAGCAAAATTCTTAATTGGAATTAAGATGAAGCCAAATTACCCGATTTTATTGAAATTACAACTGAATATTATGTAAACGATTTATTTTATAAAGAACTTTTACAAAAGAGAAAATCACTAAAAAACATTTTTAAGGAGATCGATATTAGACATTCTATATACTTAGATTTATTTAAAATCTATAACTTTTTACTCCACGTCTACAAAAGACATGATTTGCTGTTACAACATGATGTTATAAAAGCCTTGTTTAAACATATTACTCCTTTATTGCAACATAGTCACCCATATCTCAAAAAATCAAAAATTTCAAGTTACTTAAGCAAAAGTTCTTCTTCATACCTTCTTTATATGTAAAAAAAATCAGTGTTATATCTCAAACTAAGCCTAAATTATAGCAAAATATATTTAATCAAATCGGTATATAAAAGTACATTTTAAAAACATTAATCGCACTTTGCCAAGTTTGTTTTTTTTTTTTTGATTATGTTGCAATAAAGGAGCAATTTGCATTAACAACCCTATTATAACGTAAGAAAACCTCTAACATGACAAGTCTTTACTTAATTAACAATATCATCATATTAGTGCTAATGTTAAGCATTTCATGTCTGTTGTAGACTGGGTGTTATTATATTGGAAACAGGTTGTGTTTTAGTTTGAATACTTTTCTCCAATAAACTTTGGGTTTTAAATCACTATAAAGCCTTCTGATATCGGAACCATTTGTCATTTTGTCTCATATGACAAACTTCTTATATATATCATTTACGTTGAAACAATGTATCTGCGTTTACAACAAAAGGATTTCAATTAATACCTGATCTACACCTAAAACAAATTACCCACGCTCTACCCACGACGGTGAAAGTTACACCTAATTCCGGTAATTATAAACGAAGTGGCAACACTGCGAATGAAGCAAAACTATGTTTAGCTAACTACAAAATAGTGGATATGAGCCAATTTTGATACTCGATATCTGTTAATATATTCGAGATATGTATAATTAAAAAAAGATTTAGGATTTAAAAAGCGGGTACATTAATTACATAGAACTAATTTATAACTCATTTTTTGTAAAAAATGTGCCATGTGGCATAGCAGTAACCACCCAACGATATAAAAACTGAGTGTACATACATACATATAAATTCTATTGACTTTTATAAATTTAATTTTTTTAAAGGCACAAAACAGCAGAAACTTTTTTATACATTCATATTTCCTTCCATATATGTAGTATGTACAAAATGCACGTGCAAATAAGATATTTGTCAAATTTTTATCCAAACATTTTATTAAGTAAATTGAATGTTCATTTACATTCTCAGTTATAAATTACCTTAAACTAATAAATTTTTAACAATATGTGACAATTTAACATGAAAATAGTCATGTTCGTACATATTTACAAATGAAATTTTCCACTCAACACATGTCTCATTTGCCTGCCTGTCACACCTTTTAGTACAATAATATGTAAAATATCCATAATGCCTCCCAGGACTAAAAATTAAATTGAATTATATGTGAGTAACCTTGGGCTTGTGAGTTTGAGTGGTTCGAGGAAACGGAACTAAAAATTATTTGCAATGTTAGATTGTTCATGGTTGGTTTATTTTAAAATTAATACTTTTGTTTGCTAATATAATTTATTTATATTATACTTGCATTTTGTTATTGATGATCAACAAAAAAAAAAAACAAATATAATTGCATTTACATTTGTTGTTTCTGTTTTTTCCATTTGTATTTATTGCTGCCTTGAATATTTGGTTGCAATTACGATCTTGTTTTAAACCCAACAGAAGAAAAACAAACTGTCAAGATTTAATTATGGGTAAATAACACTGCTTTACAAATTTTTAATTTGGAAAAATACCAAGAACGCCACATGCCTAGATAAGTTAATTGGGACCTCCTGGACACGAAAAAAGCTGTAATTTTCTAAGTACCATTTTTTAGATAACTCAAACCCTTGTGGAGCCCAACAATCAAACACAATGTGCATAAAACGAAAAAGGGTAATCCCCTTGTTTACATGCCATTATTTGTAAGCAGTTGTAAAGATATTTTGTTAAGAATTTTACGGAGTGTGGATGGTTGTATTTATTATAACAATGGTATCCGTATCAGTGGGGCCGGCACATGAAAATCCTTATCCTAAGATCAGGAATTTGAGTAATTTGAGTGTTCTCATACTGGCGACATGAGAATGGTCATTTGGGGTAAATGACCTGTTGGTCGGCAGACCAACCAACGGACCAACCCAATTGACGATAATGAAAATGGAAAAAAACGAAGATGAAAGCCGGGCGGTAATATACGCCCAAACGTCGGTGTTAGCAGTGACTGTGACCACCGGCGGGTACGGGGGAGAACCAATATCTCCTCTACGTGTCGCCAGTGGTCACACATTCTCTGCTGTGGTTAAGGCGCCTTACGGTGGAAGTATTAAAGATGCCAAAGAGCAAAGAGCATGCAGGGAAAAAAGACAGTTGATGAGTCTCCATCTGCCGCAAATCCTAAGGAGACAAAAAACCAAAGATAAACCCCGAGGAGATCAGACTCTCGACATCAAAAGGTTGCAAGAGTCAGCGAAGTGGCCAAACGTCCTCTGAGCGTGGCACTTCTCGACATGAGCAACCCTTTTGGTCAAATGTACACAGAGCGGTGGAAGATTGCAGAGTTGAAGATATTCAACGAAATCGTCGCTAAGATGGATGCCGAACCTGGAAGACCGCTGCCCTTCTTTGATGGGGCTGGATTGTTCAACGGAGTAAAGCTCATCAGCTGTAAGGACGAATTTACGTTGGAATGGCTTAAAGGAGTTATTAAGAAACTCAAAGGCCTGTGGTCGGATGCACAACTTAAGATTGTGGATCGATCGCACATTCCTGCTGTACCGAAGGCGAAGGTGAAATTTCCGCGGATTGTAAAACCGGAAGTCGCTCTCCGTCTCTTACAAAATCGGAATCCCGACATTCCCACTAAAGAATGGAGAATTCTGTATGTACAAAAAGGCAACAAAGACGGCAGAACTACATACTCCAAAAGATGCAGAAGACCTTTTGTATCCTCGGTATGGGAAAATGTCTTGGGGAGTGGGAAGTGTGTTTCTTTGATTGAAGAAACGCCATTCACAAGACTCCAACCACAATACACTGGAGGTCGAGTGGAGCGCGAACTGGCGGCTGCCACTGCAGCCACTTCTGGGGTGAGACGGCCAGGGAGAATGAAGCCGAACCCGAGCGGGTGATCTTAGTTGATGACGCTAAAGGTCCTGCATGTCAACCTCCACCATAGTAAGATGGCTTCGGACGAACTCCTCCTCACGTTAGAGGAGGGCCGCTACGACATGGCTCTAATCCAGGAACCGTGGATCTCTACAGGAAATCGGGTATCTGGATTGAATTCACGTAATTTGAACACGTACTTTATCAACATCCTTTAAAAAAAACTCACTGTATCTATTTAACGCGGCAACGAACTGAAAATAAAAAAAAAGTTATGCCTATAACATCACTTTGTGTACGCCACCTAAACATACATATATGTAGGTACTTTACATTTTTTGGGCAAGGTAAGGAAGGATTTTTTTCTCTCAGTGGAGAGAGAAAGCACGTATATATTGCAAAACTGAACGCAATGAAATATTAATGAATACCAAAAGCAGAAAATAATAGTTTTATGGAAAAAATTTTAAATTTGCCTTAAATTTTATGTGCACATTTGCTACTCAAAAATAAACAGTAGTAGGCTGAGAAAATATTTATTTTAGGTGAAATAAGGATATTCAAACAGTAGAGTTTTAGTTAACCAATATATCAGCTTTTATGTTAGATCCTTAAGAAATGCTTATTTTCATTCAGTAAAGTTTTGTACTTAATATGTAAAAATTAAATAGCAAACAAATTAGCAGTGGGCGGGCGATCTTAAAAAAAAAATGTAGATATAATTCTGGATTTTACAAACAGCAAGTTCGATAAGAAGAAAATTTTAGCTTACAAAAAAGGACTTTGGAGTTGGAGTTTAAGTTTTCGATTCAATTTTAAAAACATATATAATTTTTAAAAATTAAGACTGTATAGACGATCAAGGCACCCTACACAATCGTGGGCAATCTTTTTTCAGAACGAACCCGAAGCCGAACTGTGGTAAATTTTGCAAAGTTCGGCCGAACCCGAACCGAACCCAAACTTCTTGTCATTAAATCTGAACAATAATACTTTTTTAATTGGTTTTTTTTAAACCAAATAAAATTTCAAGATTTCACATGCAAAATAAAAAAAAAAATTGGACTTTAGAGAGTAAAACTATTTTCTAATTAAAAAATCAGAAAATGTATATAAAAAAAATTCAATGTACACGCAGAAAAAACTATAGTACAGAAGTTTAATATAGAATACATATTAGTACTAAACACTAACTGCCGTATTCATAAAAAATAAAACAAGTTTGAAATGTGTTTTAAGGCAAAGTTTTCATAAAAATTTTTCTTAAAATACAATTTAAATCTATTTTTATTTTTTATTGTCGAGAGGGAAGAGAGAAATTAAAAGGGGTACACAAGCGAGTGTTCTCTTGACATGGTAACCGTTAGGAATTTTTGAAAAGTCGCACAAAAGGACGTTTTATAAAAATAAGGTCGCAGAATAAAGTCGTTAGAGAAAATAAAGGTCGTACAGCTTTTTTTAACGTTTTTCAAAAACCATGCTTCGAATATTAAAAAAACCGGGTTGCGGTTAAGCATTTTCAAAATAACCGGTTAACCGGTTTTAATACGAATACATAAAAATACAAAAATCAAATTAGTTTTTGTAATAAAAAGTTAATTTTAATAAAAACAAAACGTTTCACGAAGGTAAGGAACCATCAAAAATTCAGACCTAGCAAATATTTGACAATAAAATCAAAAAAAAAACTGATTAAACTTAAGCTTTATTTTTTTTTAATTTCCATTTATTTACTAAACTTTATTTCTAAGATCATAAATGTATAATGTAATTTATAAACTGTTATATGATGTTTGCTCTAGCCAAATGTTTTGCAAAGGCAAATAAAGGTTTTAATTTGTTGATGGTTAAGCATGTCTATTAGGGTATTCATTCGGTTAACCGTTAATCGGTTAACCGATTAATTACTACCCGATTAACTGATCGGTTAATTTAAAATTGGCTTTTTTCTATTAACGATTAAACCGGTTAATTTCAGTCGATTAACCGATTAACCGAAGTAACAAAATTTTAAATTTTTTGTAGTATTATCACATATTTTTTGTGTTTTTAATTATTTGTTTTGTCTCATATAAATACAAAAGGTATGTGTTTAGAAAAATATTTTTTCCTCCTAGCTATACATTCTTTAAATACAGTACAAAGTCAGGAAATACAGAAAAAGAACTGAGAAATTAGATAATCTGTATTATGGATTGCTTTCGAGATTTCCAAGTCGAGTTTTATCGAAACTAAAGAAAAGAATCGCTTAAATTCTAAACATTAAAGCCAAATTATTTTTATAAAAGATAATTTATAAGATCTCCTTAAACTTTTGAAAAATTTATTAATAAAATGATCTCACAGTTTATTTCTTATTAAATACATAATAAATATAAATTATAAAATATGAGGAGGTCCATTTGGATAAACGACAAAATGTAATTTAAGTAAGTAGTACATAATTTTTTTAAAAAACAATTATTGAGGTATTATTGTCTACAAAAAATAATATTAATCACAAATTTATTATTTTATCTGACAGTTTGTTTTAAAGTTATTTAGATAGCAAATTTGGAATTATTGCGTTTTGGTCCGAGTCATAATATTTATTAATGTAATTATTGCGTTTTGTTATGGACCTCCCCAAATAACATAACAAAAGCGAAAGGTATTAACTTAACAAAAATTCCTTACGTTTTACAGTTATCTAAGAGTTACCACCCCAGCATAATTTATTTATAAAGTTGACTTTTTTAAATTTCTTGTAGCGATTTATTACAAAGATGAGTAATTATTGCATTTTGCTCAGAACCGTTATATTTGATATTGAATTGCAGTGTAGTTATTGAGTTTTGGAATACTTTATAATAAAGGTAATATAGATTTCAATGTGTAGAATAGGATTCAATCAAAAAATCAAAAAACTTAAAAAATGTAATTATTGCGTTTTGTTATGGACCTCCTCATATGTATTACATATTTATGAATTCCTTTTTTGCTCATTTAAGTTCAAGAATTGTTTTGTTTGTTTTGTTATGGTTTATTTTACTAATAAATTCCAAATAATAAATAATTTTTGCATTTTTATTTATTGAAATTACTTAATTTATAACAAAACTTTATTAATCGGTTAACCGATCAATAACAAAATTAACTGATTATAAACCGATTAAGCCAAAACCTCGGTTAATTAATCGAGCGATTAACCGATTAAAGCAAAACCCAGATTAAATTAATACCCTAATGTCTATATAAATCAGTAGACCTCAACCATATTTTTGAAAAGTTGCAAGCAAAACCTCTTAGCCAGGATTCTATATTTCCAGTATAGAAATATCTGTCAATTCATCGATCACAATTTGAAACCTTCCGTGATATTAGTTGATTGATTCCTTCAATTTTGTTTTAAGTTCTTGGTGTTTAAATAAATAAAACTGATTAATTTTCCTATATCGTTGATTCCGTCGGTATATTGTAGTTTTAAACATGAAGATATGCCAGAATTACTTAAGAGTTTTAAGTGCCTTAAAGGCCGTTCCGTCCTCGGCAGCGATTTAAAAGACAGCGCCATTGTCTTTAAAATCAGTTCGAAATATCACCAGAGTTGACATCTTTAAAAAAATATATATAATATTTAGAATACTGTCAAATTGTTAGTTACTTTTTAAGCTAAACATTTTTTTTAATATTTTTATTTATTTTTTGGTTCTTGTTAAAAGAACACACGCTTTTATAAGCGATTTGTATTTACATTGCTCATAATGTTTTTTTGACTTTTGTTACATTTTGTTTTGACATTCTTCATAAAAAGTTTAAGTTTGGCCAATTTTTCAATTAGAGAAATATTTAAATTACGGGTACATTTATAACAAAAGTAAGAAAAACCGGTTTATTCGATATTCGAAAAATAGACATTTTAATATATTCGTTCGATCTCCCTAATAAAAAGCATAGCAATATAGTTGCATTTTTTAATTTTCAGAAGCCTTTTTTATATTATTAAAGTATTTTTCCTTGTCGCTTTAAGTTCTTTAAGATCTTTAAGTTCACTAAAAGCTGTTTACAAGCAATGCAAAATACCGCTAAAGCTTTTATACTTCAGTTCCCAGTCTTTCGAATGGTATCACCAAATTTTTTTGGAAGGACCTGCAGCGATGTTAACGTCGTCTTCTTTCATTGACTCGGCGGCTTAAAATAATTTTGTAAAATGAGCACTGCAAACACCACAATTTTTTATTTTAAAAAGTCTTTTTGCTAAATCTATTTGTTTAAAGCTTTGCTAAAAATTTCTTAAATACATTCTATAAATGACAAGGTTGCAAAAAGGTAATGAAATTTTTGCCAAAGGAACAATAATCTTTCAATTGCTTTTTAATTTTGACGATTTTTTTGATAAAAATAATAAGAACATTTATAATTTACTGCAAATTGAATGTTTTTTTTTTGTGAGAAACTTTACAAAAAATAATGGTAAAAATTAAAAAAGTCGGTGATAAAAAAAGTCTCAGGCCGCTGAAAAAGGGTCAAATTGCGACTTAAGTCGGGCGAACGGTAACCCTGCTCTTCAATTCGTTTGGTTCGCTCATTGTTCTCTCATCTTTTGCGATGGGAGAAAAGATGGCACAAATAAAAAAATTTTAAACAAAAGGTCTATTTCGGAAGGGCCCGAAGCCAGCAGTGGTTGAAATTTTCGAAAATATCGTAAAGTATCTTGATATTTTTAAATTTTGGATTTTTGTAGCAAATCTGCACCTGATTATGACCCGGAGGATGTATCAAACACCAAAAGATGCAATTATCTTATGATGCCTTCCCCCCAAGGGAAAGATGGTCACTTTGGGACAGAAAACATAGAAAAATTGTACACGGTTGCATTGCATAATGCATTTAAAAAAGCGAGTTGCATTGCAACCGAAATTTTGTTTTTCGTGCCATTAGACGAGCTCAAAAAAATTGGTAAAAGGATTATTAAATTCCCAGTAAAAACTTCGCCTCCTTTTTCAAAATGAATAGCTTCCTTCTCTCATTATTTAGTAGCTTTATTCTATAACAACTTCTATAGCTACTTTTATAACTTCTCTCTGGATATATGTAGGTAAAACAAGTTAGAGTGCTATATTCGGCTGTGCCGAATCTTTGATACCCTCCACCGACAGTTTGAATGTTTTAGGAGTAATATCTGTATGATGTCTTTTTATTATTATTATCTTAAACTGTGACGATTTGTTATTAATTATGGTTTTAGGAGACTAAACTGTTTTCCGGGAATAGGGCATACATGGGGCCTAGGGTAAATTATGTACCGATCTTCACGAAATTTTACAGTGTCATTTCTAGTCGAATAAAACGGACTTGTGCAAAATCTTATGTCATTCCGTGCATTTTTGCATCATTTATGTTAGTTTTTGTAACAAAATTATCAAGTTTTTGAAGGTGGTGGTTCCACATTTTGATTCATAGCTCTGGTCCTACTGAACCGATTTTGCTGAAATTCAATCCCAAACTGCTTAGGATAACTACAAGCAATTTGACACCTAGTTTGTTTATTTCGAAAGTGAGCGTGTTTTCAACAGACGGACAGACAGACGGACATGGCTAAATCGACTTAGAATTACTCAAGCAGCCAGAATATATATACTTTATGAGATGAATAATAAAAAAGTTTCACACGGAATGACAAACTTAGTATAACCTCTTCACAACTAATTGTGGTGGAGGGTATAAAAATAATGACTTACATTTTAAATGCGTTCATTTTGAGACTTCCCTTGTAAAATTCATGGGTTCTTTAGGTAGAATTGTAAGTATGTAGTGCTTTTAGTTTTTTCTGATTACTAAACACATGATTTTGTAGGCGAAGTTTTTACTGGGTTTGTAAAGGTTTAGAAAGCTTTTTCGTTTTTATTCCTAAAAATTTTTTGTTACACAAACTTATAGACTTACCAATCAATTAAAACTAAAAGTTTAGATTATATGTATGTTTATGTAAATTAAAACATTTATACGATTTTGTTATGTTCTGTTTATTATTTCAAGGGTTTTCATTACTAGGAACGTACAAATTCTTTCTAGTATTTCCGGGAATTCATTATGATGGAAATCCCATAATCGTTTTTGCCATTAAAATGTTCATAATTGTCATGGTTTTTCTTATTTGGAATGTGTTGGGATTTTAAATCCACACTTGTTGCTTGCGTCACACAAGATTAAACAAGAAAATCGTGATAAAAATTAGAATAACTATTAGATTATTAAATGTTTGCCAAATAAACAGTTTCGTTTTTTACTTGAACAAATTTGATTTTTTTTTATTATTTTTTTTTTTTTTTTGTTAGTGTTGGAAAAGTAATAAACGGTGCATGCCTGCTATTTTGCCCTTTTTTGTTCATTCAAAAACGTAAATGATATATTGTAGGCGCATAACGTGTTCTTTTGTAACCAGACCTGCATTAAATATGCTAATACATTAAGAATTTCTTACATTATGCCAAATCAATGATAATGCGAGTTTATTGCATTAACTTTAACCAGTTTAATGTACTTTTTTTTGCATTACATTATTTTTTTTTTATCAAAGTAGTGCATTATTTTTTTAATTCTATTAAGTTGTATGCCAATTAATACACTACTTTTGCATTATTAATACAACCCATCATCAGTAGTGCATTATCACTAGAGTAAAATAAGGATATAATCTAGTGCAAAAATAGTGCATTAAAACATGTAAAATTAATAGTATAGCAATACTTTTGCTCTAAAATATTTTATGATCAATTTACAGGTAACGCAAAAGTAGTGGAAATCGCCTAGGTCTGTTTGTAACAAACAAAACTAACAAGACCCAAAATTTGTTACATGTTTCAACCTCTAGTATCTAGTATATTTGTCAAAACACGGCGTATACAATTGCCGGTTCTGGCAAGACAAGAGCAATACCTGTAAACTTTTCCAATAATAACGGCTGGTTAAATTTTAAGGGCCTATATTGAATGTGAACCACACCTAAAAGTCAAGTTTTTTTCTGCATGATCGCACATTCTGTACGGAATCAAATGTTTGTTGATATTATTTTTGTTTTTTAAATACATTTGAGAGACTTTTTGTTAATTTTTGACAGTGGGTTAAGCAAGGCTATGCGTATTATGGTTGGGCCTTAACTCAATTTGAACCATGGAAAGATAAACAATCGAGCAACGCAATAAAGTTGTTCAACAGTGGATGATAAATTTTCGAAGAAAATCATCTTCAGTGATGAGGCACATTTTCACCTCAGTGGATTCGTCAATAAAGGCGACCGTACACGACATGTTTTTGTCATCTGACATGTCAAATTTTCCACTGCAAAACACATACATGTCGTGTGTTACCTTTTTAACTTTGCTTCTGTAAAAGTCAGACGCAAAGTCATCTGACAAAATTTCAATTAGAGCGTGCTCTATTTTCTTCTGACAAACCATCTGACATCAGAAAGCTATGCCGGCAAGAAACCGGCAGCGGCGTCCACTATTGACGGAATCATTAGCCGGCTGAAGTTAATTTTTTACAATACCGAGATATCTTTGATCATCTTACCATTGAATAGAATTTATGTGAATATATATATAAAAACCGTTTTATTATAAAATCCTAAATTGGTATCTTTGAATTAAAAGAAAAAAATGTTAAGATGGCTGAACTATTTTACGGCGCAAATAAAACTTTTCATGGCGGCAGCAAGTTATTTTGAAACCGAGCACTACTTTGGTTTCTGCAATAACAATGCGAAAAAAACAGAGACAATGTCAGAAGCAAATTACATGTACGTGTGTGACCGAATATTATAAAGCTTATGTAAAACAGCGATTTTGGCAGACATGCACAATTACATGTGACTTGAAAATTTGACATGTCAGATGACAAAAACATGTCGTCTATATGCGCCTTAAGCAGAATTGCCGCATTTGGGCGAATGATAATCCAAGAGTGATGGTCGGAAAACCAATGCACACATAAAGACTGGCGGCATCAAAGGGCCGAATTTTTTCCAAAATGAGGCCGGTCAGGTATGTACTGTGAATGGTGTTCGCTATCGTGAGATTATAACGGACTTTTAATGGCCCGAATTGGAAGATATGGATATGGACGATATGTGGTTTCAACAGGATGGTGCCAGTTGCCACACAGCTAACGAAACAATGGCTCTTTTGCGCGACAAATGCAATGGCCGTGTTATTTTACGTGGTGGCGATGTCAAATCATGTGATTTGAAAGAAAAGGTTTACGTCGATAAGCCAGCAGCAATTCAAGAGCTAAAGGATGAGATAATTCGGCACATTAACGGCATAGAACCTCAATTATGCCTTAGCGTCATCGAAAATTTGGACCATCGGATGAAGGTGTGCCGCCGAGGTCGTGGCATCCATTTGGCCGATATTTTGTTCCATACATAATTGAACCATACCAATATTAATTAATAAAAAGAAATAACAATAATTTCCTAAATAGTTTGTATTTTATTTAAAATCAACATCGGCCCTTAAAATTTTCCCACCCTTAACAATAATAATAACAGCAAAGTTGAACAGTGATTTGACATTTGCTGACAGTAATTTGATGTTTTGTTCGCAATAGCAAAAAAAAACATTGCTTTGATTTTTATGTTTTAGCTAATTGTTATCTATGTTCACACAACATAATTCAAGGCGAATTAAACTACAGGTGGTGTCGATACTACAACAATCCAAAAATAACAAAAGCAACGTAGGATTTTTTGCATTTCATTGTTAGTGCTTTTTGCTAGAAATGTCAACCATTCCTAACACCACCTGTATTTCAATTTGCCTTGATATAGTAGTTTTATGCTACTTTTTAATTTGTTAAGTTCATAAAAACACGTTTAGATAGAACTAGAACTGCAACATTCACGTTTGACATTTTTTTCTTAAAGTGAACTGTCTTAAATACTGTCTTGACGTCTACGTCACGGATAGAATACTAACAGCCTTATTTATAAAAAATAAAACATGTTAATAAAGGGTTTATTAAACGGATTTTGTATGAAAATCCATTTTATTAACCCTTTATTAACCGGTTTTATTTTTTATAAATTAGGCCGTAATTGTTTTTGGCAACTAATATGTATTTTCTTACTGTCTTGCCCGTACTGTCAAATGTAAACGCTGTTTTATTAAACAGCTGTAATTGTTATTGTTTTAAAAAAATTCTTTTGTGTTCTTTGTATTTTTTGATTAAGAAGTGGAATTGCTTAGAACCTAAGTATGTACATAAAATAAGGTGACAAAAATTTAAATGAGTTTTTTCTGATGTAATCATTTAAAATGTAACACACTCATAGCTATTCTCAAATACGTGTTGAAGTAGTGAACATTTACATGAAAACAAAAACAAATTGGAAAAAATTGATTTGGTTTATCATCCAAAATTTACAGTTCTTAAAAGAGATAGAAACGCTTTATAACTCTCGCGTTAATTTGATTTAAGAAGTGTATAGATAACAAAAACAATTTTCGTAAATGTTGTTTTTGCTTTCATGTAAATGTTCACTCCTTCGACGCCTATTTTAGAATTGCCACGATTATGAGGGTATAAGTAACACTCTTAACATCATTTTGTGTCAGAAAAGAAAGTGCCATAAGATTGGTTATCATTTTGGTTATCGGCATAATAATTTTTCTTGAAAAACTTTTCTTTCTAAGCCGTCAAATGGACTATTTATTGTCAGAGAACTACCCGAAAGTTCACGTCATCAAATTCCTGGAAATAACGAAATTATTACGAAATTTCACAAGAATTTGAAACTTTTCTATTTTCCATATTGAAGTAAAATAATCTTATCGTTAAGTGGCTCATACACTTGCAATAAAATTGTTCAATTTTACGCATTGTACAATTATATCGCCAGTGTGTAGAACGAAGAGAAAGTGTAATGTGTTGGCAACATTGTACACTGCTGTTTGTGTTATATCTAAGGGATATGTTAACCTTTTTATTGAATGAATGAAACCATTGTGCGACTTATTGCATAATATAGGACAAAAGGGAAATAATATGGCAAATATCATTTACAATAATATTGCAAGTGTATGGGCCGCTTTAAACATACCTTATGTATCTTTAAACAACCGCTTTTAAATTTTTAATTGATTGAATTTTGAATACAAAAGTTGAACTTTTACCGAAAATTTCCTACACAATAACTAAATCAAAGGGAATTTTTAAATTTTCTACTTACCATAAATTATGTTAAGTAAATACAAACAATCCAAAAAGAATTTATAATTCACAAAACAATAAACACATACACAAATTACAGTATAGTTTATGTAAACAAATATTAATTGTATTTGTAAATATATTTATTATTAATAAACAATAAATACAAATATTCTATTTTAACAATGAAATAAGAAATAACTTTAATATGTTTAACTTTAACAAGGTATTGGCTTTGCAAAAGAAAACAAACCTTAAATGATTTTTACAACAAATTTAAAAACTTTTTAATTTTTTTTATAATTTGTGTTTAGCTTAAAAATAATTTTTAAATTTTTTATCTTAAAATTTTCATTCAAAATTAAAATTTTTTCAAGTAAATTTTTTTTTATTTTCGGATTTCGAATACAACTACCGTTTATTTTTTTAGTTATTTAAAAAAACAACACCGTATTTGGGGCGCAAAGAGAAACAGCCCACCGTTTGCATAGACACCCGCAAGATGACTGTCTAACTAACTGTATTCAGTCGTAGAAATTTGTTATCCTTTTGAGTTTATTTTACATTATTTTCATAACAACACGAGGACTTTTATTTACAGTTACGAACCATTTGAGTGAAAATAACTAAGAAAAGCACTCAATGTGCTAAAGCTTGGAGTTGCCAGATTAGTTTTTGGCGGGATAGAAATTATTTATTGGCGGGATAGAAAACTTATGAAGATTTCTTTTTTAAGAAAAATATTTTACACGCCAGCGTTTAAAAAACTGCATTCGAAGTAGAAAAACTGCCATTTATTTAACTTATTTTTATTTGTCATTGTCAAACCAACTCAAAAAGCAAAAAATTGTACACAAATGTTCATTTTTTGTTCGATAGTTTTTTGTTTCGACTGCAGTTTTTTACAGCCTGTTACACACATGGTCAAAATAATAAGTCCATAACTATATTTTTCGTTTTAAATAAAAAATTGGCTTTTTTTTTAGTTTTGGTTGGCAATTTCCACAGTTTTCGATAATTTTATGTTAGCGACACCGTTTTTAAAAAAGTGTTGCAAAAATCCCATTACATTTTTATTATACCCACACCACAATAGCAGAGTGGGTTTTATACGTTTGTGCTGATGTCTGTAGCAGAGAATGACAACAAGTACCCATAAGAATAATATACAGAGGTATTTACCCACGCTTTTCGTTATTGTGTATGCACATATTTATAACGCAAAAAGTATGGTTATTACTTATACTTATGCACGGCAATATCTTCACGCAACCATATTTAGTAAACAAAAATACATGAATGTTATGCAGATATTATTCAATAACCATGAATGTGTTTTGGGTATCTGCCATACATTTAAAATATCCATGTTAAAAAAAATACCTTCAGTATTTTTGGCACTTCTGTGTAAAAATGAAAAATTTTTTTTTTAGCAAAATTGTGCTTTGATCACTTGGCAGGTATGGGACTATGTAAATATTTTTTATGATACATAAAATAAATTTGTCATCAGCATTGCCTATGTAAAACTACACATAAGCTCTATATTTTTATAAAAAATAGGACCACGAGGGGTGGAAAGGGGCAATTTCTGCTCTCCGAAGCTATCTAACAGATTTTATTGAAATTTAAAACATTGATAGATCCATATTTATATGGACACATAAGCTTTGTATTTTTTAGAAAATAGGACTAGGAGGGAAGCTCGGGGGTATTTTTTGCCTCTGCAAAACCATCCAACAGATTTTAATTAAATTTAAAACATAGAAAGGGGCCTACTTATATGGACACAAATAGAACTAGGAGGGAGATATGGGATATTTTCTGCCTCCCCAAAACTTTCTTAAAAATTTTAATGAAATTAAAAATATATATAAGATCGAATATTAAAAAAATTTTGTTAAACAGCAATTTTGACACACATGCAGAATAACATGTCACCTAAAAAGTTGACAAGTCAGATGTAAAAAACATGTCGCAAACGCTATAAAAACCAATGTAAATAAATGTATTGAGTGGTTGTTTCACTCTTTCTTATTAGCACAACATACAAATCCATACTTACAAGCATACATAAAAAGCCATGTATGCCTTCTCGTGCCACTTATCTATGCTTTGCGGGTGTGACAGCGACAAGTGCATGTGTAAAATGAGGAAATTTTTAATACATATTCAGCCTTATTTCGGTTCTCGATGTCGAAAACGACTCAGTAGTAGATTAAAGTAAATTAAATTAAAGTTCTTTAATCTACTACAAAATTCGACTTACTGTGTTACCGACAACGAGAACCGTAATAAGGCTGATTGTTTTAAAAAAAATTTTTAAAGTCAAAGTTTTAAATCAGTTTAAAAAATTAAGTATGAAAATTTAATATGTTTTAAATTTATTTCCAGCCAAAACCATTTATTGTGATTAAATGTTAATAAAAATATTTGCGCTTAGTTTTTTGTGTTTGCTGTACTTTAAAATTCTCTGATCAGTACAGTTGCAAAATTTTTTTGACATCAATGTTGTAGATTCTATAGAAATTGTTGCATGCCCATGTTATACTCACACTTGTTAGTTTTACCGTTAAACATTAAGCAAAAACACAATTACACAAGCATGTGTATATCGTTAGCTAAAACGCAAAAAGTCGTAACTAACAAAAAATTAAAAATCAGCTTTTTGATTGATTATTATGAATGCCATCAAAACACATGTCTGGACACTTCTTCGATCAAAAGTGACGCTTTTATTAACAAAAAACAAAGGGACGTAACTACAAGTGTGTTTATTTTCTTAATGCAAAACCGCGTAATTACACATTTTTTTCTAACAAATATATTAACTTTAGTTATAAGAAGAATATTGATAACTTTGTTTTTTTTTTAATTACTTTTATTTTTTATTTTGCAATAAATGTTGTTTAGTTTGAAGAATAATAAATGAATGTATTACTACCTTCACTACACATTATTAAAAACATGATTGAATTAAAATTTAATTTACAAAAATAAAAATAGCCGTTTTTTATAAGTATTTTTTCCCTGGTCCATATAATATAATCCATATAAATATGGATATATCAATGTTTTAAATTTCATTAAAATTTGTTGGATAGTTTTCGAGAGGCAGAAAATACCCCCGAGCTTCCCTTGTGGTCCTATTTTTTAAAAAATATATAGCTTATAGGTCCATATAAATATGGATCTATCAATGTTTTAAATTTCATTTAAATCTGTTAGATAGTTTTGGAGAGGCATAAATTGCCCCCTATTTCCCCTCGTTATCCTATTTTTTAAAATATATATAGCTTATGTGTTCATATAGAGGTGGATCTATCTATGTTTTAAATTTCATAAAGATCTGTTAGATAGTTTCCTCGGTAAAAGTACCCTTTTCCGACGCATGTATTGGTTTGTAAATAGGTTGAGTAGTTCTCGAGTTATAAAACAGCTTAGTCAAATCTTAAAATGCTTTAAAATAATCTTGATATTGTTCTGAATAACAACACACAAAAACTTTTGCCTAGTTTCTAAATTTTTAAAATTGCATTTGCCATCTCTGCTCTCTCTCGCGCTCTGTTTATTTACGTTATACTTACGGTAATACACATACTTATATGGGTATTGCAGATAGCTAACAGAAATTTTATTTATATCTGCATGTACATTAAAAAAGAAGAATGAATATGCAAATACACATTGGCAGCGTATACCTATACATATTCAACTTTAGCTTGTTATAGGTATTGGTATGTGTGTGTATGGTTTTGATCTTTACTCATGCATGTCCATACATGTTTTTTCACTAATATTGAAAGAGTACTTAAAATGATACTTTTGTCATTCTCTAATCTGTAGCACATTAAAATATTCGGCAGCCAAAATAAAAAAATGGCTTTTTCTTCCACTTTTTGATTTTTCATTGGACAAAAATAAACTGTTGCTTTTACTTCTGATTCATTAAGTGAAAACAGTTGTAGTGCAGGCAAAAGCAAAAAATGAGAAGTTGTACAAAACAAAGAACATCGGCAGTCGACATGTTCGGAAGTCTTTGGTTTGACAGACTGAAACTTTTTATAAATCCAGTAGTAAAGGCAACAGTTTATTTTTGTCCAATGAAAAATGAAGAAGTCGAAGTTACAGCACAATCTTATGACTTTTACAATTTTAATAAAAAAATGTATGTATATGTTAAAAATGTCTCTTTACAGTATGCATTTGCCAAAGCCAACAGAACAGTAATAGTAAATCCTTTATAATTATGGAATATGTAAATTGACATTTTTCGGTTTTGGTTTAAAGAAGATATCATTCCCATCAGGGGCTTCTAAGCACAAGAGAAATTGCCACACGGTTTCGAATAAATTTTCACTTGAAGCCATTTTTCTTAAGATTCTGGAAACTTTTAATAAAAATATTTAAAAAAAAGAAAACAAACAAAAATTACGCAATAATATACATGGGTAAGTTCCAAAACGACAGTTGCGAAGCAAATCCCTTTTCAAATGCATTCTTCAAAACGACTGTGTACAATTCTACAATGTTGTCTGTCTCAAAGAGTACAAAAAAAGTTATACATGCGTACACAATTAGCAAAGTGTGTATCATTAAACTCTTTGATACATTTTTGACTTTGACTGCAAAGTATTATTATGTTTTGGAACTCAGACAATAGGGATGTGTCCATACATATGTGTACCTCTAGAAATTCACTATTCATATTTTTGTAAATTGCACTACACACTTCCATGACAGCACAGTTTAAATATGGTGCAGATAATTTTCTATTTTCCGCAATTTCTCTTATACTACATTTACACCTACGCAAAATCTAGTACTTACGAGATTTCGAGCCAAATCTAGTTGTTTTTGACTAGATTTCCCATACAAAACAAAATCTACTTCGTGACAAGATTTCGACGAAATCTACTCAAATGCAACTATGGTTTTTACAATATAGCACTAAAAAATATTTCCCTGCACAAGAAAAAATGACATTTAAAAAAAAAACAAAACAAAAATTGTTAAAAAAAATATTAAACATTTTTATAAAAATTGTAAAAAAATTAAAAACACGAATAATATTGATAAAATAAATATCGTTGATTATTAAAAAAAAGGTAATGCAAATTTTTTAATGTATATTTCTTTTTGTGTTTGTGTGTGTAACGAAAAAACTTTAAGTCAGCTGTTGTGTTATAAAAACAAAATCTCGCTAATGTCAAAAAGTACAATGTAAACGCACTAGATTTCGAAGAAGATTTTAAATCAAATCTACAAGATTTCGGCCTAATGTAAATGTAGTATTAGAGCCAGTTTTTGGGTTAGAGATTAGCGATTAAATTATCTTTAATCTCCGTATTTACTTTTTGAGTTGTATTTTATTTACTTTATTTTGCTAGTTTAAGTGGCCAATGGTGGTGGTTTAAACCTTAACTTAACTGTCAACATAGTATGTTGAACATACACATGTTTGGTTATGTTGAACTGATGCAAAGATATAAAACAAAAAATAATTTTTAAAAAATGATATGTTGCTAAAGGCTAGATTACACTTTTATACTTTGTATAAATACATGTCAAAAACTCATGTAATATGACAAAGTGTGATAGTGTGAATGCAATGTGTCACGAAAATGACAAGTATTATAAAAAAAGTTTGACATCCCATACGACTTCATCGTTTTTTGAAAAATTTCTAAACAATAATACTTTTCATTGGATCAGGGTTGCATTTTATTTCATATGTGAATGTTTATACTTTGTGTGATGGTGTGAACACAAACTGTCATGTTAAATTAGATTTTTTGACAGTCGCAACAAAACTCATTAGATTTCTATCTCACAAAGTATTATGGAATACGTAAGACTTGTGAGATAGTGTAATCTAGCCTTTAGCACTTTTATATAATTTTTCCTTTCTATATTATTTCTTTAATATATTTTTTCTTTAAACACAAAAAGTTTCTACCTTGTAAACAAAATTCAATTCGCGCATTTTCTTCTTCTTTTTTGAAAACATCCATATTGCTTTGATAAAAAGTTGACATTTGCAAAAAAATGCTGCCATTTATTTGTGCTCAGTATGGTAGCACTACATGGTATAATCCACCACTCAAAAATATCAATTTCAATTGAAAGTAGATTAACTTAATTCTCAGATTAGATAATTATAGAATTAAATTAACTTTAATCTCAAACCCAAAAAGTGGCTTTTAACGTTCCTCCTGTGGCTAAAAATTTTACGGTTGCAGTCAATTTCTCCTCAACGGGTACACATTTTCTCATGTGTGTATCAGACCGTTCTTTATATTGTTTTTACAAAATCCAACATTTGAAAAAACACTTTTGATCCATGCGTAAGAACGAGGTATACGCTCTTGTTTCGTCACACAAATTATATTCCTTCAGTAGAAACTGGATATTACCACCAGAATAAAGAGTTTCCCTCCATGTCCTGGGTTTGTTGATCGACTCTTTATTTAGCAGTAGTGCTGCGGCTTCCAAATTCCATTTGCAACTCCAATTAAAATAATTTTTAGTGTCTCATCGTCCATTTCTGACGTACAAACTTGCTTCTAACTTTAACTATAATATTAATTTTATCCGCTAAAATGTGTTATCTGAAATACAAATGTCAAGTGAATACAGAAAACACTAAACAAAAGTAGCATGCGTTTTCAAATTGTCAAAAATTGTCCCGCCTATACAATTTATATAGTGCCCGTTTAGACAGGGAAACATTCGGAAGGGAAACATTTTGTTTGGTAGCAAATTTCGGGTGGGGAGCCCTTCGCTCTTGTTTTGGTACGGCTGTAACGCCCGCTTTCTCGATATTTGATAAAATGTTTATTAAAAAAAATTTTCTATTTCTGGTTTGGCTAACGGGTTCTATTTAATCAACGGTTACCGATTTTCGTTTCATCATCGTTTGGTTATTTAGCAAAAGAGTTTGATAAAAATGTGGCAATACTGTCGATTTGTTTAAATAAAAAATTAATGTAAAAAGGCTGCTTTTAAAAATTATTAAAATGAAAATTTGTGGTAATATAAAAATCAAGGTACATAAATGGAAATTAAAACATTCCCAGCTAGCATTTGGGTGATTGTGTTTTGTAAAAATCACCTAAGTGAACCTTTTCAGATCAGTTTTGATGATTAAAAACTGATTTATCACTTGAGCGATAGAAAAAGAATTCATATATGATTCAGTGATATGATTAAATAATGATTTTTAAATATTTGTTTTTGTCAAATCAAAAAAATAAAAATAGAAACTTTCGTGTCAGCCAAACAAATAAGAAGCCCAAAAATTATAAGCAATTTATGAACATAAATGTTAGTGCAAATGGTTTTTTCTCTTCTTTGCAAAAATTCGATAACTTTCGTAACAAAATAAAGCTGGTTTGAATAATCAAAAGCCATAAAGGTGCTGATTTTACCGAAAAAAAATATAAAAAACATGACAATTAAAAAATTATATGAAATATAATCAAAAACTATATAATTTACGATTGAAAAATTTATCAAAAACGATTCAATAATGATTATAAAAACTAACATTGAAATGATCAAAAAGGAATCAGAAAGCTGTATCACATATGATTCTTTCAGGTGATTCATCTGTAGGGTACCATTTTCTCACAACGAGAGTATCACTTATGATTGAAAAATGAGCTCATATACAAGTATTTTGCTCGTGCAGCTGATTCCTAAATGATTAGATTATGATACAAAATGCTAGTTGTTATAAATAAACATACATACTTATGTATGTATATGTAAAATACATTGATGTATAGTAACCCAGCTAGCATTCGGCTGATTATTTTTTGTAAAAATCACCCAAATGATTCTTTTCAGGGGCCTGATTCTGGCAGTCGTGATCGAGTAATTTCTCGATTCGAAAGCAATTTATTATCTAATTATTTCAGTCAATACTTAACGAATTGGAATTATTTTTTCAGTGTTGTAAAGCATTAATTTGAGTTTCACAATACTGAAAAAATAATTTTGATTCGTTCAGTATCGACTGAGATAAAATTGCTTTCGAATCGAGAAATTACTCGATCACGACTGCCAGAATTAGGCCCCAGATCAGTTTTGATGATTAAAAACTGATTTATCACCTGAGTGATTTAAGAAGGATCCATATATGATTCATTTGTATGTTTAAATAATGATTTTTAAATATTTTGAATTTTTGTTTTTGCCAAATGAAAAAATATAAAAATAGAAACTTTCATGCCAGCCAAACAAATAAAAAGCTTGGCTAAAAAAGAAGCCCAAAAATTATTGACAATTTATAAACTTAAATGTGAGTGAAAATAGTGTTTCTTATCATCTTTGCGAAAAACCAATTACTTTTGTTTGGTTAAAAAGCCATAATGGTGCTGATTTTTCATAGAAAAATTAAAAAAAAAAACATGACAATTAAAAAATGATATGAAATACATTTAATCAAAAACTATATCATTTACGATTAAAAAATGAGACAAAAACGATTCAGTAATGACTAGAAAAACTACAATTAAACTAATCAAAAAGGAATCAGAAAATTGTATCACAAATGATTCTTTTAGGTGATTCATCGGTAGGGTACCATTTTCTCATAACGAGAGTATCATTTATGATTAAAAAATTAGCTCATATACGGGTATTTTGCCATTGAAGCTGATTCCTAAATGATTAGATTATGATACAAAATGCTAGCTGGGAAAAAATTCATATTTTTTGTGTTATCATATTCTCAGGAGATGGCATATTTTGATCAGAACTGAGGTAATCTAGTTTGGAAAGCGACAAAGGTAGAACTCATATTCAAAAAGGAATATTGCCTATTAAATTGTTCTATGTATACGTAGGTCTTCAAATTTTACATCCCAAGAGGAAGATGTGTGTCGCAATTGATACGCCGCAGTAGTCCCCAATAACCATTAGGAAGCTACCGGTGGTTTAAAATCGTAAGGTCAATGGCCCATCACACATTAGACTAATTTTTAAGCGGACAATTTTTGTTTCATCAATCACACACTCCCTACAAATAATTTTGGACCACCTGATCCATTTCGATAAAATGGACTACTCCATGGATTGGTCCGATGTAATGCAAGCATGGACCATGTCATTGTTAAAATGTGTTTGTAGTGAGACGACATGTCTTCGTTTTTTAACGACGTGCTTTCGTTTTTAAACGACTTTAAAACTAATCCTCTTGAGTATACCGTTTTAAAACTACTCCTTTGTATTACAAAGCTGGGCTATATGGTCCTGCCCTAGGACATCGTAATGTTAAATAGACCATGTTTTTTTCATACGTTTGGGTTACTTTTGGACTAGTCCTAGTCCCTTGTGGGCTACTCTCTACACGCGTGTTTAGACTGGTCCTATTATTTGCAGGGCTGTAGTAAAAATATCTGGCATAAAATGTGTACGTGTACAAAACTTTGTATGTATTAGTGTTTTTTGCATTCATTTGTTTTTGAAAATATGCATGTATGGGTTTTGTGCTGCTTGTGCGGGGTTGAAGCCGGTTGAAACTTTACGCCAACGAAAAACCATTCCCTTCACCTCGCTTGCCTACAAACTGCCATTTTACGCCAGCATAATTAGTCTAGTGTGTGATGGGTCAATAGCACCATTTGTATTGGCGTACGGCACTATCTCTAAAATCTTTTTTAATTAAAAATTTTATATACATATACATATGTACATACATATTTTTGAAATATCTTACCTAGTTGCTTGTTGCAGACATTATATCGTTGTGAACAAGTTTGCTAACTTGTTGCAGGCTTTGCTAATCTATATCTCTGTCTGAATTCTTCATCAGACAAATAAAGTGGTTTCGATGACATTTGTTTATTTATACCCTTCACCACAGGTGGAAAAGGGTATATATAAGTTTGTCATTCCGTTTGTAATTTCTACAATATTGATCTTAGGCCCTGTAAAGTATATATATTTTGCGTCCTTATGAGGAGAGAAGTTGATTTAACGATATCCGTCCGTCTGTCCGTCCGTCTTACGTTTGATATGTGTTTTCTGGAGACTCCAGACATGATAGCGGCTAGGTTGTTTTACATTTATGTCACATATAGTCCACCATTTCTTGCTATTGAAATTCAGCCAGATTGGTCAAACAATGGCTGAGATATGACCAAAAACCCACGACTGCCTCTAATTTTTCCAAAAAATCCCTTGTGGTTGTTGTATTTTTATTACTTTTTTCTGTATATCTGGAGAACGGCAAGAGCCAAAGTTTTCAAATTTGGTACAAACATTAAGGTTATAAATACACACCATTCCACATGTGGGCGGGATTAGAGAAGTGGGCGTGGTACCTTCCATACAAAAAGTATTAAAAATTGTATAAAAACCTGAATTTTTTGACTGTTATATGACCTATGATTACGCCTTATATATCAAAAGATCGGAAATTTAATTAATAAAAAATATTTTCTGAAAAACTCGGGAAAATCGGTTCAGATACGAAAAAAAATATTAATTTTTTTTTGGAAAATACCCATTTTCGGGAACCATAGATCTTCCCGAGTCCAAGTCTTACAACCAAAATAAATGGCAAATTTCTTCTTTAACACGTCGGTATATAAATCTTTCAAATCGGTTCAGAAATAGCATAGTTATGACCAATATGGGTAATTCCAAAGTGTTGAACGTGACAGTCGTACGCATCAAAAATGCAATAACATTTTAAACAACAAATATTTTTACGTTATTTTAACTCTTAAATTATAGCACTAAGAAAGCACTATTATCTATGCTAAAGTTTATGGGGGGCGCCATTCTAGGTCAAATATAATGGCAAAAGAAGTAGCGGTTCGAACGTGAAAAAAATAGAAGTAGTTTTTGTGGCCATGTATAAAAAGGCGTAATTCAGCGAAACCTGGCACAATTTTTTAGTCAAACTACTTTCAGAATTTTACGTAGCAATGTAACATTTAAATTGGTTTGGTTTGATTTCAAAATCTTCTGTATTTTTTTTGGTTTAAGCCAAAATCTGGTTCGATACGTGACATTTTGAACGTGACATTTTTTCCACAACAATTAAACTGAATAATGATTAATACAAAATAAAAATTGACCGTTAATTCGAATAACATATTTCTCTTCGAACTCTTCCTTAGATTACAGACCATGTAAGAAAATTTTTTTGTAATAATTTTCATCAAATATCACCTCTTTTAAGGAAGATAATATTAAAGAAAACATGCAATAAAAAATTCTCACAAATAAGAAATTAAGTTTGCACAACTTTGCAGTCTGATTGTTTGTCTTAGTGAACGAATTTATGAGGGAATTTACAAAATTAGTAAAATCTTAATATTTTTCTAAAACAATATCGTAAAATAATAAGCTTTTAATAACTTTTAAATTTTCGGTCACGGTGGACCTTTTGACGGAAATGCCCATATACTGAAATCCCATAAATTACTCTTTTTGTAATTAAGTTTGTTTTTTATTGTAATTAAGTTTGTTTTTTATACCCTTCACCGAAGGTCCTGCACCCTATAAAGTATATATATTCTGGGTCCTTATGAAAAGCGAAGTTCAAATCCGGTTGTAGTCTCATCTCTCCCCCCCCTTCGCATTTGTTTACATATACTAGCATAATGCCCAATATGATTTTCGTTTATTATTTCATCTATTTAACGAAATAATTTTAACAAATAGAAACTAGGAATTTTTGTGTTTTTTTGCTACTTAAAAACTCGCCAAAAGAGATAAAAAATGGCAACAGTGCCTTTACAAAAAGAAAACAAACAAAAAACTGTGTTGAGTTGTAAACAGTAAACGGTCTATATTTCATTTTAATGATATTTAAACAGCGTTCCTTCATGGTAGGGGGTGTGTTAAGTTAGAAACTGTGAGTTCCCTGGTTCGAATCTTGGTTTTTTAAAAAGAATATTTTTTTAATATTGTTATGTTCCAAAACAATTTTAAAAAAATATTTACCAGTTTTCTCTTTTTAAATTTTATTTATAATGAAGTTTTAAGTATTGTAAATATGTATGTATATGTAAAAATTATTTAGTTGCTCTTTATTCTGCTCGCACAATGGTGAAGGGTATATAAGATTCGGCACAGCCGAATATAGCACTCTTACTTGTTTTTCGATAAAAGTGCTTAACGCGAAATTTTCTTCCGTTAAATTTAGCACCAAATTTTTAGTTACATTACACAGTGGTCAATTCCGGCCAAAAATCCATAACTTCTTTATTTCTTTACGTAAATGGCGGACTTAGTATCCAACTTAACCCTCCGATGAGTGAGAAGGTCCCTAGGTCCCTAGAAGGTCCCTTGTTGCGCATCTTTTGGAAAAAAAATCAAGCCGATCGGATCATTACTTTAGGAGTTATTGAGGTTTTAGTGAGAATAGTACGCGGACGTGTGAATAGGTCCGTCTGGACCTTGTACTGAATTTCACTTATAAATGCATGTTTTTGGGCATCATTATAATTTTTTTATTGTTTCAACACATAATTTACTTGTTCTGAACACAAAGACCTAAACTCAAAGACATTAGGGATGATAAAAAAAAACAAAAAATTCTAAGAAAAAATTCTAAGAACAAAAATACTAAAAACAAAAAATTCTAAGAAAAAATTCTAAGAACAAAAATACTAAGATACAAAAAATAATAGTCTTAAGCAAATTCAAGCAAAAAAAAAAATAATTAAAAAAATTGAAAAAATTATTTTTGTATGTAGAATTTAGTTATAAATAATAAAAACAAAAAAAAATTTTTTATATTAAAAAAAAACATGATTTACAAAAAAGGTCCGTACGGACCTTTTCACACGGCCGTGAAGTTCAGAACTGTCACACATCGGAGGGTTAAGAATAGCATGTTTGATCCCTAGGTAAAATGTTGGACGCGTACATACAGGGGTTGGCCATGTAATCATTGAGGTGAGGTGGAGGTGTAATAAAATATGATCATTTGTAGCGATTATATTAATAGTTTGTGGAATATCTGTATATGGGCATTTCTCCAATGTCGAATGCTACATTCGTACGCCTTAAAAGTGAAAAAAACATATACGAAAACATTAATTTTATTTTGACAAAAGGCGAAACTTATAGCTCTTGATTAGCACTATAATTTGTGCTTAGGTTGATTTTGAGCAATTGTTCGTTTTCAAGAAAATTAAAAAAACCCAAGGCATTTGCATGCGACAAAAACAGAAGTTGTTTTTACGGCAAACAGTTCAAACACTGATTTCAGCGAAACCTGATAAAATATTTTAATGCGACTAATTTTAAAATATTATGCATTGATGTATCTTAATAATGGTTTTTATTTAATTCAAAAATATTGTGTAGATTATTTTTTATTTAATTTTAATCACTGTCGCACGCTACATGTTGCATGCGACATTTTGTTCCATCATACTTTTATGTTTATGTTTTTACTTTTTATGTAATTAGACATGCGTAAGATGATTCTACATTATTTTAAATTCATTCGATATATTCATTTTCTCAACAAAAGTTATAAAATTATAAAGAAAAATACAAATCTAAATTTTTAATATTTTTAATTAGGCTTAAGTTCATCAAATTTAATTTTCATTTATTTATTTTTATGAAGAAAGGAATTTTACAACATGAAAATTAATTAAAATTGTTATTGATAATCTTTAATTTTTGACCGTGGCCGGGGCTCGAACCGCGGCCGGCAGGTTACCATGACATGTTATGACCGCAACCACTCCATCCCCTCAGATGGATTTGCCGTTTTACACTCGCAGCCATCGATGACTGCTGAAGTAAGGATTAAAAACCATAAATAGTTCAACAAAATAACCACAATACTAATTATTGAAAAATACAAATATAGAACAAAAACTATCTTAACTGAAAATAGTATTATATATAATTGTTCCTTTTACTCCTGCAAGGAGCATAGGGCCGCAAAATAGTATTGCTAGTCTCAAATAAAGTTTTTTTTAATGGAATAAGCTGTCCTGGATGCTTGTAGTTGTTGGCCATCGCAAATAAAGATATTTTAGGAAAAAAAATTTTTGAATTTATGCATTTTACACTTACGATGTCGCACGCTACAAACTTAAAATAAGTACCAAGAAAAAAGCACTGATTATTTTCCAGCAAAATTTTTTTAATTAAATTTGCAATAAAAATATGTGTTTGTTACTAATATTTGAAACGCATTGTCCAAATACCCTCGACGCACTGATAACAAATGTTCTTTTTCAATGTCGCACGCTACATCGAATTATACGGTAAAGCAAAGAAAAAATTTGCCGTAACTGGCAAGTGCATCCTTCCGTTTACATTTTTTCTTTATTGTTTGAATATAAACTGAGATTTAAAAAGCAATTGTCAATGCATAATGTTTCTCATTAAGATCATTTAGCAAAACAAAACGTGCAATAGAAATGTTCAAAACAGAACTTTTTCACTTGTTCGACTTTGCATTTGAATATTTCAAAGTGTGTTATGAAAAAATGTATAATTTGTTTAAATCATTGAGAGTTGATAGATTCCCTATAAAAATATGTTAAAACAACATACTTTTATAGACTTTGAATTATTTGGCTGCGGTTGACATTTCTGTGGAAATGCCCATATGCTCATCTCCTGTCCCCATCTTTTTGCCTGCCTGAGGAAATAAAAGTAGATATGATCATATATAGTTATAATATAATATGTAAACTTATGTGCTTATATACATAAACATATGTATATATATCTTTATATAACTCAGACGTCGATCCGACTTGAGCTCCTGTGGGATGGGTAAGGGGGCCGATTGTTTAGTAACCTTAAACTGAAACAAACCATTTTGCAAAATTTCTTTTGGAAAGACCATAGAAATGGTATATATTTTTCCGTTTAAGGTGGGTGGTGGTTGAGGTGGGTTGGGATGAGTACCAATTCATTTTTCTTCCCCTGTACTCGCGACTGCATAACTATATATGTACATTTAACAAATATCTGTTCTTTCTGAAAATAGCTAAAATTCAAATATTGGGCATATAATAAGTATAAAAATAAAAATAGCTTAGTAGAAAAAAGTACCAACGATATTTATATATTCGAATTTCCAAAAGGTGCCAAAATTTTTATGGGAGCTTTTAAAGAGAAGAGAACACAATTTAAATTTGATTTTTATCTTTATTACTTAAGAAGATAAATTGTTTACCAAAAAAGTACCAACAAAATTGTATTATTGCCCTTTTTTATACCCAAAATGTGCAAATTTCAAGAAAGCACCAAACACATGATAATTTAATATTCGATTCAACAATGATATTTTTGAATTTAACGTCTACCTCTGTTAGATCACGAGGTATAATGTTACTGATTTTACCCGTTTTTACCCATTTCTAACACCTTATGAATTAAATTTCAAAAAGTCTCTCATTTTTTAATTTACACATTGCGAGGGGAGTCTACATACAAAATTTTAAGTGTCTGGCTTAAGTTGTTTGGGTCAGTCAATTTTATAATCTTATAAAAATATATGAAGTCAAGTAAAAATGATCTGGGCAATTCCATATGTGACTGACTCTACATTTGACACAATTTGCGTTTTGTTTTGTCTTATATTACGATTAGTAATATTTTTTTAGTATTAATTTAAACATGGCTATGTAGCAGTTTCAACAATTATCCGATAGAGAAAAAAATGGCAACCACTGATATTTTGAAATATCATTTATTTAGTAAAATATCAACGTGACTGACACTACATGCAAAAGGAAGTCGTTTTCGAGAGTGTTTTAAAACTTCAATAATCTTCCTCTGCACTTTCGTAATAACTTTAATTTGTTTTTTTATCGAAAGTTTAAGAAACAAACTATTGAAGTAAAAGCGGTAAGTTACTTAAAAAAATATTTATTAGTAAAAGAAACTCTGACTGACAGACACTACAGCTCAAAACGTGACCGACACTACATTCACTTTGTGTAGTATTAAAGTCATTATTTTTACATGAAACGTTAGAATTGAATTTACAGCGCTTAAAATAGGAACTCTAAAATTATTTGAAAGATACAAAATTGTAATTAATGAACTCGTTAAAATAATATATTTGAATATAAACACCACCTAAACGAAATAATAATCTATTTTTCTCTCTTTACAGTTAAAAAAAAACTACTGGGCAATGGGCTGGAGATAGTAGATTCCAAGACTACAGGCCCTTCCCTCAAATTTACCATGCACCGAGACATGGGCTGGAGCTGGTGCCTCCACCTTTACTATGTCCCTCTCTGTCCATTAATTTTTAAATAAATTGGGGGGGGGGGGGGGGGAATTGAGGCAATAGGTATTTGCCTCTACCCAACCTCAAATCTGCCTAACCCCCACGCAAAATTTTTTTCGAGGCGTGAAATGGGGGTTTGCTGGTCAATGGCGTAGTTCCCACGATAGTAACTTGCCATAATTGAAATCGCACGCAACAATCATCAATAAAATTATTAAACATATAAAGCGAGTATTTTTTTTTATTAACACGTCACGATATTTTCGAAAACGTACACTCACAATATTCTGTACGTAAAATTAACTGAAATTGTAATATAAAATAAATGAAAGTTCAATTAAAAACCGGTCTACCTATTTTTCATTTATTTTTAACAAAAAGTTCATTTAATTTTTACTGTCAAAAATTCAACACCATGTTCCGTAAAATCAAATAAATATTCAGTTATTTTGTTAAATTTTACTGTCAAAAATTCAACACCATATTCAGTAAAAACGATTAAATATTCAGTTATTTATTAAAATTTTACTGTCAAAAAATTGACCCCATATTCAGTAAAAACAATTAAATATTCAGTTATTTTATTAAATTTTCGTTTACTCCACAAAAGAGCCGAATTTCTAAAAAATACCAGACAGACACCTGTCCGCTTGTTTTTCTTATAAGCGAGAGAGGGAGAATATTTTTATTTACTTACCCAGTAACACACGTTTGTTTTACTTTTGTTGTACTGACCACGTTGTTTACAGAAGAACTCTCAATTATAAGACACCAGCAGCATGACCGATATGGCTTCACAATTATTTTACTTTTTAAATTTGATGTATTTAACTAAATTATTTTAACAAATAGAAAATGGGAATTGCTTACACAAAACAAGCAATTCATTTTTTATAGATAAGTAAAAATTAATTTTTGGCAGTAAAATTATATAAAATAACTGAATATTTAATTGTTTTTACTGAATATGGTGTTGAATTTTTGACAGTAAAATTTTATAAAATAACTGCATATTTATTTGTTTTTACGGAATATGTAGTTAATTTTTTGACAAATATTGATTTGTTTTTACGGAATTCGCGGTTGAATTTTTGACAGTAAAAATTAAATGAACTTTTCGTTGCTTTAAATTACATTTTTATTTACTTAAACATAAAGAAGAATTTAACTCAATCAACGGACAATATTAACTGCAACTGAAAATCCGTATTAATATGCACTTAGTTTTTTGAATAACTGTTAGAATCAGTTAAAAATAAATTTGCTTGGAATTTTAAATGTTTATTTATTTAAAAATGACTGAACGGAATATTTCTTATATAAACTACAGTCCGTTACTGTAATAATATTGTGAGTGTACAGATATTTTTACTGATATTAAAAAATTGATTGTAAAGGTAAGATGAGATGAAAAATCATTCGCAAAAAAAAGTCGTGCTACTTTTCTAACAATTGTTAGAAATTACAATAACAAGAATAAAACAGCAAATAAAAACCGGGCAGGTCAAACAAACTTATTGAACGTGATAGGCGAAATATTTTTAAAACAAATGAACCCAGAACAAGTGCTGTTAGTACAGTAAAAGCCATTGAAACATCTAAATAAATTAGTATTCAAGGTATATTTACATGTGTAGTATTAGTATTCAAGGTATATTTACATGTGTAAATATACCTTGTTAGTATTCATCCAGAAACTATCCGAAATGTATAAAAAGCCGACGAATTTCACAGCCGTATTCCATTAAAAAAAGGGCTTTATAAGTGAAGCAAAAAAGTAAATAACGCATTTTCTGCGCTAAAATTAATATAAACCGATTAAAGGACGAAATTATCCACAGAGTAACGTAAAAAAGTTCATATAAATAAAGAAGTTTCTTTGGAAGTAATTAACACAGCGTTTACATTTGACAGTACTGGCAAGACAGTAAGAAAATACATATTAGATGCCAAAAACACTACTATCTGTCTTCATGACGTAGGCGTCCAGACAGTAGTTAAGACAGTTCACTTTTAAAAATATGTCAAACGTAAATGTTGCAGTGCAAGTTCAGTCAAACGTGTTTTCTTATGAAAAAAATAAATTTAAAAATGGCTTAAAACAACTATATTGTGTAAACTAATATAACAATTAAATAAAACATAAAAAATTAAAACAGATAAAGTTTATTTTTTTTTTTCTTTTTCAAACAAAACTTCAATTTAATGTTAGCAAATGTCAAATCACTGTCCAATTTTACTGTCTGCAAAATTTGCTAGATAGTAGACAGTTGGAAAAGTGTGCATGTATAAGTGAAAAAGTTTGCATGTATTGCTACTGTCTTGCCAGTACTGGCAAATGTAAACGCCATGTAAATTTTAAAATTAGAGATATATAAATTTTAGGCAAGAAGATCATAGATCATATGAAGTTTTAAGGGTTCTAAATTTAGTATTATATTTGATACCGTTGTTGTATCGAAGGCATTTGAAAATATATGGATTATATGGATTTCCCTAAATATATTCCTAATGGAATTGTTATTAAAATAATGTACACCTTTGAAAAGACATTGTAAAGCACTAATGTATATAAACTTTATTTCATAATTATCAAAAACATGGAATGTGGAATTTTCACACCAAAAGCTTCTTAACCCTAGGTAACTTTTTACCACTTAGGTCTCCTCTTGGTCAGGCCTGACCCCAATTAGAACAGCTAAAAAAAACCCCAATTAAATAAAAAGTAAATAAATATATGTTTTATTAAATTATTAGTTTAGATAAGCAGGGGTGTTCTGGAAATCGAAAACACAAGAATTTGGAAGTTGTTTTTAATACACTTTTAATCAAATTTTTATAATGTTTGTTATTAAATTCTGTTTAATAGAGAATATTTTTGTAAAATATTTGTCAAAAAATTCATTTATCACAGAAATCTTATTAAAAAACGACGATTAAAGGACACCCCTGTATACGAATTTATTATATAATTTTATTATTTTAATAATTAGTATTGTGGTTATTTTGTTGAACTATTTATGGTTTTTAATCCAAATTTTTTTATATTTTTAATTAGGCTTAAGTTCATTAAATTTTATTATTTTATTTTACATGCAAGTCATCGAATATGTAGTCCCATATTTTGCACATTGCTTTTTCGCAACTGAGTGAAACGAGTTTTCCGCTTGGTTTTTGTTCATAACGGGCCGTAGTTTTCGGATTTTATTCGAACTTGATTCATTCAATTCACAACATATCAATTATAGAATTTACTTTTCTGTTTTTTTGATATATTGTTCTATATGAAAAATATTGCAAAAAAAAAAATTTGGTCCGTCCCAGAGGGTAATTTCATAGACTTTTACATAAAAATAGAATTTCACCCCACTAATCTTGCTCCAATCAAATCCAAATTAGTTTCATTCGATTCAGCACAAATCAATAATAGACGCCCCTGTTTTTTTTTTTTTTTTTTTTTGTTATATTGGAAAAATTGCAATGATTGCAAAACACAAATTTAGTCTGGCCAGACCAAGACGGTAATCCTAGGGTTAAGTTCCATTAGTTTTACCTTTTGGTACTAAATACATGAACTTTTTTGTTCTTTAATATATTAAACTTTAAAAAAATACGGGTTTTATTTTTTCAAATAATTTTTTTTTCATCAATATTCTGAAAATGAACAACCGCTAATTTTTGTGTATACTAGACAATGGGTACAAAAGTATGCATATCCAATAGACAACAAGCTGATACAAAACTTCATAGTTTTAAAAACTGACTGTTTAAAAAACTGCAAAAAATTATGTAAGTTGTACAAACTTAAAGTTAAGAATTTTTATTTCTAAAAATAAAAAAATCTTAATTTGAGAAAAAAAGCTCTTCAAATCTTATTTTAGTCAAAAAATCTTCAAAAATAAGGTAAAATCTTCATTCTGGCAACGCTGAATGAATCTTCTACGACCAAGGTATATTTACACAAGGTAGACTTATTTGGGAGTGTTCTTTTTATAGAGCAGCATGTCGCTCTATAAAAAGAACCGAGTTGTCAAAATTGTCTTCATATTAAACAAAAACTTTTAATTTCAAAAGATTTTGTTATTCGTGCTTAATTCCCAGTTTTTATTATTGATAAAAACACTTGAAATTTATTGTTGATGGGATAAGCTATTCCTATGCGCATTTCACTGGTTGCTTAGGCCAGATCATCAGGAAACTTCATCCATAAAGATTTTAGAAAAACTAGAGATATTAAACCAAATAAAACTTTTAAGCGTATAAGACTAATAGCAACAGTTCTACTTGTAATAATATCAAAGTTTAAACAAAACACATCAACAATAAACAGTGGGTTTATCTCATCTTACATTCCCCACTACAATTAGTTGAAATTCTCTCAACATTAATTGTAGTTGTAAGTAGGTTAAGAAAAACAAAATAAAAAACAACAACAACTTTACAAAAGATGTTGTCAATTAAGTGTTTTTTAGGCCGTGCACTTGCCTGTTAATTATCAAAAAGTAATTTCAATTTTTGGAAATACAAAATTTTAATTTCAAAAGATTTTGTTATTCGTGCTTAATTCCCAGTTTTTATTATTGATAAAAACACTTGAAATTTATTGTTGATGGGATAAGCTATTCCTATGCGCATTTCACAAAAACAATTTAACGCACACATGTATAAATTTTGGCTCATATACACGCAATTTGACGTTTGGGTTCCAACTAGGGGTAAACAGCTTACAAACATATGGGCCAACGAGTTTACCTTGTGTAAATACACATTGTCTACGACTCTCTGTATACAGGGCTGCCAGGTACTTTTTTCCTTGTCCCCAAAAAATTAAAAAAATATCCCCAATAAACAAAACCTTAAAAAGTTTATATATTTGTTTGTTTTTTCTGAACAAGTTTGTTTAATCGGTTTAAGCCATCCTTATAATCAACAATAAAAATACATACATTCCTCATTTATTCAGTAATTCTGTTCACGTCTGCACCGAAGGTAGCAGATTTCCCATCTCTGGTTTCTATTTTGAATGATGATATGCCCTAAGACAAATTGACAAAGGGAGGCGCCACTATCATCATGTATTATATTTTAAATTTTTCCTTAATTTCTATGTTTTTTTTATTGTTGTAGCTTAAAATTGGTTCTAAGTCGAATCGTTGTTTGAAAGCCATATTGGACGGTTGTTTGTTTTGTACTCGGTTTTTTTCAATTTAATTAGTAAATTCAAATCTTTTTGGTAGTTTAATTAACTATTGTGCAAATTTAATATTTTGTTAATAAAAATAAATGGAAATTTTATAATGTTTTTGGAAAAAACAGGAAAGTGTTTTTATATGGTTAGAAGTGCTTTCTTTTTGTTTATATACAGTCCACACTCCACGAAACGTATCGTCGTTTCGTCCGGACCACTATAAGACGTAATTGACGTTTTTAACTTCGATGCATCATAACTACTAACTAATAGTCTAGCATTTTTTCCCAATCTGTATTATATTGTCTTTCATATTTACTTATTTTTGGGGAAGGCATACATATTTGCTTCAAAATTGTCTTTAAAAAATCAAAAATTTTATGTGTTGTCAACGGCTTTAGATTCTATTTTTAAATTCTTTTTTTTAACACTCACGCAAGAAAAATAACAAGAAAAATAAGTTTATAAATATAATGTACCTTTTACACACTTAACAAAAATGTTAATCTTAATTAGGACCCTTTTCACTATATAAGAGTAAGATAAAAGTTTTACTACTTTTTTTCATATTTTTTATACGAAACAAAGAAAAACAAGCGTAAATAATAAAAAGTGTAAAATCCCAAAAAAATCCCCGAAATTTGTTTTAATCCCTTATCCCCAAATGACTTTCTTTGTCCTTTTTGCTCACATGAAATCCCCAAGTCTTGCTGCGTTATTAAGGTATCAAAGTAGAAAATTTAACTGTCTGTATAAATCATATTATCAACAATTAAACGGCGAACATTTCACGAGTTGTAAGATAATATTTACATGAGTTTCGTACGATGAACATTGTTTTGCAGGCGTAGAGTGAATGTAAATTTAAGCGTATGAGTAAATCAAGAAAAGTACTGATTTTTGCAGTTCTCTGATCTTGACATAGGGTCTCCACCTGAGATAAGATATAAGATTTTTATATTAGCAAATGTCAAATTCAATCGCAGAGAGTATTATCTTACGTGTGGACTCTCAAATAGTGTTAATATTAATATTATAATATATATTATGAGACAGTTGTTATGAGAAATCTTATAACAACTATCTTATAAGATGAGCTGTCAAAAATACACATACATACATAAATATAAAACAATAATAAGTCGCATTCTTTAAATTGTTAAATTTTTTACTGCAATTAGTGAAAATCTTGTGATAAGTGTTTAAAAAAACAATATTTTAAACAAAAACAAAAGAAAAAACTAAAAAAAAGAATAAAAACGATACAAGTTTACTGTACGAGAGTCATTCAATTATGAAATCTTATAAGATACGTGTTCCCCTTGTTTAAGATTAAGATTAACATGAAGAAATTTGTTCTCTCATTCTGCCGACGTTCTCTCACATATTATATCAGATATTATCTCAGGTGAAGACTCAGTGTGACAGGCATTTCACCAAGGTCAGTTATAATTTACCACTGTAACTTGAGGGTTACACGATCAAGTTTTAATACTCTCACACTTTTCTACCATACACTCATACTTTTAAAAATTGAAACGAACTTGCCTTTAAAATTCTCTTTCCAGAGAGTGCTTCAATTTACGTTCAAGAAAACAGCTGATTTCAAGGTTAGTGAGCAAATTTTTCGTTTGCCTTTATAAATTGTTTTCTTGATGTAAATTGCTCAAAAATTTAATGCAGCCTACGTCACAACTTTCAATTTTTGTTAATTTTGACAAATAGTATATTTAAAAGACTATCAAGAAAATCTTGATCGTGTGGCTGCACTGTAAGTGCCAGTTAACAATATGCTTTTAACAGTTCTAGTGATAGTAAAACTCTTGCAGATCTTATATATGTTGGCCTGTAAAAGAAACAAAACGATCAACAATTTTCCCAAAGAGAAAAATAGTATATTATCACATTTTCAATTTAAACCCGAAATTAATTTATGTTATCTAATTTCAGATTAGAACCCCAGATCTGGTAGCCCTGCTTTAGTCTACTGTTCAGCGTTGCCACAACCAAAAAAAATTTGTAACCAAAATGTTAAAATAAAGTAACCAAAAGCAAAAAAAAGTAACCAAAATTTTTATTATCAAATGTACATACTATTTTATCTGCACTTCAGTTGAAAAATATGTCTAAAGAAGGAATTGTGTTTGATTGTATCTTGTAGGCTCAAAAACCGCTGGACTAGTTTTTATAAATTTTAATGTTGTATTACCGATGGTCTGGAAAGAATAAAAGGCTATATAATTTTTCGAAATTTTTAGTTGACGTGCACTTCCTTTACAAAGTTGAAACTTCAACCTTTTTATATAAAGAGTTCTTGCAAGTAAAATTTTTTAGGTCTTGCTGCGTTATTAAGGTATCAAAGTAGAAAATTTAACTAAATTATGCGATAAATCTTTTATATATATCTGTTGCATTTTGACAAAACATCTTCAGTCAAATTTTAAAAGTTGAAAAAAAATGTCGTTAATCATACGAATTTTCATTCAAAAAACATTTTTGTTTACGTTTTTAAAATTTTGTATTATCAGCGAAATTTTTCTTCAATTTTGGTTTATTTTAATATTTAACAAAAATTATGTTTTCGCAGAGTTTTTTTAAAAAACTTTTTTGCTATCTTATCTCGACTTAAGATGTTTTGTCAAAATGCAACAGATATATATAAAATGCCACATATATGTAGATGCTTTTTGCCAGGTGGAAATAGAATCCTATTTAAAGTTCCGTTCACTTTGACCTTATCGTTTGTCTAGAAAAGTGTTTCAGTTAGACCTATGAAGAATTAAAAGTAGCAGATAATGGCCATCTACACTTCAAAGTATATATGTACATATGGTTAAGTTGACAGTTTATTAAAGTTTAAGCTTTTTTAAGTAGATGAAAAAAGTATTGGTATTGGTTGCACAAATACCACACACAATTTTTAAGAGTCAGAAAAGCGGAGCGGGTTAATCCTCTTCCAAAACAAAAAATTGGTTATTTTTGTGTTGAAAAAAAGTAACCAAAATGGAAAAAAAGTACACAAGTACACATTGGAAAAAAAAGTAACCAATTTTGGTTAAAAGTAACCAAAACGGCAACGCTGCTACTGTTTTATACATGGCGAATTCATATATATATATTAATTCGCCTTGTTTTTGACATTACATGCAGGCTTGCCAGAAGAATTCAAATTAAAAGTGCTAAGTCGCCAAAAAAAAGTGCTAAATTGTTCTAAAGTGAAACACAAAAGTGCTAGTTTTGTAACATTGATTTTAATGAATATACTATAAATAATATATATTATGACGATTTCTTTTCTTGCATTAATGTAACGTGTTCTACATTTTTGTGTTTGTTTGTACAAAAAATAAAACTGTGGGAAATATTTTCAAGATCTTTTGTGAATAAGTTGATGAAAAACATGTTGCATATTTAACCCTTTTTTTTGTTTTAGGTGTTTTAACTGTCCTTCCTTGTCATAATTCATACCGCTCATAATTTTGTAAAAAGATAGTTTTAAAACAAAATATAAAAATCTTTACATATTAAAATGAAAATATAACAACTTTTTGGAAAATTTTTGAATTTTTTTTCTTTAATACAGAATCCCCCCTAAACTTTTAATTTTTCGAAAGTGACAGCTGGTGGTCTTAATAGCCCTGGTTAAGGGCTTTCGAATTCACTTATCAGATTTTTGAAACACACAAATTTACAGATGTTATTCATTTAACAACTTTTTGGAAAATTTTTGAATTTTTTTCTTTAATACAGAATCCCCCCTAAAATTTTAATTTTTCGATAGTGATAGCTGGTGGTCTTACTAGCCCTGGTTAAGGGCTTTCGAATTCACTTATCAGATTTTAGAAACACACAAATTTACAGATTTTTTTTTATATAACAACTTTTTGGAATATGTTTGAATTTTTTTTCTTTAATACAGAATCCCCCCTAAACTTTTAATTTTTTGAAAGTGACAGCTGGCGGTCTTAATAGCCCTGGTTAAGGCCTTTCGAATTCACTTATCAGATTTTTTAAACACACAAATTTACAGATTTTATTCATATAACAACTTTTTGCATAATTTCTCAAACATTTTAAGCCGCAAAATTTTAAGATTCTTGTCATATTTTTATTAATTATTGACTTTTTTGATTAATATAGCACTCGTAATGTTTCCTGATATATTTTTGGTTGTATTGTTATTGTTTGTCACGCACGTGTTGTTGTTTTCAAAACAATAACAAAAGCACGTGTGCAACACAAAAAAAATATAAATTATGCGGTTGATTTCAAATATTGATTTGTTCACACGCACGGCAATACGTCGTTTCCTGATATATTTTTGGTTGTATTCAGTGTTGCCGTTAGGATACGAAAGATACATTTTTCGTATCTTTTGACTACTTCAGGTATCATGTATAATCCTGACATTTTTCGTATCTTTTGAATCTGTACGCAAAATGTACAGAAACAAAACATTCGAGAATTTTTAGCCAACTAAAACTTATTAAGACTGGTCATTGTAACCGACTCAATACTAAATACCAAGCTTTATACAATAGCAGCCAAGGCGCATTGACTAGAAGGTGAGGTCAACTCTACAACAACACTGCTTCTGCGGTCGGATTGTCAAAAATATTGCTAGTAAAAAAAGGTTAGTTTACATAAAAAATTAGTTTGCATACACACTTTGGCAAGTCGACCACCAAAAAAAAAACACCATATGTTGACATGACCCAACCTTCTAGTAAATTTGTCTTAATAGCAGCTTTAATAATGGTGAAAGAAAACATTAAGGGGTTGCAACATACGATCCACCTATATCGATGATTACTAGTAGTCCGAAGTTGTTCTGAGGGAATATGAACATCTTTTTTATTTTCAGGAAGTTTATATGAAGCCTTAACTCGTATATTAATTTTTACAAAAATAAATTTTTTTTTGATAACATCCAAAGATTATTGCATATAATTAATTTTAAAGTTTGCTTACTGTATTTTTAAAAATTACATATGTACCTAATATTTATGACTTAAATAAATATAAAAATTAATTTAAACGAAATTATTTTCTTTACAATATTCATTTAAATATGAAATAAAAATGTTATGTTAATAAATGTTAAACGTTAAAAATGGATTTTCAAATTTTTTCAAAACGTATCTTTTTGGGAAAAAGTGTATCTTTTTGGAAACTAAAATGTATCTTTCTCGAAATTTCACTGGCAACGCTGGTTGTATTGTTATTGTTTGTCACGCACGTGTGTTGTTTTCAAAACAATAAAATAGCACGTACGCAACACAAAAAAATAAATATTTGCGGTTGATTTCAAATATTGATTTGTTCACACGCGTATTGCCAACACCGTTTACTGAATTCGCCTTGCATTCACAGCTGCCAGATAAAATGTGTCAAAAATCGGCAAATTTTGCAAAAAAAAAAACGTCAAATTCAACCGTCATTGCAAAAAACACTGGTAACTGTTTTTGAAAGTTTTTATCTATTTTCCGTTTGTTTTGATTGAAATAAAAAAAAAAAAAATAATAATACATATCTGCAAAAATTTTCTCACTACTATTAACTAACAATGCAAGTTGTAACTTCTTTTACAGGCCAACAAAAACACGTTTTAAACCAAAAAAAAGAGTTTAACTCTCTCTGATTTGTTAGCCCTTATTATGGAAAAAATTAAATTGTAGGCTTAAATTGTGTTTTTTTTTTGTTATATTTTCCATAAAATTTTTTCTAAAAATACATTTTAAATCCATTTAATTACTAATAAATAAGAACAATAAAAGTCCATCTAAATGAAGAAGTTTCATTGAAAGTAATTAAGTTCTAAAATTAGAGATATGTATATACATTTTGGGCAAGAAGATTTTAGTTTGGAAGTTGTGAAGCTTATTCATCATATGAAATCTTAAGGGTTCTCAAATTAGTATTATATTTTTTGATACTTTTATCATATAGCTGATTGAAAATATATGGATTTTCCTGAATATGTTCCTAATGGAATAGCTATTAAAATAATGTTGGTACACCTTTTAAAAGATATTCTTAAGCACTTATGCATGTATATATACTTCGTTTAACAATTTTCATAAACATGAAATGTGGAATTTTCAAACTAAAAGCTTCTTAAGTACATGACCTTTTTGTTCTTTAAAAATAAGTTTTTTTTCCCAAAAAATTGTTCATCAATATTCCCAAAATAAACATTCGCATAAAATGTTTTTTTTTAATTTTTCCTGCCCAAAAAAAACAATGCATTTATGTGGAAGTGTGGAAAACCAATAAACAACAAGCTGATACAAAACCTCATTGTTAAAAAATTTACTATTTAAAAAACTGTTAAAAAATTATGTATGTTGAACCAACCTTAAGTTAAAAATCTTAATTTCTAAAAATAAAAAATCTTTATTTGAGAAAAAAAACTGGAAATCATATTTTGGTAAAAACAAATCTTCAAAAATAGATAACATCTTTATTGTGAAAACTCTGGTATAAGTGGTCAATGATCATGAATCAAAAAAAAACAAGATTGCGCACTTAGTCGTACAAAAAAAATATACTGCGCATCTACGTCATCATAGACTGCAAATGAGTATTTATTGTAAAAAAATGTAAGACACACACAAATGCACATACACAAAATACCCTGTCGGACATTCAGTTAACTTTAAATTAACTGAAAGCTAACTATTTCTCAAGTAGTGGTGGTTGACACTTGCACTACTTTTATATAGAATTAACTTACTATTTTAACATTGCGATGTCCTAGGAAGTAGTCAACTGTCCGACTCTGCGTTACTTTCAATTAACTTTAAAGTTAACTTAACTGAAAGTTAATTTTTTGTAGCTAGCTATAAACTTACTACTTTAAGTAAGCTTTAAGTTAAGTTAGTTTAAGTTTAGGGCGATTATTACAAACTTAATATTTTTAAAAATAATGACAATAAAAAAGTGATTATTATGCAAAACTATAAGTAATGCTATGTTTCCACATCGATTAACATCACCTGTCGAAATCGAAAAATTGAACTTAGTTTTTTTTTTTAATTTTTTAATTGTACTATAACCTGGCCATAACCGATTGCAAATTTCTACTCCGTATACTGTAATAATGGCCCTAAATAAATTAAATCTTTGGTTGGTCTTGGAGCCGTTTGTTTGCCAATCGACTTGGCTCTCTCTGCTTAAAATATACTACACAGTGTGTGTATACACTTTGGTTAATGTAAATTTTGCATTGCGTAGTAGTTGGCTTTAAGTTAGTCTTTACAAGCTAACTTAAAGTTGGTTTTTTTTGTAGTTAGCTACTCATTTGACGGCAGGGTTTATTTCTTCGTCACACACAAAAATAACGACCCTGTGCAATGCGCAATCTTGTTTCTTTGTTCATGGTCAATTATCCATTTTTGTAAACCAAAATCGCCAAATGACGATAAATCGGTAAGTCTGGCAGCCGTGCTTTCATCCCGTTTGACTTGTGGCAAGGCGAATTCAACTAGTTGAGTTCGCCTTGAATTGCGCTGTTAATTTTTTTAGTTGCTTGTAGATTTTTGAAGTGAGAAGTTGTTTTAGTGAGAAGTGTCGATTTAAAATAAAAAATATTAAGGTAAGTAGACTGTACCTCATTTGTTTTGTTTTTTTTTTTGTTCATTTTCGTAACATAATCCTTCATTTGTTATATTTTTTTTTTATTTAATCCCTTTTTTTTTAACCCATAATGCATATTTCAAGTAAAAAAAAATTAAACTTTTTTATTTTAACTTGTATTAAAGAATACACAAATTATTTTAATTACATTATGTACATATTAACAATCTAAATTGTATGTTGTATGTATGTATGTGTGCAAGAAAAATTGTACATTACAAGATTAATGTTCTGCCGTTATCCACCAGTGTTAGCAAAAAAAATTTGTTCAATGCGTTTGTTAAATGACACGTCATCACATAACAAAAATTAAATAACGAGAATACACGGGGACTTTTGCGACGTCTCATTTTGTTTTGGACGATCGGTGTAGAGAAGAAAGAGGGTTAAACGGTGTAGAGAAGAAAGAGGGTTAAACAAAGACTCGGCTTGTGTTTTTCATGTCATTTTCTTATATGTTTGTAGGTCTTTTAACTTATTGTTACGTATTGTGTCAGCAGGGCTGCCAGAATTTTCAGCAAAAAATCATAATTTCACCAAAAAAAAAATCTTATTTTGCAAGTGTTTTTTTTTATTAAAATTAACTTTTAAACATATCAATATGTATTTCCACTGATGCCAACTTTTTTTTTGAAGATTTCCCGCCAAATCGGACGGACTTCAAACCCGCTAGAAACCGCAAAATTTTTAATTTAGCGGGATTTTTCTTAAAAATACCTCTAAAATCTAAACATTTTTAAAAGTTTATTTATATAATCTTCTATACGAAAGAATTTTAAAAGTCGTTATGCAATAAGACTTCTGTAATAAAAAAATTTTATGACAATTATTATACAAATTAGGGATGAGCAAATTGAAAAATTATATCGATATATATCGAATCGATATTTTTTAAGAGTATCGATATTTATTATTTAAAAACGTTTTTTGCTGAAACTTTTACCAAATTAAAAAATTTAATATAAATTTGTACATACATACATATTTATGAACCAACGTAATAAATATATGTAATTACCAAAGTATTCCTTGGGATTCAAAAATTTAATTAACAAGGTTTCGTTTAAATGTGCTACATTACCATTTCATACCATTGATAAACTGAAATTTATTGTTGAAGGGATAAGCTATTCCTATGCGCATTTCACTGGTTGCTTAGGCCAGATCGTCAGGAAACTTCATCTAAAGATTTTAGAAAAACTAAAGGTATTACATAAATAAAACTGTTAAGCGAATAAGAATTATAAGCCATAGTTTTGCTTGTAACAATATCAAATCTTAAACAAAAACAACAACAATAAACAGTGAGTTTATCTTTTCTTACAGTCCCGGCTACAATTGGTTGATTTTTTGTCAACTCTAAATGTAGTTGTTACTTTCAAAAAATTTTAAAAAATTAAAACAAAAAATTCAATTATAACAAAAACAAAAGGGAAGAATACAAGAAAACCATATGAAATCTAAAAAAAAAATATATAACGAAAATTTTAAATGGAAGTAAATAAGTCATTGAAGTACCAACTTACCTTAAAATTTGAATTGCACCCCAAAAGTACCAACTTTAACTAGAAATGGTTTTGATTGTTTTAGTTAAACCAGTAATCATCAGATATGGACATCAGGAGCAAGCACTCTCTGTTGTATGTGCTCTTCTGTCAATCTGCTTCTTCTATCCGGCACTGCTTCTTATAAATGCCAATAATTTTAGATCTTCATATTAGTTTAAAACACATATGATGCATGCAGTGATGCCAATTCTTAAAAAAACATATTGTTTGAAAAACTGCTAAAATTTAGAGTTTTTAATGAAGACTGACTTTAAAAAATATCGAATTCGATAGTCGTATTTCAATATCGATACATTGGTATTTTAAATATCGGCGATATATATCGATTTTTTTGTATTTAAATATCGATATTTTGATATATCGATATTTTTGCCCATTCCTAATACAAATAACTGCCAAATTCTTTTGTTTTACGTTTTCGACTTCCATGACACCCCTGATAAGCTGCTTTTTCAAAGGTATTTCGATGCACTTAAAATTACCTTTTCGGAATAAACATTTTTCCATTAAATGTTTTTTCTATTATTTAATTTTTGCGAGCCTTAGTCTGACTTGCAATATTTTCTGTTTTTGCAAATAAAAAGCGCGCAAAACACATCTGATATATGACCCTTGAACGCCAAACAGAGGTTGCTTTTTAAAGGCCCAACCATAATATGCATAGCGTTGCTTAACCTACTGTCAAAAATTAACAAAAAGTCTCTCAAATGTATTAAAAAAAAAAACAAATATAAACAAACAGTTGATACCGTACGGAATGTGCGATCAGTTTCGCACCTTGCACCTTGAAACAAAAAATCTTGTTTTTGGGGAAAAAATCTTAAAATCTTTTTTCGGTTAAAAAAATCTTAAAAAATAAGGTAAAATCTTACTTCTGGCAGCGGTGTGTGTCAGGTTGAAAATACAGTGAGACCTCGATTATCAATAACAAACGGGATCGGCAGCATTCTTGATTATAATTTTTTTTTTTTTTTTTTTTTTTGTGTTTCCTATTTTATGTAAATATAAATATCAGCCAAATTATGAATAAAAATTCCTCGCTTTTCCCATTTTTCCTATGTTAATTCAATTGTAAAAATGGGAAAAGCTAAAAAACTCCCGGGGAATTGACGTTCATAATTGGGCTCTATATATAAATTATTATTATGTAAATATTTAAATATGAGGAAAAAGTCATTTTGACAGAACATGCTTCCAGTACATTGGGAAATTCTCTTTCTTCGTTTATTAATAATTATAATTTGATAATGATTGTTTAAAAGTACACGAAAAAATAATAATTTGTTTATAATTTCGGATAACAGGCAGGGGAAATGCCAGATAATCGTTGCAAAAAAAAGTTAAATCAATGCAGAAAATTGTTTTTATTTTCCGATTATTTGATGCTGCCGGTTAATCGAATTAAGGGTAATCAAGGCCCTACTGTAAATAAAAAAAGACATGCAACAAAAAATCTTCGTATAAACGCAAAGGGATTTTAGAAGTTTCTTCAAAAGGGAATCAAGAAAAAAAAGCGTCGTAAAAGCCCTCGTGTGAATTAAGTGTAACTAGGGTTGCCATCCGTCATCTTTTCCCCGGACACCGTCCTCTTTTTTTGGGTATCCGGGGCAGTCCTACTTCTTTTTCATCAAGTGTCCGGGGTTGTCCGGCTTTTTACACCTTCATTGTAAATTTGTTCCTAGATTTAAATCACAGTTCACAAAATTCATTAAAAAAAAGATTAAGGTGCTCGGGTTTTTTAAGATAGGTATGATTTAATTTTGGGGACGTAACGTGACAAAAAGAGTACTTTTCTTTGAATGTGCCCAAAATGGAGCACCCAAAAAATAAAAAAATGGAACAAATAAGCAAAAGCAACCTTATCAATGTTCAAATAAATACTTATTGCTCAAATGATTATATTAAAATTTTATTTTAAGATTCTTTTTGGAAAGAAAAAAAAAATCATATCTTAAAAAAAGCACATCCCTCAAAGTTTTAGGATTTTTAAAAAACAGTTTGAAGTATTATATAAAAAAAAATCAGCAAAAAAAAGGGGTTTGACTTAGTCCATTTTTAAAATTTGATATTTTGCATATACATACATTTTTTTCAATATATTTATTGTAGCCTCAAGTATTCTCTTTAAATTGACAAAAATCATCTTCGTATGTAAAGTAGTTTTCGAGATATTAAAAGAATAAACTCAACACATTCGGCTTATTCGGCGATATTATAACAATTTGAATGACATAACTTTTGAAAAAAAAATTAAAAAATTGTTTTTCGTTGATATGTGTTCTTTATGGGATCAAATAAACCCTCTCGCCAAATTGCATTCAAATCGAAAGGAGTCGAGTCCCACTCTTGGTTGACTTGACATGGAATTACCCAAATTAAGTTTTTGTGTGTCGTCGTTAATTTTATTAATATTAAGTTGTTTAAAAAGTGTCCTCTTTTTTCGAACAAATGTCCTACCTTTTTTTATGCTGGCGTCCTCTTTTTCTCAAAATAGAAATGGCAAGCCTAAGTGTAACAAATATTTTGTAATTTTTTCTTTAAATGAAATTTTGGAAAAAGCTTCGTTAAGTTTGCTAAATAATTAAAAAACTAATATTTTGTGTCGAAAATGCAAAACTTTTTAAAATACCTATCTTGAATTAAAACAAATTTGTTTAGCTTTTAACAAAAAGTAGGTACCTATGTATTTCACATACCATAACAAACTTATGGCTTAAATCTGGTTTAACAAACAACGTAGCTCCAAACAAAAAAATTTCATCGGGTGATAGAAAATTTAAAACTAAAATTATGTATTAAAGGGGAAAACATTTCGGAAACAGTTTCCGAGCTATGGACCTCTGAAAAATGCATATACTTATATATATATGTATTTCCCCTATATTTCTGAATGTAAATGACCAATATTGGTATCATCTATATATTTATTTTGCGTTTTTAATTCTTTTTTATTGTTAAAATGTTTTCTAGCTCCATTTTTATTCTTGAGTTTATTTGACAGTTCAAAGCGGGAACTTTTCTCCCAAAAATGTTACAGACACACTTTTTCCGGAAATTGGCGTTACAGACATAGTTTAGTGAGAAAAACAGATGTTTGTTTCGACGCTGGAGTTACAGAACTCCAATGAAAAAAATTTGTGTGTAATTCAAAGGGGAATAAAACTTGAAAAAATGTTCACGGGATAAAATTCCCCTTATCGTAAATAATATTTTCCCTCGTAATTTGTTCACTTTTCCCTTTGATTTTCTCACTTTATTTTTGCTGGAAAACATGTACTTATGTCAATAGTTCTTCTTATTATTTGATTATAAAGGGCAAGATCGGTTAATAAGGCACAATCTTTGATACCCTCCACCGACAGTTCGAATGTTTAAGGAGTAATATCTGTATGATGTCTGTTTATTATTATCTTAAACTGTGACGATTTGTTATTAATTATGGTTTTAGGAGACTAAACTGGTTTCCGGGAGTAGGGCATATATGGGGCCTAGGGTAAATTATGTACCGATCTTCACGAAATTTTACAGTGTCATTTCTAGTCGAATAAAACGGACTTGTGCAAAATCTTATGTCATTCCGTGCATTTTTGCATCATTTATGTTAGTTTTTGTAACAAAATTATCAAGTTTTTGAAGGTGGTGGTTCCACATTTTGATTCATAGCTCTGGTCCTACTGAACCGATTTTGCTGAAATTCAATCCCAAACTGCTTAGGATAACTACAAGCAATTTGACACCTAGTTTGTTTATTTCTTTTGAGTTTTTCGAAAGTGAGCGTGTTTTCAACAGACGGACAGACAGACGGACATGGCTAAATCGACTTAGAATTACTCAAGCAGCCAGAATATATGTACTTAATGGGGTCTAAGATGAATAATAAAAAAGTTTCACACGGAATGACAAACTTAGTATACCCTCTTCACAACTAATTGTGGTGGAGGGTATACAAAGATATTTATGAACATACATAAATATGAAGCACCACGTCAGTTACAAGAAGCTTAACATTTTATTAATTTTTGTTCGTTTTTAAAAACTTTTGTTTGTTTTTACCTCTTGATCGCAAATATAAAAAAATGCAGTAGAACTTTACTTTAATTTGTTTTTTTAATTTTTATTAAATGTATAATAGTTTAATGAATACAGGCAAAAAAGACGTCGTATTCTCTTCAGCACAAAAGTTGACAACATTTAGAATAACAAAACATTATAAAGCGAAAATAAAACAAAAACGAATGAATTGGCTATCCATGCGTCTTTGTGCAACTTTATCAATCTCGATTTCTTCCCTACACCTTTTACTAACAAACAAAATGTTGCATGCAAAAGTTGCGGCTTTATTTGCATAATGTAAATGTGGTCTTCGTCATCGTCCAGACTTGCAATTTTTGTAGCAGCAATTTTTACAATTATGCATTATTATGAATTTTCATGTTGTAGAATATCTCTTATGACAAGCTTATTCTACAAGTCATTAACATTTTGCTCTGTTTTGGTCTGTTGGGAAGTCTCGTTAAAATATATGAATTCAGTCAGAAATCTCTAAGACATATCGGTACATAAATTCCCTTCGATATAACCATGCGAAATCAATCAGAAAGCGGCCAGACAGTACGTATATTCTATGTCTGACAGAAATCTGAACCAAATCTCTTAAGAATAAAGTCAGACATTTGCAAGAAATGCCTCATTAAGACAACGTCCGTGTATTCTTGATTTTATTAATTACATTTTCCTGCTGGGTAGATAATAATTTGGGAGCACTTACATAAAGAAAACGTTTACAACAATATATCAAATGTTTACAAAGCAGCTGTTCAATAAATATACCAAATTTTATAACAAAAAAAGCAATATTCTAAATTTTGTGACGCGCTTGTATAATTGCACAAGTTAGTGCTCCGGTAGTGTGTTAGTCTGTCAGTGCGTGGTTGCGGTTTGGATTCCCGCAAGAGACTGGTCTCCTGTAGACAAGCGTAGAGCTTCGCTGTATGATTAGCTTAGGGGGGAAAAAAGTTGGAATGCATCAAAGCATTAAATGCTTATAATCGGTGTGCACATAAGCGAAAAATACTACTTAAAAAGATATATTAAATAAATCGCATTCAATTTAAGATAATCCTATTGTACTTTTAACTTGCAGGAAAGATGTTTTGGTTTTTTTAATTTGAATTTATTGAAATATTAGAATTTTTTTGTTTCAATTAAATTTTTAATTTAAAGCTTATTAAACGTAATATAAATCTACTTTAAATTGAGAAGTACATATGTAGATATAAAATAGAACTTGAATTACTTAGTTTAGAATTTGAACAGCATGCTAATATATATTAAAAGTTCCTAAAATTAATATGTAACATACAAACATTTTCATACATCTTTAGAATTTTTTTTTTTTTATTTATAAATAAACATTTTATGGTTTTGGTTTTAAACATGTATTGCTTATTGTTTTGGAATGCATATTTTCACATGTTTTTTTTTTTTGCTTCATACTTCCCAACGCACATTTTTTTATTATATTCACAATGTACATAAAAAATTTGTTCCAGTAATCTGAAATAAAAAGAAAAAATCATGTTATATGACAATTTTTTTTTTACACAGCTATCAATTTTTTTTCTCAATATTCGACGAAAGAGCATTTCAAGGCGTTTTGCGAAGCAGTGATCTATGTGAATGGCTGAACAAGATTTTATTACTAAGCGCTTCATTGTTGTTAAAAAACTGTTTTTTACACATAATAAATTATTTTCTTTGTATTAATAAAATATACACAAGGAAAATGTTCGTATAAAAAAACTCAAATTATCCATGAAATTGATTTTTTTTATCTTAACGTTTTTGCGTAAACTAATGAAGTAAAGTTAAATGGTAAAACACAACTCATGCAGCGTTATCAAAATTTTTGGACTTAAATTAAAAAAAAATGGAGGAAACTTTGGTAAATAAAAACAGCTAAACTTTTATAATGGCAAAACAATACCAAAATTCAAAAGGATCGTTACATTAGAATGATATCAATTAAAAATATTGCAGTTATTTGCAAAACAATAGAATAAAAGATTATACGAACGATAGACTAATTATAAAAAAAGTTTTTTGTAAAGCAATAGAACAAAATATTATATGTATGATTGCCTAATTATAAATACAAAGTAGAGGGTGGTGCAAAATGAGCTATATGGTTTGAATTCTTTATAACTTTTTAAATATTTTTTTTTTTAGTATTTTGTGAAGAAGCATTAAGGAATTAATTATAAATAACTAAACAATCGAAGAACGAACAAAAATAACTGAATTTTATTTTTCAAACCATTCCTAAAAATTGCACAACTGACCCTTATTTTATAAATTAAACATTATTTAAAAGATAAAAAATAGTGGACGTTTTAAGAGTAGTTAATGACACAGCTAAGAGAGGAGTAAAATTAATCCAAGGCTTCAACTCATCCTTGATCAATGATGAAGGACAACGATAGAATTTATTATTAGTTGTATCTGAATGTAGGCACCTTTTTCCTGAGGTCAAAAGTTACTGTATGTAAGCCATTACCACCATAAAATGTTATATTTTATAATTATAATGTTATCATATACAATTCAAAATTATTATTAACTAGCTGGCCGTCCCGGCTTCGCTCGGTAGCTGATTACTAATGATCGATGGAGCCGTTTTCTGATTTTAGGTAAATCGAAAAAAGTGGGCGGGGAAATATTTTCTTTCCTTAAAAACCTAAGTTGGACCATGGCGACCATTTTAAAGAAAAAGTCGTCCAAATCGGTCAAATAAATAGAAAAAGTGGGCGTAAAAGTAGGCGTGGTAAATTTTTCTTTCGATGAAAACTTAAAATGAATTAACACGAACATTTCAAAAAAAAAATTGTCAAATCGATGGAGCCGTTTTCTGATTTTAGGTAATTCGAAAAAAGTGGGCGGGGTTAAAATTTTCTTTACGTATAAACCTAAGTTGGACCATGGCGATAATTTTAAAGGAAAAATCGTCCAAAACTGTCAAGCCGTTCTCAAGTTATGCGCTTAATAGAAAAAGTGGGCGTAAAAGTAGCTTTTACTGGGATAAAAATTTTTTGGATACCTACATCTTCCCATTTAGATACAATTTTTTAAAAGGGTTCTTAGTCTGCTTTCACACGTTTCATCTTTTGATGCTCAACTCTTATGTTTTTAGGTGAGAGAAGAAAGAAGAAAGGGGGTTGGTACAAAGATGCCTGTACTCGGTCAGTACGCTTTGTGTTTTTATTCGTTGGTATATGCACAACCTTGGCTGCATGTAATGTTTTTCTTTTCTTTTTCTCTTTGATTCTCTGTTAATAAAATTGTTGTTGTTTTGAACAGAAAAAAGTTGAAACCGATTGCTGCGTGTGATTATATTGGCATCTTTAAAAGGGAATTGAAAAGAAGTTAAGCATCAAAAGATGAAACGTGTAAATTCAGACTTACGGAAATTTCCTAGTTTATCATAATCTACATGCATGAAAGGCAGATTCAATGTTAAATTTTGCGCCAATAATATCCAGCTTTCATTTTTTGGGCGTTGTTATCCATATATTAAAAATGACTTGGCAGGAGCTATTGCTGTGGCTAATTGTAGAATTATAGAAGATTTGCAGGAAATTTACTAATTAAATTAAAGCTGACACTTCAACAGTTCTTCTTGAACTAATTTCTTGTTGGACCGAAATGGACTCAAAAAGTACTTAGGACTTATTTTTAATAGAACGTGAGGAGTGATATATGTAATTGAAAGTTGTTAAAATACTTTTAACCTTCTAGGAATAAAATCGACTTATTTATATTTTATGTGGACAATTCCGACGTCGAAATAAAAAACGAGTGCTTTATTCAGCTTTGCCGAAATTTTAATACTTTCCACGGAGAGTTCAAATTTTTCAGGATGACCTTTATATGGTATCTACGATATATGTATAAGCCACTCTTTAAAAACCTAAATTCGATGGTAAATTTAAATAAATATAATTTGCTTTAAAAATATTTTAAGGCGTATTAAGTGATTTTCAGGAGGGCATTTTATATTGGAGTTACCGTAAAGTATAGATCGTTAAAAACATTAATTAGACCGAATTTCAATACAAAACAAGTAAGAAAGTATAGTCGGTCAAGCCCGACCATATGATACCCTACACCACAGTATTCAAAAACACATCATGCTTATGTGTCCATTTTAATATGGATTTATCTATGATTATAAACTTCATTATAATCGGTTTGAAAGTTTTTGAGAGGCAGAAATTGCCCCCTACCTCCCCTTGTGGTCCTATTTTTTTAAAACTGTATAGCTTATCGGTCCATAAAGATATGGATCTATCTATGTTTAAAATTTCATTAAAATCGGTTTGAGAGGCAAAAATTGCCCCTATCTCCCCTTGTGGTCCTATTTTTTAAAAAATGAATACCTTTTGCGTCCATATAGATATGGTTCTATCTATGTTTTAAATTCCATTAAAATCGGTTTGATAGTTTCTGAGAGGAAGAAATGTCCTCTATCTTCCCCGTGGTCCTACGATTCGGCCCATTTTCAATAGGCTTGGTCCTTGTGCCGATAAGAACCTATGTCCCAAATTTTAATAAATTATCTCCAAAATTGCGACCTGTACTTTGCGCACAAGGTTACATGGACAGCCAGCCGGACGGACATCGTTAGTTCGACTCAGAAAGTGATTCTGAGTCGATCGGTATACTTTAAGGTGGAGGACCAATATTTTAGGGCGTTACACACATCAGCACAAATGCATAAAACCCTCTCCACTATTGTGTTGTGGGTATAAATACCATTTGCTTAGAATTTAATGTTTTTTTAATTGCTTATCAGAAGGCGGCTTTATATATGGCCTACGGTAAATAAGACCGATTATCACAATAAAAATACATAATAAAATGTCTAACCACAAGGCAAAATAGGACCAAATTTTACCACAATCGGGTATGTTCTGTAAATCGAAATAAAGTGGATTTAAAACCCAACAAATTTTGAAAACGAGCCTGTAAAGAAAGTTCAAAAAAATATTCCTCTTTATATACTTCATACTTTGAGTATCAATTATATTTACAAGAACAGTTCTAAAAAACGAAAAACTACAGTCATTTTGTCAATAATGAAAACCAAAATCTCGTTTAATTTCAATTCCACTTCATTTCGATTTGTAGAACATGCCCGAATATCTATATTTGTTTTGGGTTTAGTTATATATAAATGATTTTCCAGAGTGTTCTTAATTGATGTAGATATTATGAAAAATTATGGACCGATCTTTACGAAATATGGCGGAGTGGTTTCTAATTATATGAAACTATGACAACACAGTTTTACTGCAATAGCCTAATTCGTTACGGTTTGATGCGTACTAAAGTGTTTTCCGAGAGTGAGTTTAAGATGGGGCCTATGATAAATTATGGACCGACATTTACAAAATTTGGCAGAGTGGATTTTTTTCGGTTCATGTCGGCCAAAACTCAATTGCGACAATAATCGGTACAATGCGGTCCCACTATCATGCTATTTAAGCAAATTAAATTATATGTTTTTGTTTATTTGCTTGTTGGCAGACATAATTTTACTTTAGAAATTCGCAAAATTCTCCGTCTGAATATTCCATTATGTTTCCTAACAATTTTAAATAATATATTAAGAAATAATAAAAAATGTATTCAATTTTTTTCAAACTTACTGCACTTGTTCTTTTTTTTTGTGATTGTTGTTTTGTAAACAGATGTTTACAAATCAGGGATGGCAACATCGGTACAACTGTTATGTTTTGGTTAAAGCGAATTGTTTTCTTTCATTTAACAGTACAAATGAACAATTTAACGTTTCAATACATAAATGATAGATAAAACAAATGTAATTTTGGTACAGTTAAGCTCAAAAAAGTAACTTTTTAGTAGCCAGTTAGTGCAATTTAAAAATTTCGTTTTGCCGTCCCTTGTATGGGCGCTGATTGGCAACTTTGATCGGCGCACAAGTGGCCGATAAAAATCGGTACATATTAAACAATTTGGTTGCTCTACATTATGCAAAAGAGTGTTCACATTATCGGCGCATCAAGGTTAATTTTGATTGTCCACAGTCAGCACAATTTCGGCACAGATTATCGCATATAAAAACTTTTGACCGCTCACACTATCGGCACATGAAATACGACGAAAATTTTTACATTGCGTCGATAATGGGATCTTAGCTTTACAGTTTTTGGCCTACTTGTGTTTTCCGAGTGTGGGGCCTACTATGTAGGGTTGCCAGACGGCCTGGAATGGCCTAGATTGTCCAGTTTTTTTGGTGTTGCCCAGGTTCCAGCTAAAATGCAATTTATCCAGCTAAAAAACTTTATTTAATTTTGAAAAATAACTTTTCTATATATCAATAAATTTTAATTAATTTCATGTTGTAAAATTCCTTTCTTCATAAAAATAATTTAATAAAAATTTAATTTGATGAACTTTAGCCTAATTAAAAATATCAAAATTGGGATTAAAAACCATAAACAGTTCAACAAAAATTACCACAATACTAATTATTAATTATATTTTTTATAATTAAATAATTATTTTGTATAGAACAAACTCCGATATTAAAAACAAATTGTAAGGAAAACATTCCTTCGCTGCCACTTATGGTGAATTCGCCTTGATAATAATTTTGTAATGATATAAGACTTAAGATTTAAAGTGTTCTTTTCCTTCCTTTTATATGAAAAATATTTCTATGACTGAGTGTTTTTCATATAAATTTTCTGCGAACGTTTACGTTCGAAATCGTTGAACAGGCAGTAAAATTTTTTTTATTGCAAAATAAAATATGAAGTAAAATTTTACTTTTTCTTATAGTTAAGTGCATTTTCAAATTGTCCAGTTATTTTCCCAAATCCAGGTGCATTTTTTCTATTGTCTAGTTATTTGACTTTTGGTGTCTGGCAACCCTAGGCCTATGGTAAATTATGGACCGATTTTCACAAAATGTAATAGTGTGACTAAAGTCATATAAAACAAATTTGTGCATAATTAAAGGAGAATCGGTGCATTCTGTCACTAGTTATGCTAGTTTTTGTAACAAAAATATAAGTTTTTATGGAGGTTGTTCCACATTTGGGCTCATAACTCTTTTCCTACTTAAGCGATTGTGCTTGATTTCAATCCCAAACTGCTTAAAAATAACAAGAAATATTTTAATACCAGCTTTGGTCTTTTCTGTTAAATCATTCGAAAGTGAGCGTGTTTCAATAGACGGACATGGCTAAATTGACTTAGCATTACTCAACGACACATAATATATATTTATATGGGGGATTTCATGTCAAGTGACCCAATTTTGAAATCGATGTCTTCCGATTTGGATCAAGGTTTGTCCTATTGGATAGTAGCTTAGACACAAATTTTCAACAAGATTCGTCAAAAAGTTTCTGAGTTAGAGGGGTCAAAGTTTGACATTTTGGCCAAACAGGTGTTCTTTCTCATCCATGTAACTTATTACCTATTGGTGTTTGCAAAATTTGTCCCAAGTAGCTGAGATAGCTATTTGATAAATCTTTTGAAATTTTTTTTATTTTTTTTTTTTAATTAATTTAAATTAAATTAAAAATTTTTTTTTAAGCGGGGGTGTTTTTTTTTTTTTTTTTTTTTTGTTCAAAGGAAAGCTTTTCCTTAAAGGTAGTTTTGGTCCGTTTGGCCGGGTGTGGCATTTTTGCTTTATTTAACTTACTCAAATTTGGAGTGCCGCTTATAACTATATTAAGCAAACTAGATAAACTTAATATTTTCATCCAGCTAGATTAGCAAAATCTTACACTATGCGGCGTCAGCAATAGCCCATTTCATTCGTCAACATGGGTCTGTAAGAGCCCTTGCTGGAGCACTTACCGCGAACACATAAACCCTTCTTTGTAAGAATTCAAGACGACAGACTAGCAGCAACGGCTTGACTATGCCATTCGTTTCCGTGAAATAGCAGAGGTAATCCAGACTTTATTCACAATTTTTGTATGCCTCAATAGATTTTAAAAGGGACATATTCAGCGAACCCATTACTTACCGCACAAGCGATTTTAACAGGCCTCCGCGTTCACCGGATTTAACAGCTTCTGACAGTTTTCTTTGGCAATATTTGAAGGAGTGTTTGTTAACAACCCAAGAACCATTCCCAAACTAAGAACCGACATTCGAAATCAAATCATGCAGAAAATGGATCATTTACAAGATATCATTTTTATTGCTATGCAAAATAAAAAAAATTAATAATCGCATAAATAACAAATTTTAAACTATAAAGCTAGTTCTGCGCCACCCTGCATATATGTATAATACAATAAAAAAGAAGATATTCAAGTTGTTTTTATTCGACCTTTTTATTTATACAAAAAAAAATGTATTCCAATTAAGAACCACTATCTAAAAAAATTGCTTTATTATAGTATATATTACCTACCGCTTAAAAAAACTATATAAATTGTAATCCTAATTCATGTAAGTTACTAAAAAATTTTATTTGAAATGTTCGCATAGAAAATTACATTTAAAACAAAAACAATTTCTAAAATTTGTTTTTGTTTTAAATGTTATTTCCTATGCGAACGTTAACGTGTGACATCGTGGGATTGGCTGTAAATGTTTATTTACGTTAGTTTCATATTTCAAAGTTTTAGCCAAACAACCTAAAATGTTTATAGAAATTTATTTTTTTAGACTAACATGTGACTGATATTATTGCTGAAAATTTTACAATTACAGGTCTTAAAGAACTTTTGAAAAATTTGCATTTTCAAAAACACAGATTTTAAAAAGTTAAAACAATTTTTTTTAATTAAAACTAAAAATTGCTTTTATAAAACTATTGAAGGGTACAAACAAAGTATAAACCTCCACTCTTTATTTTTTTCAAACTACTCTCCACGTGTACTGGTGATACAAAAATCAGAAAATTTAATTTGGAAATGAAAATGCAATGTTACTAGTATTAGGCTTTTAAAAATGTTAATGTTTAATGTTTTGCATCATTTGCAAAATATTTTTTATTCTTAAAAAATAATATTTTTTGTAGTTAAAAGTAGTATGTTATTGCCCGTTCTAGACCAATTTTTTTATGTAAAGTTCGGCTCATGCCATTAGGGTAGTCCGCGGTCTGCGATCAGTTTTCATATGGGCATACTAGACCACTTTTTCCATACACAATTCGGCTCATGTCATTAAGATAGTCCGCGTTTCTAGATATGGTTTTTTTTAATTCAAGCTGGGGCTACGCTCTATTGCAATGCGAATACGTATTGCCACGTATAATGTCGTTAATGTGCCTAATCCTTTACCTCTTGAAATGTTCTTGGCTTATTGACGTTCACTTTTTTTTAAATATCCCCAAAAAAGAACCCCAACGGTGTCAAATTGCATGATCGTGGCGGCCAATTAAAATCGCCACGACGTTAGATAACACGGCCAAGTGGGCGTGGCACGAAGTTTATTTATCACCCCTATCGCGAATGTCATATGGGAGCAAACTTATATTCCCTTCCCCAACAAATTGGTATTGCAAATATTTTGGGAGTAAAAATTTCGCAGAAGTAAATATTGGCGACGTCAAATTTTTTAAGTTTGGGAATTTATTCCCAACAAATTTTTCATGGGAATTATTCACAATACGAAATAAAAAAAATATGGGAATATTTTCATGGGAGTAGTGGTTTGCGATAGTGGTAAATGTCTTAAGAACGGTATTTATATAACTTTCTTTTATTATCGCACCATGGTGAAGGGTACATAAAATTCCGCATAGCCGAATATAGCACTCTTACTTGCTTGGTCCTATACTCAGTTTAATGAAGAATTTAGTTTAACCTATGTTTTTCATACGCCTAAGTTTAAATTAAGAGTTTAAACTAATTGTTTACATACTGAAACCTCAAAACACACTGTGCTTCAAGCTGCGATAGATATGAAAAAGTTCGTACGTGTCCACATGCTGCTATTTTTTTGAGATGTGACAATGATTTTTTTTGCGTTTTACCAGGACTGTAGATTTGGAATTAAGGCTTTTCGGTATAAAACAATAAAAAAATTGTCAATTATTTTCTAAAATAAAAATTCTTTGAAATTGGCGATGCAATATTTAAAATATCGATTTGAAATTTTAACAGAAAAATGTTCTTGCTATATTTAAGAAGAGTTTAAAGTCAAATAAGGACCAGTCTTATAAAAATTTAGCATCACGGTTAGAGTAGGAATCGGACTTAAAAAATTTCAACGTTTGGAGTCGGAGATAGAACTATTTTTTGATGACTCCACAGCCCTGCTTTTTACAGATCCGAAGCGCATTAAGCGTCCCACTCTCAGCTTTACCCAGGACCAACGGCGTGGTAGACTGGTCCTATATGTATACCCTTCTCCGAAGTTAAAAAGATATAACGGGTTATCCATTTTGCGGTTTCAAAAGTAAACGTAAATAAAACACACATAAAATATTTTTTTCATGATATTTCTTTTTTATTTTAAAGTTTGAACGTTGACATTATGTGTGAAACACTATATTATTTAAATGACCACCACGCGAAGTGTTGCAAGCGTTTATTCTTTTGAGGTCATTTTGGACCACTTTTTGACACATGTTGGGCAGTATCTCAACCATAACTTGACGAATGTTGGTTCTTAAGTGCTCAAGAGTTAAAGCTTTATCTGCATAAACACGGTCTTGCGCGTAGCCCCACAAAAAAAGTCAAATGGTGTCAAATCTCATGATCTTGGTGGCCAGTTGAAGTCGCCACGATGAGAAATTGCACGGCCAGGAAATGTCTCTTGCAATAAAGCCATATTCGCTCGAGTTGTGTGTCATGTGACACCGTCTCGTTGAAACCACTTATTCTCCAAGTCGTATACTTCAATAGCAGGCAAAAAAAAGTCGGTTATCATGCGACCATACAGTCCTAATTCCAGAGAACGACGAGGATTCTACACATTCGGGTCTTCGGCAACACTTTCACTTACAGCAGCGATATTTTCAGCGGAACGAGCGAAACGATGATGCACTGGCCTTACAATATCTGTAACCGCTCCAGTCTCTTCAAATTTCTTCACAACTTTGCCAATTGCTTGCGTAGTTGGACGATTATGAAAACCATAATCTCCTCTTAAAGCTCGATATTTGGCTGTGCCAGAATCACCATTTGTGTAGTATGCTTGCAACACTTCGCGTGGTGGTCATTTAAATGATATAGTGTTTCACACATAATGTCAACTTTCAAACTTTATAATAAAAAAGAAATATCATGAAAAAAAATATTTTATATGTGTTTTATTTACGTTTACTCTTGAAACCGCAAAATGGATAACCCTGTATATGAAGAAGTTTGTCATTCCGATTATAACTTTTACAATATTAATATTAGACCCTATCTTGGCGAAGTTGATTTAACGATGTTGAATTGGGTTTTTCAACGGACATAGGAAGACGCTGGTTATGATATTTTTATGTCACATATATTCCGGAATTGTTTGCTATTGAAATTCAGCCTAATTGATCCACAGATAGCTGAGTTATGAGAAAAAAACCACGACTGTCTTTATTTTACTCAAAAATCCCTTGTTTTTGTTTTATTTTTATGTATGTCTGGAGAACGGCAGTTGCCAAAGTTTCCATATTTGGTTCAAGCATTTTTATTATTAAAACACAACTACCGAAAAGATTTTTGTATATCTGGAGAACGGCAACGTTTCCAAATTAGCTACAAGCATCTTGGTTATCAATTCACAACATCTGACAAAATGTGCGTGGGATTGGACAAGTAGACATTTATTTTCGCACCATTGTGAAGGTTATTTAAGATTCGGCATAGCCGAATATAGCACTCTTACTTGTTTTCTTCTTTTTTGTTTAACTTTTTTTATGATTTAATACGAATGAATAAATAGAATGAAAAAGAAGGAATAAATAAGAAATTTGTTTAATTTTTTGGATGTTATGGGTCGATTACGGATAGGCAACGCCGCACACTGGGGATTTCGCGGAAAAAAGTCAAATTGTCAACATACTATTCATGCAATATGCAGTGATGTTTTGAAATTTTAGACTAAATAGTACAATCAAATCAAAAAGAATTACTCCGATCTGACTGCCATTTTTTTTTTATATCCGTCTCAAACTCAGTACTTGTATGTTTTACCGAACCAACTTAATTTAAACCTAAGAATTTAAAAACGAATGTTATTTTATTATGTGAGCTAACGTTTTTCTTTTTATTTTTTATTTAAAGTAGGATATTTCAGTATACCAAAATTGAAAAAATATACTCTGCAGAGACTTAAATTTTTATACCCTTCACCACAGGTGGAAAAGGGTATATATAAGTTTGTCATTCCGTTTGTAATTTCTATAATATTGATCTTAGACCCTATAAAGTATATATATTCTGGGTCCTTATGAGGAGAGAAGTTGATATAACGATGTCCGTCTGTCCGTCCGTCTTACGTTTGATATGTGGTTTCCGGATACTCCAGACATGATAGCGGCTAGGTTGTTTTAAATTTATGTCACATATAGTCCACTATTTCTTGCTATTGAAATTTAGCCAGATCGGTCCAAAAATGGCTGAGATATGAGCAAAAAACCACGACTACCTCTAATTTTTTCCAAAAATCCCTTGTTGTTGTAGTTTTAATACTTTTTTCTGTATATCTGGAGAACGGCAAGAGCCAAAGTTTCCAAATTAGGTACACACATTAAGGTTATCAGTACACAGCATCCCACAAAATGTGGGAGGGATTGGAGAAGTGGGCGTAGTACCTCCCGTACAAAAAATATCAAAAATTGTATAAAAACCTGATTTTTTCGACTGTCATATGACCTATGGTTATCCCTTATGTATCAAAAGATCGGAAATCTTTATTAAAAAATATTTTCTGAAAATTTCTGGAAAATCGGCTCAGATACAAAAAGTTATGACCAAAATTAAATTTTTTTTTAAATCCCCACTTTCGGGAACCATAGGTCTTCCCGCGTCCAAGCTTTATATTTCAACTAACTGGTAAATTTATTCTTAAAAACGTCGGTATATAAATCTGTCAAATCGGTTAAAAAATGGCTGAGTTATAATCAAAATACTGAAATCCCAAAAATTACTCTTTTTTATAATTAAGTTTGTTTTTATTTATTATTTTTTTTATAATTAAGTTTGTTTAAATATATGTATGTACATATATGTACGTATATTAGGCTTGCCAGATGCCAAAAGTAAAAAAACTGGAAAATTAAAAAAAAATAAACTGGATTTCGAAATAAAAACTGGAAAATTTTAAAGTGCACTTTTTGTTCAAAAAAGTAAAATTTTATTAAATACTTATAATAAAAACGACATACTTACAAGGAAACTTAACAATTAAAATTCATTTTTACATTATATAACATATAACAAAAAAAAAAACATATATCTACTTTTTTTGCCACATATATTTTGTATTTTTATTTACAGAATTTACTAATTCTTTTGCTTTATTTAAATTTAAAAATGTTTGAAAATGTTTGCAACTTTCGTTAAAATTAAGTCTTACTACAATTTCAGCCTTAATTAGGTCGAAGGACATTCTATCCCTTTCTTGTGAGTACAAGTTATATAAAATACTAAAAGTCCTTTCACAAAAAGCATTGCTAATTGGTATGAAAAGAACAAATGAGATCAGTTTATATAGATTTTGTACTTTATTTTTATAACATTTCTGAAAAAAGACGGACCATATTGGAATATCTTTCGGCAACTTACAAGCTCTGATAAATTATTCACGCCAAAAAAGATTGAAGCAATTTAAATATCACAAAAAATGTTTGAGCTCAATTTGATTTGGCAATCTAAACTATTACAACTCAGCCCATGAGAAACGTTGTGATAAACGAACTTTAGTTCCGCCTTTGAGACTAGAGATTCATCTGTAGATTCAGCTGCAGTAACAATGCTGTGTGACAATTTTTGTGAGAGTGTTGGTACTTTTTAAAGATTTTATTGTTCAAAAATTATCAGTGATGTACAAATAAAGGTACAAGTCAGTGTTACGAAAACCTGTAAATTATATATTTGCAAGGACAATTGCATAAGTATATAAAAATGATTTTTTTTGTACAAAATATTAACTGAATTAACTAAAAATATATATTATAAATAAAACCAATATTTCACTAAAAAAAACTGGAAAATTTGTATTTAACCTGGAAACTGGACACGACATAAGAAAACTGGAAAATCCAGGCCATTCCAGGCCATCTGGCAAGCCTAACGTATATATACATATATACCTATAACCCCATTTAATGGTAATATTATTCTTAAGCACGTTGGTATATAAATCTGTCAAATAGGTTAAAAATGGTTAAGTTATGAGCAAAATACTCAAAAAAAAGGACAAAAAAACATTGAATTTTTATAAAAACTAAAATTTTAGAGCTGTAATATGACCTATTCATACGTTTAAGATATCAAAATATCGGAAATCTTTAGAAGAACATATTTGCTGAAAAACTCGGAAAATCGGTAAAAAAAAGTTATGTCAAAAATATAGTTTTTTTTTAAATACCTTTTTTCGGGAACCATAGAACTTCTCGACTCCAAGTTTTATCACCAAAGTAAATGGTATTTTTATTTTTTAAGATGTCGGTGTAAAAATGTGTCAAATCGGTTACAAAATGGCCGAGTTATGACCAAATACTGAAATTCGATAAAAACTAAACTTGTTATATATTAATTAAACTTTTAATATAAGTATTTAATACCACGCAAACATGTGCAAATAATTAAATAAAACTAAACGATATATATAATATAAATATACGTGTACATATATATTCATATATTTAGATAAATATATAAACTTCTGTTCTTTCCAAACCATAGTGAAGGGTATATAAGATTCGGCATAGCCGAATATAGCAATCTTACTTGTTTTTGTTTATTTTTATGAACATATAACAAAAATCCCTTTTTTTCTCCAATTTTAGCCTTACTTTCCCACATTTGGAAATCACTACTTATACATTAGCTGCGTTCGTTTACCCCAAAATTTGTACAAATTTGTACTGGATTTTACTGAAATGCGTTCGCGTACACATAAATTTGTAAAATTTTCATATTACTCAGCTACTGGATTTTACTGGGATTTTACTGGAAAAGTAAACGAACGCACATATTGTCTCCAATCTGTTTTTACATTTTTAATAATTTCAAGCGCCACCAGGTGTCACCTCTCAATTTATTGCATTACACAATACAACATTTTTCAGCTGATTGATTCGGTACTCAATTCTGATAAGGCTCTTTTGTTTGACATAACTCGAGAACCACTAGTCGGATTTTGCTGAAACAAATTTAGAAAAATCAAGAATGACAGTTACTTTAATCTGTTTATACATATAACGTTTTGCTACAAAAGCAACAGTTTCGCATTTATAAATAAATGTATGAAGAAAAAAAAATATTTTTTGCCTACAAAATTTTAATATTTTTTAATTCATAAAAAATCAAAAACGGTAAAACGTGTCAAGTCCTATTACTTTCATCTAAAGTCGCATAACATATGAACAAAATGAGACATAAATCATGAAAATCGATGAACGCGTTTCGCTTTTATTCACAATTACGTGAAAGTATGAATTCCAAAAATTTGCTCGAGATATGCACAAAATTCTTTGGAAAAAAATTTATGATTCTCAGAACTAAAAAAAAAAAGTAATAAACAAAAGGTTATTTGATTTTTATGATTGCGGTAGCAAAGTAATAAGCGGTAATAAATGTGCGTGGACAATTAAAATATAAAAAATATCGCCTTAGACACTCCAGAAAATGCAGTCGAATTACCACGAACGAATTTAATATGCACCGAATAGCCAGAAAAAGCATAGTGATATAAACGACGTAGTTACGGCTCTTTAAGAATAATAAATTAAAAATAGATTTCAAATAAATAATAAATTAAAAAAGATCATTTAAATTTTTTTGTTAGTTAGGGCTTTTTACATTGTAGGTACCGATATACATTTCTCTAACTTTCTTTATTTTGATTACTTTTTTGTATAACTATATAAATAAAACTAAATTTGTGATGAAATCACTACATTTTTTGACAAATATATTTTTTTCCTCACCTCCATACAAAAATCCCCAGTGTGCGCCGCTCATGTTAAATTGTACAATGTTTTTGTTATTTCTTTATTAAATATACAAATTTTGAAAATCCCGGCCACGGTCAAGAATGAAAGATTATCAGTAACAATTTTGATTAATTTTCATGTTGTAAAATTCCTTTCTTCATAAAAATAATTTAATGAAAATTAAATTTAATGAACTTAAGCCTAATGAAAAAATATTAGAAAATTTGGATTAAAAATTTTGAAAATGATGAAAGATAATTGGAATAATTAATTAAAATATATATGGGGGATGTCATGTCAAGTTACCCAATTTTGAAATCGATGTCTTCCGATTTGGATGAAATTTGCACAAAGGTTAGTCCTATTGGATAGTGTTTAGACTAATTTTCAACAAGATCGATCAAAGGGTTTCTGAGTTAGAGGGGGTCAAAATTTTACATTTTGGCCAAACAGGTGTTCCTTCTCGTCCGTGTAGCTTATAACCTATTGGTGTTAGCATAATTTGTCCCAAGTAGCTTAGATAGCTATGTGATCTTTTTTTTTTTTAATTATAATAATTTTTTTTTAATTTAAAACTTTTTTTATTTTTTTTAACGGGAACCGTTCCAGTTTTTCATCTTTCATGTAGTAAATAACTACTGTATAAAACGGACGTCAGTATAAAAATTGGTTCCGGTTCAAACCAGTTGTACGACAATCAGAAAGTGTTATGCTTTTTTTTTCTAGCAATTTGAACTAACTTGATTAATATATCATGATTCGTACCAGTTTATGCCGAACTAAAACGATTTTCAGGAGGGACATTTATGTTATCCCATGGCAGCCTTGCCATTTATCAAATTTTCCCTTCTTTTGCAAGTTTTTTGAGATGCATAATGTAAAATTTGCAGTATATTGGATACAAATATTAAGTGATGTTTTCAGTTTATTAAATGGTCGTGTATTTTCTCTGTTCTTTATTATTTTAATTGTGTTAACTTCTTCGTAAAGAACACAATTTTTTTTTTTTATTCTGAAACATCTTTAGCACTAGGTTCATATAAGTTGTCTGAAGTTAATTTAATAGATCTTGGAGTTTATTCTTTAAAGTTTTATGTTGCACTTTTGGTCTGTTAAAAAAGTTCGATTTTGATAACAACTAGCTTAAACACGTCATAGATCATGCACATTTTTATGTTATAAGAGGTTACCAATTGAGTATTTCTCAATTATGTGCTATTAATGGCAAATTTAGTCTAATTGAGTGATATTGAAGAAGTTAATAATGAATAGCTGTAGCTTTAATTTTTAGGAACATAATTAATAGAAAGAGCACACGCGAGGGCGTATTAAAAATAAAAACATTTTTAGATTTAATTTTTATTTATTTTTAAGTAAAATGATATATATACTGTTTTTCATTTAATTATTTAACAGTAATATAAAAAGCCTGACAATATGTGTATTTGTTAGGTATGAGAATAGGTTGTAAGTATATTTCATATTGCTACAGGGCGTAAAATTTGCCATGCTGCAAGATGGCTTGAAATAGGACAAGAGGGGTAAAATATCCCCCTCTCTATATCTTCTTAACTAATCAACCAGATTTTTTTAATATGGCATGCAGACACTAACATCCGAAAGAAATAACTTATATGACAAAACAAGGTTTGCCGGGTCCGCAAGTATTCTTTAATTTTGTTTGACAACCGAAAATCATTTCAATTTGAAAACTTGACAAGATTCATGATCAGTAGTGGAATTCTCTAACTTTTAACGATTAACGTTAATTTTACCGGCACAGTTTATTGCTTACGGTAACAAAACAGCAATTCAGTAACACAATTTTAATTACATAGTTAAAAATGTCAATCAAGTGGCATCTTTGTTAATTAATTAGTATATTTAATGAACACTGTCATCGAGTGCAAACTAGTTCTCGTGTGGAACGACTTAGGTACTTTCGAAACTAACAAAACCCCATTTAGGTTTTGCTAGTGTAGCAAAAATTGCAAAAATTGCAAAAATTCGGAAAATTTGCAAAAATTGCGAAAATTTTTAATATTTCAAACAAGCCATAAAATTGATAAAAGTCGCTAAAACTATAAGGAATTGCAAAAATTCGGTAAAAATATTTAAATTTGCAAAAATTTGCAAACAGCGGCTATTTATTAAAAATCGTTAAAGCTCTAAAGAACCACAAGAAAAAATCGCTTATATCGCGAACATGGCTTAAACTCGCGAAAAATTGTAAACTTGGAAAAAAAAATGTGAAATTTATTTGAAATCGCTAAATCGCTTAAAAAATAAATTGTCGGAATATACAAATTTTTTTTTTATTTTTTTAAAAATAGCGAAAATTCGCGAAATTTTTTAATGTTTTGAACAAACCATAAAATTGATCAAAAGTCGCTAAAACTATAAGGAATGGTAAAAATTGCTAAATTAGGAAAAATTCGAAAAAATTTGCTAACAGCGGAATGATTGGAAAGTCTACCACTTATTTTTTGTGTAGAAAAGAAACACTTAGTTTTTTCCATAAGCTGCGTCTAAAATGTAATAATTTTAATGATATTTATAAATTCCCAAAAAATTTATTTTTTAATATTAATTTTGCAAAATGTATGTAAATTACTTGAATTTTAAAAAATGTTAATGTGGATTTTATTTGCCAAATTTTTTTTTTTTTTTTTTTTTGTAACTACGAATTTAAAAGTAAACAATAATATTTTGCCGTTAAGATAACTTAAATACCTGACGTTAAAATAGAACATAGCAGTAAACGTTATTGTTAAAAAAGTTACTGAATAAAATTTACGTTAACTTTGCTGTTAAATATTTCTAACAATTTAAATTATGTTAAAATTTAAAAGAGAATCGCACTACAGAGCTGCCAATTTAAAAAATTAAGCATATTTTTTCCTTAGCGCTTTTTTTTTAAAGGCGCTAAATTAGCGCTTTTATAGATACCCAATTTGTTTGTACTTTTATTTGCATACATTAAGATCAACCCACATTAAACCAAAATTTGTTTCCGTTTTTTTAAATACTTTTGATATATAGTACTCTGAAATGCATACTATATACGGAAAGAAGTTTATTTTCTAAAGTAATCCATCCACTTCGTTTCTTAAAACAAAAAAACCCAAAAATAATTTCCTGATTTTAACTTGTTTTGCTCGTATTAAGTAAAACTTTCTTAACCTTCCTATACCCGCGCGTTGGTCTGTGAGACCGACAAAACGATTTGACGTAAATATCTATTTTCCCAGAAACTCTACAAAGTTGAATTTTCTGTTAGCTTATGCTTTTTTTACAAGCTCCGTTTTAGTGTTGGTTTGGTATTTGCACCAGACAAGCGTGTTGGTGTATTTCATAACAATTGGTCTGCGAGACCGACGCGGGTACACGTGTGTTACATGCAAACAGTATTTTTGTTTGGAACATGCAGTGCAATATGCCGTGATTTTTATTAAAGGCTGAAAACTAAGTCAACCTATGATTTACAGTGGCCGACAAAAGTCTACATACGACCCTCATTTCTTCCACCTGACGAGACCAAAAGCATTGTGAAGAAAAGTAATGATGCAGGTTTGTTTGAAATCTGGTTTTATTAATAAAAAACGAAAAAAACAACTTACTTCAATATACACTTTAAAAAATATTTACAAAAAACGAAAAAATAGCAATGACAAAAGTCTACATACGGCTTGTAAGATAACATAAAAATCTTCATTGAAACATTAAATAATATTTTTATTATTAAATTTAGTATTTGGTTGGGCCACCATTGGCATCTTTAACAGCCTGTAAGCGTCTGGGCATTGAATTAACTAAATGTTCCAATTCAATCGGCGTAATTCTTAGCCATTTTTCTTTCAGCATCTTTTTCAACATTGGAGCGCTAGTAATATGATGCTTTCTGATTTTACGTTCCAAAATCTTTCAAACGCGTTAAATGACATTTAAGCCCGGGCTTTGAGGTGGTGTGTGCAATTGTCGGGGAGCATAGTAAAGCAGCCATTCTTTTACAACTTGAGCGTTGTGTTTCGTGTCGTTATCTTGTTGGAAAATCCAACTCTCACCAAGATCTAATTTATTGACCGATGCTCCCAGATTTTGTTCTAAAATAGACTTATATTGAAACCGATCCATATTACCTTCGACAAATAAAAGATTTCCTACACCAGATGCAGCGACAGCATCCCAAACCATCACGTTGCCACCCCCATGCTTAACAGTAGGTACTAAGTGCTTCGGATTCATCGCTGTATTAGCTTTTCTCCAAACTTTCGCTTTCCCATCACTTCCAAAAATATTGTATTTTGACTCATCTCTAAACAAAACTCGTTTCCAGAAGTCAAATCCTTTGCCAAATGAATTTTGGCGAATTCCAAGCGGTTTTCGGTTTTTTTTTCGCTTATAAGGGGTTTTTTGGGCGGAGTTCTGCTGTAGAAACCATTATTATTTAGGGTTCTTTGAATTGTTCGTGGATGCAGAACCGTATTTGATCTTATTGTTAGCTCTTGGGCCAGCGTTGTGGCATTCACTTTTGGATTTTTTTTTCCCACTTCTTTTATTATAAAGCTGACATCTCTGCGACTAAGCTTTTAAGGGCGACCACTATGCGGTTTATTTTCAATAGAACCAGTGTTTTTAAAATTATTAAATACAGTTTGAACTGTTGCTTTACTTAAATTCAACAGTTTTGATATTTCCCTGAACGATTTTTTCTCGTTTCTATATTTTACGACTTAGTTTCTCACATCAGTTAAAATTTCTTTTCGCGAGGCCGCTGTTACAATTGAATTATGCTGGAAACTGTCCAGAATACAACCGAATGCAATTGATTTGAAATGTAAAACATGCAGAAAAGTAAATTTAAAGAAAATAACGGTACTTAGCCGTTATCATCCAGCAGCAAGAAAAACACAAAGCATGACATGTTTGCCGTATGTAGACTTTTGTCAATGCTATTTTTTCGTTTTTTGTAAATATTTTTTAAAGTGTATATTGAAGTATGTTATTTTTTTCGTTTTCTATTAATAAAACCAGATTTCAAACAAACCTGCATCATTACTTTTTTTCATAGTGCTTTTGGTCTCGTCAGGTGGAAGAAATGAGGGTCGTATGTAGACTTTTGTCGGCCACTGTATGTATTGTGCAAAAAGTCCTTTTAAGTTGATATAAGTTATTTTTATTTATTTCAAGAAAATAATATGTTTTTGTAGTATCTAAGAAAAAACTATCGGTTTTGATGGCTTATTTGTTAAGGACTTAAAATCAATAAAATGAATGAACACAAATTGAATGCGTGGTTTTATTTTTTTATTAGATTTTTTTATTATCGAGATTATTTAATAGAATCTTTTGTTATTAGTTTTGTTTCAAAAAACAAGTATTTCATCTAGTTCAAACTCTCGGTCTGTGAGACCGTGCGCGCGTATATGTGTTACCAAAATTAGCGCGGGTATAGGAAGGTTAAATAAAGAAACATTTTCTCATGAGCAAAAACTTCACGTTTTTGGTATATGATCAAAAATTTCTTAAAACAAGAAATACAGAAGTAAATTATTTTTTTTAAAAACCAGAAAGATATTTCTAAAATAGGATCGAATTTCTTGCATCAAGAAACAAATGGTAAGGATTTCTTTAAATTTTTCAGAAAATGCTCCAGAAAACTTTGTTTAATTTAATTAATTTTGGTAATAAATCAATCAAAAGTTTCTTATTTTTATATTAAGTTTTCTTCAACTAACTAGTGCTACACGTTTTTATGAAAAAAAATCAGGCTTTTCTTCTGATTTTGTAAAATAAAAAGCAACGAAAACTTGATTAAAGTAACTATAGAATTAAAAAAAAAAATTTTTTAGTTGTATTTAAAATAATTTTAGTTCGCTTTGAGTCATAACTTTTTTTAAACCAGGTTACACATGTTTACAATTAGAAATTTTTGGCTTGGACAAGAATGGTGCAAAGTTTTCTTGGTTCAAGAAATATTTTCTGGTGATTTAGTAAATAATTCTTTCCGTGTATATTTGAAATTATATTACTTTACTTTTCCTGAAACATCAGATAAGGCTTTTTCAAAATGTTAATGTTTTATAAACACTGCTCGGCAAAAAAATAGAAGTGGTGGTAGAGAACTTGATTATGTGGTTTTAATTGACTTTAGGGTGCTGAATCCAAAAAATTTATTCAATTTCGTCTAGTTAAAATTTTGTTTGCCGATCTTAAAGATTTCATGTCTTATTTTATTCATAATATACCTGGATTTCCGATAAATGATATAAATGTGTACATACTTATTTGCTTGAAAAAATGGTCGACACAAATAAGAAATATTTTTGAAAATAATCATTTGTAAAAGATCAAAATCGCACAAACCGTTCGTAAGGTATAATAGAATGGATAAATGCCTTATTTCGGTCGAAATGTTAGTCTAGCCCATAAAAAAACTAGACATGATAGAAAAAACTGAAAACGGATTTGAATTTAGCTCTGTAAAATCTTTGTATTTCGATTTTTTTGACGGCCAGTGAAATTAATAAAACTTGGTTCTTAAACCTTTTAAGTTTTTTATTCAAACTTTATTTAGCGCTTTTTGATTGGGGGCACGGCGCACATTAGTTGAAGTTCATAGAACGATCGGCAAAAAATAGAAGAAGTTGTCGAAGGATAATGAAACTTGGCACATACATAGGCATTTTTTGTTTGAATCAAGAAAAAATAGAAAAATCAAAATGATTCGCCCACTTTTAAGCCCACCTCCCATACAAAGTAAAAATTAAATTTTGACTTACGGCATTGTTTTTTTTTTGGCACATATCCTTTTTAAACACTCATTATCATTTGTGTGCATTTTGAAAAATATCCGCCTACTTTTACGCCCACTTCCCATACAACTTGTATTGAAAAAGTGGCATAACTCCCATGATTTTTAATGCATTGTAGTATACCTACCATAATCAAGTAGAGTGCATAAAGTTGTTTACACACATAATATTAAATTGTTTACATTAACGCAGTGTATTGAACTGCAATAAAGAAATTTGATTCTACATGTGTCAACATACTTTGTTTATAACTGCACTTTTTAAATTCATGTATGTTCGTGTGCAAACCATTCTGTTGCTTATTAAAAATAGTCAGCACAAATTCGGCTATTGCACTTGGACTTCACACAAACATAAATGTATTAAGAAGTAAGTTATTCCAATATTTTAAAAATGAGTAGTAATAAGCATTGAGTGATTTTTTTTCACTCAAAATAACCCTAAGAAATTAGTATATAAGAAATGTAAATTTTGAAAATCAAGACAGAAATTGTTTTATTAAATAAATAAATTCCAAGTTATAATCTTGCTTCCAAGATAAACTTGGAAAGGAATTAAGTTTTAAAAGTACAGAAAAGTGAAACATACTACAGCATCAACTCAATTTTCACAAAAAATAAATATAACTGTAGAATGGGCTCCTGAAAAAATATACCTGAGCCGCCCACTTTTACGCCCACCTCCCATACAAAGTGAAAATTAAATTTGGACCTACGGCATTGTTTTTTGGCACATATCCTTTTTAAACACTCATTATCATTTGTGTGCATTTTGAAAAATATCCGCCCGCTTCCCATACAACTTGTATTGAAAAAGTGGCATAACTCCCATGATTTTTAATGCATCAACTCAATTTTAACAAAAAATAAATATTATAATTTTAGAATGGGCTCTTGAAAAAACATAGCTGATTCGGCCACTTTAACGTCATGTTTTGTTACTTTATCATTTTCACTGTTTTTTTGGAAAGGAGCAGGTAGGAGCAGCTGAATTTTTTTTTTAGCTTTTAGCTGAGACTTCAAGCTGTAATTTGACAACTTTCGCTAAACAGCGCTCCACAGCGCTAAAAAGATGCAGTCCACTGAAGTTAATGAATTTATATGGCACTTTTTCCAACTTTTTTTAATGCAAATCTCATCTATGACAATTGTTATTTACGATAAAATGCAACAAAGTCAAATGATATGTTAACTGTGATTGTACCAAAAGATTGAATATACTTTAAATTTGCATGCCATTTTAAACAAGCGAACATATATGAACTTTGAGCGTGTCTGTCCAAACAAATAAGGAATACAGTTGAACTTCTATAAGTCGAAAATTCTTTAAGTCGAAGGGAATCTCTTGGCAATAGCGGTGGTTAGGCCAATTCACATGATTTTGTTTCTATAACTTGAACTCTTGAACTTCTTTATCTTCAATTTTTCTATAACTCAAAGTAAAATATTTGTACCACGCGTGGGCACACTTATACAAGTCGAATTTTTTTTCAAAAATTTTTTGCCATCTTGAATTTTTGTTTTATTTAAAACTAATTAGAATTTAAAATATGACATTTATCTTTAGTTAAATTAAATTTGATAAATTTAAATTCAATAATTCTTATCAAATCACACAGTATTTTATTAAATGAAATCTTAAAATATGCACACATGTATTTGTACGAAATAAAATTAAATAACATGAATACCGAACGAATTAAATTTTTTGTTGTGCATTTGTTACAAAATTCTCTAAGTTGAAGTTTCTGTAAGTCAAACTTTTTTGTCGGGATAATAGAGTTTCGAGTTATAGAAGTTCAACTGTATATCCGGCTTATATTACGGAATCATAATATTCAGATATCTGACAACAAAATACCAAAAAATTATCCAAATCGGCGAACATGAAAAAAATGAATTAATGCCACTCCTGAACCAATGTGCTGCGCTTTTTGATTAGAAAAAGTTCACAACCGTGTTCATGATTATACTTTGTAATAAATATTTGTTTAAATAAAACTTATTAAAATTATTAGTTTGTGTTTTTTTTGCGTGGATTTTATTTTGCATATTTTTAAGTTTTTTTTTTTTATATTTGCATGCATACTTTAAACATTTTTTTTATTTTTAGGATCGCTCAATATTTGACCGCAGCTCCCATTCAAATACCATTCCTGAAAATAGCATTTAATGCCATAATTTCTGCAACAGGTACTATTCATTTTAGTTGTGGTAAAAGGTCTAGAATTAACTATAGGTCTCGTATATTAAACTCATAACAAAAACAACTTTAAGACGAAAAAATCTCTTATAGATGTAAATATCTAGGTAATATTTGGCGAAATTACTCTTATATGAAGTCTAGTTGGTTTATGATTGCCTATTGGTTCCAAATAGGGAACACTCGAAATTTTCTGTTAATACTGTGCTGTAGAGTATCACACTATCGTGCTTGACCGACTATCCTTTTTTTATATTTTATATGCAGCCAGAATATATGCAAAAAGCATAACATTTTTAAATGTTGTGCGATTTTTGTTTTTCTAGAGACTATTTTTTAACAATTTTTTAAAGCATATTTTAAAGGTTTTACTGCATATTTTATGCGCATAAAACACTTTTAGCACATATTTCCGGTTTCCCTGATGATCAGTATGCTCTTGCAAATCATTATGAATAGATTCACGCTCGCTACCAATTTAAATAAATTTACATACTTTGAAAATCAGTCGTCGGAGCGCACTACTTTTAGGCGACAACGTGATTTTTATGACGCCCTAATTGTCCATCCAACCCACAACAGACCCTACGGACTTTTTTTAAAAATTCAAAATCATCGAACCTTATTTCTTCTGGAGCACGCATTACGGACAACGGAGATCGTAACCGTATAATAATGAATGCTTTACGGCGACAGCAACTATTGACTTATTGAAATCAAAATTTGGCGATAAGTTTATTACGAGAAATGGATTTGTCAATTCAAGATCGTGTGATTTTAAACCTCTCTATAATTTCCTGTGAGTGGGGCTACATGAAGTCACTGATTTATTTTGATAAACCAGAAACAATTTACGCCTTTAAGGGCAACATTGTTCATGGTATTCGTGAAGTACGGCACGTATTGATCAAAAAAGTCGCCCAAAATTGGACGTGTACATAATAATTTTTTAATGTTAATTTCAAGTATTAACCTTTCGAATAAAAAAATTGTTTTTGATTAAAGTTCAATTTTTTGTATTATTTTTTTAAAATTTCAAGTTCTATCGAACTTAAATTAAGGCATTTACATACATACTTATCTTTCCTTATTAAAACTTAGAATAAAATCTTAATATTTATGTTCGAATAATAATATTGTTCTCTTTATCTAACATTTCATTTTAGACGTCAAATGGACACAATAGCTGCAGAGAAAAAGATGGAATCGTTGATGAAATATGTGCCTTTTATCGATTTTGTTTTAAAAATTGATCATAAAAAATATATTAAGTTTATTAATATAAAAAAATGGATTATACTTAGAAAAAAGAAGTATGTTTATAAATTTTTTTATTATATTAATATGCATGTATATAAGGTTGAGTCAATTAAGTAATCGATATTGTGCTATCGATTTGGCATGAGGAAAAAAAAGTTCCACTTATGCCCACTTTTCAGTATTGATATTAAAACACATTTATGTTTAAAATCGTTTTAAATACAAAATTCTCTTCTTCACTAAATACTTAATTCACCGATGTGGTACGCTTACTGCTTGTTTGTAGAACGCGAGCGCAAAAGTGACTCGTTCAACTTACTTTTAAAACAAAAACAAAATTTCAAAATTTGTTTTTGTTTTAACCCTCCGATGAGTGAGAAGGTCCCTAGGACCTTTTTGCCTTTTCAAACTGAAATTACTCCTACTTCGGCCACTACAACCCCCTCCCCCCAAAGTTACTCTGAATTCCAAGAGTATTTTGTTGCGCATCTTTTGGAAAAAATCGGATCATTACTTTAGGAGTTATTGAGGTTTTAGTGAGAATAGTACGCGGACGTGCGAATAGGTCCGTATGGACCTTGTACTGAATTTTACTAATAAATGCATGTTTTTGGGCATCATTATAATTTTTTTTATTGTTTCAACACATAATTTACTTGTTCTGAACACAAAGACCTAAACTCAAAGACATTAGGGATGATGATAAAAACAAAAAATTCTAGTAGTATAAAATTAGAATATTGTGCCTTTCCTTGAAAGCAATAAAGTTCATGTCTTCGAATTTTTCTTAGAAAACAATAAAAACAAAAAAAAAATCAAAAAAAAATTTTTTATATGAAAAAAACATGATTTACAAAAAAGGTCCGTAGGGACCTTTTCACACGGCCGTGAAGTTCAGAACTGTCACTCATCGGAGGGTTAAATGTAATTTAAACTAGTCACTTTTGTGCTCGCGTTTTACAACAGGCAGTTAATTTCAACTTAAGTTTCTATTGTAATATTTTAGCAAGGTGGCCTCAATATTACGACAATACAACAACAAGAGGCAAAGCAATAACACCACCTCAAAAAAAAATCATTTTCGAGGAGGCCAAATTTAATGTGCTGTTTAAAAAAAAACACAAGTGATTGTGTAGTAAAATCACTCAAAAATCTGAGTGCTTTTCATATAAATTTGACTACACAATCACTTGTTTGTTTTTTAGAAACAGCACATTAAATTTTATGAATTTTTCTCAGCTTTTATTTTTAAGGCTTTTTAGCAGTGTTGCCACCAACGAAATGGTAAATTACACATGGATCATGCCAAAATTACACATGAAAATACAAATTACACATGCTATCTTTTTACGCATGTCACAGAAACAAATTTCGATCAAGGGTGGAATTAAAACAGTATTTGACTTCTTCAGAAAACGTAAACCAATTTCAATTTCTGTGTGCAAACAAATAAACAAATATCGTCACCTAAAATGCTAAAGGGCGTTACAACTCTTTTTTTTTACAGGAGAAGCAAAAAAACTTTACAAAATCAATAACAACAAGGTGTAATTGGCGTTTGAATTTCTTTAAAAAAATCGCCATTTTTGATCTAAAATTGTTTGTGAACATTAAGTTTAATAAAACGAAGAAAACTCAATCAAAACCCCTTATTCCGAATTTTTTTGTTGTTAAGCCCTTTTGCATTTGAAGGTGAAGATATGTAACTTACATTTCATTTGGATATGATAAAGGTTCTGATGCATCCCTCAAATGTCATCGACGCAATTTTTCAACAGAATGTTAATTCAGTTCCTCTATCGCTGCAACATTGGATATGCCGGACATTTTTATATTTTTTACTTATCCAACACAAAAATATTTTTCAAATGTCTCTTTATTTGCCTTTTGTTTACAACAATCGTATCGTTGCTATATTTAATGCAAAAAAAATAATATTTTTATTTTACCTTTTAATAGATTAAAACAAAAATAACTATTTGCAAAGTAGGAAATAATCTGTCTCCAAAGGAATTTTTTATATCAAAAACTTTTTTCCAATAATATTCCGCCTTCAAATTGCATGTTGTCGCGAAAATATTCTTGAAACTCCTTAAGTTTTATCTGCCGAGCATTACTTCTAATTAAACAAGATTTAATATTACAAATTAAATCTTCCAAATATGTTGGAAGGTTCAGACAGGCCTTCGACGTTACCAAATGTATTAGGTGGCAGGAGCATTTTATCAAAATAATAACTGGCTTTTCGTCTTGAGATGATGAGATGAGATGTATCTGATGCAAATCCAACTAGATTTTCAAAAGGAATACCTTTCTCTTTAATCGTGTTTTTAAGAAGCTCAAAAATTTCCTTTGCAGTCGATGATCCACTCTCTTTGAAATAAAAAAAAAGAATAATGTACCCATGATGTTTCGTCGTTATAATAAATTGTGGCAATAGATATATTAATGCCAAATGGTTAGTAGTTAATGATCCAACCATTTTTAGTTCAGCTCTTTGAACGCTTCCATTCTTTTAAATAAATTTTTAAGTTTTGCTAAGAATAATAAACCTTTTTACTTCTTGCGAAAAAATAATAACAAAAATTAGTGCTACAAAACGTTAAAATATTAAATTACGCATGAATTACACATGCAGTCAATTACACATGGGCTACACATGAAAAAAAATATTACACATGATATGTGTAATTACACGTGAGGTGGCAACACTGCTTTTTAGTATGTAATTAAAAAAAAATCGGAAGATAAAATTAATTTTTTGATATGTCGTAGTTAAACTTTTTTTCCTCATGCCAAAAGCTATCGAAAAATCGATGGCACAATATCGGCAAATTTTGGTCCTTACAAATCGCCCCACCCTAATGTACATACTGTGAGCGTCAAAATAAAGTGTACAACTGACTTTCCAATATAACAAGTGTTATTTTAGTAAAAAAAAGAAACTAAAATTTTTAGAAGTTTATTGTCATTTACAAATATTTGGAAAATGTTATTACAATATAAAAGTGAAAATTTAAAATACTTTAAATACAACAAAAACAGTACAATAAAAAACAAATTTACTCCGTTATTAACGCGTCAAAAAATGTGTTCAGTTTAAAAATGTTCTTCAGAGAGTGCTTGCTGATTATGTTTTTTCAATTGCCTGTCCTTGGATTGATATCGAGCGACTATTGGGCTGATCCAGCTGTTTGAGGACGAAGTAACTATAACAACCAACCATGTCACGCTTCACTATAGATACCAATTGTTTCCGTTGAATTTCCTATTACTACCTATTCCTATTACTACCAAGCTTAAAGTCTGATCAAATTTGGCAAAGTAGAAAGTTAACATTTGTTTTAACTAACATTACATTTTTGTATTGAAAAACACTGGGCACTTTAATTTGGCGCTCACTGTACATATCGCTCAATAGTGTCGTAACTAAAAAAATCACGGTTTTGTAAATAATAAGTATACAGAAAATTGCGCATTATCATGATTTATATAGTTTATTCCGGAAAATGTGCTGATCTACTTTTCACTATGCATTTTTTTTTTTAATTTAAAAAAACTTTGCAAAACTACACATCTAGTTTTTCAAAGGTCGTCACAAGGTTAACATCGTAGGTTTTTCAGAATAAACGATTTATTCTTTGTGTCAGAACAATATTTTTAAAACTTTTTTTTATTAACATATACGGTTCTAATGAAAAATAGTTCGGGAGTTCATAATATTTGTGCAGATGAATTAAAAATAAACTTTTTTAAGCCTGATGGATCAAATATCGGCCATGTCATGGAAATCGAAATCACGTGAAATTGAAATCGAATAAATTTTGAAAACTCTCTCATGTATTCAAAGTTATTAAAAATGTATCCCTTAATATATTTAACTCATATTTTGGGGACTTCTACCTATACTACTTTTGAAATCAGGAAAAGCTGCGTTCGATTTCACATTTTCAATTTCTCGTGATTTCGATTTCCATGACATGGCCGGTGGAAATTGCTATTTTGGGATTGATTTTTCGCAGGTGTAGAAAAACTCCATACAATTTATGGTAATATAAATTCCGAAAAGTGCATGGATATTAGGTTCGGTTGTTTACTTTTCCAGTAAAATCCAGTAGCTGAGTAAATTTTGGGCAATTTGAAAATTTTACTCTCAATAAGAGCCATAATGTAGAAAAAATAAGCGAATGAACAAATCGCAAAAACTTGCAGGTTAATCTAAACAGAGGATCACTAAAAAGATTAGTGTTGTAAAATGCAGGTTATTTAGACTACCCAGTATATATAAAACGTTTTTGGTAATTGATGCAATTCATTTTAACAATTATAAAATTGTAGCAAATGTATTTATTAAATGAACTTCTGTGAAAGCTTTAACTGCCTGTTTAACGATTTCGAACGTCAACGTTCGCATAGAAAAATTATATTTAAAACAAAAACAAAATTCGAAAATTTGTTTATGTTTTAAATGTAATTTTGTATGCGAACGTAAACGTTCGAAATCGATGAACAAGCTGTTAGACTTGTTTATTTTCAATATGACTTAATTTTGTTTCTAGTTAAATTACATACGAAAATATATCAATATTTTATTTTTGATATTCGGTACCCTGAATACTATGCAATAACAAGTATTCATATATATGTATATATATATATATATACATTAGCTTTACATCTCTAAAATATTAACGTAAAAAAAACAATTAACTCAAATTTTACCATGGATGCCAAGAAAAAGAAAACCGAGGCCCGTTTTCACAACTTACCGATAGCTAAAGGTAAGATTTTATCGGCGGTTTAAAAAGTGCTCCATTATTACAACTTTACTTTAACCTACCAGGTAGGATGAACCTTAATTTACTCTATCGCTCACTTTATGTTAAAGTAAAGTTTTAATAATGGAACACTTTTTATAAGGCCGGTTAAATTCTTACGGTCTAATTTATAAAAAATAAAACCGGTTAATAAAGGCTTTATGAAACGGATTTTCATACAAAATCCGTTTAATTAACCCTTTATTAACATGTTTTATTTTTTATAAATAAGGCAGTTAAATTGTATGTTCTTAATAATTAGCTTTTGCTCTTTTAAATGTTTTTATAACAAATTGTATGCTCTTTGTTTGCTAACTCTTGTGTGTTTACTTATTTAAATCATATGTTTTTGTTTTCTACTGCATTTTATTTCAGGCTATAAACATTCCTCAAAGAAGTCTGGTCGTCTTAAATGACAGAAAAGTGTTGCAAATTTGTTGAAAGTATGCCTATTAGAATTGTTGGTTGGCAAGTTTGTTGTTTTTATGGGTAAATGAATTTAAGTAGCAAGTGCCAAATGTAAAAGTCTGAAAAGCATGTCATTTTCAATATGACAATATGGCGATGGTATAATAAAACAACTTACTTGGTGGCCACACGATCAAGTTTTGCCTTTCAATTCCATTCAATTTGCAATACACTCTCACTTTTTTACTAACACACTCACACTTTTTAAATTGACCACGAGATGGCTTTGTGTTTTGTTATTTTTGTTTTGATCACGCCATTTGTGTTGATTGTTGCTGCCTGTTTTTACACATTGCCACTTCACTACCAAAAAAAGCTTTCTGTCTTTTTCTTCAAAAGCTGCCCTCGCATTCTGTGGTAACAATGCTGCCACATTAAAATTTTAAGATACTTATTGTCAACTCTCTTAGAATTTTTATCTGTCCGTCTGTCCGTTGAAATGGATTTTCCAAAGACCCCATTTATGATGGGGGCCAGGTTATTATGCATTTATATCACATATGGTCCGGAATTGTTTGCTATTGAAAGTCAGCAAGATCGGTCCATAAATGGCTGAGATATGAGTAAAAAACCACGACTCCGCAAATTGTTTTCTTTAAAGGACCAATTAGACGTGACATTACCATACGAACACTGTATTACCAAAACGACATAAACATACCAATTCAATTTTGGTTTCTACGGTCATACAGTGGCTATGGTAATACAGTGTTGGTAATGTGGTTTTTTGTTGTTTTTTCTATACCCTTCACTACAAGTGGTGAATTTAATTGTAATGTGTTTAATTTTACACATACACATTAATGCATGTACATGATATGCCGCTCAAATAAAGAAACAAACTCATAGACTCAATAGTGGTATTCACACCGAACTTGTTAATTTGTTACTCGGTAGATTGTTAATTTGTTAAAGTTACCAACTGTGAACGACCCCCTTTTTAAAACTTTGTTAGTCTGGTAACTTTCGTAGTAAAACAGCATTTAATTAACATACTTACTCTCAATGTACACGAAAATTGCCAAAACACAAATATGTTTTTAGAAATGTATCACAAATGACTTTTTTATTATATTTATTTAGAAACTGCAACAGCTGATTGTGAGTTACCAACTAACAACTATTTTATCAGGGGTGCCGTGTCGTTAATTTGTTAAATGTTAATCCGGTAGCGCGTTAAATATACAAAAACAAAATGCGTGTAAAAAAGTAACGATTAACGACTAACAAACTAACAAGCTCGGTGTGAATCCCACTAATATATTTTAATTTAACGCTTCTTCAGTAAAATCATTCGTAGCCGAGTTGTTAAGTTCCCTCCTGAGACCAGTTCGAATCCCAAAAAGGATTTTTTTTCATTTTTTTTATTTAATTTTTTATGTTCTTAAAAACGATTTTAAGATTATAAAACGAATTTCTAACATCAAATTTGGCAAAAGAGGAAACGGACTTAGGTATTCTTCAGCATGGCGAAATGAAAAATTGGCGTGGCTCAATTAATATTTATTTATACCTATCTAAAGAACGTTATTTATGTTTATAACTTTTTGTTTTTATCTCATCATGGTGAACAGTATATAAGAATATAGCACTCTTACTTGTTTTAATTATGACACTTTTGAAGGAAATGATCATTATGCTGGGTACACACAATGCAATGCATTTACGCAATGCAAATTAAACTCATTTCCATTCATTCCAGATTGCATCAACATCAAAACACTTTGATATTTTGAGGTTGCATTGGAATAGATTGCATATAGATTGCACTGTCTGTACCCAGCATTATATAAATATTTTTACCTAAAATGTTTGATTCTTATATTTTTGCAGATATCCCTTGGCCGATATAAATAAAATTGAACAATCCATAATAACCCAGTACAAAAATTTATTAATTGAAAATAATGTGGTAAGTGGTTTTTTTTTTTCTTTAATAAATTTCCAAAAACAAGTAGGTACAAACTTATGGCCAATTTTTAGGTTTGATATAAAATCACATTTATATATAAAATCGTTTTAAATACAAAATTTTGTTCTTCGCTCAGCACTTAAATATAAATTAATTCGCCAAGCTGGTACATATAAATTCAATTTAAGTTTTCATTTGAATATAACTTAAGCTTCGTACAGACGATGGTCAGATCTTACAATATTGGTAAGTAGCGTTGCTTAAATTGCATTAAAATTGGCTAAAATGTCTTACAACTGTGTGAACATTGTAAGCTCATTTGTGCAGAAGTGCAAAATTAATGCATCTGACAATCGCACTATTGTCAGAAAAATATTGCTGTTGGCAACGCCTGCTTACAATGTTGTCATTGTAATTAATAAGGAAAAATTAAATACGTACTCTTATTTCACTAAAGAGAAGTTTTTTATTAATTTATCTACTATTCTGGAAAATCTTTTGGGGAAAATTTTACATCGCGATAAAAAATGTCTTCCAATATTATATATGTATTAAATCCCCACGAAATTTACCATTTTTTTTTTTTTTTTTCATAAAAACGTAATAGAATTTCCTTTAAGAATGTTTTCCAACAAAAGTATACGGCCGAAGGCCAATGTGTGGTATAGTTTCCCTTATGTCCTCTTTTGATAATTATTTAAGGATTTCAAATGTAATTACTGCTCCTTGGCATAATTTAGTTTTTTTTTTAGAGTAATAAACAAAAATAAATTAAAAGATACTAACTTGTCAAATAAGGCTTTACTTTACTTGAGTCAAAAGTTTTCAACAGCTCGTATAATTGGGAACTTTGATGTTAAGCCACTGGAATGCTTAAAATTCTGTAACTTTTGAACCGAAGGAGATATTTTAGTTAATCGACAGATAGATTCTTAAACTTTAGGCTCCTATTGCGGTTTACAACTCAACTCAGTTGAGTTGTAAATTCTTAATTTTTGTATTATAGTTTAGCACTTGGCTATATTGCGGTTAATAAAAACATAACAAAAATTACAACTGATCACAACCAGTTGTCTTAATTACAACTCAACTGAGTTGAGTTGTAAACCGTAATAGGTGCCCCAAATTTTATTAAAATCGGTTGAATAGTTATTGGGGAATTTAAGGGCAAAGTGGAACTTTAGATTTTTTTAACTTTAGCGTGAAATATGGTTTATTTATTTTTTTGAATTATTAAAAAATGTCATTTTTGGATTTAAATAATAATCATTAACATTTTTTGTAATAATGGGACACTCATGGTGGAATAAGCAGGTGGCATCGTTACGGCAACAAATACAACATTACAACAAAAATGGAAATTACATAACCATTTACGTCAAAAAATACATTAAACAAAAATCAAAGCGTGCCGCTGAACGTGATGAAATAAATAAATTTTTAGCCAATTTTTATTTAGTTATGGTCAATATCTTATCAAAACTATCAAAAACTTTAATAAAAAACAAAAATCACAGCACAAAACGTGGACTTTTTGTAAACATAAACAAAACTTTGACATAAACCTAGACAAACAATGCAAGAGCAAAAAATCGTCATCTGGTGTAGTGCTGCCACCTGTTTATTTCACCATGGGGACACTAAAAAAATTTTTAAATAAAAAAAAAGTAAAATCCACTGGAAACTACTGAAAAATTAACAATTTTTTGCTGTCAAATTTGTTTACACTTAAAAAAACTTTAGAAATATTATCTAAAATCTTTCTATTACTACAGAAACATCTATTATTTTTTGCTGGAAAATTTGTAGCAATATATTTTAATAGCTTTTGTAACTATGTGAGGTTCCGTTTATTATTATTTTTTACTAATACAATGTCTGTCTTAGATCTAATGAATTATAACTATTTTTCATTTAATTGAAAGATTAATTGCAAATATTCAATATTCTGCTGTGTGTTATTTCTGTTCTTTATTAGTTTTTTGACTTCTTCTAGACTAGACTAGAATACCATCTAAAATCTGTAATCCTTATTCCTTTTTTCCTGAGCTTCCTCTGATAAATCTCCAAGTGGCACTAACTGATATTTAATGACATCTTCTCCATGATAAAGGATTTTGTAAACTGTAGCAGACATATTTCTCCATGGGTACTTGGTTGTATATATTTTTGCAGTTTCCTTAGCAAAATCTCCAAATTTTCTGGAGTCAATTTCTTCATTGCACGCAAGTACTTCTAGGATTATTTTAAATCTAAAAATGAGGTTAAAATCAACACCAGTTATTTCAGATGCTGTTTCTGGATCTGAAAAGAATCTTCTTGCGGTATTGCCATCATTTGTATTGCCTGACCCTTGTTTTGGCTGATCTATTATCAACCCAAATTTGCGAAATTCATCTTGAACATGTTTTCTTTTTGAACTTCTTAACTCCTTGTTGGTGTTGTTGTTTCTTATTGATCCTGAAGATCCAAAATTCAAATCATAACTGATTTTTAGTATGCGTTCCATAAGTCGTATTATTGCATGTAGTGGTGATAATCCAATTTCATATGCATCAGTATTATCTAATGATTTTGTCGGGACTTGGTTTAATTGGCTTGATGTTGCATGGCATATGATGCAGCTGGATGCAACCTTCGTGTTAGTCAAAGCCGTTTTGTTAGTTTCAAATCCAGAAATAATGCTAATGCCTCCTCATTTGTGAATTGTTTTGCATCGCTTGGAGTAGGTATACTTTTAAGAATCCGTTTTGTTCTCAATGGACTAGCTTTAACAACTTTTTCAATGATATCCACTTTTGTCAATTGTTTCTGTGATCGTAATTGATGTAGGAAAGTATCTAGAATATTTTCATATCCGATTTCTTCATTGATATCCTTAAGCTTCCGCCTTTTAGATCTATCGCTACAGTTGCCCAGCGATGTTTGTGGTCTCCCACGAGTGTTTTGATTTGTGGTTTCTGAAGCGATCTGGACAGAAAGTTCGTTCTCTAACCAGTTTGAAAAGTTTTTTTAAAATCTATCTTTGCTGTAATCAACTTTCCTGTATCGCTGTTTTAAATGTTTGATGAAAACATATAATTTATTTTCCAAGTCCAATTGTATTTCAGTGCTATAGGAATTTAAGTTTCCTTTTTTCCGAATGTAATTTTTAACATTTTCCTCGTTTCTAAAATACTCTCCGGCCAATTCTTTATAGCTGAAGCTCTCTATGTTTTTATGAAAAACGTTGTTATTGCTCAGATATATCATATCCACTGAGTTTGCTTCCGAATGGCACTTGCTTTTAAACCTTTTCATACTTTTTTCATAACAAATACAGGTAGAATAAAAAGGATTAAAAAACTTAAAATCCTTTTATTTATATGCTATAAAATACCTGACACAAATTTAACAACGCATTGCATAGTTATGGGGTCATAGAATATTATTAGAGTCATTAATACAGATAAAATAAAAAGACCAAAAAAAAAAATTTTAAATCCCTTCTAAGCTGGGATTCGCAATATACCTGTTTGTGAAACAATAATAAAAATTTTTATCTGTACTACCTGTATTCTGTTCGATCACGATCAATATTCCCTATATCAAATTTTTTTGGAAGGCAATAGCACATGATTTCTGTTACTTCTGCAAACATTTTTGCGGAATAAAAAAAATTATAAAAAAAAATTCAAACAAAAAAAAAACAGGTGAGAAGGTAAAACCTTCTTGGAGCCTTTTGGTCCGCAAAAGTTCTATTCTACTAAAGTTGAAATTTGACAAAAATATATTAGTTTAGAAAATATGTCTTAACATCTCACATATAAATAATACAATAGTCGCACATATTACTTTTTTGATGATAACAAGACTACCAACCTAGCAAAAAAGCTGGCAGCGCATTATCGATGATAGTTTTTGAGCAATGATAATTTCTTCCGGATTAAATATAAAAAAATCAATTTTTTCTGAATTAAAAAAAAGTTGTGTTTAACAACATGGCACAACCACAATTACCAATATGTTGACCTAATTTTTTGGCTACCTTAGTTTGAATATGTTTACTATTAAATAAAATTAAAATTTTGAAAATCGGTGACAAACAAAAATTGGACTTTTGGCCAATTAAATAAAATTTTCAGCCACTGTGCGTCGCTCTTGAAATTAATAGTTTCAGCTAGAGACTCAAAATTATATGCAAAACTTTCTAAAGTCATGTTATTATTATATTTTTAAGAACAAAATTAAATCACTTTGTTAACCGCACTATAATATATATGGGTCATTCTACGTTAAGAGGTTATCTGATATTATGAATGGTGGCGTGATAAAAATATTTAAAATAATAACTTTTTTCAATATATGTAATTGTATTTATTCAGGTAGTTTGAATGAATGATTAATAATGACCAGTCAAGTAATCTACTTTTACGGGTATTTTAAGTGACCAGGGGAGATACTCTACACAGGGTAAAGACATGATGGCCAGGACAATATACCTTACTTTAAGGGGAAAGATAAATTGAAAACAAATCTTATTTTCGTAAGAATCAACGTTAATTATTCAATATTTGGTGATAGTTTAAAACAAAAAAAAATTAGACTAAAATTTCCATAGATTCTTCTTTTATGTAACTTAGAAAACAGTAAATTATTTAATTGCTATTAATTACAATATTTTGCAATATAAGGTGAAAAAAACATATAGAGCATCAATGCTCCAATAAAAACATTAAACTTAAATAAGAACTTCAAAGATGTTAACACTTTCGTCAAAAGCTTAAAAAATCCTTTGTCCTTTAATTTTTGAATTGGGGGCTGTTATGTTGTTCGTTTACAAGCTGGCATGCCTTCTCAAAAACTGCTTGAGAACAAGACTGAGAAGATACTTAAGCTTTATATAATTTATTATTTATATAAGTTATAACTGGTTCGTCGTCAGATTCACTTTCAGGCCCATATACATTATCAACATTAAGGCGTGGTTTGGCTGTCATGAAAGCAAAATCCAAAGTGCCGCTCACAAAATGATTGGATACTTCAAGATAACCGAAACAGCTTTAGCTCTTCATTGTCAATTTATTGGGGCAAAATATACTTCCAGTAATTTGATGGACCTTCATAGTGCCTGAGAAACTTTTAACATTTTTTTTATCAAGTTCCTCTTCTTTCTTTGTAATGTCTTCGTTATCAATGGTAAACACTTTTACATTAGGACAATTTTTCTGGACGGCGTTCATTAAATCTTCCAGCGATGAAATGTCATTCCCAGCTCCAACAAGTCTATCTGCAGTCCTTTTGCACGTCGCACCTACTCCATCAGGCGCGCCCTTGCCGTAACCGGCTTCGTGGTAATTCCACGTGAATTTTACTGAATTTAGGTAAAATTCTTGCAATTTTGTTGCCAGTGCATAAAAAATTAAAAACGAATATTGGATTTTAGTAAAAAGTTGGATAGCACGATTTTTTATAACTCTTAAATGTCAGAACGTTAATATGGCGACGAAAGAAAGAACTGGACTATAGTATATATACTAATAAGGTATACCTTCTATTATTGTATATTGCTTCATATGTATGTTTGTAGTATAAAACTAGCTTAAACCAAAATTCATATTAAATTAGGCATACATACATTTTTAAAGCGTTAAAACACTTATAACGTATATGGTGAATATGTGTATGTTAAACGAAAAATAATATACGTGAAATACCTACTAAGAAAGAACTTATATCTAACTTCCTTATCTACCCTGCACGCAAAGTCTCTACCCTGGACGCAAAGTCTCTACCCTGGCATCTGATGAAGCAGGGGAAATACGGCAGGGGAGAAATGTTTTCATTAAAAAACTAGCACAATCAGAAAAATATGTATTGTAACGAAAAAGCAAACTAACACAGTAAATTATACTGAAATTTAAATAAATACATATTACAAATAACAAGCGAATAAAACTCACCAGTGGAGATACATCAATCACTGACATGTGCGAGCGGCCCGAGTGGTGTGGTCGAATTATCGGCCCAATACGAGCACGCCAGTGGCTCGCGCGATTTTTATTGTTAAATTCACTTCGAAACAAATGCTCTGCTAATTAAATTTGCAGCGTCAACGCATTTTAGCGGCATTTTTAAACGGCCGAAAAATGTGCAGGGGAGGAAACTTAAAATACGAGGGACAAGAACTGTGTAATTTTTTTTAATAGAATATAAAAGTAATTTGAAAGTTTATTTAAATGACTATCATTGTTATTTATACTAATTTATGTAATAAATAACTAATTAAAAATTTTCGAGAATTTTTGCTATTTTAGCAAGTTTTTCCGAATTTTTGCAATTTTTATGGAGTTTTATTTTTCTTTGAGGCAATCGGCGTAAAGTATTTGTTATTCAGGTATTACTCCATAGTGGGCATTTGGCCGAAGTATTATATAAATTTTGTGTTCATAGGTGTTTTGCAAATCTGTGGCCTTTAAGAATTTTTAATAAAATTTGTTTCCATAACATGTTTTAAATTTGCATATTGTAATTAGTATTGTTGAACTATTTATGGTTTTTAATCCAAAATTTTATTTAGGCTTAAGTTCATCAATTTTAATTTTCATTAAATTATTTTTATGAAGAAAGGAATTTTACAACATGAAAATTAATTAAAATTGTTATTGATAATCTTTCATTCTTGACCGTGGCCGGGGCTCGTACCCTGGCCGGCAGGTTACCATGACATGTTTCGATCGCAATAACTCGATCTCCTCAGATGGATTTGCCGTCTTACTCTCGCAGCGATCGACGACTGCTGACGTCACTAGTCAAACATCAATCCTTAAACCAAATTGTATTTAAACCTTTGGTCGATCGAAATTTGCTTTTTTGAATGATTATCCATTTTAATTGATTTTACATGTTTTTCGTTACTTCTGTGTTTTCGTACTTTTTGTCAAGAATTCTTCTTGAAGTCCAAAGTACAATTTTTTGGTTTTTTCATTTTTGTCTTTCTTTTTCTTGTTGACCCTTTTCAGCACAACTTGAAGGACAAATGTACACATAGAGCTCGTGCCTTAGCTTTAGCAATAATTAGTATTGTGGTTATTTTGCTGAACTACATATTTATGGTTTTTAATCAAAATTTTTAATATTTTTAGTTAGGCTTAAGTTCATCAATTTTAATTTTCATTAAATTATTTTTATGAAGAAAGGAATTTTACAACATGAAAATTAATTAAAATTGTTATTGATAATCTTTCATTCTTGACCGTGGCCGGGGCGCGAACCCTAAAAATTTACATAATGTATTTGAAACGTTTTTTATAAATATGTTAACATTCTAACCAAAATTTCTTAAACTTTCATTTGAGCCGTCGCAAAATTTCCTGTCGACTAAAACTGAGTCAATTCCAACCGACATCGACCTAAAAGCGCCTTACATAGGGTCACCACATTAGATAAGATATAAGATTTTTATATCAGCAAATGTCAAATTCAATCGCAGAGAGTATTATCTTACGTGTAGACTCTCAAATAGTGTTAATATGTATTAATATTATAATAAATCTTATAAGACAATTGTTATGAGAAATCGTATAACAACTATCTTATAATATGAGCTGTCAAAAATACACAGACATGCATACCTAAAAAACAATAATAAGACGCATTCATTAAAATGTTAAATTTTTTTGTACAAATAGTGAAAATCTTGTGATAAAAACAATATTTTTAACTAAAAACAAGAAAAAACTAAAAAAAAAAATAATAAAAACGACACAAGTTTACTGTGCGAGAATCATTCGATTATGAAATCTTATACGATACGTGTTCCCCTTGTTTAAGATTAAGATTAACATGAAGGAATTTGTTCTCTCATTCTGCCGACGTTCTCTCGCATATTATATCAGATATTATCTCAGGTGAAGACTCAAGGCCCTATAATATATATATGCTTAAGCTCCTGTCAAAAAATAACAAAAATCTTTTCAAATGCATTTAAAAACACAAAAACAAAACCAAAAAACATTTGATTCCGTACGGAAAGTGCGATTTGTTTCGCACCTTGCTTAAGCAAATGACAGATTCATAAAATTTAACAAAAAGTTTCCTTAAGTTCAATATGGTTTGACATATATGATTTACATGTATTCGCCCATTTGCTTAAGCCAACTTAAGCATATTATAGTTGGGCCTTCAGTGTTAGAAAGTATCAAGTGACTTTCAATAGTAATCGAATATTGTCAACAACGACTAAGAAAATTCAAATATTGTTCCGATTTGCGTCGACTTTTATGATAATCTTGCACAAGCCATGCTCAAAAGCCAAATGAGCGTAATTCTTATTGCTGCTTAATTATGTTAAGGCCTAACCATAATATGCATAGCCTTGCTTAACCTACTGTCAAAAATTAACAAAAATGTATTTAAAAAAAACAAAAACAAGATAAAAAAAATTTGATTCCGTACGGAATGTGCGATTAGATTCGCACCTTGCTTGAGCAAATGACAGTTTCATTAAACTTAGCAAAAAGTTGCCTTAAGTTATGGTTTGCCTCATATAATTAGCATGAACTTGCACATTTGCTTAAGCCAACCTAAGCATATTATGGTTGGGCCTTAATTCGTTTGTTATTAAACTATACAAACAACAATTTTAATTATTTGTTATTTCACATTGTTTCAGAAAATACCACAACAAATTGTAAATATATTTTCTCCCATGAATTTAAACCAATTTGTTAATTTATGTTCAGACGAAGAAGATGATGATGTACAAAAGAATAATAAAAGTTATAAAAAAGAACATAATAGTAACACAATAAACAGAACCAAAGCATATGAAGAAAAACCCAGTCATTCGAAAAAATATCAAAACCAAAAAACACCAACAAAAGGTAATTATTATTAAAATACATTAGACCGAATCAAAAAAAAAGTTGTTGATGCAAACCCCCCATAAAAACTAGCTTTGACATGTTTATGAAGATCCCCAAAATATTTTGGCTCTAGCGATGATCTTTCGTGAGCTAAACCGCGTCAAAGAGGGTCTAAAAATGGTATTATTCATGAATAAAAAGTTTGGTAAATTTTCTTTTGTCCAATGAGTGGCCAAATATAATAGATAGTTAAGAATTCTCTGATTCTGCATTAAAACATTTTAAAAATCTAACCACAGGCTCGAGATAGCGAGATGTTTATGTCAGCTTTTTGATGCTTTTCAATTCGATTGTAATCATGAGATGGGGAGATAATCGCTAGAGACAGAATATTTTGGGAATCATCATAAAAAATGTCAAGATTTATTTTCAGGGTGGTACAACTTAAACTTTTTTTTGAGTCCGTATAATCCCAGTAAAAACTTCACCTACAAAATAATTTGTTGAGTAATCAGAAAAACATAAAAGCACTACTTACAATTCTACTGAAAGAACCAATGAATGAATATTCCAAAATGAACGCATTTAAAAGAAAGTCCTTATTTTTTTTTAACATCCAGAAAAAAGTTGAAGAAGTTGTTGTAGAAGTAGTTTAAGAAGAAAGCTAATAAATAATGAGTGAAAAAGTAAGCGAAGCTTTTACTGGGTGGTACAACTTAAACTTTTTTTTGAGTCCGTATAATCCCAGTAAAAACTTCACCTACAAAATAATTTGTTGAGTAATCAGAAAAACATAAAAGCACTACTTACAATTCTACTGAAAGAACCAATGAATGAATATTCCAAAATGAACGCATTCAAAAGAAAGTCCTTATTTTTTTTTTAACATCCAGAAAAAAGTTGAAGAAGTTGTTGTAGAAGTAGTTTAAGAAGAAAGCTAATAAATAATGAGTGAAAAAGTAAGCGAAGCTTTTACTGGGAGTGTACATACATACATAAGTATTAAAATTATTTAAATTTTAATTCCTTAATTTTTATATTTTGGTGCAGAGGATAGCAGTGATGATGATTTGGAAATCGTTAGTTTTAATTATCCTGATAACTTAAAAAAAGGGAAAGTGGCAACGCAGCCATCCAGGAAAACAAATTTAAATCAAGTTAATGCCGAAGAAGAGGGTCTTTACCAGTCATCTAAAGATATGTTTATTAAAATTGATGAATACACCAAAGATGATTTAAAAATGAAGTGTCCAGTCCATGAACCCATTAATTATACGTATCCAAAAGAAGAACACAATGAGCTAGAAGATGGGGATGCAGCTTTTTTTCAAAGGCGTAAACCCTCATCAGATGTCTTATTTAAAAGACGTGCCGATTTAAAAGACGATGAAGAACAAAATCTAGAAAATAATATTGTTTATTCAAAAAAAACGGAAACTATTTGTTTGGATTCCGATAATGATGATGAGCTTCCCACAACCTCAACTAAGGCTGCAGTAGTAGATATGCCCCTAAATGTAGAAACTACTTTAGAGGAAAGAGGAAAAACTGCAGAGGAAACAAATTCGAGTGACAGCAACAGTAATAGTACAAATAAAATTTATGACAAAGTTGATCATATATGTAAAACAATTGACTCCGTTTTTTTGGATACTGATATCATGGATGAGTTGGAAATTACAAACGATTTTACATCTAATATTAATGGGAAGCAGGCTTCAAAAGCAGGCACTGAAAAGGAGAATGTTGTAAAAACATCATCAGAAAATAATATAAGTACTCCTATTTTAAACCCACAACAAGTAAGCAAAATACTGGAAGATATTTCAAATAGAACAGATTTTGAGATGGAGACATTATTAGAGGCTATAGCAATTGTTAAGCAAAACAATTGCTCTTCGGCAACAACTACAGAAGTTGCAGGCAATTTTAATCAAGCAATCCCATCAGAAGCACCTTCATTTGCACCTCAACCAACACCTTCACCAATTGTAAATAATTTACCTACATCTCCAGTTCAACACTTGCAGCAACTACAAACCACAGTTCCCTATCATGTAGAAACACCTGCTGTTTATTACCCCCCGCAACAGCATCAACAATCCCAAATGGCTCCCGCTTTAACACCGCAATATGGGCAAAACTCAAATTTTGCCACAAGGACAGTCGGTGCACCTCCCAAACCAAAAGTAAACGTAAATGATCCACGTATTATAAAACAACTTCATTCTATACAAAATTCACCCCTGTTTCAATTAAATATATTAAATCCGGAAATTGAAGCAAGCATAAGAAAAATATGTGAAGCCACAAAATATCAGCCGAATCCAAAACAGCAGCAAACCCCCTCAACATGTTCAAACCAGCCCAAAACTTATGGCGAATATCTGAAAAAAAAATTAGAAATTGAAAAGCAAAGAGATGAAGAATGTAAGGCCAAAGCTAAAAAGCAAATGGAAATAGAGAAGTCAAAACTATTAAAAAACAAATTAGTGTCCCCCTTGAATCCCTGCAAAGAACAGTTAAAATCCAAACAAAATATAGCAAATATAGCTAGCACCTCCGCTATGAATAAACCAAACAACACAGAGACAGAAATCTTAAACCGCCGCACCACATCGCCCCAAACTACTCAAGACAAAAGAACTGTGAAGGAAAATAAGGCGAAAGTAAAGAAAAAAATTAATAAAAAATCCAAAAACAAAACTGATAACCAAAACTACAAAACCAATAACGCAGATCAAAAACTAAATCGGGTTTATAAAGAATTGGAGTGTTCGTTTAAAGGTTTTGACCAGATCAGTGATTACATACCCAATGCATGTGAAAAATCTTTTGAAAGTGATACAAGTTCTACAAAAGCTCCAAAAGAAGCATCTATGCCTAGACCCATAGGACTTAGACGAAGATCCAGTATGCACGCTCTTTCTGCCATATCAGAACAATTGAGGCAACAATCGTCCGATTGTTCAGATACCGAATTAAAACAAAAAAGGAACACAAAACGACTTGCAACAGATTCGTTTACGAATTCTTCCTCTGAAAATGTATCGCAAGATTCCATCTCAATTCCGAAACGTAGAAAAACGATTGATGAAAATATAAGACCAACCAGAAGATCAAACACTCTGCGAATACTAGATGAAGATAGATCTTCGCTGGATTCCTTCCCATCCTTCCCATCCTCCCCATATGAGAATATATCAAATATCTCTGAAAATAAATTAAAATTAAAGGAAGTTGTTGTTAAATTACATCGGTTAAGGCCAGAGTTTATTGAAGAACAGACAAAAAGGCAAATAGAAGAAACAGAAGCAACTAATGTAGAGGATGATCAAATATGGAGACTAGAGAAAAATTGCGAAATAGTTGCGAATCCTAAAGAACCTGCTCTTAAGATGACTAAACTAAAGAAATATAATAATGATTGTCAAATGACGGAACGCAATACTTCAACCTGCGTTATATGCCGTTCCAAACCTTCAGATTTGACAAATCATTATATTGGTAAACACAAAACTGAATCTTATATAGCCAGATTGGAATGGTCAGAATTGGACGATTTGTCTATAAATACGCCGTTTGCCGAGTTACTACCCAAAACTAAAAACTATCGTTTTGAACGTTATGAAGTAGATTGTCCCTTTTGCAAGGACAAAGTTGTCGACCACTTTATAAATTTGTACAATCATTATTCTACTCATACAGGAGAGTATGCCTATCAATGTTCCCACTGTCGTCTGACAAAACCCTATAAACCCGATATACAATCCCACATACTACATGCAAAAGCCTGCCGCAATTCCTCGATACAAGTAATGTATCGTTATCATCCAAATACCCGGTGTATATATTTGCACTATTGTAAAATTTGCAATTTCGTTCAACTAAACGAAGCAAATGTTTTAAAACATTTGAGAGAACATCATGATCATACCAAAGCTTTAGCGAGTAACGTGCAAAAATGTATTTTGACCGCCATTAATGACGGGCCTGACGCTAATGAAGAAAGTAAATCACCTTTACTGACGCTAGAAAAATGTTTTGATGACAATAATACAGTGGTTTCTGGGCAAATAGAACAGACAGTGACGTCTCAAATTGAATTCAAAGTTGATGATGATAACATACCTGTAAGTAATGAGCCTTGTTTAGAGGATGAATTTTTACAGGATGAAAAATATTCATTAGAGCAACAGTTTAAAAAAATGCACGAAGATCCTTCAGTGTCTTCAAAAAAACCACTTCAATCGCCACCAATGACAGTAATACATCATATGGAAAATAATTTAAACAGTGCTCCTGTTTCAAGTTTAATACAACCAAGTAAAAATGCGTCATTAGAAATGAGACATTTACCAATTGTTATTAAAACAGAACCAATTGAGATTGAAAGATCCCCATCATTGTCAAATAATATAGCAATAGAAAAGGAATCACAAAATAAAACGCTAGTTCCATACAAAAAATATCGTAGTTTTCCTCAAAATGTCAACTATTTGGGCCTTTACAAATGTATGATTGATGATTGTTATTACTCCACAGACTGTTCCGAGGAAATTAACAAACATTTTACTGAACATTCTGCGGACACTATAAAAACACTGGATTATTTACAATGTCCTTATTGTATTATAAAAATTAATACTCAAATGACCTCGGCACAATTGATTGAACATATACGATCTCAACATAGTCACTTGATCTATCAATGTTCTTTGTGCTGTTATCGTAGCTGTGATGCTTCTAATGTGCACATTCATCAACAAATGCATCATAACAATTATCTTAACTCCTGCCAAATTTATAAATGTTCGAATGAGGTTTTAAATTTTAATAGCAACCAAGTGCTCAATTTAAACAAACAAGTTGAGACAAATATTTCAAGAATTATCTGCAAATGTAAGTACATAATATAATAATCTATATACATATACACAAATTTATCTGTTTGTTTGGTTGTTTGTCGGCTTATAGACTTCTAAACTACCAAACCGATTTTCCTGAAATAGGCTACTTATTTTTTCGATAGGGGTATGGAAAGTGGTAACCCCCATAGGATGCCAAGATTAAGTATCGCATATCTTAAGAGCCTCTGCTTTATGTTTGCTTTTACGTTTTGCAGTAGGATCTTCTAAGCCTCGAAATTGAAATAAGAAATCAGCAGGGGAAGTGGTACCCCCCATAGGACGCCAATGTTAAATATCGCATATCTTAAGAACTGTTATAGTGAGAATGTTCAAACTTTGTAGGAGTCACATGCAGGGGGAGCTATAGCTCCCATAGGATGCATATATTAAATATCGCGTAACTGAAGAACTATTATAGTTAGAGTCTTCAAACGTGGTTAAAGCCACTATTATAATAAATTTTAAAATAAAAATGGGCGGGGTTGACGGACGAAAATACTAAATACAGAATATCTGAAGACAAGTCTTCAAGCATTGTAGGACCCACTCTTATGGTAAACTACACCTTTCTAAATAAAAATTAAGGAGTCGATAAAAAATTTCATCATTTTGCGAAGCACTAATGGTACATTTAAAAATATAAGCGCACAATTTTGCGCTTCGCAATAAGACATACAGAAATGCAGTAAAGTAATTAAAGGAACTATTAACAAGTTTCATAAAAAAATAACATTTAAAGTAGAGTTTGCTAAAAACCGTAAAAATGTGAAACCGCTGTTTAATCATTTTAAAACCGTTCGGTTTCGGTTTTCGGTTTTGAAAATAGCCAAGTAAATCTACATTCAAATTTATTTTTTTGTATGTAATAAATTTTTTTTTTCAGGTACTTTTATTAAAAAAGAAACATTTAATGTATAATTTGCAATTTCTCTTAGCAGAAATATATGTATATATAAAGTAAAAACTAAAACCGAGGTTTTATGGTCGGTATTCGGCTTAAGGCATTAAAACCGCGGTTTCGATATCGGTTAAAACCGAACCGCAATCCCTAATTAAAAGTGCCACGGAATTCTCTTACTACGAAGCAGGTTTGTAAGGGAGAATATTAAAAATAACTGTAAAAAACATTCAGTGTGTAGAGCTGATACCTACGTTCACCAGTTTATATATGCGTTGAATAAAGCGCATTTTGTGTCAAAAATGTATTGCTCCAAAGTGAGAACTCGCCATATAAAATTCATGTCTTCGGTAAGCGGTATGGCAAGCGAAACTCATACATTTCTTCCTTACAAGCCTGCTTCGTTTGAAGCTCAATTTTTTTTTGGGTAAACGACCACTAGACCACTGAACCTATACTATATAAACCTATAACAGTGAAAGTATTCCAATTTTGTACAAATAGCTTAGATAATAATACACAACATCTTTTAAAAAGTAGGCTTAATGGGAAAATTACGCAAAGCACCTTAAAATTTCTGTATATCTGTAGAACGGTTCATGTAAAAGCATTTAAATTTAGTACAAGATGCTTTGTTATCAATACACGAGATCTGGGGGGCTACTCTCTATTGCGATGCGAAAGAAGCGCACCGGGTTAAGCTAGTATACAAATATAAAGTGAAAAATATTTTTTATTATTAAATATATGTATAGAAAAATAGGTTTGCAAATTATATTGTTTTTGAAATAAATAAGTTTTGTATCTGTTTGTTTATTCTTTCTTCAAAAACTCCTATAATTTTCTCTATTAAGGTATTCACGTCTAAAGTTGCAAAAACATAACAACCACATAGACAATTATTTCGAACAAATAATTGTTGTTGTATGTATAAAAATTATCTTTTATTCCTCCTCTCATTCGCTCTACCTCAAGTGGGCGTGTCATTAAGAACAACTGTTCTAGCTGGGTTGGGTTTGCACTGCAGTTGAATAGGTGTCTTACGTCGTGTGGGCCTATTCCACATGCATGGCAAAGGTCTGGGATGGTGATGTTGATTCTGGACCAGTAAGAGTTTAGACGGGTGCACCACCCTGACCTTAACTGTACCACTCTGGTCCGACGTGATACGTCCCGTTCTTTGTGTGCAATGGGTGAGGGACAACCTCCTAAAACTGTATTCTCCTAGTGGCTATTTATGACAATCTCCACTGACTCACTATGAAGTGCATTCAGAACTGCCCTGTATGAGGTTGGATCTGTGGCAGAGTCCAGATGTTGTTGGAATTCACTCATACCAGCGAAGATCTTTCCTGGCATTTCTCGGGCAGGGTCTACCTCCGTCAGATGGTAATTCGAATGCCCCTCCTATGACATCCCAGAAGGAACTGCTTTGTGAGCAGTTTTGAGCGTCATCATCTTCGCTTCATCGTGCAGGTGCTCTACAGATATCATCTGAACACAGTCTGTGTCACTGACTCGTGGGGTCCACGCAGGCCCTGCGCAGTTAACCAATGGCAGGTCAATTGTTTTGTATGTAGCCAACAAGGTTTTATTTTCTATGCCCTAAGTGCTGCCGGCTTGACACTTGAAGACCTTGTTTCTACTTCGAATCTTATCGCAGTGGCATTGTTCGATGACAAAAACAGGCTGCCAAATGTGACTCCTAATAACTACATAGGCCACCCAATTTAACCCAAAAATGTATGATCCAAAAATAGAAGGGACCGTAATAATTGTTCCTGTTTTCATAAAACTCAGATGATAACATGTATTTTTTGATTTTTTCAAGTAAAAATAGCAGTAATTTTTTGGGATTTTATTTCTTCGAGAAAAAATAAAAGTTATTTTTTGCTTTTAATTTTTTCGAGCAATTATAACATTTATTTTTTGATTTTTATTTTTTCAAGCCACACAAAAAGTGAAGAAATGAATGTATGTACGTGTTTCAATATGACTTTTCAAATTGACCTTTTAATATTTATTTTAATATGAGATCATCATGGAAATTCTTATGCACATTAAAATAAATATTTAAAGTCAACTAAATTATTATAAAACGTACATGACATTTCTTTAGAGTATATCTTTTATTTTTGATCGAAAAAATAAAAATCAAAATATAAAATTTATTTTTGCTCGAAAATATAAAAATCAAAAAATAACTTTTATTTTTGTTAAAAAAAAAATAAAAATCAAAAAATTACTTATTTTTGCTCGAAAAAATAAAAATCGAGTATTTTAAAAAGCAATATACATATTTTATTATAGAGTAGTTCAGAAGGATCAATATAGTATACTTGAATCAGTTTTCCGACTTTTTCCTTTAAATTGTTTTTTTTTTTTTTAACTTTAAAATAACGGTTATTTTTGGTCACTGAAAAATGGTCTAACACAAGAAGAAGAAAAAAGTACAAAAACAAATGTAATAAACAAACATGAAAACTCATTTCGTGTCTGTTTGGCAACCCCTATTTCTTCTCTACCCCGATCGCCTACAAACAAAACAAACGTGTTTGTTCGACATGTCTGAAAAGACACCGTGTAAACCAGATCGCCTACAAACAAAACAGACGTGTTTGTTAAGACATCCTCTTAACAAACCTCTTAATTAAAAAAAACGCAAGAATTTTAGATGTCGTTTTTTTAAAAAGAATTCTGGATTAAATGAATTTTATGACAAGTATTCTACAAATATATCTCCATTCAACAGAAATTTGTAACAAATATTCAGGGGTGTTCTGGAAAACGAAAACAGAAGTAAGGAAAAAACATGTAAAATCAATTAAAATGGATAATCATTCAAAAAAGCAAACTTCGATCTACCAAAGGTTAAAATACAATTTGGTTTAAGGATTGATGTTTGACTATTGACGTCAGCAGCCGTCGATGGCTGCGAGTGTAAAACGGCAAATCCATCTCAGGAAATCGAGTGGTTGCGATCGAAACATGTCATGGTAACCTGCCGGCCGCGGTTCGAATCCCGGCCACGGTCAATCCCGGCCACGGTCAAGAATGAAAGATAATAACAAGAATGAAAGATAATAACAATAACAATTTTAATTAATTTTCATGTTGTAAATTTTCTTTCTTCATAAAAATAATTTAATGAAAATTAAATTTAATGAACTTGAGCCTAATTAAAAATATTAAAAATTTGGATTAAAAACGCAAGAATTTAAAACGTCGTTTTTTAGTAAGATTTCTGTAATAAAACATTTTTATGACAAATATTTTACAAATATTTCTCTATTAAACCGAATTTTATAGCAAAATTATAAAAATTAGATGAAAAGTGTATTAGAAAAAACTTCGAAATTCTTGCGTTTTCGATTTCCAGAACACCCCTGATTATAAAAATTAGATTCTTGCATTTTATGTTTTCGATTGCCAGCACACCCCCGATAAAATAAAATTCAAAAGAATATAGGCAGAATAGTAGTATAAAATGTATTCCCAATAAGCAAATTTCCTGGAATTAAAGTATAAATCAAGTGTAAATCCAGTACAATTTTCCAATTTCAAGCCTTGAATTATACTTGAATTACACTGTAATTCAATAGCATACTCCAGCAAAACGGATACTGGAAATTCAGTCGAACATAACAATGTAAATACAGTGTAATTAAAGCGCTGAATTACAGTAAAATTACAGTCTCAAACACGTAAAAATTAAACTTGAATTTAAGTATAAATCAAGCCTATAAAACCAATATAAATTGAGCCTGCAATTCCAATGAAAATCAATTAAAAACAAATTGTATACAGAAAAAGTGGTGTATAAAGTTATTGATCATCCTAGAGTTTGGTGGTTTATTCACATTTGAATATAAAGCATCTATATAAAAATGTGATATCATTGGAAAAGGGTTTAAAAGGACTTTACGATGGTACAATTTTTTGGTGCGAGAGAAATTCCACATATTTTGATTTGATTTGATTATAAATTAAATTTTAAAGATTCAATTAAAAAACTTGGTTGATTTTGTTTAAAAGATCAATTTATGTATCTAATTTGTTTAATGTATTTTTAATGTGAATGAGGGTAAACTGAGTTTGTCATTCCGTGTGAAACATTTTGAATATTCATCTATGTAAGTCTTCATAAAGTATATATTTTGTGTTCTTGCCTAATTGTTAATCGATTTAGTCATGTCTGTCTGTCCATCTGTTGAAAACACGCTTACTTTCGAACAACTCAAAAGCCAAGAACAATATTAGTGTCAAATTATTTCTAATTATGCTAAGCAGTTTGGTATTGAAATCTAGCATAATCGGTCCAGTATAAAAAGAGCTATTAACCAAAATATGTAAAATATGGAACAAACTTCCTAAAAAATTTATCATTTTTTTTTTTTGAAATTAACATAAATTGGTGGCAGAATGCACCGATTCTCATTAAATATTGCACAAATTCATATTCGAAATCGCACTTAAATTTTGTGAAAAGCATTTTAGGAAGCATTAATTCCAAAAAAAAAAATTGTATTACATCCTGTATTGAAATTTGGTCTAATTTAAGTTTTAATTAAATATTTAATACATATTTGTAATGAAAGATTCATAATTTACGATATTTTATACAGGTTTTATGAAGATTGACTTAAAATGTTCAGATGCCATATACAGCCCACTCCTGAACTTTCAGCTCTGCCGAATTTAGCACACTTCTTTTGAATTTTATTTTCCAATTAAATTGTAAAAGACAATAAAATTTTGATTTAAATCAGCATTGCACTATCACTAAATAAAACTGCAAAGAAATTAGTTTGCACTCTTTTTTACCAGCTTTAGTGATGATTGTTATTTTATAACTACCACTAAAAATTTTGAGTGATATTGCAAATTGTTTCACTATCACTAAACGCAGATTTGAATGCAAAAATCTGCACTCAAATCAAATAGTGCAAAATTTGGACATGCAATCAAAAAAGCTGCATACAAATATTGTCTCACTAAAATTTAAAAAATATAATTTTGTATGTGCATGGTTTTTGATTTCTTTTGCGGATATGCATAAGTAAAAAGCGTTAAACAAAATGAAATTTTGTCAATAACGGTATAATTATTGGCTTTTATAATGAAAAAACTAGTTTTAATATTAAATTTAATGCAACAATTTAAGTTGCACTCAAATGAGTGAAGAAGAAAAAAGTTGCAATAAGCTGATGATTGCTTTTTTTAAATCAAACTATTTTTTTTTTTTTTTTAGTGCAACATTTTTTAACATCACTATCACTCAAATTTGCAATTCATCACTCAACATCAACAAAATGATTGCAATATTTTTGCACTATCACTAAGTCTGAGTTGAAACTGCAAAATGAGTGCACTACCCCCATCTATGGTATTTAAATTCTTACACTTTTCAACTTGAAGTTGGCTATAGGTGTATTTTCTATATTTCTATATAAAACCAGCTTAACCCGGTACACAAAAATGTATTAACAAAGTGACCTCAGAACAACAAAAATGAAACAATAGAAAAAACAACAGAAATTTTGTTGCTAGAATTGAGGCGGTAAATGTCAAAATGCCTTATTAAAAAAAGTAAATAAACAAAAAAAATGACGCCAAACGTCACACACGAAGAAAATCACTGCAAACAGCTGCGCTTGTGAGGTCACTTTATTAGTACATTCTGCGGTACAATTCGCTATCCCCACCGAAATAAAATTTGAATTTTTTAATAACAATATCTACTATGTATTTTTTTCAGGTTGTGATGCAGGTTTCTATAATACCAAACTTTTAATAAATCATCTAACTAATACGCACATGCAATCTAATGTCAGTAACTTAAACATGTATTCCTGCATATATTGTCCGCTTTCGGTCGAAAATATAAATGATATACGAATTCACATGGCTAAGAAACATCCGGGAGAACTGCCGCGCGCTTACGATCACAATACAGAACTTAATAGTATGAATGAGGTGAGGTATATTTATAAAATATTGAATATTTTTTTTAATAAAGTTTTAACAAAAAATTATTATTTAAAAAATTAGGATAACAGAAGTATATCAAATGTGATTGATATATCCGAAACAGTAGCTTGGGTAGATATTAGTGCTAGTGTTAAAAAAAGCACTGAAAGCGAAGATCTGTTTCAGGACGTCAAACCAAATCTCACGGAGTTAATGCAAATCAGTGAAGAAACTATTAAAGTACGCTTAGTAAAGTTAACTGCTAATACCGGAGTAGCTCCAGACAATCTTTATCGTTGCCCCGTAGCAACATGCGGTGGTTTCCATTCTAATTTTGATTTATGGCTTAAACACATGAAAATGCGACACCACACATTGGAATGCCAATGTCCCCACTGCCCTGAAGCAAATGTGTTTACTTTGAAAGAAATTTCATTACATTTTGAACAACATCGCCGGCATACGTTTATCTGTTTTTATTGTTCGACTACAAGCCCCAATGAAATATTGGCTAAACAACATGCTGTCCAAGAACATAATGATATGGGCTCAATGCGAATTGAGAAAATACGCTATAACATATCGTATTACTATTCGATTATGTTGCACAGTGATTTATTCAAAGAGCGCGAAAATTTTATGTCGGAATTCTTGACCGTTTTAGATAAACGTTTAAAAGATTTGGAAATCGTTGAAAAACAAAATTTAAAAAAACAGTGGCCCGTACGTGACGATACTCCCTGGATACATGAATTTTTACAAATTTTGTCAAATCGTAAAGTAGCACGTCGTTGCTTGGTAAAATATTGCAACTTTCGTACTCTCAGGGAGGACTTTCTTTATAGGCACTTGAGCACCTCGCACACAATCAATGGCACACAGTTTAATTGTTCCAAATGTGATTATCATGTCGAGAAATGTAATAATTTAGATGAGCTCTTTAATCATATCAAATTACACAATGAATATATTTTCATATGTGGAGCATGTTCGGTAGTCACTTCAAGTCACTCGAAAATGTCCTCACATATAGAAGAGCAACACACGGCACGAGATGTTCCAGTAATACATCTGTTTAAGACAAATCAACAATTGTTTATAAAAATGTACATAGTCTTCGCAGATAATTATCTAACATTCTCTACCATGAAAAATTGTTTTTGTTGTGGGGGAAAAAACATGGATGGTGATGTGTTAACCTTACATTTAAAACGATATCATAAATTGTCACTTGAATACTTTTGCGAAAAGTGCACTAATTTAAATTTTAAATCCCTTAAAGAAGTAAAACCACATTTTGTAGAGTTTCATAGCTCAGAAAAATTTAAAATTCGTTGTGAATTGGCAGGACATAATGAATTGAGTGTAACATCGTTAAAGGATTTTCAAGTTGAAATAAGGCCAGTAGTTCCAATTCAGGCGACAATTGGCTCAATACAAATCAAAGAGGAACCACTAGACACGTCTAATAGTGATAATGTCATTTTACTCGAAGATGATGATGTCGTTATACAAAATTCTCTTAGAGAAAAGCAGGCAAAACAAGCCCAAAATATACCGAAAATAAAATGTGCATCACTAAGTAAACTAATCCAACCAACTGAAAATGCATCATTAATAAGGCCTACATCGTCACCAACATCATCGTTACCAACAACACTGTATCAAACACATTTTCCTACAATTAATTCAGATTATCAACCATCTGCTGCTGTCGCTCCAAATTCTTCATTGTTAGTGCCGCCAACATCATCGTTACCAAAAACACTATATCCAAAACATTTTTCTGCAATTAATTCAGATTATCAACCGTCTGCTGCAGTTGCTCCAAATTCTTCATTGGTAGTGCCGTCTGCTGATGTTGCTTCAAATTTTAACATCAATTACCACCGTAATCTGCTTATAAACAATTCAAATATGACAATAAATATTTCGTGCCCGCTGAATTCAACCCCTGCCCCCTCTGCTGAAAGAAATAACGCAAACATGTTGTATCACAGAAATTTTGTATCGTCCAATTTTTCAAACAATATGGCGACACAAATTGGATTGTCCGTTCCCACGACGATCGGTTCTACGCAGCGGAACGACTCGGAGGTCAACGTACACCGGTCAAGCATCGCAAACTCAGCAACACCTATTCTTTTGTCGATGATACAACGCCCACAACAGCAACAACAAATTGGATCCGTTGCCCCGCATCCACATAATGGAGCTAATATTAGTAGTTATATCCAGCATGTACCAAATAACGTTTATACAGATCATATTGGCAGTGTACAAACACCTCAACAACACCAACAAATCTATAGTAAAAATAATGCTCATACTTAATGCTCCCACAAAATAGACTTCGTTAACATCTAACACGTTTACTTTTATTTTAATTAGTTTTATTGAATATCTCCGTGATAAATTATTTTTTAGTTTTAACTAATCACTGTTTTTTATTTTATTTATTTTAACAGTAATATAAAAAGCCAAACAAGGGCTTTTTTTAAAAACATCGTAAGTCGCCAGAATTGAAAAAAAACGGTTTTATCTGATTTTGGGAGGGTTATACTTAATAGTTTTCTATTATAACAGTTAAAGGTATTCTATTAATTATAACCCTCCCAAAATCTCAGAAAACCATTTAAGCTATTTTACAATTAGTTTCGATTTAAGCGATAATTCCCATTTAGCAATTCAATATTTCTTTTTTGACGTCAATTACAATTAAAAAATTTCCCGAGAGTTTTCTTCCTACTCCTATTTTTCTTAATTCAATTGTAAAAATGGGAACATGGGAAATAAAACTCCCGGGAAGTTTTTATTTATAATTGCCGATGTTATTGCACGAACAAGTTTTATGATGTTTTGCTGTTGAAATTTTCTTTAAAATTATTTTATCAAGGTGAGGAATGTTAAAAACAATTAACTACAACAGTAGTCGGAATTAATGCAAGTAATAACTAAACCTTAATTTTAAATAAGACTTGAATTATTTATGGTTTTATTAAAAAATCTTCAAAAAGAGTAAAATGTAAATGCTCGTTGGTACTTATATGTATAATTTACTTAATATTAAATCCTAGCTTCCATATATTCTACCGATTTAACATAACTTTATAATCCGCAAGCGGCCAAAATGAAATTTTTTTCTGCAAAAACATGAATCTTATACATATATGTAAAACCTGACCTTTACACATGCAATTATACATAAGTTCGAAGTACTCGATACACACTTTTCGTACTTTGAGCCAATCGGTTATTTTATAGATTTTTCGTTAGGAATACCTACTTATACTCTACTTGCAAGTAATTACCTGCACAGTCAACCCCCCGATGAAAGTGCAAATTTGAAAAACTCAAAACACTCACAGTTTTACACTAACAAAATAAAACTTTTCGATATTGTGGGTTTTCGGTTGTTTTTATAAATGTCAAAAACTCAGGTAATATGTAAAAGTGTGATAGTAAAAATTTGACATGCTATAAGACATGGTCTAACTAGTAGGTCTGCGCGAAACTACAACAATAAAAAAACGCATTTTGTTTGTGTAAAAAATGGCAAAATCAATTGCATGCAAAATACACAACTCTGTTAAAAATCAGCAGGCGTTTCGAGCGGACCTAATGCCGGGCTATTGAGATGTAGATTAAGTTAATCCTTAGTTTAACGTAGTCTGAAACATAAAAGACCAACATTTTAAGCAAAACTAAGCTGTTCCGTCAAAATTTTGTATACATACTTGGTAAAATATGTATGTATATCAATCGGGCATGTTCTATAAATTGAAATGAGTGGATTTAAAATCGAAAAAATTTTGAAAACGAGCCCGTAAAGAAAGTTCATAAAAATATTTCTTTTTACACACTTCACACTTTGAGTACCAAATATCTTTACACGAAGAACTCTTAAAAACAAGAATAGCTATAGTCATTTTGTAAATAATTGTAATCAAAATCTCGTTCGTTTTCAAATCCACTTCATTTCGATTTCTAGAACATGCCCGTATATTTGTTCCTTTAAACTCCTACAAGGAGCATAGGGCCGTAAACAAACTTGGTAATGACGGCACAGATCTGTTTCAGATTAACTAAACCTAGTTTAACTGAGATCTCAAAAACCCCAGCCTAATTGAGCCATGCCATAACGCTGCATCTCCACGTAGAAATTTTTTTTCTGAGCACAAGCAAAAACGTCGGCAGAACAATGGCGCAATGATTGCTAATTATATTGCCGGAGAACTCGTGAAATTGGTTTGCCATAAAAAACGTACAGAGAAATGAAATGTCACGTAAATGATAACTGATTTTACAGCAGATTGCTAAGCAAAAATTACTCAAGCAAACAGAAGAGCAATCAATGCGCAATGGATTGCTACTAATGGCAATATGCGGCTCATCGTCGCAATCAAATTTGATGTTTGCCGTAATTTATATCACTACGTGGAGACCCGGGGTAAGACATCATCGTTTTTTTGAAATTTTTCTAAACAATAATACTTTTCATTTGATCAGGGTTGCTTTTTAACAAAAGCATGTTCATGTGCGATCTTATAAATACCAAGATAGATTTACACAAGGTATACTCACTTGAAGTATAGACATGCTGCTCATACATACGAATTTGACAATTGGGTTTTATGTCTGTCCGCAAACGAGTCTACCTTGTGCAAATGTGTGAATACATACAAACTGTTATGTTAAATTAGATTTTTGACAGTAGCAACAAAACTCATGAGATTTATATTTAAAAAAGTATGGAATACCTAAGACTTGGGTGATATGTATTAATGGTGTACTTAATAATTACACCATAACTTATACGCTAGTTGTATAGCATTATTTCATTTAAGATCTCTTCTTTTTAACTGTTAGCTCCAAAATATTCTTTTTTGTGGCATATGATGCTTTTACAATAGTTATAATATGGTTTCAATTATTTGAAACATTTTTTGTATAATTATTTTTTGAAAATATGAAGTTTATGAATAAATTTAAATTAATGTTTTTAAAATACGTAAAGTTTTTCTTAGATGGGGTAAGTGAATTATTATTTTAAATTTTCAGAAGCCGCTCCTGAGTATTATGGTCTCCACCAATAACCAATCTGAGTTATACATATGTGGCACTTCACCAAGTCAAAGTTTAATAAAAATTTCATGTTGTAAAATTCCTTCCTTCAGTAAAAAATAATTTAATGAAAATTAAATTTGATGAACTTAAGCCTAACAAAAAATATTGAAATTGAAGAGTAAGGATAAAAACAAACACACATCGGTTATGTTGAAAACCGCAAAAATACGACGCCAAGCCAATAGCTAATGGGAAATGAAAGGCATAAAGACGGTTTTAAAACAGTTTAAAGATATTTGTATGTATATGAGAAACAGATATGACAAATACGTTGAGCTTACTATAAATAAGTGTGTACGGAATTAATTTAAGAAACTTTTTTTTCACTTTTTTAGATTTTTGAAAAGGACATTTTTGAGTTTACGTGTCCTTGATCTGATTTGGATAAAGTTTGGTGAAATCATTAATGATATCACATCCAATTTTAATGTTTGAATCTGTGTTATCAATCTTAATATTTGTGCCAAATTTATGGTCACTTGTTATATGAAATTACGACACTATGGGCCGTACATATCATAGATGGGGGTAGTGCACTCATTTTGTAGTTTCAACGCACACTTATGCCTAATAAATCACTGATGGTTTAAACGCTGGTTTAGTTGAACTAAACTTGAATTTATATGTAGTTTAAACTCATCAACCATAAATCAGTGTCCCATGTATTACATGTTGTTAAAAAAATAACATGTGGCAGCACTACGACAAATGTTGGCAAATTCATATGATTTGTACTGGTAGTTTAAACGCCCAATTTCATGCGTTTAAAGATGGTTTATATGTTTAATGATTTATAGATTTGTTGGTTTAAACACATTTTAAACCAAAAAGAGAGTTTAACTTGCTCTGATTTTTTAGCCCTTAGTGATAGTGCAAAAATATTGCAATCATTTTGTTGATGTTGAGTGTTGAATTAAAAATTTGCAGCCTCACTAAACATTTAAATGATTTAAAAAAAGCAATCATCAGTTTATTGCAACTTTTTTTCTTCTTCGCTCATTTGAGCGCAACTAAAAATGTTGCACTAAATTTAAAATCAAAGACTTGTTTTTTCATGATAAAGCCAATAATTATACCGTTATTGGCCTATGCATATCCTCAAAAAATCAAAAAAAACATGCACATATAAAGTTACACTTCTTAAATTTTAGTGAGACAATATTTGTATGCAGCTTTTTTGATTGCAAGTTCAAATTTTTGCATTGAATCTGCGTTTAGTGATAGTGAAAAAATTGTCAATATTACAAAATTTTTTTTTGTGGTAGTTCAAAAAATAACAATCATCACTAAAGTTAGTAAAAAAGCGTGCAAACTACTTTTTTGCAGTTTTATTTAGTGATAGTGCACTGCTGTTTGAAATCAATAGCTCTGTTTCACATACATAACGAAACTGTCCGAACTTGCACAAAGTTACCCAAAAGCATTCCACATAACAATTTTTGTGCAATTAAGAGAGTAATTTTTTTCATTTCCTGTACAAATTTGCACGGACTTTTTCTTTGGATAAGTTCGAACGTGCGCCAAGATAGCAACGGCAGAAATTAAAAATCAAGGGATTTAGTGGCAACGCCGGAAATGAAAATGAGGGGATCTTTTGGACATAATCTTAGAAATATTTATCTAGACATAGATTAACAAACATCAACCGTGCAAAAAATCGTCAGAGCCGTTCCAGGAAAAAGTGGGTTCATCCAAAATGGTCGGTTAAAATCATTGCTGGTTTATGCCAGCCAAACTAGGCAGTGTCACGGCATAAACTCAATAAAATATGGAAAAATACCACTTAAAGATTAAAAAAAAATCTATTTTTAAAAAGATCGTCAGAGCCGTTCCAGAGGAAAGTGGGTTCATCCAAAATGTTCAGTAGAAGTCGTTGCTGATTTATGACAGCCAAACTAGGCAGTGTCACGGCATAAACTCAATGAAATATGGAAAAATACCACTTAAAGATTAAAAAAATCTATTTTTAGTTTGGCTCTGAAGGTCTTTTTAAAAATAGATTTTTTTTAATCTTAAGTGGTATTTTTCCATATTTCATTGAGTTTATGCCGTGACACTGCCTAGTTTGGCTGGCATAAATCAGCAACGATTTTTACTGACCATTTTAGATGAACCCAATTTTCTCTGAAATGGCTAGGAGTATTTTATTCAAATCGATGATAAATTTTATTTTTCAAAAATTTTTAAAATCGTTGCTAACTTTAATTGCCACTAGATTCCCAAGATTGTTTACTTTTAAGCCCTCAAATTGCCCTTGGTTTTACATATGTAACTGATATATTAATCAGGAAATTTACAAGCAAAAGAAAAAGTTTAGTTTTTATTAAAAAATATATATAAAAGAAAAATGTAAGGTTTTTGTGCAAAAATTAAAGTGGTAAAAACATTGAATACATATTTCCCTTAAGGCCCAACTATAATATGCATTAGCTTCCTTAAGCTACTGTCAAAAATTAACAAAAAGTCTCTCAAAAGCATTTAAAAAAATAAAAAAAAATATTTGATTCCGTACGGAAAGTGCGACCTGTTTCGTACTTTGCTTAAACAAATGACAGTTTCATAAAATTTAACAAAAAGTTTTCTTAAGTTCAATATGGTTCTACAAATATTAATCTTATGTATTCGCACAATTGCTTGAGCCAACTTAAGCATATTATAGTTGGGCCTTAAATCTATTAAAAAAAAAAAACAAAATATAAAAAATTACAATGATGCAAATGTTTTAGTTTTATATAGTTATGACTTTTAAGCGTCTAAAATCGCTTCAATAGCTCTTAATTTAAAATGTAAGCAGCATTAGTATTTGAAGAAGTGCAAAAATGGTTTTTGCGTTCCAGCAATTTTGTGTAGTTTCGGCAAATTTAGAGAGTAATTTTCATTTTACTCTGATTAGTCCGAACTTGCCCAAGATTTTGTCGAACACACCTAATAGGTGCGATCCCGTACTTTTTGGATAAAGTTCGGTAATGATTGCGGGATGATTGGGCTGATTGGGAAAAAGATCAAACAATAAGCTGTGTCAGAAAATAAACAATAAAAAACTACAAACAAGTATTATACTATGTTCGCACGACAGCGTTTTTTCGTAATTCACTCTCTCATTCGTAATCCACAGCCTAATTATGATCCAAATTACATAATTCGTCATACAAAATTTTGAGAGCGGATTATCTCGTACGTAATTCAATTTTTATTACCCTCTGGATTACTTTAAAATCAATGTGATCTCTAATTTTTATCGGTTTTTTCCATCACCAGCTGTCAAAGCACATTCTTATCTACACAAAGTCTGAACTAATACTCTTTTTTTTGATGCTAGCCGCCGCAAGTATTTATACTGTATTTCGGCCATCTAGAACATTCGAAATGTTTTTCGAAGGTTCGAGGCTTTGCTATTCACCACTTTAACGTGGCGGCACTTATGTTTACATAATTTCACCACTTATACTGAATCTTTTTTAACGGTCATTTCGAGGGCTTTCTGCACATTGGGATTAAAGTGTACTAAAGAATAACAATTTTTCAATAACAATGAGAACTACTTAAATTACCTTTAAATACAAAACAACTAATAAATACAATATAAATAATAATTACAACTAATTCTTAACTAAAGTTACTTTCGTAACAGTATGTATGTATTTTTTGAAATAATATTTTTTACTTACTTTTTCTTTCAACTCTTAATACAAGTAACCGCAAACAAACAATTAAATTTAGCAGTAAACAAAATTAATAACAAAAAAGAAGTGGAAGAAGAACAGTCAAAACCGATTAGGAAAATGCCGTGCGAACATGGTAATTCAAATAAGTAATAACAACAGAGAGCGAAGTAATCAAAAGCACCGTGCGAACATGGCATTAGCAAAAGAATTAAAATAAAAAATATTAATAAAATAAACAATAGAAAATGTTAAAAAATTTAAGTGCATGCTTCTACCATGTTTTTTATTGAAACATGCTGCGAAACAGGAAAATGTACTATCATCTCCAATTTTGATAACAATTATCTGAACTAGCTCTCAAAAAAAATCAAAACAAAGAAAAAAAAACAAAATAAAAATTAATCGTGGTTATTCAAAAATACGCGTCGAAGAAGTGAACATTTACATAAATACAAAAACAAAACCAAACCAAAGTGACGAAAATTGTTTTTGTTATCTATACACTTCTAAAATAAAATTAACGCGAGAGTTATAACGCGCTTCTTTCTCTTTTAAGAACTGTAAATTTTGTATGATAAACAAAAACAATTTTTGTCAATTTGGTTTTGTTTTGTTTTTGTTTTTATCTAAATGTTCACTTCTTCGACGCGTATTTTGGAATAACCACGAATGATAAATAAAATAAAGAGATAATTATAAAATAATCTATATTATGTATATAAAAGAGCTGCGTGAGTGCCTGACTGACTGACTCATTCATCATCGCCCAGCCCAAACCGCTGACCCTAGAAACTTGAAATTTGGACTAGCGATTGGCCACTACCCAAATCGATCCACTAAGACGGAATTTTTCGAAATTCGAATGTTTAGGGGGTAAAATGGTAAAAACTGGAAAATTTGGTTAGCTTCGAAATTCGAACATTTAAGGGGTGAAAATCGTAATTATTTTTGGTACTTTTTTTTACAAAACATTTTTCTCCATTCATTGACACATTCGTACTAAATTATGGGCTGCCACTACAATACTGAAATTTTTGATACTTTAATGGAGGAAAAATATAGTACCCAAAAAAGGAAATACGGGAAATTGGATATTTTTCTTAAGCTATTTGGTTCTACTAAAGTAGCGGGTTAAATGCTAGAATTTAAACAAGTTTAAACCTAGAAAAATAAACTTTGGCATAAAAATATGTCCACGAAGAAAACGAAGACGCTAACGAAGCGGGTATATGCAAGTAATGTAAACAAAAGTATTAAATAATATATTTTTAATTGTTTCATACATTTTAATGTGTTTTAAATATAATTACACAAACAACACAAAAAAATGTCAAAATGAACAAGAATGAATCGAATGAACAGCATGTTTGGGAATCTAGTTTCAGAGAGCGAAACGAGTGGTTTATATCGTCGTATGAATATAGCATTAAATTTTACTTTTATACATGCTAATGTTTCATTCAGGCATCAGAAATTAAGAACCGAAAACCTAAAATTTAAGTTTTTCATTTGAAAAATTCAAAACTCATAAGTACAAAATAATTTTTTTTCTATCAGTTTAAAAAAATTAAGAAACACAAAAAAAGATACATATTTATTTTTGAAGTACAATATGTATTTTGTACATGAAAAATATTTATCATTGGTGTTCAAAAAATTCTTTCATCTGTACAAAAAAAAAAAAAAAAAAATATTTTGTTCGAATTGTTCTTTAAAGTTAAAAAAACAATAAAGTTTTTAAAAAAACGTTTTAAAGAAAAATATTTTTTTTTGTTTTTAGAAACTTTATAATCACCCCTATTATAAAAATGCAAATTTAAAAGAAGTTATGGGCACAAATTTTATTAGTAAATTAAACGTTGCAAAAATTCGCAAAAGTTTGCTAAAATAGCGAAAATGTTTAACTTGCGACGATTGCTTCATAGAGCAACAAAGCTTCGCAAAAATTGCAAAAATTCGTGAAAGTTTGCAAAAATAGCGAAAATTTGCGAAAATTTTTAATATTTCAAACAATACATAAAATTAATTGGAAGTCCCTAAAACTATAAGGAATAGCAAAAATTCGGTAAAAATTGCAAAATTAGCGGAAATTCGCAAAAATTTGCTAACAGCGGCATGATAGCAGAGTCTACTATTTATTATAAATCGTTAAAGCTGTAAATAACCAGAAACTCGCGAACATGGCAAAACTTCACGAAAAAATCAACATCAGAAACAAACTCTAAAATTTATTTGAAATCGCTAAATCGGGTAAAAAAAAAACAATAAAAATAGCTTAACAGCGTAAAAAAATAATATATGTACATATCTTTATAATCTTATCTCATAATTTTTATCTTTGTCATGTTCAATTTTAAGTTTTCGGTTTTTTCTTTTCATGTACAAAATAATATTGTACTGAAAAAATAAATATTTTGTTTGTTTTTTATTTTTTTTAAACTGATGGGAAAAAATTTTATTTTGTACGAAAAGATTAAAATTTTTTTTGAGAACGTTAATTTTTTGAACTTAAAGAAACAAACAAAATATTTTTTTCTTTTTTTGTTTTTTGTACAGTTTAAAATATTTTTCGAACACCAATGATTAATATATTTTTAAAAACATAAAAAAAACGCTTTCCGGTCCTTGGTTTCATTTATGTATTTATTTGAACATTTTCATAGTAACGTTTTCCTTTGGGGTAGAAATTTGCACATTTTTGTCAGTGAGAGAACTTTTTGTTTATTCTCATCAAGGCGAATTCAACTACAGGTGGTGTCGGAACTACAAAAATCCAAAAACAACAGAAACAACATAGGGTGTTTTGCATTGCATTGTTAGTGCAATTAGCTCGAAATGTCAACCATTATCAGCAAAACACTAACAAATCAAAACAAATAAGCCCGAACTGTCAAAATCAGATGCCGTTTCGACACCACCTGTAGTTAATTCGCCTTGATTCTCATTTTACTATAAAACGTTCGAATAAATACATAAATGACACATTAGCATGTATAAAAGTAAAATGTTAACATTTTCTATTGTTTATTTTAATAATATTTCTTATATTTATATTTTTTGGTAATTCTTGTTTGTAGTTTTTTCATGTTTATTTTTTGGCAGCTGATTGTTTAACAATTTTCCCCATCAGCCTAACACAGCAAGGCGAATTTATTACAGGTGGTCTTAAAAGCCCTACTGATATTAGCTAAAATCACTGTTGGATGTCAAAATTTTTTTTATTGTCTTTGTTTCTGTTTTTGACATTGTACAATGATTTTACAAAAACAAATTGCTTGTGGTTTTTGTACGAGTTGTACTTGTTGTAGTACCGAGATTACCTGGGATGAATTCGCCTTGCTAACACAGCGTTTACATATGACAGTACTGGCAAGACAGTAATAAAATACATATTAGTTGCCAAAAACACTACTCACTGTCTTTGTGACGTAGACGTCCAGACAGTAGTAAAGACAGATCACTTTTAAAAATATAACAAACGTAAATGTTGCAGTACAAGTCCAGCTAAACGTTTTTTATACGAATTAAACAAATTTAAAAATAACTTAAAATAACATTATTTTGTGAACAAATATAACACTTAACAAAAACATAAAAATCTTTCTGATTTTTTTTTTTCGTATTCTAACAAAACTTCAAATTACTGTTAGCAAATGCCAAATCACTGTCCAATTTTACTGTCTGCAAAATTTGCTAGACAGTAGACAATTGGAAAATTGTGCATGTATTAGTAAAAAAGTTTACATGTATTGCTACTGTCTTGCCAGTACTGGCAAATGTAAGCGCTATGTAAAGAAAAAGTACGGGCTACTACGTGCAAGAACAAGAAGAACATTTTTCTCTTAAAAGCTCTCTCACTTTACCAAACTTTGAGTACGGGAACAGAGTAATATGTATTTAGTACATGGTATAATCATGTACCAGGTACGCTGGAGCTTCACCAATTGTAAAATAAAAAACAACAGGGTTTTTAATTTATAAACACGTACTGTATAATAACATAAACAAAATTTGACAGTTCCTATTACAAAACAACAATAAAAAGGAAAGAAAAAAATAATCAGTTGCGCTTCGAGCGTATCTTAGATGATTATACCATGCTATTAGGTAAGGTTAGGTTAAGAAGGGTCCATTGTGAATCCCTTCAATGAAAAAAAGGTAGAGAAAGAGAGAAGTAAAGAAAAGAAGTAAGAGGTAGATGGAATTAAGAAAGTTAGTAGGTACCACGTAGAATTATTACCCCCTCTACAGTCCCCTTAACAGAAACAACAGCACTATTTCCCTGACAAACCCCAGTTTATCAGCCGGATTACATCCAGCGATGCACCCCAGTTCGTCGTGAGATCTATCTCCTAGCCATTTCTGTCTGAGACTCTGCATCCTAGGACAGTGGCACAGTACATGCTCGATCGTCTCCAGTGGGGCTACTCTCTATGGCGATGCGAAAGAAAATTGTAGCAAATCTTCAATACGTTTGCGCATATGTCTTTCGCATATTTTAATTTTTTTTCTTTTCGTAAATCATCACTATGTTTTATTTAAATTTTCCAATTTCAAATATTTGTACACTCTTTAGCATTTCATTACGGTAAATCCGCACCTTAATTTTCAGAAAATTTTGCGAAAGTGATAGAGAGTACCAAGTTGGCATTTAGTTACCCAACACAGCCTTACATTGCATTCCCCATGAGTTCCCTAAGAGCATTCCCACACCGAGCGACCAGGCACGATCGCACCGTATAATTTGTCAATGCCCGAAGCGCTGCCTGACATCGACGTAAATTGTCACCACAGATCCACCCACGATGTGATCCAGTATAACTTCCGTCGCCTTCCAGATCGCTGGGATCTCAGCCTGGAAGACACTGAAGACGGCACCAATGCCGGTTTCCATCTTGGATCCATCCGTAAATACTGCCCACCCCTCAAACAGTCCATTGGATCCACGCCAAATTTCCCTATCCGGGAACTCCAATGATGGTTCTACACCGAAGTCTAGGGTCATAGTCCTATGATCCGAAATTCCCTCGAGAATAATACCCCGATCAAGCAGACCCACCTCGTACAACATTCTCGTGCTATCATCCCGCCTAGGTCTAACCAAGTAAGACTCGTTAAATCTAAGTAAGTTCCTAGCAGCAACCCTGCTGAGCATCTTACTATAGCTATCCACTCTCAACGCACCCCACCAAACAGTGCATGCATAGATAAGTATAGGCCTAACAACCGATGTGTAAATCCAGTTTACCATATCCGTCCTCAGACCCCAGTTCTTACCGATGGAGTTAATGCATGTGTAGTAGGCATTGAGTCCCCTTCTTATCCTCTCCTGAGAATTTCTCTTCCAAGACAGTTTGCAGTTACGCAAATACTTTGTACCTCCGATAAAGTTAACTCGACGCCATCTAGCACTGGCCCCCTAAATCCCTATATCCTGTACCTTCTGGTAAATAGCACCAGCTCTGTCTTCACAGGGTTAACACACAGCCCCCATCCTTTGCCCATGCCGAGAGTTCGCCCAGCATCACCTGCATTATTTTCCCGATCGTGGACAGAAATTTCCCCCTGACCAGCAGAACTATGTCGTCCGCATAGGCAACAACCTTCCTACCCATGGAATCAAATGACATGAGAATCCCGTTGACCGCAAGCAACCACAGTAGAGGCGTTAGAACCCCCCTTGTGGTGTCCCCTTTGTAACCCTCCTCCTTATCACATGATCCCCCAGGCTCTAGTTTATAATCCTACTGCCAAGAATGCAGATTATCCACTCTACCAGAAACTGATTAACTCCAAACTCCATCAACGAATCTCCAATCGCCTAAATCCAAATGTTATTAAAGGCTCCTTCTATATCTAGAAACGCGGCGAGAGTATATTCCTTATGCCTCAGACCACGCTCAATACTATCCACCACCTCATGTAGTGCACTCTCAACAGATTTACCCTTCAGGTAGGCAATACTCCCGAGATAGAATGAAGAAAGACCAATAGGTCTAAAAACCCCCCGACACTGACCATCGTCCATACCTCCGGTTTCCATGCACCCGGGAAAGTGCGTCTCCATAAGTAAGGTTAGGGTCGCAGAGCTAGACTCAGTCCATGAGCCGTCATTCCTTTGGATGTTACTCTGGGCCTTAGGGTCCTTTAATAAAATCCGTCGGAATCTTGACAACTCGTTGACATTATCGATGGATACACAAAATTGTCTCCATGATAGTCGCTTTGCCCTATCCATCTATGACTATGAGCAGATATACTAGAAATATCGTGTTCCATTTCAGAGAGTAGCGTCAGCCTCTCCAATCCTTGAGTAGCCTCGGTTTCACCGCAGGAGTCACTTGATAGTCCCAGAAGACCATCCACATATATATACCATGCTGTTGATTCTTTTGATTGAGCAATAGACTTTGAAAATGTAAATTCAACCCAGGTTCGAGTCCCAGCCAGAGGTCCAAGCCGATTTATAATTCTCGGCGGCGGCGGCTTGAATAAAACTACCCGGCGGCTGCTTAAAGCTTGAAGAAGCCGATGTTAAATTAATTAATTTTCTTAAATTCAAAAACAAACCTTTTTACCTTCGTTTAAGGGTATAAAAAAATAATATTTATTTACTTAAAACAGTTTATATTTTTCAAGTATTTGTCTCTTGCCAATTTAAGAATCTCACAAAAAATATACTTTTTTCTACATAAGCTTCTCTATTGCAGAAGTTTTTTCAAATATTCTATAAATCCAAAACAACTTAAATGATTATTATAATTGGAAAGCTCTTCATTTTCTGACCCTGATGAATTTTCTACAATTTTACTCGCACTTTGTGTAGAAAAATAACTTTTTATACCTATCTCTGAAGTTTGGAAAAAAACTCTTAAGTCAGAAACTGTAGTGTTTCGTATTGTTGAATTGAAAATTATAGATTTGCCTTTTTTAATTGACGTATTTTCTAAAAAGCAAATGATAACAATTGAAAGCATTAAAGACTAAAGTCATTGACACCAAACAAAAGAGGAAAAAAAATGATTTAAACAAAATCAAAAAGTTAAAATGGATTTTTCTTACTTTAAACCTTTTTGCTGAACTTAAAAAATATTTCTTTGTGTTATTATAGTAAATAGCTTTATAATGTTACATATAAAATTTTGACGAAAATAACGAGATATACATATTTTCAAAGCCCAGGGTTATAATTTGTAAATGTCTTACCAAAAAATTTTCGGCTAAGCTGGTTAAGTCGGCTTAAAATCTAAGCCGGACTTTTCGGCGGCGGCTTATGCTAAGAAGAAAACATCGGCGGCGGCGCTAAGCCGGCTTGGAGCCGATCGACTTGGACCTCTGGTCCCAGCTCAGCCAAACAAAAATATCAATAAACTTTAATTAAAAATTTCAAGTTGTAAAATTCCTTCCTTCAGTAAAAAATAATTTAATGAAAATTAAATTTGATGAAATCAAGCCTAACTAAAATATTGAAATTTGTTGGAAACATTATACCATGTTGTTTTGCTAAGCGACTAAAAAACTGCCATTTCTTTCACTTCTTCATTTGTCATTGGCCAAAAAAACTGTTGTTTTTACTTCTGATTCATTACATAGCGTCTTTACCTGACAATTTTTTGTCATACCAAACGTCAAACTTCATATTAAAAAAACGCTGACAAAAATTTTCGATTTTTTTTTTATATAGACTTTGACGTTTGGTATGACAAAAAATTGTCAGTTGAAGACGCTATGTTAAATATAAAAGTTGTACCCAAATTTTCGTTTTTTATTTGACAGTTTTTGGTTTCGACTGCAGTTTTTTAAACCCTGGTTTTGCTTAGTCCAAATTTACACTGGACATTTCTTACCTGACAGACGAAGTGTAGGCGAGATAGCAAAAAAGTTAAGTGATCATGCATACAGCGTCGCCCCTTGCCAACATATTTTGTCCGTCCGGCAAGAAATGTTTGCAAACAGCATATACAATAATATTGTATAATCTCTTCTATTTGAAATTTATGGTATTTTTTCGGATGTTTTTTGTATTGCCTTAAATTTTGCTTAATTATCTGGCAGCACATATACGACGTTTACTTTCTTTTATGGCATGGTAACCCTTTATTGCAATTGTCACCTTGGCGACGTTCTATTTTTTGACGGCTTTGATATTTAAGAAACATTTGATAAATTCCTACGGAAATGAAGTAAAAAGTGAGATTTAAAAGTTTTTAAGAGATTTAATTAAAAAAATACAATATTTTAAATATTTAACATACTTTCGGTCACTCAAGAAAACCTAAAAATAAAAAAGATAAGTCGGTAATGCAATAAAAGTTATGAAAATGTTGCGTAGTGAAGATTAATGTGGTTTGAAGAAGGGAGGAGCTGCAGTGAACAATAGTAATATAGTAGTGACAAAGAACGGAAAAATAAAAAAAAAAAAACAAGCAAAAATAAAACTAGAAATCAAGAGACTTTTAATCAAGGCGTAGCAGCGCCAAATACTGCTAATAAAGTATATAATTAATACAAAAACTAAACTAGGTAGTAATTGAAGGAAAATAAATTATTAAAAATCGAAACCAGACAATCCTGGCAATGGAACAAAATCTTATGAGTGATTAGGCGGATTTTGCGGTGGATTTAAATTTAGAGCTGATTAATCATCAGCTAACGAGTCTGTATATTTTATACGTGTGGTATTAAAAAATAAACAAGAATAACTTGTTTTCCAGTACAACATATAAGGTTCCCTTAATGTCCATCTTCGATTTTTATTTTCTTCTTTCTGTTCGATTGCTGGTGATTGTCAAGGACACTATAAAAAAATAATAAAGAGACAAAAATAGAATGTCGCAAAGAAAAAACAACAAAAATTGTAATATGTGTATGTATGTTTGTGTCTTGTTATAGTTGCCATGGAAGAGAAACGTATTGCCGATTATTTTGTTGTGGCCGGTATGCCAGAAAAGCCAAAACTACTACAAGAAAGTAATTTTAAAGATTCCAGCCATCTAAGAGCTGCCACCTCAATAGATCCTATAACAGACATTGGTGTCTTTTTCCCATTGCTGGGTGAGGATATACCTGATGATTATACTGTTTTAGAAAGTACGCCAACGGGATTACCTGCAAATTTAAATTATGGTTCATTAAGATCAACAGAATGTTTCATATATTACAGGCGTGGAAAGGATCGCCCACCATTGGTGGATATTGGTAGGTGTTTCATATTATATACATATGTACCTATATGCATAACCTGCTAAATCCATTTTTTACATTATTAAACATTTTGATACCGTTTGAAAGATAAAGATACGCCGCATCGACTAAGAATAATGTTTATTTCAATTTCGGCCTAGAGAATATTAGAAAATTCACCAAATATTGGTATAAAGTCTCAGTTAGCCGGGAGTAAGAGTAACTTAACCAGTTAGACCAATCTATTTCTTACAGATTGAGACGTATCATCTTACTGCTAACTATAATCTTTCTAATTGCTTTACATACAACAAAATGAAGCTGATTTGCAACGTTACTGTAACTCCCGGCTAACTGAGCCATAAAGAATTGCTTCTTAAGCCAGAAATATGAAAGAGAAGATTTTTGTCTGCCCTGTAAAATTTTTCTAGAAGTTAGCAGTTTAACACTCTAAAGGCCCAACCATAATGTGCTTAAGTTGGCTTAAGCAAATGTACGAATACATGTAAATCATGTGAGGCAAACCATATTGAACTTAAGGAAACTTTTTGTATGAAACTGTCATTTGCTTAAGCAAAGTGCGAAACAGATCGCACATTCCGTACAGAATCAAATGTTTGTTGATTTTATTTTTTTAAATACAGTGCACTCGCGTTAATTTGAACGCCCTAATATATGAACACCCCAAAATATGAACACTTATTTTCTTCCATTGACTACTCTAAAATATGAACTTGTGCAAAAGCTTTAAAATATGAACATTTTATAGTTGCATTTTTAATGGTTTTTATCTACCTACACAGTGTTAAATCAAAATTAATTTTTATTCAACTGCATAATAACCTGGGGATTTCCCCAGCTATCGCTTTAAAATTGTATTCAGTTATTAATCAACATGTTTTACATACACTTTTTTGTTAGTTCTCACATTAACATGGAATTCTATATACATTTTTAAATATAATTTTAACGTGAAAAGTTCTTACAAATCATAAGTTCTGAACTTTAAAAAGAAAAATCAGAAAATTTAGAACATTTAGGAAAAGGTATTACTAATTTAGCGAAAAAAATTTGTTTTTTTTTTTAATGTTTTAACAATACGTTTATTTGACTTGGAAAAAGAAAAATGTGTGGTCTTCCGAATACCCAATAAATGGAAAATGGTTTTTGAAAATGAGATACAAAAAGATCACTGTTAGCGGACACTCCAAATATCTGGAAATTTTTAAGAGAGCGGGGCGGGGCGTTTTTGAGCTGATTGAACGAAAGAAAATCACAGACTTTTTCGCATAACTTTAAGTTGGTTTTTCTTTTTTTACAAATCAATTTTTTTTTTAAAATCCAAAGAACAATAAATAAAAAAACTTTAACATTAAAAACTTTTATTTATATGGCAAAAACGTTTTTGAAGGGAAATTAGATGACATTCGCAAATATGAAAAATCTTGCAAAAGTGAACTGGCTTTGTTTTAATTAGTTCATATTATCGCGAGTGCACTGTAGGTACATTTGAGAGACTTTTTTTAATTTTTGACAGTAGTTTAAGCAAGGCTATGCATATTATGGTTGGACCTTACGGCAGCGTAGCCAGAATGAACATTTTATCTTATTTTTGAAGATTTTTTATTTAAAATAGGATTAGAACATTTGTTTTTTTTTTTAAATGAACATTTTTTATTTTTAGAAATAAAAATTTTTAACTTTAAGTTTGTACAACATTCATAATTTTTTTATAGTTTTTTAAACAGTCAGTTTTTAAAACAATGAGGTTTTGATCACCTTGTTGTCTACAGGTTTTGCACACTTTTGTACCCATTGTCTAGCATACACAAAAATACATCATTATTTCTGGGCATACAAAATATTAAAAAACCATCTTAAGCGATTGTTTATTTTGGGAATATTGATAAAGTTACATATATTATAAAACAAAAAAGTTCATATATTTAGTACCAAAAGGTAAAACTAATTGAACTTAACCTCAGGATTACCGTCTTGGCATGGCCAGACCAAGTTTGTGTTTTGCATGCAATATTGTTCAAATATAACAAAAAACAGGGGCGTAAAAAAACAGAAACGTGAATTTATTTATTTATTTATTTCATCAAATGTAATATAAAAAGCCACTCTTGGCCAATTAAAAAAATTCTATAATGATATGTTCTGAATTGAATGAACCAAGTTCAAATCAAATTAGAAAACTACGGTCCGTTGTGAGCTTAGTTCAATTTAACTACAAAAACCAAGCATAAAACTCGTTTCAGTTGTGGTAGATGCGAAAAAGAAATGTTGCAAAATAAGGACTTCTTTTTTGATGTCTTGCATGAAAAAAAAAATAATGAAATACATAATAAAATTATATAATAAATTCGTATAATCTCAAATAATAAGCATAAGTTCAATAAAAAAATTTTTTATTTACATTTTATTTAGTTGGTGTTTTTAGCTGTTCTAATTGTGGTCTGGCCAGACCAAGAAGAGAACTTATTGGTAAAAAGTTACCGAGAATCTTATGGTAAAGAAGCTTTTAGTTTGAAAATTCCACATTCCAAGCTTATGATAATTTTTAAACAAAGTATATATACTAGATTATCCAATTAATTGATTTTAGTTTTGTTCGAGTAAGGAATTAATTGATTTTTGAATTTTTAAATTGCTCGATTAATTAAATAAAGGCTTTAAATTGTTCGAATTACTCGATTAATTCGAATAATTCAAATAATTTTATCCATTTGAATTTATACTTTTATTATATTAATAAACAGAGTTGAGAGTTGCCAGCAAGTTATGAAAACATATTAAACCAATTTGTTATTTCTGGAAATCTAGTGAAATTGAATTGAAGTCGTTGAAGATTCTCAGTTGAATTTTTTTTAAAAATCGATTTTGAGAGAAGTTCTGGTAAAGACAAAAATTCAACATATGTACTATATTTATAGTCCCTTATATATTTATAAGGGATTTTTTTATAAACTTTTAAACGGGATCGTTTTAAATAAGTTTGATTTTAATTTCACCCATGTTTTTTCGATTTCCAGAACTTGGCTGATAGCTTATATACACATATTTTTGTAATCACCTTTTAATTTCCTTTGTTTTAAAACTCTACTCTATAGGTTTGGTTAATTTGTTTTTTTACGTATGAATATTTCGTGCCGACACTTCATTTTTTCAAATGTCAAAAGTCGATTAGAAGACACTGTAATTAAGAAATTAACAGTCCGGTTAAAACATTTAACCCATAATCTGACAGCGCATGGTTTACACATTTATAACTGCTGATGAATTTTTTTTTGTAATAAACACCAAAATGAATATGAAAAATTTTCTATTTTAGTGCGAAATTTTTACGTTTGAAATTTGACGTTTATAGTGAGTTACATAATTTGTCACATACACGCTCAAATCTAAAGAGGGACTTAAATATGTTTAGATAAATGTGTAATGAAAATAAAAGCAAAAGGTAACGGCATGTAAGTTAGTTTTATGGTACATATTTAATCAGTTAGAAATCTAAAAAAAAAATGTTTTACATCAAAAAATAAAATTTTTCAAGAAATTATTTTTATTCGATTAATTGATACAAGTTGTTCGAGTTATTCGTTATTCGAAATTGTCCATTTAAGTTATTCGATCAATTAATGGCTTAAAAATTTCTCGAGTGGATACAATCGAGTGGATTCTCTATTATATTATATTATTAGGTAAAGTGTTTTTGAGATTTTTTTTCAGATTTATCGGAAGATGTTTAGAGGTCGCTCGAGTCGAATTTATATGGGGCCTATCTTCATGAAATTTCACAGTGTCATTTCTAGTCCTAAAAAGCTGTGACGGATTCAAAAAATTAACAAGTTTTCGTTTAAATGTGCTAAATTTCCATTTCATACTATTGATAAACTGACTGTAAGAAAAGATAAACTCACTTTTTATTGTTGTTGTTTTTTATATTGTTACAAGTAAAATTGGAGCTTATAATTCTTATTTGCTTAACAGTTTTATTTGTATAATATCTTTAGTTTTCTAAAATCTTTGGATGAAGTTTCCTGACGAAAAAAAAAATAGTATGAAATGGGAATTTAGCACATTTAAACGACAACTTGTTAATTAATTTTTTGAATCCCAAGAAAAACTTTGATTAAAAATTTCTCTTCAAAATGAGATTTTTTTTTCGCCAAATGAAGATTTTCATTCCAAATCTTCTGGCAACGCTTCTCTAAGGTTACGATAAACCTGTGGTTCGGTGCTGAAAGCACCAATGTCAAGCAAACAATGCCTAAGTTAACCCAGAACAGCTTCATAAGAGTTTTTATAGCAAATCTCACTATGAACTACTCTATAAAAGTAAATACCGGTTCACCCACGTCAAGTTTAACTCGTCAAGTCTTGAGTTTTTAGGAGAGGGAAAAAGAAATGGAATTCTCTTTTTTTCCTTCTCTCCTAAAAGAGCAAGAATTGACGAGTTATACTTGACGTGCGTGAACCGGCACTAAAGCAAATAACGCCAATGTATACTTTGGCTCATTTACCAAATACTTACTAATGTAATAATGCAACAACATTTTTTTTTTTCTTAACTTCTGAATTTTTTCAAAAAATTTATTTTTCTATGATATTCTATTTGAACAGATTAAATGTATAAGCCAAAGTTGATAAGGAAAAGTTGGAATTATTGGCAGCTGTATTTAAAATTTTTTTTGTAAAAACTTTAATTGTAATTTTCTCAAAGTTGACATTGAACCTTTTAGCACCAAGCCATAGATATATTTATATAAAAATATTTTTTTTTTATCCACAACATTACAGTGTTGTAAACAAAACATTCATACCGATTTTAGACTCTGGGTAGCCTAAATATTATAAGTTTTACAGAGTTTCCTCTCTGAGGGGACAAGAGAAGGAGCAATCTGTAAAAGCAACTTATCTTTTACCACTCCGTAGAGTATTTGGAAGTAGTTGTGGGGTAGGAAAATAAAAAGAAATTATACGGGTAAGTAAGTATTTCGTTAGAGGACAATGGGGTTCACGTGGTTATGCTTACCTTGGGTGTAGGGGGGTCTTTCAAATAAAAAGATGTTTCAAGGTTCGTTTTAGATGCACATATTTGGTGCATTTTACAATATAATTTTAATTCCTTTTCTTTAACAATGGATGTTAATGTAACTTGTACTAAGTGCTGTGGTTGACTGCAGAATGGAAAGTAAATATAAAAATTAACTTTCAAACTTATGCAACCCTTGGTCTTCATCCGAACCGAAGGTTGGATAAGTTTGAGTACCAAAGGTTGGATAAGTTTGAGTACTAATATGTAGTACACGTAAGAAAGTTTAAACTCAACATTCACTCTGTGCTCTCATTAATTCCATACTCTTACCCTCTTACTAAGATACCAAACGGTTACAATCAGTGTTGCCGTTAGGATACGAAAGATACATTTTTCGTATCTTTTGACTACTTCAGGTATCATGTATAATCCTGACATTTTTCGTATCTTTTGAATCTGTACGCAAAATGTACAGAAACAAAACATTCGAGAATTTTTAGCCAACTAAAACTTATTAAGACTGATCATCGTAACCGGCTTAATACTAATACAATAGCAGCCAAGGCGCATTGACTAGAAGGTGAGGTCAACTCTACAACAACACTGCTTCTGTGGTCGTATTGTCAAAAATATTGCTAGTAAAAAAGGTTAGTTTACATAAAAAATTAGTTTTCATACACACTTTGACAAGTCGACCACCGAAAAAAACACCATATGTTGACTTGACCCCACCTTCTAGTGAATTCGCCTTGATAGCAGCTTTAATAATAGTGAAAGAAAACATTAAAGGGTTGCAATATACGATCCACGATCCATCGATGATTACTAGTAGTGCGAAATTGTTCTGAGGAAATATGAACATCTTTTTTATTTTCAGGAAATTTATATGAAATGAATTTGTTTTAATAACATCCAAAGATAATTACATATAATTAATTTTAAAGTTTGCTTACTGTATTTTTTAAAAATTACTTACATATGTACCTAATAAAGGGTGTTTTTTTAAGCCCGATAGAACTTGAAATTGTAAAAAATAACACAAAAAATTAAATTGTAATCAAAATTTTTATTTTATTCGAAAGATCAATACGTGACATTAACATTTGAAAATGATTTCGGGCATATGGGCACCGCGGCTGTTCTTGACGAAGCGCATTCTGGACGTCCAATTTTGGGCCACTTTTTCGAGCACTGCTGGCCGTATGTCACGAATAACACGAACAATGCTGGCCTCCAAGGCGTCAATTGTTGCTGGTTTATCAGCATAAACCAGTGACTTCACGTAGCCCCACAGGAAATAATCGAGAGGTGTCAAATCGCACGACCTTGGAGGCCAATTGACAGGTCCAGTTCTCGAAATCAACTTATCGCAAAATTTTGATTTCAATAAGTCGATGGTTGCGTTCCGTATGGCACGTAGCGCCATCCTGTTGAAACCACATCTCCTCCGGATCAATGTCATCCATATTTTCAAACAAAAAATCATTGATCATGGTGCGGTAACGATCTCTATTGACCGTAACGCGAGCTCCGGCCTCATTTTTAAAGAAATAAGGTCCGATGATGCCACCAGCGTGAAAACCGCACCAAACGGTGCATTTTTCTGGATGTAATGGAGTCTGTAGGGTCTCTTGTGGATTGGTCTCGCTCCATATGCGGCAATTTTGCTTATTAACAAACCCGTTAAGCCAAAAATGCGCCTCATCGCTGAAATTGTGTTCATTGCGCGAATCGACGACTGATTTTCAAAGTAAATTTGGATAATTTCGTAGCGTTGTTCAAGCGTGAGTCTATTCATTATGATTTGTCAGAGTATACTGAAACGATAAAAAAAATATTTCATCAAAATTTAATTTTTTATGTTACTTTTTACAATTTAAAGTTCTATCTAGCTTAAAAAAACACCCTTTATTTATGACTTAAATAAATATAAAAATGAATTTATACGAAATCATTTTCTTTACAATATTAATTTAAATATGAAATTAAAATGTTATGTTAATAAATGTTAAACGTTAAAAAGGATTTTCAAATTTTTTTCAAAACGTATCTTTTTGGGAAAAAGTGTATCTTTTTGGAAACTAAAATGTATCTTTCTCAAAATTTCACTGGCAACACTGGTTACAATTCAATGTTTAAAAACCTTAGCCATATTAACGATTAATACATTTCAATAGCAAGAAAATACTTCAACAACATTAAACATAAGAAATAGTAGCAATCAATAAATTTCAATTCAATTTTAATAAAAATAAGATAGGAAAAGTAAGCGATCAATTCAATTCAATTTCATTACAAATAAATTAAGAAATATGCCCCTTTTTCCAGTGTGTACAATGTAAATTGTACAATATTAAACCGAGTTAAAAAAATTGTGGTTTTGTTAATTTTCAAATATTTTGAGCATTTAAGTGCTGTCCGTCGTATTTTTAAAAGAAATATAAAATTTATATTTAATAATTATTAGTATTGTGGTTATTTTGTTGAGCTGTTTATGGGTTTTAATCCAAATTTTTATTGAGTGGTTGCAATCGAAACATGTAGGGGTAACCTGTCCGTAAAAGCCTGGATTCGAGCCCAGCGGCAGTCAAGAATGAAAAATTATCAATAAATTTTAATTAATTTCATGTTGTAAATTTCCTTTCTTCATAAAAATAATTTAATGAGATGAAATGATGATGAACTTTAGCCTAATTAAAATATCAAAATTTATATTTAATTTTATCTGATGCTGCATTCAAACAAATAAGCCATAAGTCCGTCAAAACCCTACCTTTAACTAACGGCAAGTTGTAATAATGGCATTTATAATTTTGGAGATATGAGATTACCAAACTTATCCGTTTTTATCCCCTAAGATACTGCAAGTGAAAACCTTTCAAACGGTGTATTTGTATTTAAATCGTTTGACAAACAGAGGAGAAAGTGTTCTTAACTGTTTTGCGTTTGTCGATTAATATATAGAATACATATGTAGTTGCATACATACATAGTATGTACATTAGACCGAATGTGTGCGATGATAAATACGTATTTAATTAGCGGTTATTAAATGAGTTTTTAGTGATGTTTTAATGAATGTTATAAAAAAAAAAATAAGATGGGCAGTTAAAGGTTTATTTTTGAAAAAAATCTCAAGCGGTGGTCCACACCTTTTTAACGACATATTGGAATTGAAAATCGGACAAAAAATGTTTAAGTTATTTTAATTTTCTGTACTGAGATTTTTAAAATGTTTAAATGCAGAATCAAAGAATTCCTAAATCTATATATAAAAAAATCAAACGCTGTGTCTTAGTCTCGCTAAAACTCGAGAACTACTTGACCGATTTGTATGACTTTTTTATTTTTTGTTTTGTTCGTCTAATCACGAGGAAGGTTTAGAAAAAAAGAAAGTTCAGAAAAAGGTTAAAAAATTGAAAAAAGCGAAAATTGTGTTTTGTATGCAAATTTTACATTGCACCATTAATTGCTGTGGATTAGTCTGCTTAAACTCAATAATTGCTTGACCGATTTCAATAATTCTTTTTATGTTTTTTTTTCGTCTTATCACGGCGATGGTTGCGAAAAAAAGAAGAAGAAAAGCCAAAAATAAAAGTCGAAAAATAAAAAAATCTAAAATGTACGTTTTGTATGCAAATTTGACTTAATACCACCAAAAGGAATTGTATTTCTTCAGTTGGTGGCGGACCCATTGTTTGACAGCTGCACAGAAACAAACCAAACCCATTTAATCATACTATTTAAATTAATTAAGCTTATAAAAAATGAATCATAAACAATATGTTTATGTTTGAGCGTCATAAACTCTAAATTAATTTAACTGTTATTGTAAAAAAATATATACAATATTTGTGCCTTATAGGAGGCCAAACCACTTGACCGATGGCCTTGAAATTTTCACAGCATGTATCGGTGACCCTGGAAGAGACTTAGGCTATATACAATTGTGACTGGGCAAAGGGGCGATACCACGCCCATACAACCCAAAATTTAAAATTGTGTTATCTATGACATTTTTTGACCTATGGCGTTAATATTGGGTATAGATTGTTGGCATGAATAGAAATACGTTTAATTAAAAAGTGGGCGTGGCCCCGCCCCTTTATTGAAAAAGTAAAAAACGTTATATCTAATAAACTACTGAACCTATCGTCATCACAGAAGGCTATTGTTCTAAATTAATGATTCCTTGGGTTCAAAAAGGTGTGATTGGACAAAGGGGCGGTGCCACGCCCATACAACCGAAAATTTTAAATCACTAAATCTCAGACACTACAACTCAAAATTTAAAATCCTCTTATTATAACAGGAAAGTATAAAGAAACAGATGTACTGTTGCCACGCATTCCGATTATACCAACTGATTTGCCATTCGACTTCAAACGATTGCAGTTTCCTGTTTGGTTAGTGTTTGCGATCACTATAAACAAAGCCCAAGGTCAATCTCTGCAAGTTTGCGGCTTCAATTTAGCAAATACATGTTTCTCGTATGGACAACTTTATGTTGCATGCTTGCGTGTTGGAAAACCCACTGATTTATATGTTTATGCTCCAGATGGAAAAACTAAAAACATTGTATATCCTAAAGCATTGCAATAATTTATTAATAATTTAATTTATAAATTTTTGTTAATATCTGTTGTAAATACTTTCAGTTTTATTTTATAACGATGGGGGTAGCGAAGCAAACCGGGTTAAGCTAGTATCTATTATATTTGGCCACTCATTGGACAAAAAAATTTATAACATTTTTTATTCTTGAAAAAAATCATTAGTAGGTCGCAAGTGGTCAAGTTTTATATACCATTGGATGCTGCTTCAAAAACTCTTTTCGATGATACCAAATTTTATTTATGTCGTCTTGGAGCAAAGTACAAAAAAATTCGAAAAACTGAAAAAAGACCTTTTTTAAAAATGGTCCAGCTCACGGATGGTCAACGCTAGAACCAAAATATTTTGGGAATCATCATAAAACATATAAAGCTTCATTTTTAGAGGGATAACAAAATCACTTTTTTTTGAGTCGCTCTAGGGAACATCAACAACTTTTTTTGGAGTTTTTTTTTTTTTGTACATTAATGTGTCCCAAAAAAAAATTTTTTTTTTTTTGAATTTTCATGGGTGCTCAAGCATAATTTAAGAGCTTATAGGGTAAAGAATTTTTGAGATTTTTCGGAAGAGGTCGCTCAAGTCGAATTTTTGCCAAAAATCTTGTCTGCCGTCCTTTTTTTAAGTTTTCTTCATAACATTGTCAAAAACTACGATTTTCGTCACTTTTAAGGAAATAATTTAAAGACCTTTATTTTATAAAAATTATATAATTATATAATGTTCCTTTTTCTATAAAGGCACACATCCGTAGAAAGGAAACGAGTTTACTCATTGAAATCTTCTTGACAACAATTAGAAATAGGCCTTCAAATGATAGATAATCAAAAAGGCATTTTGCTTTAACTTTCTCAAAAATCCTACAAAATAATTGAAATTTTGCCCATGTGTACTTTTGAACATGAACATCTTAAGGTGCCATTAAGAAATTATTCCTTTTTGCCACAGAAATAAAAAAGTTAAATGCATTTTTAAACTTATTTATTAACTGATCTCAGGAAATGTTATTTGTTCAAATAAATTAAGTTAAATAATATTTTGCATGGATTTGTATTGAGCGGGAATTCCCGGGATCCCGGGAAACTGAAAAATAAATCCCGCTTTCCCGGGAAATGAAAAAGTCTGGGAAAAGAAAAACTCAAGTTGTAACGAATGATCGTCAATTCGACGATGTATTTTTTAAATATCTATAACTATGGCTTGAAACCAAATAAAATTGTTCTAGAAATGTTTCATATAATTGTGGCATTCTTATAAGTCTATACAAAAACTAAAAAAGTAAAGTATCTACAACAACATAAAAAATTTGAGAGTGTTACGCACACCTATTTAAAAGTAAATTAGTTAAAAGAAAGCGGTGCTCGTGGAATCGTCGATCATTCGTACTCTAGGGTTAATAAATCGACGCATTTTTTAAAGGTTAAACCGTTACAATATGTTTATAAAAATAAAACTTTTTGTACAGTAGGTATCACCATCTTTAGAATATATAGTGTATGAGTTAAAGTGTTGTCATAAGACGCAGCATCCAAAATAACTTTTAAATAATATTACGTTATCTTGGGAGAAAATATAAGAAATTTCTAACAAATTTATTAATGTCAGTCAAACTCGGACTTTAATCAAATTTATCTTAACCATACTTAAATAAAAAATAAACAAATTTAACTCTCACCTTGTACTTGAAATAATTCTTAATTATTTGTCTACTCCCTGATAGTTTGTATTTCACACCTTTCGGTTAATATATTATTAATTATATTCATTGCATTTCTTTTAAGGCGTCCTCTACGAAGGCCATGAACGCATTATGTCCGATGCAGAAATTGTGGCCGAAACACCTGGAGGTCGAGTTGCCAATGTTAATAATTCATCGGCTAAAACATTTTTAACCTATCGGCGGGCTCAAGCTGAGATGCCCTGCAATGAACTGGTAGTGACTGATCTTTGTGTGATTATTAGCAGCAAAGGAGAGAAGCCACCACATGCCTTTTGTTTAATCTATAAGTCTTTGAATAAAGCCTTCACCGGTAGCGATGTTTATTTATGCTACAAAAAGTCTATGTACCGTCCAAAACACATCAGTTATCAGCCGGAAATTTTACTTCGTTATCCCACAGTTGATCATAACGATTTTCCATTAAATTTATGTCCTAGTGTGCCGTTGTTTTGTTTGCCCATGGGTGCTTCGTTAGAAGCTTGGCCACATGTAGCCGAAAATAAGAAACGTAAACCCACAGCTCCTGTATTCAGTACATTTGTTTTGACGGTAAATGATGGCACGTACAAAGTTTATGGTTCGGCCTTAACTTTTTATGAAGATTTCGAGTAAGTTTTCTTTCTTTTATTAATATTTAATATATATATAAAAAAAAACTATAAATATTTATTAAAGTGAATCCCAACTAACGGAACCACAATGTGAATTACTCGGTTGGAATGAAGAACTTGCTCAAAATCATTCATTGCATATCATTAAAGCCATTTGTTTATTGTCACACTATCCTTTTGGCGATACATTTGATAAATGGTTAAAATATTTACACGTAAGTAAAGCAATAAACTTTTATAAACAAACAATTTTTTTAAAAATGTTTGTGTTTATGAACAAATGTACATACTTATGTGTTCATTTAATTTTAGCGCTTAGCTGTATTTGGTGTTAATTTACCTATACCGATTGAGCGTTATATTACACAACTATTGGACGAAGTACCATTTCCTGCTCCCAGCATACATTTACAGGTAAAACAAGCAATATTTATATTTCGCAAATTAAAAAAAAAAACGATTTTCAAAACTATTGCGTTTTTAAAAAATTTAGGTTTTTTTTTTTCTAAAAAAATTATTTATAAAGGGTGATTTTTTATGAATTAACCCTACAAGAAGAGAATCAGCGAGTTGTCACTTTTTTCACGTTGGTGTTAAGAAAATGATAGAATGAAATGACCGAAATCAAATTTTCTGTCATTTCATTCTATCATTTTCTTAACACCAACGTGAAAAAAGTGACAACTCGCTCATTCTCTTCTGGTAGGGAAGTTTTTCGGGCTGGCAGCATTAGTTGGTAATTGTGTCCAAACTACATCTGTGATAGTGAAAAGTGTTCAGTATACTCTGCCATTTCATCATGGAGAAACTCACAAACGAGCAACGACTGCAAATCGTTAAAATTTATTATCAAAATTCAGCGCGATGGAAATCCACTGTTTTATCGAAAAATTGTGTTCAGCGATGAGGCTCATTTCTGGCTAAATGGATACGTAAACAAGCACAACTACCGCATCTGGGGTGAAGAACAGCCACATGCTGTACAAGAGTTACCGATGCATCCCGAAAAAACGACAGTTTGGTGTGGTTTATGGGCTGTGGTTCAAAGACGACCGTGGAAGAAACGTTACCGTCAACGGCGAACGATATCGAGCCATGGTACGCGACTTTTGTTTGCCCCAATTGGCTATTTGGACTTGGTTGATATGTGGTTTCAACAAGACGGTGCCACTTGCCACACAGCTCGTGAAACAATGGACATTTTGAAGGATGAATTTGATGAGGAGTTTATCTCTCGAAATGGCCCTGTGAGTTGGCCGCCAAGATCATGTGATTTGACGCTTTTTGACTATTTCTTGTGGGGTTATGTAAAGTCGTTGGTCTATGTGGACAAGTCAAACCCGATTGAAGCCCGAGAGTATAACATAACACGTGTTATTCATGGAATACAGGCCGGAATGCTCGAAAAAGTGGTGCAAAATTGGACCTTACGAATGGACCATTTGAACCGGAGTCGCGGGCAACATTTAAAATAAGGTTTTTTTTATAAAAAGTAAATGGCAAAGATCGATTCCAAATTGAATATATTTTGAAGTTTTGAATATATAATGCAAAAAATTTGAGTGTTTTATTAGAAAATTAAAAAAAAACTACGCTTAAAAAATCACCCTTTATTTTGTTTGAGGAAAATTGTTCGGAAAAATTATGTTTAAAAATGGCTTATTTTCCAAAACATTGTAATATGTATATATTTTAATTGTCCAAGAGTGGCTTTTTATATTACATTTAATGAAATAAATAAATATGCTAAAAATCTTTGTATATTTAAAAACAGCTTTCAAGTGAATCAAATGATCGTATTTTACTGACTCAACCCGAGGATTCTCCTTTACCACAAAGTGGTGCAGGATTTCATATGCTATTGCAAAATTTAGGCACTGAGAACTGTTTGCATGTTTTACTGTTGGCCCTAACTGAACAAAAAATACTCATACATTCGTTAAGGTAACACATACATACATATTTTAAACTTAAAAAAAATTCTTTTAACCTCTGGATTTTATTACAGGCCTGCAACTTTAACTGCCGTAGCTGAAGCAATTGTATCATTATTATTTCCCTTTAAGTGGCAATGTCCCTATATTCCTTTGTGTCCTCTGGGCTTAGCAGAAGTCTTACATGCCCCTGTACCTTATCTAATTGGCGTAGATTCAAGATTTTTCGATTTATATGAACCGCCCACTGATGTTACTTGTATTGATTTGGATACAAATACTATAAGTGTAAGCTGTTTTCGAACTTCCTGCATGCATTCTTACAAATAGTTATTATTTAATTTTTTTTACTAATTTTTAGCTTTGCGAATCTCAAAAACATTTGCTGGTAAAATTGTTGCCTAAAAGAGCGGCTCGCATTTTGAGACAAACCCTTTCGGAGTTGGAACAAGCCAAACCGCTTAATATAGAATGCAACAATAGTTTAGATCGTGATTTACGACGACGTAAACGTGAGGTAGGTATACTTGTTATAAAATATGGGCATTTCCGTCAAAAGGTCCACCGTGACCGAAAACTTAAAAGTTATTAAAAGCTGATTATTTTACGGTATTGTTATAGAGAAATATTTAGATCTTACAAATTTTATAAATTTACCCGTAAATTTGTTCACTTAGATGAACAGTCAGACTGCAAAGTTGTGCAAACGTAATTTCTTATTTGTGAGAATGTTTTATAGCATGTTTTCTTTAATATTATCTTCCTTAAAAGAGATGATATTTGATGAAAATTATTCCAAAAAATTTTTCTTACATGGTCCGTAATCTGAGGAATAGTTCGAAGAGAAATATGTAATTCGGATTAACGGTAAATTTTTATTTTTTTTAAATCATTATTCAGTTAAATTATTATGGAAAAAATGTCACGTTCGAAATGTCACGTATCGAACCAGATTTTGGCTTAAACAAAAAAAATATAGAAGATTTTGGAATCAAACCAAAGACATTTAAATGTTACATTGCTACGTAAAATTCTGAAAGTGGTTTGACTAAAAAATTGTGCCAGGTTTCGCTGAACCACCCCTTTTTATACATGGCCACAAAAACTACTTCTATTTTTTTCACGTTCGAACCGCTACTTCTTATGCCATTATCTTTGACCTAGAAATGCGCTCCCCATAAACTTAAGCATATATAATAGTGCTTTCTTAGTGCTATAATTTAAGGGTTAAAAGAACGTAAAAGTATTTGTTGTTTAAAATGTTATTGCATTTTTGATGCGTACGACTGTCACGTTCAACACTTTGGAATTACCCATATGCTTATTCTTTTCTTTTGTGCTTATATTTTATCACTTTACAGCTTCACTTAGAGCAACGCATACAGGAGGCTTTTTTATTATTTATGGCCTCAATTTTACGTGGTTATCGTGATTATTTAGTTCCCATTTCAAAGGCTCCCTCTGTTGGTGCCACTGACCCTAGTGCCTTATTTCAACTAAAAGCTTTTCTACGTTCCCGAGATAAGGTAAAGTTCAAACACCTTATTGTTTGTTTGTTTATTACGAGTGTTTTTTAAATTTTATTTGCTATTTTTAAAATAGGCTTATCAAAAATTCTTTGAATTAATGATGAAAACTCAAATGTTTATACGTTTCATTGAGGAAAGATCATTTGTATCAGATGGTGATCATGGTTTGACCTTTTTTGATGAATGTGCAGAAAAGGTTGGTTCGTATGACGAAACACCATCCGATGTGCGTTTGGTTGATTGGGAGAATGGTCAAAATAGTGAACGCACCAAGTATATATTTCCACCAGATAGTATTGGACCTACCAAAGGTAAACTTGTGAGTGAACTTATTATTATTTTTGTTATTTTTAACTGTCTCCTTGAAATAGATCAAAACGCCCTGGAAACTGTTTACAATTATGAAAGCTTTACTTTGACCCCCAGTCTTTTGAAGAGTTCGAAAAAGACCGCTTTATCTAGCTTAATACAACAACAAATAAATGGTTGTTTAGCGCCTGGCTCACCAATTGCCCGTCGTACTAAACATGAAATAAAATTGTCTCAAAAGTTGGCGAGACGTTGTCAGAGCCGTCCCGAATTGTGGTCCAAATACTTACTGGCCACGTGTTATTCAATATATTTTTTGATTTTACCGTCCATGGTCTTGGATACACGTCGAGCTGGCAAAGAGCATGATATTCTCAGAACAGCCTACGATATGTTGGTAAAAGCCAGTAAAATAAAAATCAATTGCGATGAATTCTGTTATCGTATTATGATGCAACTCTGTGGCACATATAATATGCCAGTTTTGGCAGTACGTTTGCATTATCTTATGAAGAGATCTGGCGTTCAACCAAATGCTTTAACTTACGGTTTTTATAATCGCTGTGTTTTGGAATCAGAATGGCCTAGCGATAGTACCACTTTAAGTCAACTGCGTTGGAGTCGTATTAAGAATGTGGTATTTGGTGCGGCTCATTTTAAAAGGGCTGGAAAATTGAGAGCCTCAAAGAAGCCATTGTCGGCTTCATATGACAATAACTTAAGTACTTTAGAAACGGTAGATGGTACGTCACGCACCAGTTTGGAATCGTCAAATTCTTCTCAGCTTTTAGCAGGAGGTGATGGCTATGGTGTGAATATTTTAGATTTTTCATCTTTCGATAAATTGCGTTCCAAATTGGGCAGTATTGTAAGACAATCAATTGGCACACAGGATGCAACAGATGATGTTATATCTAGTGCTGGCTTATTAATTTCCGGTGACTCGAAAATGTTGGTCGAAAACACAACCTCTCATATACCACCGGCAAGTCCTCAGCCAACTGCTAACGACTTAACCAAAAGACAACTATCAACTCGTGAAAGTTTTGGGGGTGATGCTGAGCTTTTGAATAAACTACAAAGACAACATACTCTAACCGAAATAATTAATAAGAAAATTATGAACATTGGTGATGAAGATGATGAAGATCTAATACATAAAAGTAATTTTAACGACATGGCTAGTTCCCAAGAGGAGTTGGACAATGAAAATATAAACGAAGAAACGGAAGATGAAGATGATGATGAACATCCCTTGGCAAGACAAGTGCAAAGTCCCACTAAGTATGTTTACTAAAACAGTAATATTAAAGTCGGTTTATTTAAGCTTCTGATTTTGTATATTACAGAATATCTCCCAGAACTCCTGTCACCCAAAATGACCCTTTAGGCGCTTTAAATGAAGAAGAAATACCAGCTGCGGCACCAACTAATGAAGATCAGTGCGCTAATGTTTCATCCAGTTTTAATAACAATACTTTATACAGTGATAAACCAATTCTGTTTAAAGGCCAGCGTAGTGCTACGTTTGATGAATCTACTCAGTTAAATAAAAATATGCAACGTTCAGAAACCATGCCGGGATCCAGCGTTGCCTCAAGCTTGGCTAATTTGGGTTCATCGTTTAAATTGAATTTTGGGTGAGTTTATTTATGAATTAATATTAATTATTATTAAAAAAAAACTGGTTGTTAAAAATAAGCAAAAAATTATCTTTTAGAAAAGCTCTAGGAAAAAAACATTTCTTAGTAAATGTTTTTGGTAATTTCAAAGTTAATTTTGGCTACGTGTTTTTTCCTTTAAGTTTTCTTTTAAAACATGGCATCATTTGTATTTAAATAAATTTTTTGAATTAACTGTCAAAATCGATGGTGGTACTGGTAGTTTAACCAGTAGGTAAGACATACGTGATAAAAATATGAAAATTTTTTACCACCATAGAATCTATACATAGGCAGATATCAATTTGTAGAAATTACGGGCATATACAAATAATCTACTACCTAGCCACCTCAGCCCGCCGTTCCGTAGCCTGGGACAGTGACTCAAAATGGGCTCAACTGTATCCAGCTCCTCCAGATCCTCAGACAACCCGCATACATTCGACAGGTTTAACCCCATCCTCAACGCCATACTGCCTATAATACAGTGGCCCGTGATGATGGTTAGGTTAGGTCAAGAAGGGTTGTGTGCCCACGGGCACACCTCCACTCGAAGACCAATACAGTCCATTGTGAATCCCTTCAAAGAAATATGAGATAGGATAAGAAGTGAAAAGTAGAGAAAAGGAAGTATGCGATAGACGGAGGCCCGTGATGATACCTACCATGGTTCTAACGCAGGCCCTACTCTTGATACCCGGCAGTCTGTTCGGTTCCGCCGGACTTGATAAGTCCCGCTCAAAACCCATTCCCTGATCTTTTCAAAAAGAAGTTCTATTGGAGGCCTGACCGCCACTTCCGAGCCCAGTCTCGCCAACTCATCAGCCGTCTTATTGCCGTGACCCGGTACCCAGCACAGCCTTAACACATACTCCTCTAAGATTTCCCCCAGAGCCCTTCTACAATCATCCACTTGCTTGAAGTTCATATAACAGCCCATCAAGGTCCTAAACCACATATATATTGACCGCCGAGCCCCTAGGAATGTTGCCCCTTACCAACTCCACGGCCCTTAAGACCCCTAGAAACTCTGCCTGAAAGACACTGCAGTTGTCAGGAAGCCTATATGACCTTCTAATGTCCAGATCCGCCTTCTTCGAGCCATCAGTGAAAATAAGTATACAATCTGTTCTTACTTGACCAACTCTTCCTAAACGGCAATATTACCCCCGGCAAACGCATAAAATCGACCCTAGTGCCCACATAATACGTGGACCTGGGGGACCCTAGGCAGAAGATGTAGAATAACATTCAGGGCCGCCTGAAGAGTACTTCTCATGACCCCTGTCATGCCGATCGAAGCACACGTCTGAGCCTTAGATATTATGGCTGTTTATTTCATTAAATTACCGTGTTAAATTGATAAAAAAAAAGTACACCTTTACTGTTTCCGTGAATTTAAAATTTGCCAAATTATCGTTCTACAAAATTGCACTTTATTTTTCACAAATATCAACTATTAAAATACACCACTTCACAAGAAATTAAGGTTTTCTAAAGACGAATTTACTTATTTATTCACAGACAATAAGAAATAAGCTTTTTACGTCTGACATTGATCTGCCAATTACAACGAAGAGTGGTCACACGATTGTCAGATATCTAACAATATTGTTGTCTAACAATGGACGGACAATTCTTTTTCTAACAACGTTGTCAAACAAAAATTGCCAGTTCACACGATTGAAAGACATTTTTACGAAGCTTTACACTTTTAATTTATTTTTTTTCTCACAAATTTGAGAATAACATTTGATATCAAATTGATAAAACATTGTATGTCAAATGTTTATATTCAAATTATGTATTATCAATTTGAACTTAAATGTTAAAATCAAACAATGGAGTAAGGTTTGAGAATTGTGCTTGAAATAAAATGTTAAAGTCATTTCATATCAAAGGTTTGACTTCGTATTTGTCGGGTTAAAGCAGTGATGCCCGGCAACACACGAATCATAATTATGTGCATGTGGTAGAAGCAGGAAAACACGAAGTTACCATTTTGAGTAATTTAAAAAAAGATATCTGAATGGCAACTTATTTGATTCTCCTTGTTGAAATGTAAACAAAACAACAGTCGAATGTTCATAATAGGAATCCATACGAATATTAAACTAGCCAACAAGGTTTTGGACTGTAGCAACCAAATATCTTTCCTGGGGTAATTTGGTGGGCTGAATTAGAATCTGTAATTGGTTTTCTATCACGTCAGGTATTCGAGATACAACAAAATGTTTTTATTCGTGTCTTACATAAAAAATCACTACTTTTTTTAAAATTCAATGAATTTTCAATAGTGGCGTTATTTGTACGTCGTTTGTATTTTTTTTTTTATGTTTTTGTCTCAAAATCCTTGATAATTTCTTTTAATTTTCATTTAATCTTGGTGAGCACGCTCTCCTTGTTCGCGCTCACTGCACCTAGTTTTTTTTTTTTTTTTTTTGAAAAAAATCTAAATGCTAATGAAGAATATGCAAAACATTGTCAGTGTCCACGATTTGTCCGAGTTTCTGACTGCAAAACCAAAATAATTTCCTTTTTTCCAACCAAATATTCACCACACACAAAGCAAAAATAGCTTGAATCTGTAACACACGATCTCCCTGACATGCTAAATGCTACTATTATGAAGATTTAGAATGAATGTGGGCTTCTGTCAAATAAATAATTGTGAAATTGTAGTGTCAGTATTGCCAGCATGCGACAAAAAAATGAACAAGACGTAATAGCCCAATTTTTATGCCAGATTCGATTCAGCGCACCCAGATTAGTTAATAAAACATGCTTCGTTTCTGCAGTTAATTTTTTTCCAAATTTGTAGACCAGTGTTATTATAGTGTACGTGTTTAAACATCGTCACTGGTGTAGAGGATCGTTTGGTCAAAATTTACCGTAAATTGATTGTTTTCCAAAAAAACTTACTTTACGTTTGAAACAAAAAAATTTTGGAAAAAAGACCCAAACTTTCCACAGAAACACTTTTTTCAGTTTTAAACAATATTATCCACTTTTTCCAAAAAGTGAAGAAATAAAAATGTTGAGTTATTACACTATTGTTGAACAAGTGCGATATTAAATTAAATTAAATTAAAAATACAATCGAATTCAAACAAGAATTTAAAATTTGTATTCATTTTACTGCTGGTTAAAAAAAAACTCAAACGGAATTGTTTGCAAGAAAACTGTATGGAAAACAAAAGTTAAATAAATTGTTATTTATTCAATACAAATTTTATAAGACGAGTTCGTTTAAGTTTCTTAAAAACAGGTTTTGATTAACACTTCTCCAATTATCAATTTATCACTGGCATAACATTATTTTAATTTGTATAAAATTTCACACTCCTTTTTTTATTTAATTAATTTTAATTTTTTAATTTATATATTTTATGTAAAACATTTTTCCACTGTTACGTTGTCAAAAATTCAATGGTTTTTTTAATTTATTTTATAAATCAACAAAAAAATTTAAATGTTTTCGTAGACGTTATTCACCTGCACGCTTGTCCTTTAAGAAAGACTTGAAATTGCCCACCAATATTATAGAAAATATAAGCTACATAAGGTAAGTGTTGAATTTTACACAAAAGATAAAAAAATTTTGGCCATCTTTAAAGAAAAAAAAAAACAATTAAAAAAAATTTGGCCATAATAAAGCTTATGTTAATGTTTTAATTTTTGTTATTAAAACTATACTAAATACGATCGATGGTGAAGGTGAAAAAGGTGGTGGGTGGTAGCAAACACATTAACCTTAAAATCGTTAAAAAAAAAACAAAACAGCAAAGTTGTACAGTTTGTCCAATAGTTTTTAGTTTAATTTCCTTTTTTCATTTGTATTGGTATTTTTTTTTTTTTTTAATTATTATGTAACTAATATTAAAATGCTTTAATAGTTTAAGTTTAATTTTATTTATGATTTGTCTTTCTTAGAAATACATAATATAAAACATATTATGTAATACAACATTTGTGCATAAAATTCATTTTATTTTAACATTATTTTTATATAAACTTTATTTAAAAAGAAACTTTAAAACTCATTAGGGTTTTATATTAGGACAAAACATAATTATTATAACAATTAAAATAGTTAGGTCTGTTCATTTTCTTTTCTAGTTAAAAAGAAAAACTTTGCCAAAAGAAAATATGTAAACAAAATAGATGAACCCTAATTTTTTTTAGGGAAAAATATAAAGATATAAATATTTTAAATTAAAATTCCAAACTCAAACTTTTAAGTAAATGTTATGTTAGCTTATGTAATTTTTTTCGTACCTTTTTCCTCTAAAACATCCCAATATATGCTCAATAGGGCTTAAATCAGGTTTTGGGGTGGGAAATTTAATTGCTTCGGGGCATAATATAGAAGCCAGTATCGTACAACGTGGTCGGTATGATCATTGATTACCAGAGAATAAGCGATCCATATTACCATAAACAAAGACTAACACTGCTGCCACCATGTTTAACTGTTGGTATAATATTTTTTGGATCCTTTGCAGTGTTAGGCTTCCTCCAAACCTTTGATCTTTAATAATTTCCGAAAATGTTGAACTTACTTTCATCAGTAAATATCACACGCTTCCAAAAGTCAACATCTTTGTTAAGATTTGCCTAGCTAATTCAAGCCGAAGCTTACGATTTTTCGCAGTAATTAGTGGCTTTTTTCGGGTCACTCTGCTTTTAAAACCATTGTTGTGCACAATGTTTATAACTGTTTTCGGTGTAACAGTAACATTGCAACAATTTTCAAGGTGTTCCGCTAGTTTTGCTTCACTAAGTTTCGTTCACGCACCACTTCTTTCAGCATACTGCTAACATCACTTCACGAAAGCTTCTTAGGTCTGCCAGTGCGTGGTTTATTTTATGTGCTCTTGTATGCTTCATAATTTCTAAGTATTGTCTGCACTGTTGCGCGACTACGCTTTACTATTTTGGAAATTTCGCCATAAGATTTGCCTTCCTTTCTCTCACTGACCACAATATATCTAACAAAGATCGGTACCTTTTTTCTACCTTCTATTTTTATGGTTAAAATTACAGATGTGTTACTTCTTCCACTTGAATTTGTAAAATGAATTGAAGATAGTGATTTTAAGACCAAATTAAATAAAAATAACGGTTTTTTTTCCTTTCTGTTCTTAATTTTTTTACTTACTGCATGGAGCTACCACACTGTATGTAGACTTTTTCCTGTCGATTTTTAATGTTTTTGTTATAATTGTTTTTATAATACCATATTGTAATTTTTTTCTTTTATTAATAAAATTATTTAATAGTGGCTTAAATATAAGCATACCAATTTTTCTCATTATCTTTATAACTTTCCTAAAACCGCAAAATTGTAGGGAATATTTAGACTCTTTTCTCTAACTGTATATAATTTTGTCATTCCGTTTGTTATTTCTACAATACTGGTCTTAGACCCTATATGGATCCTTATGAGAAGATAAGTTCAAATTTGGTTGTCCGTCCGTGGTTGCCTCCAGATATGATGGGGGTTTGGTTGGTATATATTTATGTCAGGTATGCTCATTTTAATGCTATGCTTTAAAATCCTATTGAAATTCAGCCAGATCGGTCCCAAAATGGCTGAGATATGAGCAAAAAACCACGACTACCTCTAATTTTTTTTTTTTATTCTTTTTTTCTGTATATCTGGAGAACGGCAAGAACTAAAGTTTTCAAATAAGGTACACACATTTAGGTTATCAATTAGGGATGTAACGAATACCGATACATCGGCGATATTTTACTGTCGATACTCCGATACCTTTTTATAATTTTTTTGAGCAAACAATTTAATTTTCAATGCTTATTTTTTGTATAACAACTAAGAGCAAAAAATCTAACAGAATAATTAATTGTTTCTTTTAATTCTTAAGCTGGAGGTCGATCCACACCAAGCGTTTTATGCGCATTTTTCTTTTTTGACCTTTTTCGAGGCGCATGCTAAAGTAGAAAGCAATCCTACTTCATTCTTCGATACGTATATGGGTAATTCCAAAGTGTTGAACGTGACAGTCGTACGCATCAAAAATGCAATAACATTTTAAACAACAATTATTTTTACGTTCTTTTAACCCTTAAGATATAGCACTATGTAAGCACTACTATCTATGCTAAAGTTTATGGGGGGCGCTATTCTAGGTCAAAGATAATGGCAAAAGAAGTAGCGGTTCGAACGTGAAAAAAATAGAAGTAGTTTTTTTGGCCATTTATAAAAAGGCGTAATTCAGCGAAACCTGGCACAATTTTTTAGTCAAACTTCTTTCAGATTTTTACGTAGCAATGTAACATTAAAATTACTTTGGCTTGATTCCCAAATCTTTTGTATTTTTTTTTGTTTAAGCCAAAATATGGTTCGATATGTGACATTTCGAACGTGACATTTTTTCCATAATAATTTAACTGAATAATGATTAAAAAAAATAAAAATTTACCGTTAATCCGAATAACATATTTCTCTTCGAACTCTTCTTTAGATTACAGACCATGTAAGTAAATTTTTTTGGAATAATTTTCATTAAATATCACCTCTTTTAAGGAAGATAATATTAAAGAAAACATGCAATAAAACATTCTCACAAATAAGAAATTACGTTTGCACAAGTTTGCAGTCTGATTGTTCATCTAAGTGAACAAATTTAGGGGTAAATTTATAAAATTAGTAAAATCTAAATATTTCTCTATAACAATATCGTAAAATAATCAGCTTTTAATAACTTTTAAATTTTCGGTCACGGTGGACCTTTTGACGGAAATGCCCATATACATTTTAAGCGTTTGCTGTGTAACTTGTCAATACAATTTTACACTACGACTTTTTGGACTGATGTATAAACGCATTGCGGCCCTTTGTTCCTACTAGGAACCACAGGACATAATATATATATATATATATATATATATATATAAACGCTTGGCGAGGACCTGCAGCAGAATTTTCTGCTAATTTTGAACGATTTTTGTGAAAGTAAAAATCACTTCGCTACAACTTTTGGGTTACTTCGAAGAGACCCCAAAATCCAAAATCAAAGTCTCTGCTACATTTTCTGATGCTATTTCGCTAGTTAACAATCTTCGAACATTATTAGAAAATACAATTAATGAATAAACTGAGATGCAAAAATGTTCAGAGTCCCAAAAATTGGAGATTTACGTAGCATTAGCTCTGAATGAAAGATTTGAGTGGTTAGAGAATAATGAAATCTATTGTTTATCTACAATTTTTTACCTTCGATACAAAGCTAGAGAATTTCTCTGCCTCCTGAAAGTGTTTACGACACGGTCAACTTTACACCTAGAAATAATTCTGATAAGTCTACAAGAACTGACCTTTGGAACGTTTGTAAAAATCTTAAAAGAAAATTTGGAGAAGGATGATCCTCTGTCGGTCCTTCCTCAGCTAAAAAAGTTAGATTTTGTAATTTTTCTAGAGACACAGATCCGTTTGATTACTGGCGTAATTAAATGTTATACTCAAAATTAAAGAACATGGCGCAGAAATACATGAGTTGTCAAATGAGTTCAGTCACATCTGAGAGACGATTTTTTACTGCAGGTTTGCTTCAAACGGAGTTGCAAAATTTTCCGAAAAAGTTGAGAGTACTTTGTTTTTTAATTTTACCATGAATTTAAATTCATATCGTTATTTTTAAAATCTTATTAAAATCAATTTTAAATATATATAATCTTTTACACTGTAATATTGTATATTTAAAAAAAAAAATACTCTACTTGCGTTTTGTTAATTTTACCTTCAAATTTTAATTGGATATTCGTATCGTTATCGGCGATATTTCTTCTTAAGTATCGGTATCGTATCGGTAAATAGGCGTATCGTCAACTCCCTTATTATCAATACACAGCATCCCACAAAATGTGGGCGGGATTGAAGAAGTGGGCGTGGTACCTCCCGTACAGAAAACATCAAAAATCGTAACAAAAATTAAAAATGAATTTTTGGGCTGTCATATGACCTATGGATACGCCTTATATATCAAAAGATCGGAAATCTTTAGTAGAACATATTTTTTGAAAGACTCGGAAAAATCGGTTTAGACCAGGGACCGTAACAGTTATTCCTTTTTTCATAAAAGTCAGATGAAAACAGTTATTTTTTTATTTCAATTTTTTTTTTGAACAAAAATAACTGTTATTTATTGATTTTTATTTTTTCGAGCAAAAATAACAGTTATTTTTTGATTTTTATTTTTTCGAGCAAAAATTACAGTTATTTTTTGATTTTTAATTTTTTGAACAAAAATAACAGTTAGTTTTTGATTATTATTTTTTTGAGCAAAAATAAAAGTTATTCTTTAAAGAAATGTACGTGTAATAACACTTTAGTTGACTTTAAATATTTATTTTAATGTGCATAAGAACTCCCAATGATGATTACACATTAAAATAAACATTTAAAGTCAACTAAATTGTTATTACACGTACATTTCTTTAAAGAATAACTTTTATTTTTGCTCAAAAAAATAATAATCAAAAAATAACTGTTATTTTTGTTCAAAAAATTAAAAATCAAAAAATAACTGTTATTTTTGATCGAAAAAAATAAAAATAAAAAAACAGTTATTTTTGTTCAAAAAAATAAAAATCAAAAAATAACTCTTAATTTTGATCGAAAAAATAAAAATCGAAATTTTTTAAAATCAATATATTTTAGCATCGACAAGTTCATAAGGATCAATATGGTGTACTTGAATCAGTCTTTCCACATTTACTTCTATATGCTTTTTTTGTTTTAAAATTCGAATATAACTGTTATTTTCGGTCCCTGGTTTAGACACAAAAAAGTTATGACCAAAATATAAATTTGTTTTTTACCCATTTTCGGGAACCATAGATCTTTCAGAGTCCAATTTTTATAACCCAAGTTAATGGTAAATTTCTTCCTTAACACGTCTGTATACAAATCTGTCGGTTAAAAAATCGTCAAGTTATGACTAAAATACTCCAAAAATGGGCTAAAAAAACATCAAATTTGTATAAAAACTTAAATTTTAGGGCCGTCATATAGTCTATTAATACGTCTTATATATCAAAATCTTTAGTAGAACATATTTCAGATACAAAAAAGTTATGACCAAAATATACATTTTTTTTTGAACCATAGATCTTTCCGAGTTCTTTTGCATTTAGTGAAATAGGCAGTAAGTTTTCAAAAATTCGAAAGATAGTTTGAAATTAAAATTATTTTATTTTGCATTTTTACTCATATTTAAAACATAGTACCAAAACGTTCACTGATCGGTTCATTCATTAGTAAGTATGAACGCTTTAAAATTTCGCTGCTTATTTTCATTCATGTTTATGAAGAAGAAAATATTTGGTTAATTCATGTGTGAAATAATTTAGTTTCTTCGATTTTGATAATTTTTCATACATACCCGAAAATATCTTAATTCATATTGTTTAAGTTTTCGGCAATTAACCCTTTCGCTACAAGTTTTTACTGGGTTACTAAAAAAATCCAATTTTTTGGATTTTTATTATAATTGGCCCTAACAACAACAATTAATACTCACTTTTGAAAAAATATACCCTAAATGTGTTTTTTGGACTGTATCCATATGGATACATTTTTCGGTTATGATAAAAAAATTTTGTTATAAAAACTAACATAAATAGTGGAATAATGCATTGAATGCTATAAGATTTTGCAAAAATTCATTCTATTCGAGCGGAAATCACACTGTAAAATTTTGTGAAGATCGGACCATAATTTACTTTTAGACCCATATAAGCCATACTCCCGGAAAACAGCTTATTACGCCTAAAACCGTAATAAATAATGCTATCAGAATAAAATTTAATACTTCCCAGTTTTATAAAACTAGAAATCACACTAGTAAATTTCGTGATGATCGGTCCATAATTTGCAATAGCCCCCATATAAAAACCACTCAGCAGCATCAAACGTAAAATTATTTTATATGTATTGTGTGTATATTATTCAACACCATAACTTGCGTTTGTATCCATATGGATACATACAATGTTTTAAAAATCTGCAAAGCTTTTGTCCGGCTTAAAACAAAAAACTATTGATGCAAAAAGGTAAAATAAACCTTTTTCTTTATGTGGGATGTGTTTTTTTAAACATGGTCATATATATATATATGTTTTTTGCAAATAAATTTCATATAAAAAAACGTTTTTTTAAAAATGCCATATTTTTCTCAATTTTGTAAAAATCCAAGAGATTTTCATTAAAAATGATTCATAAGATCTTAAAAAACAATAACATACCGACATCTAAGCCAATTATTTGACCTGTAGATTGTCAGATGCCTCCAAAGTTGAGTGTATCCATATGGATACAATGTAGCGAAAGGGTTAACACGTACAGCTAATTTTTTTGTCGTCTTTATCTGCAAAGGTGACCGTTTTTTCAGTTGAAAATATAGGCTTCGTTCCTTAAACGCAACATTGCAAACTTTGACAAAGAATTGCATATCTACAATCATCTGTTTTTAGCTGAGCTTTAACAATGTTTAAAATGTTAATTCATTTGATTTGCAGTGTTGTGAATAACCATCGTTGACACATGCCAGTTCAAAGAAAGCAATACACTAAAGCAGCCCATACACAATTCAATTCAATTGTTAATCAAAAAAATCAAAGCGTGTATGGCTTCGTCAATTGATTAGTTTGACGGTTGTCGAGTTGGTTGGAGAAATATCAAAAGATTTTGATTTTTTCAAGTTGACTACTATGTCTTTCAATTCGATTGTACTGTGTGTGCTCGAGTCTCTTGATCAGCTGTCAAAATTAATGTTTTCAGTTGTGAATAGTTGAGTATTTTAAAAATTGTCTTTTATTTAATTTAATTTTAAAATTATTTTAAAATCTTTCAATTCAGTTGATGAAGTGTGTGGTTAAGCATCCATTCAGTTGAAAGACTCAGTTAACAATTGAATTGAAACCTGTATGTGGCGCATGAAAGTTTTTCACTAACACAGCCAAGTTTTTCCAAGTTGTTTGAATGAACAAAATTTTTTAATTTAGAATAAAAAGTAATTCAAATAGTTTTTTACGAATATGACTACAATTACTCTGAAGAATCAGAAGAAGTTTCTGAACTGATCTAAAAAAGTCTATCTAAAATGTAAGTTAGGTTCGGTTAGGTTAGCTTGAAAGGCTGGTGCGAAGTCAACTTCACACCCTCACTTAGGGACCAATATGGTCCATTGTGACGCCTTAGTTAGTGATAGAATTCTAATAAGAAAGGAATAGGAAGATAAAAATCGGAGACAACAAGTAAGAGCAACCCTACTTAAGGCTAGTTTACACTATCACACAAGTCTTACGTATTCCATACTACTTTGTAAGATAGAAATCTAATGAGTTCTGTTGCGACTGTCAAAAAATGTAATTCAACATTACAGTTTCTGTTCACACTATCACACATGAACATGCTTTTGTTAAAATGCAAACCTGATCAAATGAAAGTATTATTGTTTTGAAAAATTTCAAAAAATGATGAAGTCGTATGGGATGTCAAATTGTTTAACATAATACTTGTCATTTCCATGACACATTGCATTCACGCTATCACACTTTCTCATATTACTTGAGTTTTTGGCATGTTTTAATACAATGTTTAATAGTGTAAACTAGCCTTAAACATGTACCCAGTCCCCAGTCTCCTGATATGCAGCCAGGTCATTCCCATTACAATACTGTCAGATTTTCGTGCCCACAGCCCTAGACATCTTCAAATTCGCGCAAGAATCTACTACCTAGCCATCTCAGCCTGCTGTTATGTAGCCTGAAACAGTGACACAGAATGTTTTAAAAAATAAAACAAGCTTATAAAAGGTTTATTAAACAAATTTTCACAGAAAATTCGTTTCCAAAACCTGTTTTATTTTGTATGAATAAGACCGTTAACAATGCGAATTTACACCAGGTGAACTTATCTTGCTACGTAAGCAACAGCTGATAACTAACCTTGTGTCAAAATGGTATACCGTTCTAGTGGTTCTGGGGAATCTTTACTAAATTCTATAATTTTCGCTTAAAATTATGAAATTAAAAACTTATTTAAGTTATTACATTACAAAACACACAATTTAAAATTGAAAACAAAATTAAATATTTGCTTGAATTTTTGACACAACGTTAAAATATTTTACAGTGTTCTAAAACGTTTTCAAAATAAGACCACCTTGTATGAATGGGCCTTGACCGTTAACATATACATATTTTTTTTATTAATAAAATATTAAATTAAAATCCGATTTTTTTTTTTCTCCAAATTCCACTATTCCACAAATTAAACTCAAAAAAGTCACATTACGAAATATTATTATTTTTTATTTTTCAATATTACATTTGAATAAAACAAGTCGAATTCATCCCAGGTAATCTCGGTACTACAACAAGTACAACTCGTACAAAAACCACAAGCAATTTGTTTTTGTAAAATCATTGTACAATGTCAGAGACAGAAATAAAACAAAACAAAAACAAAGATAATAAAAGAGAATAAACAAAATTTTGACATCCAACAGTGATTTTAGCTAATATCAGCAGGGCTTTTAAGACCACCTGTAATAAATTCGCCTTGGAATAAAACAAACAATCATTTAAAAAAAAAAAAAAAAATAAAACAGAATTGTTAGGCTTTTTTATTATTTCATTTCAATAACTTTAAAGTTATTGTTTACTTCATACTCATCATCTAATTCATTAAAATAATCTTCATCGTCACCATTATCATTTTCATTGTGGGAAAGAATAAGTAACTCCAATGCAGACTGTGGCATTTGTCTTAGTTTTATTTCACAACTATTCCTTATGCTTGAAATGAAAGGATCAGAACTTAAACGAAATGGATAAATAAATTAATCTATTTAAAATGTCTTTATTGCTTGCTGAAAGGCAATGGTGTAAGCTACATATCGTTACCTAAAACGCAAAAGGCCCTAACTAACAAAAAATAAAAAATCGACTTTTTCATGAAATCTGATGAATTGCATAAACACTAATGTCCACAATAAATTTTGGAGTCTTTCAACCAAAATTAGCGCTTTTATTAACAAAAAACAAACGACCCTATCTACAAAAGATTATATGGATACACCCTAAAAGACCTTAGTAACAGTTTGCATAATATGCAACATTGTCAATTATCAAAACAACTGGTAGGTTTTACAAGAAAAATAGAAGGAAAATAAATTATAAGCAGTTTTAGGCAATTTATCAATTAACATTTTGAATAGTAATTTGCTTCTCCTGTAAAATTTTCAAAATGTTAGATAGGGCGTTTTGCGTATTAGGTAACGATATATAATTTCTGGCCAGTGAATAAAGTACTTATGTAGAGTAGGAGGCATATAACCCCATGGATAATTTTTATCAAATAGCCTGATAGTGTCATTAGAGTAATTTGAAAATCTTTCCATATTGACCTCAATACCACTAGAAACGACTATTACTATATCTTTTTATCAACCTTAAATAAATTTTTGAAATTTCTGCAGATACTTCACCAATCTTAAAAATACGCCTTGCAGTATTACCATTGTTTAAGTTTTCAAAAAAAAAGGTTTTGGTTGGTCAACAATCAATTCAATTTTCTCTTTGAATGCGATTTTGTGTATCATTTTGCAATTTTTTAATCGAAAGTTCATATGACAAACGAATAAAACAGTAAAAAAATCTAATCCAGCCATGAAGGACGGATAACCCAAACTCCATGGTATGAAGATAAACCAAAATCCATGGTATCCACATTTACATCTTTTGCAATCATTTTATCAATGTTGTTGAACTCTTTGCTTTTGACGCCACATATATAGCACTTTTGTGTGGACTTTGTGTTTGTAATAGCGTTACAGACTTAACCGTCAATCATCGCTAGCACTATTTCGTGATTTACTTTCAATAATCTCTCTCCAAAAAATATTACGGAATCGCAAGGAGCCTTTTTTCAGTCTCCACTCTTTCTTATTTTAGTTAAAGATTGTTGGCCATTTCCGTCATAAATTTAATTTTAAAGGGCCTGCGAAAACTAGTGTCTTGTGACAAGTATGTACCACATAGTAGAGAAAATTGTGGAAAATTTGTAACAAAGCTTTTAGTTATTGAACAGACCTAATATTTTCAAAGTTAAAATAAAAATTTGTGAAACGTAATTGACCATAATACCTGTTTCATACTATGCGACATGTAACACATTTAATAGTTAAACGTTAAATTGCAATAAAAAACTCAACGTTTGAACGTATACGAGTTTTTTAAAGAGACACCAAAAGAAAATACGAATGTCGCACAGTCTGAAACAAGTTTATATAAAATTTCAAATGAAATTAAAGTTTCCGTTAAGCTATTTTATTGCTTAAAAATTAATTTAAATAAATTTAATTAAATGTTTTCACTGTAGTCCTAATTTTAGTGGTAAAAAATCTAATGAAATCATCCAAGGAAGCTTAAGCAGCATTAAACATGCTGCTACTTCTATTACGCGCAAATTTGATGAAATCAAAGGAGTCATATCGGCAAACACAACTCCAGTTAAATCTTCATTATCTATACAAGGTTACAATGACAACGGTGTCTCCGAAGAAGATATGATTGCCCATGAAGATGGCACTTTAAAAATACGGCGTGTATCCAGTGATTTAGAACATCCTTGGAGTCGTTTAAGTGAATCACGTAAGTCGAGTTATAATAATTTGGTGCCTCTGGGGGAAAATACCTCGACAATGAATTTAAATAGTGCCTTATTGGCTTTACCAGAAAATCTCTATGTCACACCACAAGATGTAAGTGAAGCCTTAACATACTTTTTTTTATTTTAAACTATTGCCTTTAATTATTACTCTTTGAATTTTTTTCGAATTACCAAGAATATGGACGAGACCAGTGACTATGATGTTTTAATACAAATGACTTCGTGCTCTCAATGCCACAATTGTTCCGTTTTACTTTATGATGAAGAAATCATGTCCGGCTGGTCGGCCGAAGATTCCAATCTAAATACTACATGTCATGCTTGCAATAAACTAACTGTACCTTTTCTCAGTGTACACTTTAATGTGTGTGACACACAAACAGACAAAAATAAATTAAAAGCGGATACTTTTACAATACCTTATCTAAATCCGTTGGTTTTGCGTAAAGAACTCGAAAATATTTTAACACAAGAAGGAGATTTGTCACTTATAAAACCCAACTTTGTAGATGAACATCCCATTATCTATTGGAATCTGTTATGGATAATGGAGCGTATAGAGAGTAAAACACATTTGCCTGATCTCTGTTCACCCACAATAGTAAGTGTCATTATTTAAAATAACTTTTAAAGAATTTGATTGATATTATTTAGTTAGTCTTCACTTAAAACGTGCTGAAAAGCATTATTGTCATATCGTCAGCTCATTATTGTTTTGAACTACCGACCATTTAAAAAAAATTTAGTTAGGTATCCAAAACCGGTTTCAACAAATTTTTTGTGGTTTCTGATATAATAAGCATTAATTTTGCTCCATATCAACTATTTTAAAGTTCACTAAGTATTGTTTTGCTCTACAAGCCACTGTTTAGCGAATGCAGAAAACTCCTTATGCAAAAACGTACAAAATAAATTTTGCTCTTGCTTAACCTCATTGTCGTAGGAAAAAAAGTAGGTAAAGCAAAAGCAAAATAAAATGTAAACAACTCAATACACAGTAAGTATACGTATGTAGCACAAAAAGCCACTTTTTAAAAATAAAATTTAGAAAAGTGGCAAATGCGGCACAAAACAATAATTTTCAATTTCATAAAAATACTAATAACTTTTAAGTTCTTTCATAAACGTCCGCAAAAACTTACATTTTTCTTCAAAACATATGCCGGCAGCAGTGATGAAAGTACAAAAAAATTCTATCGGGTACCTTCATTGTTGTTTTACTGCACTACGACTTTTTGGCATATGCGACAAACCAATAATGAACTGAAGATATGTTATGTTAATTTTGGTATAATGCCTGCCAATACTTTCGAAAGTCATCTTATAAAGAAAAAACGACATTTGTTACGAGTTTCATTACACCCATGTTTAACGAATAAATAAAAATTGAAGCCCATGAATTTTTTTAATGACTCTTTGTTTTTTTTTTAGGATGATAGCAAATGCGATCCTTTGAGCAAGGTAAAACATGTTAAAATTCAATGTTTATGGGATAATCTACAATTGCACAGTGAGGCCGGCCTACCCATGTATATTTTATACAGACAAACACAACCCACAAGTCCTCTACTCAAAGCTTTGCTTACCGATCAAGCTCAATTAAACAAAAAGTAAGTTGAAAGAATTGATTTTATAACAAGTTCAACGCAGGTCTGTATAACAAAAAAAAGAAAAAATTTTGCTTTATTCTGTATTCATGCAGATTTTTCTTTGGTTATTATAAATGATTTCTTCTCTTCCCCTTTACAGCGTTATTCAGCAAATCATTTCAGCAATACGCTGTAATGATCTTCTAATGCCTGTTAAAAAACTAGCCAACGAACGCCATAAACTTAAGAACAGTGGCATTGATCGTTCACATTCAATCTATCGTGATATATTATTTTTAGCTATAACTGCTATCGGTCGTTCCAATGTAGATTTGGCGACATTTCATCGTGAATATGCCGCTGTTTTCGATAAACTAACCGAAAAAGAATGCAACATGTACTATCGTAATCAAGATTTACCACCATCAGCGGCTACCATATTTTGTCGGGCATATTTTAAACCATTGCTTTTGCTTCCCTGACGAGAAGAAAATCTCATGCAACAACAATTCCACAGAGATCAAATGAAAAATAACACGTAATAATAAATTACACTTCAAGGCAAAAAGACCCCTACCCATACAGAGTTAAAAATTGAAAAAAGGCAATCATCGATGGATACTTAAAACTGTAAAAGAAACTTTTCAGACTAGTTTAGTAAGAACTAATTTAATAATATATGTATGTATATGTATATACATATATATACTTTTTTAATAGAATAGGAAAAGGGTTTTCTTTTCGTAAACACTTTAAATAGGACAAAAGCACATTACTTATTTAGGTACGCAATTAAAAAATTAATTCATCCTTTTTTTTATTCATAACATATTTTAAAATTTAATTTTTAAAATGTGATCTTTCACTCTCTGAATGCTTAAAATTTTGTTTAAATTGATTTTAACTTTAAATTTGGAATAATATATATTGTATAAGTTTATAACTTATTTGAAAATTTTAAATATTTCGAAATAGGTTTATATTTTTTGGACGAAAATACTAGGTACTAATATATTTTAAATTAAAAATGTTAATTAAAAATTTTCAGTATTTTAAAAAAATCATATCAAAAAAATTTTTTTTGGACGTTTTACGGCCAATTTTACAAAGTTCAGTTATAATTAACTATCACTTATAACTGTCAAAACATTTTGTTAACTGAAAGTTAAAGTAAAAGTAAGTTTTAACTGAACTTGGTGAAATCGGCTATTTTTGGTAAAACGAAACAGTTTTCCTGTGTTCCGCAATCTGTATTAACGTCTGAAAGTAGTTTAAGATTTGCTATAGTGCAATGCAGAGGCGTTAATGTGTATTTCGGATTGATAGAAAGTATTTTTTTTTTAATTCTATGTATTTTAAACAAAAATGCGAACTGTTATAAATATTGTGTAAAAAATTATTTCTGAATCGTTGCAAACTTACCACTTGCGATGCCGTTATTCTACTTGTTATTTTTTGTTTTTTTTTTTTTTTTAATTATGACAATGGCACATCTTAGTTCTGCAACGGTCGTCTTAAGGTTAAGATCGTTGGTTTTTCACAATAAACAATATATTTTGTTTTACAACGATATTTTTTGCAGGAACTATACCATTGTACACTAAACATGCACATAGACGCATCCGCCCAGGCTTAATATGCAAACCTGCTAAATCTACTTTTTAAGTAAATTGAGATTTTGATGCCGTGTGGTAGAGAAAGATACGCCTCGTCGACCAGCAATTGTAAAGTAAGTTTTTTTTCTCTCCTGTAATGCTGGGTGCACACAATGCAATGCATTTACGCAATCTAGCAAATTAAATTCTTTTCACTCATTTTTCATTCATTCCAGATTGCATCAACATCAAAACGTATTGATATTTTGAGATTGCATTGATGTAGATTGCATGTAGATTGCACTGTGTGTACCCAGCATAAAATGTGCTGAAAGGGAGTTAGCAGGTTTGCATATTAAGTCGACGATATGAACTTTGTTTCCCTTAATGTCAAAACTCCATATAAAAATCTGACAACCAAAATAACTCTCTCGGATGCATATACCTTAGGAATGTGACATGGGCTCAACTGAGAAATTTTTCTTTTTTTTTTTGAATAATGACACTACTGAAGTTAATGAGCGATTTGTTTTTTTTTTTTTTTTTGTCAAATTTTCTTAACACCACGTCTTCATGCGTTCTCGATTTGAAAATGACATGACCATAACGCCGGCAGAGCAACGGTATTAATTTGTTCACGTTCTTGTATGTAACGAATACGTGCTGATGTTCATGTTCTGATTCACCACAATTTTTGTTTTTGTGGCGTTTGGTTGTATACAGAAAATACATTGTATGGCCAACATCATGGTGCACATGGATGTTTAGACGAATGTTTAGGCAACGATGGCAGCACATGGACGAAACATGAATAGTCTACACGAGTAGAATTCATGTGCGACATGCTGTTCTTACCAAGTTGATGGATCGTGGAGAAGGTTAGTAATGAATGTTTTGGTGTTCAGAACATGTTAAAGGTGAAATTTATACGCCCTTCGCCTACAAAAATTCTCAGTCATGACTATTTCTCCAAGCAAAAAAGGTATAATGAAAATCCAGTATACATGTTTTAAATACTTTTTTCAAAATGATTTTTAACTTACTTTTCATTTTTCTAAACAATTCTCCATGGTTCAAAGTAAGGTTTGACTTGATTTTTCACATTTTTTTTGTAAAAAACTTGATCGTAAATTCTCTGGAGACATCGTTCAATGATTTTTTTTATGGAGGAAAACTTATATTGAAAGTGATATACGCCAATTACGAATTAATCAGATATTTTTTCTTATTATTATTCTAAAAAAAAAAACTATGTATGTTTGTACATAAACTATAATATATGTGCAATAATTAAGTATACAAACAATCAAAAATATGCAAATTATAAAATCTCAGCAATTTAAAAAAAACTTCATACATATTGCTAAACTTCTATAGCTGAATGCTCCTGACTGTTTATGGCAACCTTAATCTTTGGAAAACCTATAGCAACTAATACAGTTAAAGACTGCTAAAACTGTTCCAACAACAACCACAACAACAATTCACCTAAAGACGGATTAAGAATACGATTAAAGAGGATATTGAATATACATATTATAATATTGTAAGATTACCCTTTTCAGCAGTAAAGAATGTAATCAACGTTTAAATATGCAATTAAGAAAAGGATATGTGTTAAAGAAAGCTAAACATTTCGCTTTCTTATTATCGGGACAAAATACTCCTAGCAAGTTTTTACCTTACGATTTCGCTCACATTCATTTTTATTTTAATATTTTTCACATTTAATTTTATGCATAACGACTGGTTTATTTGTGACAATATAAAAAATATATACAAATGTATGTATGTATGTATGTAAACAACTAAAAAAAAAGATATTTTTTACTTCTTTAGTTATTAATAATAATAATACTATTTGTAGATTTGTATAGTGTCTATCTAATTATATGTACTTGATAAATTCAAATTAATTACTAACATACACAACTTATGGCATATGTTTGTACATACATATGAATGTGTTTTGTATTTTAAACTTTTAATCATATTATATGCCTTATTATTGTTAATTCTTAAAAAAAAAGAAACAAAATTATCGTACATATTAAGATTTTTTTTTAGAAGTTAAAAAAAACAAATTTCATGTACATTAACAATATTGAAATTAAAAAGTAACTAGTATAGAAGTACACATTGTTGGTCTCATGAAGAAAGGCCCTAACTCGGTTTTTTCCAAATTCAGTTTTACGTGATTCCCATACATTTCCAACAGATACACCTCGTCACAAAAATTGTATGCAATAGTAACAAAAAAACCGGCTTTACAAGCAATTTTCCATTTTGATTACATACAGATTTACTTATTTTTTACCTTCTCCTGTAAAGTTGTAATTATGTGAGTAAAGCTCGATTCACCCATAGGTTAGGTTAGGTTCCATGGGCAGCCATCGAGAGACAGCTCAGTTGGGCCCTTTATTGGTCCCTTTGTGATATTCAGCGCCAATGCCTATCCTATAGAGCAGTTACTCAGATGGCGTCACTGCAAAGTTCAACGAATTCGTCTTCCTAATGAAGAAAAGAAGCGATTTAAGTTCTATCCTGGATAGATCCTCCAAGCAGGCAAACACCGGTTCCCCAGGTATTTTCCCCTGATGCCCCGCAACCCAGGGCATTGACAAAGAAAGTGAAGCCCAGTCTACTCTTCCACCTCGTCCTGATAACTTCTACAGTAGTCGTTAAATTCCAGACCCATTCTTCCAGCATGAGTTCCCACCGGCCAGTGCCCAGTCACGACCGATATCACTGTTCTTATCTGGTCCCTGTTGAACCTAAGTAGAGAGCTAGTTCTCCGTTCATCATATCCAGGCCATAGTATCCTGGATATCGAGCAGGTGGACTCACAGGTCCACCGCATCTGCGCAACTCTATAAGACTCGCGCTTGATAAGTAACTTACAGTGAGCCATTAGAAGTCCAACAAATTGATCAATGAATACGTCATCCATGCGACCACCTTGTTTGGCCAGCCCATCTGCTACCTGATTGTCCGGGCACTCTGAGTGCCACGATATCCATATAAGCGTTACCCTTGAATGCTTTGCAATCTCATTCAAAGACATCCGACATTCTACAGTTAATCTAAATGTCGTGCAGACACCCGCTAGGGAAGCAAGGGCAGTCCAATATGCGATGATACTTAAGCCAGTTTGCCGCCCGCTTTATAGCCGAGATCTCCGCCTGCAGGACCCGGCAGACGAAAGGAAACTTTCACATCCAGTTCCTCTATGAAGAAACCTCCGCCAACCCTTTCACCTTTCCTCGAACCATCAGTACAAACCCCTAGGGTCGGTTCATTTAAAGTACCCGACAGCACAGTGCCGTGCGCCATCTGTATCACGAACCCCGCGCCAAAGAAAGGCCCCGGGGTGCAAAAGTCCACTCCGTCAGGGGCAATCGAACATTTGATTATTCCGGCGTGTCCACCCATGCGTTCCGAACAATATTTTTGTCCGGACAAAACTTTTTTTATATTGAGTTTGTCGTCTTACTTCTGAGAGAGAGAGAGAAATTATTTTGTTTGGCAAGTTTTTTCTTAAATTGGTTCAGAACAAAACTAAGTTGCTACTTTTTTTTCAATTTGTGCATAAAAGTTGAAATGATTGTTTTTTTTGCTGAATAATTATATAAAAAAATAATAATAAATCACTTTCCTTTTTTCGTCCATTTTCTTTAACACAGTTTTAGAAAACAATTCAAAATAAGTGGTTTGCTAGTTGTGCAGCCATTTTGAATAATTGTTTACATCTGTAAACCATATGGTAGCTTTCTTTTTCCGGAACAATTTTCCGAAATGGCTGAATCGTTCTGAAGAACAATCTTAATTAAAAAAATTATTCTCCGAACAAAAATATTGTTCGAAACGCATGAATGAATCCAACTTATGGGCCTTTTTTCATGAGACCAACCATATGTACATAGTATGTATATTATAAATTATGTATTTATGTATACAGAACAACATTATAAAATGTTTTTCTCTAGATCTTATTTTTATAATTTTTAACAATTTTAATATTTTTATTTTATTGGCACGCATAAACATTCTTAATGTTTTGAAAATGATTAAATAATTTGGTCCAACATAAGTTTATCATTAAAATCATTAAAAGACACAAAATAATAATACTATTCCCCTGTTTTCACAAAACATTCGTTTGTTTAGAAAAAAAGTTATGGAAAGCAGAAATAAAATTTCAAAACGAAATGTTTATGAAACTAAAAAAATCGAAATAAAAATATAGTTTTATTCATGGTAGATTAAGTGCAAGGATATACCTTGGTGCAAGTTCATTAGGGAGAGTTGTTTGTCATTTTTACCCAAGTTATGTCAAATTAATTTATTTGATTTTTGTTTTTCGTTATATGAGTTTTAAAATTGAGAACAAAGTTTATAATGTCTATTAGTGCTGGGAAACTATCGATATTATCGATAGTTTTAAAATATCGAAAATATCGATAGGAAAAATATCAATATCGATATTATTATTATTTAGAATACAGCTATAAAGACATCTAACAGCAGCTATACACACACAGTTTTTTGCCGCCAATTTTTACTTGCTATTATTAATTCGCGCTGAATTACAGCAATGAATACAAACAACAAGAATGACAAGTGGTTTGGATTGCTAAGCTGTGCTTTTTACTGCTAATTAAAAGCATTTAAGTCGAAATTTGTACATATTTATATAGGGACTGAAATGTCAAATATTTTTGTAATGTTGTAAAAAAAAATTGCAAATCCAAATGCAATTGCAATTGCAATTGCGAGCATAGGACAAAACAATGAACGACCATTAGAGGATAAGTCCGCTAGATTGATTACCTTTTTGGGTTGAGAATCAAAACCAATTTAGAAAATTATTTAAAGTTGCAATAGAATATCTTAAAGTCCCTGCTACTTCGGTTCCTTTAGAAAGGTACTTATCAAAAAACTGTCATCTAAAATAACGTGCGTATATACATACACAGATGGACAAAAGTCACCGTCATTTGGTATCTAGAAAATTATAGCAGCTCCCATGCCCAGAAAATAATGGAAACGTAAAAAGTAGTATATTTAACAACAATTACGATTTACTTTATTTCTTTTTCAGTTTAAACATAAGGCGAATTCAAGCGTTATTTATAAAAAAAATGGCATATAATGTTTGCTGTGTGCATTTTTGGTGGACAAAAGTCACCGTCATTTAATAAAGTACATACTTCATTAATTAAAGGGCTACAACTATTTTAGTATGAAGTGTGTTTTCCATTGTTTTTGATGACAGCTTGCAAACGTTTCTGCATCGAGTGAGTCAATTTTTTGGTAATATCTGGGCTTATTTTCTTCCATTCCTCTAGCAGTGTTTGCTTAAGCATATTTTTGGAGGTAATGTGATGTTCCCGAACCCGCCGATCCAAATGGTCCCATAAATGCTCTATTGGATTCAGGTCGGGTGACTGTGGAGGAGTTTTCAGGGTATGGGGAGTGTTGTACAAGACCCACAAGCGAACTATTTCTGCGGTGTGCTTGGGATCATTGTCATGTTGAAAGTAATAGTCTGATGCAATGCCAAGCTTTTGAGCACTTTTCTGCAGATTTTCTTTTAGGATATTCAAATAAAGTCCTTTGTCCATAATTTCATCTATAAAGACAAGCTCTCCAACACCAGCCGCTGACATGCATCCCCATACCATGACTCCAGCACCACCGTGTTTCACAGTTGATTGTATATGCTTCTCTGCTAATGCTTCGCCCGGCTTTCTCCAGGTTAACACACGTCCGTCCGATTTATACATACAAAATTTGCTCTCATCAGAGAAGATAACTTTTTCCCAGAAATCTATTCCCTTGCTTAAATGCTCTTTTGCGAAGGAGAGACGCTTCGTTTGGTTGACCTTGCTGATGTGTGGTTTTTTTCTGCATACTCTGCCACTGTAACCAGCGGAATTCAGCGCCCTGCGAACAGTACGTGGGTGAACAACTGTACCAGTGCTCTCCTTTATCGCTGCAGCAATTTCTGTTGACGGGGTTTTGGGCTCTTTTTTAACCATTTTTATAATTTCACGCTTTTCGCGTACAGATAGTGCTGGCGGTCGTCCACTCCTTGGCAGATATATGCACTCTGGTTCATCTTTGAATCTTTTTATTATTCCAGTAATAGTGGTGCGTGGACGATTAACTAATTTGCATATCTCCCGAATGGCCTTGCCTTGGTTGTACGCATTTAAAATAATTTCCTTTCTTCGATTGTGGTTTCTTTCCTTTTTTGTTGCATTTTTAGCAATTACGCGGCGTCAGTAAAATTTTAAATTAAGTACCGTTATAAAATGTATACAGACCAGTCTTAAAGCTACCATACTAAACGAATTCACTGATTAAAGGAGCCAGATTGGCTTAAACTTTTGTTAACATTATTAACTGAGTTAAGTGACGGTGACTTTTGTCCACCAAAAATGCACACAGCAAACATGATATGCCAATTTTTTTATAAATAACGCTTGAATTAACCTTATGTTTAAACTGAAATAGAAATTAAGTAAATCGTAATTGTTGTTAAATATACTACTTTTTATGTGTCCATTATTTTCTGGGCATGGGAGCTGCTATAATTTTCTAGATACCAAATGACGGTGACTTTTGTCCATCTGTGTACATACGTCTCATACGTTCAATAAAGTGATAAAAACAACGAACTGTAGCCTGATAAAAAACTAGTTAAAGTACAAACATTCAGTCGATATTAATATCGATATATCGATAGTGAAATCTTAACTATCGATAAATATCGATAGTAGAAAATATCGATAGTATCCCAGCACTAATGTCTATAGCTTCTACATACTTATTCCACAATGGTTTTATAAAGAAAAATTTCAAGCTCACAAATCATGGGAATACTTCAACAGGAATATGGTTTTTTTTATGACGGGCTGGGAGTGTTAAACGGCAAACCCCTCTGAAGAGATTGAGTGGTTGCAGTCGAAACATGTAAGGGTAACCTGACCGTGAAAGCCTGGGTTCGATTCCCGCGGCAGCCAAGAATGAAAAATATAAATAAATTTTAATTCATTTCATGATGTAAAAATTCCTTTCTGCATAAAAAATAATTTAATGAAAAACAAGTAAGAAAGTACAGTCGGTCAAGCCCGACTATATGATACCCTACACCACAGTATTTTAAAACACATTTACGAGAGTGCACCCTATTCGTTACCCATGGAGAATCATGCTTATGTATCCATATAAATATGGATCTATCTATGTATTAGATTTCATTTAAATCGGTTTGAAAGTTTTTGGTCCTACGATTCGGCTTGGTCATTGTGCCAATAAGATCCTATAAGCAAAATTTTATCAAATTATCTCAAAAATTGCGACCTGCACTTTGCGCACAAGGTTACATGGACAGCCAGCCAGCCGGACGGACATCTTTAGATCGACTCAGAAAGTGATTCTGAATCGATCGGTATACTTTAAGGTGGGTCCAGGACCCATATTTTAAGGTGTTACACACATTAGCACAAATGCATAATACCCTCTCCACTATTGTGGTGTGGGTATAATTAAATTCAATGAACTTTAGCTTTATTAAAATATCAAAATTTGGAATTTCTGGAACTTTATTAAAAATGTCAACATGAAGCATGAAGGCCGTTTTTATAGTTGATGTTAGTTTTTAAGATTTTAAACAAATTGATCTCTTACTGTTTTATGTTTTAGACCAATAAAAAAAGTTAGACTGGAAATAAAAGCCTTTATTTTGGCTTTTGGTAGAATAATGTGGGTGAAAGGCGTAGAAGTTTTTTCAGTAGAGCTTGTAATGAAATTTAAAAACTTTTTTTAAAAGTCACATCATAAATTAATAGTCGAAGATTTTATTACAATTGGCGATGTTCTAGAAATCAAAATGCAGTGGATTTAAAATCAAGCAAATTTTAAAAAATATCAGTGCTAAAAGTTCATAAAATATTCCATTTTACCTACATATCGTTACTTTAATATAGAAAAGCCCTAACTAACATTCTCCTTACTTTACAGGAGAAGGAAAGGACTTAATAAAAATTGTAGTATCGTAGTTGCGATTTTTTTTAAACGCAGTTTTTTATTAAATTGTTTAGAGTTTAATAAAAAACTGCGTTTAAAAAAAATCGCGACTACAAGACTATAATTTTTATTAAGTTTTTTCCTTCTCCTGTAAAGTAAGGAACATGTTAGTTAGGGCTTTTCTATATTAAAGTAACGATATGTATTTCATTTTTTCAATACTATAAAGCTTTACACGAACATGACTACGGTCATTCAAATCTCCTTCGATTTCAATTTGACTTAATTTCGATTTCTAGAACATGACCGATTATGATCCACTTTCAAGTGTGTTCCGAAATAACAACGTATGTGCGAATAATAGTGTGGCACCAAACAAATGTTTATAGACAAAATTTGTTAGCGTTGAAATCATTTTAATTATGGAAACATTACTAAAATAAAAACCATTGACAACTTTAATAATTGGGATTTTAAATAAGACATCAATGCCGGGATTTTGAGATGTGAATTTAGTTTAATGTAGTCAGAAACTTGAATTTTTCTGGCGAAATGTGGTTTTTATGTTTTATTATTTCTTTAAAGACCAACATTTTAAGCAAAACTAAGCTGTTTCGTACAAATTTTGTAAACGAACTTTGTAATGGCGGCACAAATCTGTTTTAAGATTAACTAAACCTAGTTAAACTAAGATCTCAAAAACTTATTAACTTCAACATCATTATATGTATTATATGTATATTAATTTTTTTTTTTTTTTTAACTATGCCTTTAAAATCCTAGAAATCCTGGTAAATTTTTTCATAATTTAAAATACAAATACTATTCAGAATGAAACGCGTGTGGTTTATTTTTAAAATTATAGAATCCGTATTGGGATTGTGTTGTTTAGGATATCATGCACGGGGGTTTTTAAACATCAACTATATACAGGAACACTATACTTACGTGGCCGTTTTTGGAGGTTTCTCATTAATGGCCATGTTTGGTTGCATAAGTATATGCCTCAAAGAGCCTGTGTCACCTTTGCGTGAAGGAGCCTTAAATATATTTGCCGCTTTGGCTTTTATTTTAGTCTCGTTAAACAGTATGTATCACGCTGAGAAGGATTTTCATTTAATGTATCTTTCAGGGGATTTCAGTGAAGAAATTGACGAGGAACATTTAGAAGAAATGGAGCTAACTGAACTCCCACATCCTTTTTTTAAATATTCCAAAGCTCAAAGTGTCGCAGCTTTATGTTGTGGTTGTTTCTTTTTGTTGCATGCTATTTTGGCATTTGATTTGGCCATGATTGATAGTGACGAATTGAGTGAGATAAGCGATGATTATGACGAGAGTATCGAGGATCAAGATGTAAGGGCCCAACAGAGATTGCAATTTTATGTTTTTGGTAAAAAAGTTCATGGTTGGTTAAATCAATTTGAATGGTTCAGTACACTGGCTGATGTACCAAATAGCAGTAAAGACGAAGAATTGATAGAAGTTCGTTTTGCGGAAAATTAATTGCAAATATAAATACTAAAAAATTGATTTTGGAGGAAATCTATTCCAAAAATGTACATAAAGCAATAAATATAAAAACGTACTTCAGTTTTAAAAAGCATATACATATGTATGTATGTATGTGGCTAACATCAATTCTCTTAAATTACTAAAAATCTTGTCAGAGCAAATAATAAAACAAATAATTAATTAATAAAAAAATATTCAACATTTTTTTTTTATTTTTCGAATTTATTCTATGAGCTAAATTTCAGTTATGTATTTTATAAAGCTTTTATTTGTAATAGTTCTATTCCTTAAATTTTTAGGAATGACTTTTATACACTACCAGACTATTATATTGTATTTTCTTGTTACATTTTACCTTAGCTATCCTTTGGATAGCAATGAAGTATATTATGTTTGAGATTTGGTAATATAAATTTTCCGTTATTAATTTTTCAAAAAATTTAGGTATGATACTAAGCTTTGCAATACCACGGTAATTTTTAATATCAGATCTAGTGCCAGACTTAAACAAAGGAACAATAAACGATTCCTTCCAAATTTTCGGAAAATACCCAAATTTAATTGACGTATTGAACAATATCGTTAAAGGGATAGATAAGGCTTCAGCACACATAATCAAAATATTACTCGGGATCTTATCAGGACCATATTTGTAAGAGAATTTTAGCTTTTTTAGACCATTTGCGACAGTTTGGGTATCAAAAAACGAAATTGATATAGCTGGATTTTCTGCTATCGAAAACGGATAATTACCATTTTTATCATAGGGAGCATCTGAATAAGTGGTAGAAAAAAAATCAGCGAACAAATCACTTATACAGGTTGCATCACATGATTCATTTTGATTAAATTTCATCACTGTAGGATAACCAGTTGTTCTTTTTTTTGAATTTATAAAATTGTAGAATGATTTCGGATCATATTTTATATTATTTTGGATTTTATTCAAGTAAAGTGCATAGCATAACTTATTTGTTCTTGTATATTCAGCTCGACTTACAGCATATCTTGAATAATCAACAGAAGATCCAGAACGTTTGAATTTTTTGTAGCATTTATTTTTATTATTTTTAGCGCGAGATAATTGCCCATTATTCCAAGGTGGGCCAGATTCAGATTTCATTCTATATTTTGGAATACATAAATCCATAAAATTAAAAAGTTTATTGTAAAGCACCTTAAATATGTGATCAATATGTGTATTTTTAGAAGGAAATGCCAAAATGCTATTCCAGTCTACATTTACGATTAATTCATTTAGTGCATTGTAGTTTGTTTGTTTAAATGCAAAAACTTTTTCGTGTATGGTAGGCAGTATATAATTGTGTTCCAATGGGAGGTTTATGATTAACTCAATAGCAGGATGAAATCGATCTTCAGGAGTAGTTACAGGGATTGTGCGATTAACATTACAGTCATCTTTATCAGTTACCAAAATTAAATCAAGAATTTTCGAAAAATCATTTATTACTCCGTTTATTTGAAAAAGACCCATGTCTTGTAACATGTTGATAAAATCCTTTGAACTGTCACTAAGTTTAATCGTATGTACAGAAAAATTTACAATAATTAGACACCAGCAGAATGTAATGCATTTTCTGGCCCGCTACGGCCTTCGTCAGCATTCTTTGTGTCACACTGAATAGTGATCCTTTATAAATTGAATGTATTTAACTCAACTATTTTTAACAAATAGAAACTGGGAATTATCTCCTTTCGTAGGTTACTTTATATTATATTCAACATTTTTTATTTTTCGAATTTATTCTATGAGTTACATTTCAGTTATGTATTTTATAAAGATTTTTTTGTAATACAGTCATATTCCTTGAATTTTTTTTTGGGTGCGTTATAGTAATCCCCTCGAAAGTGGATTACTTAAGCCTTTTTGTGTTTTGCATTTCGATTTAGCGAACTCAAATTAGTTTTTGGGTTTGTTTAAAATTTTGCAATTTTTCGAGAATTTCAGCCATGTTTGCGATTTGTTCCTGTAAGTTGTCTGATTCTTTACAGCTTTAACGATTTATAATAAATAGTAGACTTTGCTATCATGCCGCTGTTAGCAAATTTTTGCGAATTTCCGCTAATTTAGCAATTTTTAACTAATTTTTGCCATTCCTAATAGTCTAAGGGACGTTTAATCAATTGTATGGGTTCATTGAAAAATGAAAAATTTTTCGCGAATTTTTGCTATTTTTGCAAACTTTTTCATGTTATTATCGGATATTTGGATTTTTTTAACTGATTTAGCGATTTCAAATACATTTTTGCGTTTGTTTAGATTTTGCGAATTTTAGCCATGTTCGCGATATAAGCGATTTGTATCTGTAAGCTTTAACGATTTTTAAAAAATATTAGACATTGCTATTATGCCGCTGTTAGCAAGTTTTTGCGAATTTCCGCTATCTTAGCAATTGGTACTGAATTTTTGCCATTCCTTATAGTTTTAGTTAATAGTTAATCAATTTTATGGCTCGTTTGATATATTAAAAATTTTCGCGAATTTTCGCTTTTTGCAAATTTTAGCCAAGTTCACAAAAGAAGCGATTTTTCTCTGTGATGCTTTCACTATTTAGCTGCGGTTAGCTGTCCCTGTCCCAATTTATTCGCCGTTCGTCCCAGTTGTGTTTCTAGCATTAAGCTGTGTTTAGAAAAACAAAATTTTCTCAACCGAAACATATTTCTGATTTCATTTTAATCAAAATATGTAATTTTCATTTCAATATTGTAAATAGTTCCAATTTTATAACGTTTTTTCCCTCTCCTGAAAACTGCAGATAGGTTATTTCGTCTTTTAGGTGACAATATACTTTTTAAGAAATAAACCGACCTTATTTTTCAGTTTTTAGAAATATTTTGATAGCTTAAATTGTGTTAATTCGTATATAAAATTAAATAATATACATATGTACGCATATGTACGCATATTAATTAATATTTTTGATTTAAAAATTATAAATGTGTATAACATTAATTTAAAAAAATTTTTTTCCAATTAAGTATGTATGTATGTATATTGAAAAATATTTTGGGTCTGGCTAGACTCATGCGTTACGACTGTGAAATTCCAAACATGTTAATTTTGTAACTGAAAATACATTAATTTTTTTCTAAACTTGGCAGCACTCGAGAAATATCGCATATGCGCCATCTAGTGTTTTAGCAATCAAATGTTTAAGGAGCAAAAAATTGATGTGGCAACTTTTGCTAATTAATTTTGGGACAGCACTATTGAATAATAGTTTGGTATCACCAGCGTTGCCAGAAAATTTGGAAGGAAAATATTCATTTGGCGAAAAATAAATCTTATTTTGAAGAGAAAAATCTTAAAAGTAAAGCAAAGTAAAAATTATTATTTTTTTAAAAGGAAATAGTTAAATTGAAAGACATAATTGCGGTATTTATACAAAATTAGATTGTAGGCTTAAATTGTGTTTTAAGTTCCATCTAGATAAAGAAGTTTCTTTGAAAGTAATTAAATTCTAAAACTAGAGATATATAAATTTTGGGCAAGAAGATTTTAGTTTAGGAGCTATACATCATATGAAATCTTAAGGGTTCTCAATTTAGTATGTATCATATTTTTTGATACCGTTGTTATATGGAAGGCATTTGGAGAAAATTTTATTTAAAAAAAGATCATTGAAACTGTATGAATTTTCCTAAATGTATTGCTAATGAAATTGTTATTAAAATAATGTTGGTACACCTTTCTAAAGACATTGTAAACCACTAATGTTAATATACTTTGTTTAAAAATTATCATAATCGTGGAATGTGGAATTTTCAAACCAAAAGCTTCTTAACCCCAGGTAACTTTTTACCACTAAGTTCTCCTCATGGTCAGGCCAGACCCCAATTAGAACAGCTAAAACCCCAGTTAAATAAAAAGTAAATAAATATATTTTTTATTGAATGTATGCCTATTATTTTAGATTATACGAATTTATTATACAGTAATTTTAACTTAGCTGCGCAATCTCATTTGCACGATTTTTTGTGCAGATAAATCAAAAGTGCTGTTATCTTAAATGTATTTATCTTCCTTAATGTACAGGTACATTGATATTTTATTAAAATTTTATAAAATTAGATATTTATATGAGAAATTGGCCAGCATATTTGTTCGTGTGTGCAGCTAGATTTGAAGTTTTATATGAAAATATTTTAAGGCTGTCCAAAAATATGATAAATATGCAGGTATACAAAATGCACGTAAGCAAGGATTTCGAAGAATAATTACGGAAAATATGTATTTTGAGCAGTTAAGTCGAAGTGCAGCTAATTTTGATTTGATGTATGAAAATAATTTTAAAATGCAAAAATGTTTGGCATTTATCTTAAATGTGCAGGTATAGAAAGTGCACTTAAAAAAGAAATTTGTTTGGGATATAAAGAATAATGACAAAAATTATTAATTTTGTAAAGTTAAGTAAAAAGTGCACCTTAACAAAATGCAGTTTAGTCAAAACTACTGTTTAAGTCATCGAATATGTAGTCCCTAATTTTTCACATTGCTTTTTCGCATCTAAGTGAAACGTGTTTTCCGCTTGGTTAAATTGAACTTTGAACATAACGGGTCGTAGTTTACTGATTTATTTCAAACTTGATTTATTCAATTCAGGGGCCAAATTACGGCATTCGATATCGATCGAAATTCCCATTTAAATTGTATTGTAATTTCGATCGATATCGAATGCCGTAATTTGGCCCCTGAATATATAATTTATAGAATTAATGTTTCGGTTCTTTTGATATTTGGTCCTATTTGAAAAATATTGCAAGAAAAAAAAAATTGGTCTGGCCAAGAGAGTAATTTCTTAGACTTTTACATAAAAATAGATTTTCACCCCACTAATTTGCTCCAACCGAATCCAAATTAGTTTCATTCGATTCAGCACACATCATTTATAGAATTCACGCCCTTGATTTTTTGTTATATTCAAAAATATATAAAGAAAAACACAAATTCGGTCTGCCCACACCAAAACGGTAATCCTAGGGTTAAGTTCCATTAGTTTTACCTTTTGGTACTAAATTCATAAACTTTTTTGTGCTTTAATATATTAAACTTTATGAAAATACGGTTTTTCCTTTTACAAATAATTTTTTTCATCAATATTCCCAAAATTAACAACCGCTTATAAGATGCATTTTTAAAATTTTGTATACCCAGAAATAATGATGCATTTTGTGTGTGCTAGACAATGGGTACAAAAGTGTGCAAAACCAACAGACAACAAGCTGATACAAAACCTCATTGTTTTAAAAATTGACTGTTAAAAAACTGCAAAAAAGTATGTTTGTTGTACAAATTTAAAGTTAAGAATTTTTATTTCTAAAAATAAAAAATCTTAATTTGAGAAAAAAGATCTTCAAATCTTATTTTGGTCTAAAAATCTGTAAAAATAAGATAAAATATTCATTCTGCCAACGCTGGGTATCACCATGAGAATCTGGGAAAATTTTTCGAGCAGCCAGACTATTTTCCCATATTGATTTTTGCTTTTTAAAATGAAAATTACTCAACCAGCAGGTAGCGCTGACGGCACCACCAACCAATGCTGCCCGGTTTCCTTTTTCCGTTTACTTCAAATAATCATCCTTTTCGTTATGAGGTGTTTTTGTGGCGAAAGTTAGGCGTTTTTAAAAAATGATATCGTGGTTAGCATAAACGACAACAAATGCAACACTGTTTACAAATTTATTACAAACAAAGTTTTTCGAGTTTGGCGTATTTGTTGCAAAAACTGCCAATAAGTCATTGTCCAGGCATGCAATTTTTTTTGTAGAAATTTTTTAAAATTCTGCTTTGAAATGGCATTAGTGTCCGGATTATGAAATTCTACAGGGGTGTGCTGGAAATCGAAAACGTAAAACTCAAAAATTTTAAAAGTCGTTTATTAATAAGATTTCTGTAATAAAAGAATTTTATGACAATTATATGTGTTTTTTTTACAGGTTTGTTTTTCGAATAGAGATAAAACTGGCATTTTGTGGTCAAATCTGGCAACTCTAATGTCATTTATGTTCAGTTTGGTTTGCCATTTCATCATGAACAGGTTGACAAAAGAACAACGCTTGCAAATCGTGCAAATTTATTTCGAAAATAACGGTTCAGTTCGCGAAGTTTTGCGGTAAACTTCGTCCATTTTATGGTCGACATAATCGTCCATCAGAGCAATTAATTCGGTTAACCATGGATCGTTTTCGCACTACGTTTACTCTATGTGATAATACGCATCCGCAGAGACGTCGAACAGTGCGCACCGAAGAAACAATTGCCGCTGTAGAGCAAAGTGTTGAAGAGGACCCGAATGAATCGATTCGCCACCGTGCACAGCAATTGGAGCTTTGTCCATCAACTTTATGGAAGATTTTGCGCAAAGATCTTGGCTTGCGACCTTACAAGATCCAGCTTGTGCAAGAATTAAAGCCGCGAGACCATGCAATGCGTCGTGATTTTGGTGTATGGGCCGAAAATGAGATTGATCTCGATGCTGATTTTCATCGCAAAATTTTGTTCAGTGATGAGGCTCATTTTTGGTTGAATGGCTACGTCAACAAGCAAAATTGCCGCATTTTGAGTGAAGAGAATCCACATGAGACACTTGAGACGCCATTACATCCACAAAAACTGACTGTTTGGTGTGCTCTATGGGCTGGTGGAGTCATTGGGCCATACTTAGTGTGCCCCGGTAGCCTAGCTGGTAGTGAGCTAGTCTATCAGCGCCGGGGTTGCGGGTTCGATTCCCGCCAGAGACACTGGTTTCTTTCCTGCAGACAAGCGAAGAGCTTTGCGGGATTAGCTTAGGAAAATTAAATAAAAAAAAAAAAAAAAAAAAGTTGAAGCACCCAAATATGCCCTTGAAACAATAAAAGTTGAAAAACTTCTTCCGAAATAATGCTGGAGAGGCAGTTACCGTTAATGGAGACCGGTATAGAGCCATGATAACCGACTATTTTGTTCCCGAATTGGATGGCATGAATGTGGATGAGTTGTGGTTCCAACAAGACGGCGCTACATGCCACACAGCGCACGCCACAATCGATTTATTGAAGGAAACATTCGATGAGCGCATAATTACGAGGAATGGACCTGTCAATTGGCCACCAAGATCGTGTGATTTGACACCATTGGATTATTTTCTTTGGGGATATGTGAAGTCGCTCGTCTACGCCAACAAACCAGAAACGTTAGGGGAATTGGAAGCCAACATTCGTGGCGTTATTGCCGACATACGGCCCCATATGCTCGAAAAAGTGGTTGAAAATTGGACCTGTAGAATTGGCTTTATTCGAGCCAGCCGCGGCGGCCACATGCCTGAAATCATATTTAAACATTAATGGCATAAAATTATCCTTCCAATAAAGCCAAATTTATGGTCATTAAAACGATTTTCTTGTGTTTTATTTCAATTCGAAGTTCTATACCACTGAAAAAAACACCCCGATACAAATATTTCTCTATTAAACAGAATTTTATAACAAACATTAGATTAAAAGTGTATAAAACAGCTTCCAAATTCTTGCGTTTTACGTTTTCGCTTTCCAGCACACCCCTGCTAGTCATACAATTTTTGTATTTTTATCTTGTCTTTCCTCTTCTATTTTATATAAAAATACAAATACACTTACAGCCAACTTCAAGTTGAAAAGTGTAAGAACAACAAAACAAAACAGAATTGCAGATAACAATTAACTGAGTAGCCCTCCCCCATTTTCTCGTCCTTACTAATAAACTCAAGAATTGTTGCAACAAAAATTGCAAGACTTTTCTAATCACGACATATATGCTATATGTACAAATTTTCTTCTAAATACACCTGCGCCCAAAACCATCCAGCGACAATTGGGTCGCCCAAAAAACTTACCTGGCAACATGCTTTTGCAAGTTGTTTTTTTGGCTTTTTTTTTTCTTAACCTACTTACAACTACAATTAATGTTGGAAGAATTCCAATCAATTGAAGTGGGGAATGTAAGAGATAAACTCACTGTTTATTGTTGATGTTTTTGTTTAAACTTTGATTTTGTTACAAGTAGAACTGTTGCTTATGATTCTTATACGCTTAACAGTTTTATTTGGTTTAATATTTTTAGTCTTTCTAAAATCTTTATGGATGAAGTTTCCTGATGATCTCGCCTAAGCAACCAGTGAAATGCTTATCCCATCAACAATAAATTTCAAGTGTTTTTATCAAGAATAAAAACTGGGAGTTAAGCACGAATAACAAAATCTTTTAGATTTCAGATTTATTTTTCGTTAAAATATGCCGCCATTTTTATTAGTTTTATTTTTGAGAAATGCCACATCCTTTAAATGCAGAATTATTTAAAATATAAATGATGTTTAAAAATTCCTAGAGGCTTTTCGTTTTGCTAATAATTTTTGGGTGTAAACTAACGTGAACTTTTACAGTGTTTAAAATATAACTAGAATTAATTAAAAACTAAAGGGATAAATGTTGACTTACAACACTAACATACACATCCGATTATAACGTCCCTACTCTGTATATATTCAACTGAGTGCTTGGTTAGACGAGTGTGTCCTATATAAACATCAAAATATGTATAAGAACCCATTAGAAAAGGGTAATACAGTGAAATTATTTGTGCTTAATGTAAAATGCAGATATCAATCCAGTATCATTACATCGTCATCTTCCACTACGGGCGAGCTCGTCGTTTTTGATCTACTGACTGACGTCGTTGGTGAAGATGAAACATAATCTTTGTCTTTGTTTTTTTGTTGTAGAAATTTACTGATCAACTTATTTTTAGCTGGTGTAGAAAACTGTTGACCCCTAGCTACAGACATAAGTAAAGGAACTCGCTTCTTCTCCTTCGACGAGGTGTTAGGTGCATCTGTACTTGACTTATCGCTGGAAGACGCATTGGTTGAGGCAGGTGTATTCTGTAATTTGGAAGCCACTTCTTCGGCCGTTAAACATTTTGTAAATTTTGTGATTTGAGATGTTGTAAATGCAGCCTTTCCCTTCATACTACCCTCTACAGCAGCATTTGTATTACTTTCGCTGGTTGTTGTACCTGCCGACTCATCTGTTTTAACCTCTTTGTCGGCCTTTACAAATTTTGGCGGTAGAGTGTATTTCCACGAATTTTTCAGTTCTAAAGAAGACAAATCCATTTTATCTAACATTTCTTGTTTAACAACCCAACACAACCGCCTTTTAACCTTTTTCTTCTTTTTGTCTGCGGTGTCATCATTGGTGTGTTCCATATCCTGCATACTGGAAGCAGTAGCATCAACCGCTTGCCATTCAGCAAGTTCGTCGATTTTATCACGTATAATCGATTTAAGAGGCTTTCGCAAATCACCATTTTTAACAGCTTCTTCTGTTTTTTCAACATATGCAATATATTCGTTAATTAAAAAATTTTTCGCATGGTTGTTGCCATGTATTAACCGCGTGAGATCCTTTACCATGTTTCCAGACAAAGAAATGGGTTTCAATTTGTCCGTAGTTGTCTTTTCTGTATAACCATTAATTGTGCCAGAAGGTGAATTAGGTTCAGCTGATCTATCGGCTTCTGGTTCTTCTATGAGTGGGGGTTCGGAAAAAAGCATTGCTTTTTTCTCCAACGTATCCCATAAGACTTTTGCGCATTCTATAGGTTGATTACCATTTGTGTCAGCCCATATACAGCCTATCAGACGAGGCTTTATCTTTTCGGTTTTCTTTTTCATTTCCTGTGCAAATTCTTGTTGTAATAATTGCAATTTAGCTTTTTGTGCCTCCCGTGTGCTGTCATCGCCCATACCAAATTCATCTTCATTTTGTAGTTCTTCGTCACTTAAGTGCCCATGAGGTACAAACCACTCGTTATCGACCTCATAGTCATCGTCTTCCGATTCTTTTTCTTTATCTTCATCACTGCCATCTTCAAGTGATTCACCAGGTTCTTCTTCTTCCCACTCGTCATCAGAGTCAACCTCATAATCAAAGAATTGCTGCAATACAAATAATATAAATTTTTTTGTTTGTAAAAATATTCTATAATTTTGTCAACATACCTTGTCCTGTTCAAAAGGTTTTCTTGGTTTTACAACTGTCGACTTTTTGCGCCATGTTCCATAGTAGGGAGGTCTGCGATTATCATGAAATTTATAGAATTTAACACGCATTTCTTCTCGAATATAAGCAGGAGTATCTTCCACAATTGCTTGACCAACACGATCCAATTCATCCTCTGAAATTAAAACATGTCTAACAAGTACCTTTAAGAATAGTGCTAGAAATATGTACTTACCTAAGAGAATGACATCGTCTTTGGATTCAGTAGAAGGCCTCCTCCATTTTCCGGGCAATACTTTACCAAAACGTAACTCAGATAAATATAGTTGAGATTTAGGCAAATACTTGCGTCCTACCATTTCCTCTTCTTCATTGTCATCGACCTCCTCAATAGCTTTATTTTTACAGCCCAACAATTCATCCAAACGATTTTTTTCGTCTGGTGTAAATGTTTTGCGACAAAGCGGTGCCAACTTCATGTCACCTTTTATTTGGAAAGGTCTAAATGCCAGCAGCCTAGTACCATCTCCAGTGTTGCTGTCTTCCTCATTTTTAACTTGCACATTGGTGGGAGTTTTCGCTAAAAAGAATTTCGTAAAAGCTTGAGCAGCTTTTCTCTTTTTTAATTCGGCTTCTTCTTTTTCTTGTTCTTTGCGCTTACGTTCATCTTCTTTTTTACGTAATTCCTCTTCTTTAGCTTCGTTTTTTTTTCTTTTCTCTTCATTTTTCGCCTCTATTTCAGCCAAACGTTTACGTTCTTTTTCTTCGCGTTCTTTGCGCCTTTGTTCTTCTTTTTCTTCGCGCTCTTTACGCTTTTGTTCTTCTTTTTCTTCACGTTCACGTTTTTTTGCCAGTTCTTTTTCTTCTTTCTCCCGCTGTTTTTTCGTTTTTTCTTCCTGAAGCTTGCGTTCTTTCTCTTCACGTGCTTTTCGCCGTTGCTCCATAAGTTTTAGTTGTTTACTTGTTGGATTTTTTGAACTAGAACTTAAGTTTTTACCATCCTTATGTAATTCTATAGTGTTATTGAGTTTTGATTCGAAATGGTCACTAACATCGGACGAAATATTGATGGACTGGCCAGCTAAATTATCCGTTTCATCATCAGCTTCATTATCATTGTCTGTTGGGATACTGTCTTCCAGGTCGTCTTCTTTATCAACTTGTTCTTTTTCATTCTCATCTGATGAATCGGCAATATTAATACAACCATCATTTTCCTCTGAAGATTTTTCCAAAACATTATTTTTAGGCTTTGTAGAAGTTTCCTTATCTTTTCCAACGTTTTTAGCAACAATCTTGCTTTTGTTTAATTGTTCAAAAGAATTATTGAAACCCTTTGTTTGGATTTTATCTTTTCCCTTCGCTGGCTTTATTGTTTCCGCGTGTTTTTCTTGGTCTGGTTCTGAGTGTACAACAATAGTTTCATTTTCCTTTAAATAAAATTTAATTAACTTTATTCGAAATTTATTAAAATATGATTTTTGTACAGTTGTGTACAAAAACGTTAAATTTAAGGGCAATAATTTTCTTAATTTTTCAATTTGTTTTACCTGCCTAATGTACATACATGTATGTATACATACATATGTAGGTACATATATTTAAATGAACTGTTTTTTTTTTATCACAAATTACTTAGGTTTGATGATCTTAATTAACTTACAAACATTTTTATATTGAACGATAATCTCATCTCTTTTATAATATTTAGAAAAACTAACTAACTGCCTGTTTTTAGAAAACGTAAACAAGTGAGTGAGTGAGAAATTATATTGAAAACAACAATAAAAAACGAAAATTTGTTTTTGTTTTCAATATAATTTCTCACTCACTCACTTGTTTACGTTTTCTAAAAACAAGCATTTAATAAAAATTAAATATATTTAGAAGGAGTTACGATTATACATTGTCAATATTGTAACAATTTTTCTTCAGAAGATATCTTCCATTTTTTATACATATAGGTATTTCATTAACAGTAATATATAAAAAACCTTCTAGGCCCATTAGCACTTGCACCCAGCATTAAATTGAAATTTTTTATTACCAAAGACTTTAGTTGTACAGTGTTTGGAACTTACTGATTCATGTGATGCTAAATTTAACTTCTTTATTAAAATATTTTGGAAGAAATTCAGACAAATTTGTGTTAACTTTAATTATAAAGTTCAGAATTTCTTTAATATAAAAGGAAAGGTACTCAGCTTTGCTATTAGAATTTAAACATTTGTTGGCCATGTAGTATCCTTTTATATAGTAAAAAAATTAAATATTAAATGAAATAGCATTTCTTTAAAAAATATGCATTCGGACCCAAAATTTAGGTCGAAACTTATTCTGCTATTTTTATTACAAAAAACATTTTTGAAATCAAATTTAAAATTAAAATACTAAAGCTACGTTCAAACCTATTAAATATTTAACGTCATACACGTAACCTCTAGTTTTATTAAACAATAATTTGCTTTTGCTTAGCGTTTGGAGAGATTAAATATCATTTAACAGTTTCTAAATTACACTATACAATTATCTTCTTACAAATAAAGTTTGGTAAGCCAATAGAACTTGTTAAAAATTGAGCTAAAGTTTGATCAATTTACTGATCACGCTTTTTTGGTTTTTTTTCGTCAAATATTTGTTATGTCTAAACATACCTTAACAATACTCTAGGCAATAATGTAAAAATATATTTTTTATTGAATGCAAATTTTTATTTATAACCTTTTAATAAGGTTAAAATTATACATATCTTTCTATGTATATTTACTAAGCAAAAAACACTCACCTGATCCTGATCACCAGCAGTTGCAGCACAATTTGTTTCAGCTTTATTCGTTTCATCATTTTCAACAATTAGCTTTTTACGTTTTTGAGGATTAAGCTTAACAGCAATCTCCTCAATATCATCACTTGAAAATTCATGTGTCGAATAATTACAGGAATATTCGGTTGCAGAATTATGTGACAACTGAAGTATTTTTGATTTTCTTCGCTTCTTTTTGCCAGCACTTAAGGGTAATTTAATTTGTAATTTTGAGGCACTGCCAGTTTTTTCCTTTTGTGCATTAGATGTTTGTGGTGATCCCGCACCTTTTTGTTTATCTTTAACATTCACTTTAGAAGTTTTTAAAGTTGAATGTTTTTTGTCAAGACAGTTAATAGATACATTTGCTACATCATTATTATCACCCTTTACGTCAACGTCGTCATCGTCCAACAAAGAAACAACGACCTCAGAAGTGGCTTCATTACTACTACCGGCACATAGTTTCTTTTTCTTAGTTGCTGCCGCCAATATCTCAACATTTTCTTTGCTTACATTACCATCGCCGTCTTTGGCAACAACATTGTCACCGTCTTCATTTGTATCGTTATACGACAGCTTACGTTTTCTACCATCTGTGGAATTGGTATCTTTATTTTTGTCCACTGCAGTTGGTGTCGAAGCAGTTTTAGTGCTAACAGGCGATATGCCGGGAGCAATAATTTTAAATGGCAATCGAGCTTGTTTTAGTTTTTTCGCACTAGTTTTTTCTGCATTGTTTGAAATACTCTCATCTTGAACCGTTTTTGTTTTCGGTGTACTGCCACTTGTAGAATTGCGCATTATTCGCAAATCTTTGTGCACTTTATGATTTTTACAATTTTAAGTAAATAATTCAAATTTTTGCAATAAAAACACTAAATATGTTAATTTTATTAAGCACAAAAAAAATAGACCTCACATACAATAAAAAAAAGAAAAGTGACAGAAAAACGCGCGAACTACTAAACAATGTACTATGATGCCAGACTATCAATAAATTAAAACATATTGCAGACATAAAAAAGGCTTAAGTGTAATTTGTAAATACAGTCGATTTTCCTTATAATGAACCAGCATGAGACCATAAAATCACTTAGTTATATATCAAGGCGAATTGACTAGAAGGTGGGGCCAAGTCAACATACGATGTTTTTTTTGGTGGTCGACTTGTCAAAGTTTGTATAAAAACTTTTTTTTTATTTAAACAAACCACTTTTTTTTACTAGCTATTTTTTTGACAACCCGACCACAGAAGCAGTGTTGTTGAAGAGTTGACCTCACCTTCTAGTCAATTTTCATTTTACAGATATTATATTTTTTTTAGGTTTAAATCTAGTTAATGGACATAGCTTCAAAAAAAAGAACATAGCGCATTAGAAAATTGATAAAAAAGAACAAAATAAAATGGTAAAAGCCTTACAAACGCCTGGTTTTCGAGTTATCAACCTCTTTTTTTGTGCATATATAAATTTTAAATAAATGTTGTATATCCCGAAAGATCTATTTAGAAATTTTAAAATGACAGCAATTTAGTGGAAAATCGCATATGTATTTGTATATGTATATAGAAAAACTTCGGAGGTCAATAACTCGAAAACTATGCATTTGCAAGTCTTTTACCATATGAAATTTTCTTCTTATTTTTAAATTTTCTATCACCCAATGTACTTTTTTTATTTGGAATTGTGGCTATAACGTAGATTTGTTTCTTTTTATACCCTTTATCGAAAGTAACCCACTGCTTTATCAAAATTCTCAAAAAGCCAGTTTCGAAACCTTTTGCGTTTAGTGTTTGTAATTAGCATTTTTAGAATACCTGCTGTTGTTGTTTAGTTCCTTGATAAAGTGCTGAGAAGAATCCAAAACTGCTTAGCTTTATTTTATTTTTGTTATTCCTTTTTAAACTTTATTAAATTTCTCTATTGGTTCAACATTTAAAAAATAACCTAACCGAAATTTTCGTTAAATAGTTCATTTAATGGAAACAAAACTGAATTAGTCAAATTTCTAAAAAAAATTCATTGGAATTTTCTAACATTCTTCTAACATTAAATGCAAGTGCAGTGTTTTTAAAATCAATTCATCACATGAAGAGCTATTATGAGAAGTTCGACTGTAATACCAATAAAATTTATATTTTACAAACATCGAATGTAAATTTTGTTTGAACCTTAGTTATTTTATAGCAATATAATTTTTGAAAATAGTTCGTTGAAATAACTATACATATCGTCAGGTAGTTTCTGGTATCCCGCATGGCACATTAAAAAAAATTTTTTATTCATTTTTGATATCTTGAATTTATTAAGAGATATCGAACCATAACATTGCCTCACATCCTCAATTTTACAGTTATCTAAACATTGTTTTGATTTATTTGTAACTTTTTGTGCTATGAAGAAAATTTTTAATGTTAAAGTAAAAATATTATTTTTTGTAATTGTTATGCTGCATGCTCTATTCAAGAATGTAGATCAAAACATTTTTGTTCCTTGCGGCAAACCAGTAGCCACCCGACGATACATTATGTGGTTTCTACTTTGTGTTTGCTTTCACAAATAATGTGACCTACTAAAAAGACATTTAAAAATATAATTGTAATAAATTGTATATGGGGCACAAAACATGTTTGCATTATTTTAGTTTAATCTTAATAACTTTTTATATTTTGTGCAAAAAGTTATACATAAATACTTAATTTTTCAATAGAAAACATATCTCGCGACACACGTTATTAAAAAAAAATCATTAGTTTTCGGTTTTCTAGAAAAAACATTTTTATTCCGCACGGCAAACCAGTAAAGGCTAGTTTACACTATTATACTTTGTATTAATACATGTCAAAAACTCAAGTAATATGTAAAAGTCTGATAGTGTGAATGCATGTGTGATGAAGAAAATCACAACTTTTATGAAAAAAAGTTCGACATCCCATACGACTTCATCGTTTTTTGATAAATTTCTAGACAATAATACTTTTCATTGGATCATGGTTGCATTTTATTTCATGTGTGTGTGTTTATACTTTGTTTGATGGTGTGAACACAAACTGTTATGTTAAATAATGGTTTCATTCATTCAATAAAAAGGTGAACATAACCTATAGGAACAACATAAACAGCATTGTACAATGTTGCCAACACATTTAACTTTCTTTTCGTTGTGCAATAAAAATCAAAAGTCTTTTGATTGTTACCAATATATTGTGCCACCTTCGCATATCACATACACATTGGCAATATAATACAATACGTTAAATTGAACAATTTTATTGCAAGTGTATGAGCCGTTTAAGACTTGTGAGATAGTGTAAACTAGCCTTAAGTGCCGGTTCACACACGTCAAGTTAAACTCGTCAAGTCTTGGGCTTTTAGGCGAGACTCAAGACTTGACGTGTCTGAACCGGCACTAAGCACCGATGATATATTTGATTTTATATTGCCCAACTTATGCAATAATGTAGAGCAAATCGACAATAACCCTGCAAACAAATGGAAGATATTCCCTAAGGCAATTGTTTAGCAATTTCCCCAAAATGTCATCTTAAAGAAAATAATCAAAGTAATTTTTTATTATCTTCCTTTTATAATTTTTGAGAAAATTACGCAATATAAACAGAAAAAATACATATGTACGTCATAAAAAAATAAAAATTAATCAAATTATTAAATCTAGGAAATTAGTACTCGAAATATTCTGCAAAAGGTAAATATTTAAATGAAATGAATCTGTTAAATATTAATCTGTTTTGTTTTCAATTAAGTCAAGATATTTCTCAACCCTGGATGCAGTTTTAAAGGAGTGGGAGGTTTTTTTTTCAAAAATATGGTGAAGACTTAATATGTATTTATATTATTTTAGATTATATGTATTATATAATTTTACTTCATTTTAATTATAATTAATATTATTTATATGTAATAATTACCAATTTAATTTTATATTAAAAGCTGTGCTAATTTGTACATAAATGAAAATTTTTCAAAATGCAGTCTTCTTTTTATCATCTCAATGATATTTTGGCGATATCTTCCTATTTTCCTATAAGTGGTTATCTGGCGATATTGCTAGTTTATTATCTAGAAGTATCGCTTTCGTATTGCTTAGGAGTATTGCCATCGAGACACGTTTCTTCCCGAAGAAAGTATCTTCCGCAATACGAAATCGATTATTGCCGCAATAATATTTTTCATCCAGGCAATACGTTTGGCAATACATAAGGTGTATTTCTGTGTTTGCTGGGAACAAGAACAAAAAAGTACTTACTTGAGGGTTACACGATCAAGTTTTGATTATCAAGTTTTAATACTCTCACACTTTTCTACCAATACACTCATACTTTTAAAAATTGAAACGAACTTGCCTTTAAAATTCTCTTTCCAGAGAGTGCTTCAATTTACGTTCAAGAAAACAGCTGATTTCAAGGTTAGTGAGAAAATTTTTTGTTTGCCTTTGTAAATTGTTTTCTTGATGACATCTTGAAAATAAATTTCTCAAAAATTGAATGCAGCCTACGTCACAACTATCAATTTTTGGAAATTTTGACAAAGAGTATATGTAAAGGCCCAAATACACTTGTCAAATGCTTGTCCAGCCGGCGAATTCAACGTGTACGTGTGCTAAACGTCATATTCGCCGTCGTATCTAAATTTTTTGATTTTTTATCAAGCGTTGTCGGTGTCACACATACAAACACATTTTCACTAATACTACCACAATGCTTGATGAGTATTTTGATCAATGTATTTTGGCCTTAAAAGACTATCCAAGGTATATTTACACAAGGTAAACTCATTTGGGAGTGTAGACATGCTGCTCTATAAATGGAGCCAATTTGTCAAAGTTGTCTTCATATAAAACAAAAACAATTTAACGCACACATGTACAAATTTTGGCTCATATACACGCAATTTGACGTTTTGGCTCCAACTAGGGGTAAACAGCTGACAAACATATGGGCCAACGAGTTTACCTTGTGTAAATATACCTTGAGACTATCAAGAAAATCTTGATCGTGTGGCTGCACTGTTATTAATATTGCATATATATGGCTACCTTAAGTTTTGTAATTACCTGGCATCTTTCATAAATTGAAAAGATATTGCCATACTGTTCTGCAAACATCGGCCTATGTAATTAAATACCCCTACAAGAAGACTACCGGTCAATTTACTAGTTATTTGACCGGGAGTGTTGACCGATATATTGGGTAAAGTTTCTATTAGTTTATTAAGAGCAAAATGAAAAAACTAACCGAAACTCTTGTGTACATGTGATTTTGCCTCTCTCTTTAACTAATTAATTCCTCTCGTCTACGAAATATATATATATATATATATATGTACTGCTTACTTTACTGCTTTTTATTAGTCAATGATAACCTAAATAATGGTTAATGCTAACTAGTTAGTCATAACGTAAATATTGGTTAGCACTAACTAGTTACTCATAACGTAAAAATTGGTTAGTACTAACCTTTATAAAAATATTTTTTTAATTTTCATATTAAATAAAATTTTTTTTATTGAAAAAATTATAACCCAATTAATAGTCAGGAAATTAGGCTTCAGAAAAGTATCGTTACTTCTGTGGCTGCTTTATGACGTTCCACTTCGTGCATGGGTCTGGAAATGGTGGTAAACGAACGTGTGACCAATTAATTGTGACCAAGAAATCAAATACATACTTGAAAAGTTATCGAGCTTTTTAATAACACTTTTTGTTCCTTTATTACCACTGGCAAATTTTAAACGATTATCCTGGTCAAATCCACCACCCGCATGGCCGCTACCTGTTAAACGACCACTCGTTTCAAAACAACCGCTTTGTACATGACCTCAGTTATTTCCAGACAATCCACCACCACGTCCTCTGAAGCCTCCATCAGTACACGTTCCTTTACCACTAGCATTCTGATTGCAGCTTTTTTTATAGAAATTTGTTATCTCACAACCTAAGTTGCAAATTATATTATAAATTTAATTGATTTAAGAAATTCACAAATTCTCTAATAGACTGACAGTAGATACCTGGCAGTTCATGTTGAACTTATGAACTTATTAATAAATAAAGATGTATATTTTCAAAAATAGATATGTAACAACTAAAGAAACATCATAACACTGCAATGCATAAACAATTTGATCTGTTCCTAATATTATCTTTCTAAGAATTAAACATTCAGTTCCATTAAAACTTTTATATGCTTTTTCTTTAATGTTTTTTTTTGTAATTTTACTTTTTTTTTTTTTTGGTAAAAAAGTCAACCTATATTAATTATTTAGTTTTTCTTTTTATTAGAATGTGAAACTATTACTTTTAAGCTTGTCCTATTAACAAGAATTCAGTAAGTGTTTTTGTATTATTGATAAAATAAAAACATGAAATAACGCTTTATTCGGCTGTATCGAACTAATATACCCTTAACCATAGTATTAATAAAAACCGTACCACTAAAAACTTCTCCTACTTACAAATATCTAATCTAAATCATGAGAGATAGGTGGACAAAGCCCTTATTTTGGGAAGAATAAGTTTTTTATAAGTCTATTACTAAGTCAATTAGTAACCAATTTTTGTTAATTTTCACTATTCCACCAAGTTTATTTGAGGTGAAAGTGAAAAAATAAATTTTATTGGGCTTGTTCTGGAAATCAAAATCACGTGTTATTGAAATCGGACAAGTTTTGAAAACTCTCCCTTGTTTAAAGTTTATAAAAATATTTCCTTTCATACTTTGAGGTTCACTTTTCATTACCTAAACTTCTTTTAAAATCAGAAAAAAATTGAAAATCATCATCGATTTCAATTTCACCTGATTTCGATTACCAGAACATGTCCATTAAGGTTTTAGTATGACATCAATAAGTCCAGGTTAGTGGGTAAAAATTAGATGTGGTCGTGGGTTTTTGCTCATATATCAGCCATTTGTGGACAGACTTTGTTGAATTTCAATAGAAAACTATTTTAGGCTACATGTAATATAAATTTATAACAATCATTTCTGGGGTCTTTTGAAATATAAATTTGACTCTAATACATTTTTGTCTCCATATAAAAAATGATCTGTTAGGCAATTTCCAAAGAGGAAAATAGGATTAAAAGAAAAAAGGAATTTGTGATAACGATTTTAACAGCAGTCGCTCGTTTTCAGTGAACGAAAATGTAGCATCATTAATTCTAAAAATGAAGATACAAGCAATTAAACACTTAACGCAAAAGCCTTCAAACTTGTTTTTTTTTAATGATATTAATGGAGCAAATGTGAAATCGATAATCGAACTAAAATACCAGTTTTTATAAACAAAAGTGGAAAACATGTGAGTTCTGTATAATGAGGGGATTTTTTGGTCCCATGCAGATTCATTATAGTGAAGTTCGACTATATATGTACATAAAGGGTGATTTTTTATGAATAAAGTTTTTCGGGCTGGCAGCACTGGTTGTTAATTGTGTCCAAACTACATCTGTGAAAGTGAAAAGTGTTCAGTATACTCTGCCATTTCATCATGGAGAAACTCGCAAACGAGCAACGACTGCAAATCGTTAAAATTTATTATCAAAATTCAGCTCGATGGAAATCCACTGTTTTATCGAAAAATTGTGTTCAGCGATGAGGCTCATTTCTGGCTAAATGGATACCTAAACTAGCACAACTACCGCATCTGGGGTGAAGAACAGCCACATGCTGTACAAAAGTTACCGATGCATCCCGAAAAAACGACAGTTTGGTGTGGTTTATGGGCTGGTGGCATCATCGGTCCATTTTTCTTCAAAGACGACCGTGGAAGAAACGTTACCGTCAACGGCGAACGATATCGAGCCATGATACGCGACTTTTGTTTGCCCCAATTGGCTGAGTTGGACTTGGTTGATATGTGGTTTCAACAAGACGGTGCCACTTGCCACACATCTCGTGAAACAATGGACAAATTTAAGGATGAATTTGATGAGCAGTTTATCTCTCGAAATGGCCCTCTGAGTTGGCCGCCAAGATCATGTGATTTGACGCCTCTTGACTATTTCTTGTGGGGTTATGTGAAGTCGTTGGTGTATGTGAACAAGCCAAACACGATTGAAGCCTTAGAGTATAACATAACACGTGTTTAAAAAGTAAATGGCAAAGACCAATTTATCGATTCCAATAAAAATTTTGAATATATGATGCAAACTTGAGTGTTTTATTAGATTTTTAAAAACACTACGCTTAAAAAATCACTCATCATATTATATATTATTATACCTAAGAAGAGGTTTATTTTTTGTAACGTTTATGTTTTTAGTGAAAAAAACTTAATAAAGATGAAAATTTTCTTATTTTCTAAGTTGTCCCTTTTTCTAAAAATTCGGCTTTTTGTGCCACTTTTCTTTGGAAAATCCCTTTTTTGTGTCCCTTTTTGAAAATTTTGAACGGTAACGCTGACACCATGATGTTTTCAAAAGTACAGTATATAACAACTCTGGTTGAACGTTAATGCAAAAATAAATTAACTCAAAACGATTTTTTTTTTTAAATATCTTGCGTATGGAATTTTTCACAAATTATCAAATATATTAAAGTTTTCACAAGTACATATTAAAGTTTTCAAATAATAACCTAAAAATATAGAATTTTACACCAATTTTAAAACTTTTTTCATAAAACTACCCCCGGTTAAAAACAATAAAATATCCTAAAAATGCTTTTCAAAATACATCCGCGAAATGCATAATAATCTTATTTCAAAATAATGTACTACTTATGTTCATCGAAATTCATTTTTTCTTTTTTAAATCGAAAATGTTTCATTTAAAACCACTTTTGTTGTAAACATATTTAATTACAAAAAACAAAATAAATAATTAAAAAAATATTTTATACTAACTAAGCAAATGTATTTTTATTTAAAGTTTATTTTTAATTACAGATCTTTAAATATGAGTTTTATGTATGTATTTGTTTATTATTTTTTTTATACTTGTTTTTTACTTTCATTTTTATAATTTTATTATTATTGAATAACTTTATTCATTTTCATTTCGTTCCATAAATTTATTTTTTTATAATTTTGGGCATTTTTAGTTTATTTTTTAAAAAATATAAAATAAAAAATGTATAAACATATGTATATGATTTTTTGATGTTTAATTTTTCTCTTTTAAATATTTTATTAATATATATATGTATGTATGTAATTGTATTATTTATTATTTTTAAATCATATAAGACCCTTTTTTGAAAAATCTTTTATTTTTCTATATATGTAAATATGTATGTATGTATGTATATAAGATATTTATGTCTACTGTATGTATACATGTATATGTAAATGAATATTGTTTTTATTTAATTTAAATGTCTGATGACTGCTAGTATATGATCTAATAATTCGGCCCAACAAAAGTATTTATTAGTTAATTAAAAAAGTTATTAAATGTTAAATTTAGAAAGAAACCTTTTATTATATTTTTTAAACAGTTCCTTTTTTGAATTATAAAATGCAGTTCTTGATCCGAAATATCCAGTCGAATACTGATGATTGTTTATTTTTCTATTTATTTTGATACGAAGAAGATGGGAGTGAGTGAGTAACAATCCGAAATGTGTAACTGTTATTCACATTTAAATGTATCACAAAACAAAAAATCAAATACATCAGAATGTGTATTTAAAAAATTATAAACTGTTTGCGATATATATTTCAGTTTTGTTACAGATGTTTTTTTATTTACATATATTAAATAAAATACGTATTGAGTGCGTAATTTTCAAGATAATTTTCCAGCAGTATGGGGTTGAGGCGCCAGTATGGAATAGTGTGTGTTTTAAGTATACAAACATACATACGTCCATATGTTCTCTACGATAATAGGATTTTGCTAAATTTATTAAATTTTTAGTTGCAACAATATATATTTAAAACAAGAAAGAGGGATAAAACGATAAAAACTATAAATTCGGGTATGTTCTGTAAATCGAAATGAAGTGGATTTAAAACCGAACAAAATTTTGAAAACGAGCCTGTAAAGAAAGTTCATAAAAAATTACTTTTAATATACATACATACATACTTCATACTTTGAGTACCAATTATATTTTCGAGAAAAGCTCTTAAAAACAGAAAAGCTACAGTAATTTTGTCAATAATTGAAATCAAAATCGAGTTCGATTTCAATTCCACTTCATTTCGATTTGTAGAACATGCGTGAATCGGGAAAACGGGAAAGAGGAATAAAACGATAAAAACGATAAATTGTATTAATTTTATTAAAATTTTATTATTTGTAATAAAAACAGTGTTAAATAGATTGATATTAAGCCTTGCGAAAAGTTTTAAATATTATGACAGAAATCTCTTTAATTGTAAAATAAGAGCCATATAAATTATGTATTTTTTTTTTTTTTGTCACCCAAGATGACTCACCTCAACACCAAATTTTCTCAAATTACCTTTTGGCACCTCGTAAAACAAAGGATCATCAATACATTACTTATTAAAATTTCTCTTCAAACATTTTCTCACTAAAACTACAAAACCAACAATTTGTTTTTTGTCTTTTGCCGTTTATATTTTTAGAAATCAAGTTTAGTGAATTTTCATATCCCTGCAGCAAAATTCGTAACTATGTAGTAAGATTTTGGTCCTTCCTGTTTATTACTAGTTGTTTAGAGTACAACCACGAAAAAGAGGATGAAATTTCGACTGCACCAGCTTTATACGTGACGACATTTGTAGTAGAAATAACAATAACACTACAAACGTAGGTAAAACAAATTATTTTCTTGTTTGTTGTAAGAACAACAACAACACTACAAATGTAGTTAAAAAATGATTTATTCGCTTGTTGTAGAAAACACAATACTGCAAAAACAAAAAACATACTATAAAGCAACTAGTTTTAAACTTTTATAAAACTGCATAACGTTACTTTAATATATAAAAGCCCTAACTAACGTTTTCCTTACTTTACAGGAGAAGGAAAAAACTTAATAAAAATTATAGTCTTGTAGTCGCGATTTTTGTTAAACGCAATTTTTTTATTAAATTGCTTAGAGAATTAAATAAAAAACTGCATTTTAAGAAAATCGCGACTACAAGACTATAATTTTTATTAAGTTTTTTCCTTCTCCTGTTAAGTAAGGAAAACGTTAGTTAGGGCTTTTATATATTAAAGTAACGATAAACTGAACCAGCTAGGCCAGCCAACATTATGCTAGGAACACAGCTAAGACGAACGACGAATTTCGCCCAACACGAAGAAATTCGTGAGTAAATTCGTCGTATGAATCAAAATAACGACGAATAGCTTTTATAATTGAGAAAGTTATTTGCTGTTTGTGCAAAGAGAGAGAACATTTATGAAAAAAATAATACTTAAAAAATAAAACATTAACAAAATTACAACTGAAAACCATTTTTATTGCTAACTATTTTGTATATTTATTTTAAATGCTATAAAATACAAATAAAACAATTATTTAAGTAAAAAGTACCTTTATTTACTAAAATTCTTGAAAACTAAACCAAAGCATGGACACCCGGTTCTTAATATTTTGTCGTTCGCCGGCGCATAAAATAGAAATAAATATATTGCGAAATCGCCGCGTATGACGAATTTTGGTTGAGTTTACTTGATACCAACTATTATATTTCTAGCTAAATACAAGCTATTTTGTCTGCAGTGTGTCATACCCTACAAGAAATGAAAATTTGATTTCGGTCATTTCTTTCTATCATTTTCTTAACACCAACGTGAAAAATGCAACTATTCGCTTATTCATTTCTTTTAGGGTAGTATGTATGTACATTAGACCGACTCACTTTATGTGGCCAAAAAAAAGTTCAAGTTGGACCCTACTGAAAATGAACTTTGACATGTTTTATGAAGATTCCCAAAATATTTTGGCTCTAGCGATAATCTCTCTTGAGCTTAACCGCGTCAAAAAAAGGTTCCAAGAATGATATTTTTCATGAATAAAAAGTTCGGTACATTTTTTTTGTCCAATGAATGACCAAATATAATAGATATTTAGGAATTATTTGATTTTGCATTAAAATAATTTAAAAATATAACCACAGACTCGAGATAGCGAGATGTTTATGTCCGTTTTTTGATGCTTTTCAATTCGATTTTATTGAAAAATTAAATAACTAAACTAAAATTAAATAATTAAATCCTTAACTGCACTATCTTACTTTTTTTATAACATTCATTTAGACATCACTAATTTTATAACCACAAAAAGCATATATTTGTGCAGGAAACACCCCTACAAGAAGTAAATGAGCGAGTAGTCACTTTTTTCACGTTGATGTTAAGAAAATGATAGAAAGAAATGACAGAAAACTTGATTTCGGTCATTTCATTCTATCATTTTCTTAACACCAACGTGAAAAAAGTGACAACTCGCTCATTCTCTTCTTGTAGGGACGTTTTATTAATATATTTAGCTACTATTAAATTAGCCCGTTCATCAGGAACATTTTTAAGAGGACATTAAAAAAAAAAAAAATTATAGACAAATTTAAGTCCAGTTGTATACCTAAAAAAATAATATAATTGCTATCAAGGCACAATATACAAAGTGTAAATTGGGTCTAAATAGCGCGGCGTCAACGCTTTGCAATCGAAATAAAGCTATTTTTTGGTTAATTTTATTTCTATTACGTTGGTTTACACATACGCAAGGTAGACTCGTTTGGGAGAGCACTACAAAAATACCCGACATGTCAAAGTTGTCTCCATATACATAAAACAAAATTAATTTAACACACACTTGCACATATCTTAGCTAACACATAATACATATGTACGAATTTGACAATTGGGGCTTACCCTGCAAATAATATTGGACTACCTGATCCATTTTGATAAAATTTACTACTCCATGGACTGGTCCAATGTAATGCAAGCATGGTCCATGTCATTGTTAAAAAGTGTTTGTAGTCAGACGACATGTCTTCATTTTTTAACGACATGTTTTCGTTTTTAAACGACTTCAAAACTAATTTTCTTGAGTATACCATGGAGTGGTTTAAAGACTACTCATTTATAGTCCAAAGCTGGGTTATATGGTCCTGCCCTAGAACATCGTAATGTTAAAAAGACCATGTTTTTTTCCATACGTTTGGGTTACTTTCCTAGTCCCTTGTGGGCTACATTTTACACGCGTGTTTGGACTAGTCCTATTATTTGCAGCGTATATCTGTCCGCTGATGAGTCTACCCTTGTGTAAATGTACCTTGGGCGGGCATATCAGCGTAAAAGCTAAGCGCTCTTGTTTAGGTACTGCTTTAAGCTGTCAAAAACCGAACCCTGTGATCGTGTTGAAAAAAATGTGCTTACTTTATTGTTGTGTTTCACACGTACGGAATTTTGTAAATACTTTTAAAAATAAATCAGAGATTCTTTAAAAACTCTAATGATGAAATTATTATAAGATTGTGCAAATTTAATAGTTTCTATTAGAATAGGGAGACCTTAAAAAAGTCACAATATTAATGTTATTCCAACAAAATATTTTAAGGCCTTTCACATTTACACTAATTCCTGTTGTATTTTAGATCCTTCTAGTTTTTTTCAAAGAAATTCCTTATCTTCTAAAGTTTAAAATTATACATACCTTCTAAAGTACAATAAATTTCTTAAATATAGTGAAGAAATTAAAAAAAAACTGTGTATTAAAAATGGTGCAATTGAGTAAAGTAATTGTATGTTTATTGTAAATTTGAGATTTTATTTCAATTATTGACATATTTGAAGAAGAGGTGAATAGTTTATTAGTACACCAATTAACATAATATGACTGAAATTAACCCATTTTAAACGGTATGATGAAATGTTAAAATAAAAAAAATTTAATATTTCGAAAAAGAAACTTGTATGTTAAAAATAGCAACATTTTTTTAAATTGAAAAAATGAGCAAACCTAAAGTGTGAGTTTTTTTATAAGAAACAAGTACAAACCAAAAATCTTGGAATTGTTTATAGTTTTAGTTATAAGTTATCTTGTAATTTGTGGTTTAGTGTCGTATATGTTTAAAATTGTTATGAGCTCCACTGTAATTGTAGACTTTAGATTTAGATGTATAACAGTTATTTTAAAATAATTCGAACAGAATGTTCTAGAATTGACTAGAATTGCTTGTGAACTATAAATAAAGGCTAAAGCGGCCCATGCACTTGGAATATTATTTCCATTTTGTCCTTTATTATGCAAAAAGTCGCACAATGGTTTCATTTATTCAATAAAAACGTGAACATAACCTATAAAAATAACACAAGCAGCATTGTACAATGTTGCCAACACATTTCACTTTCTTGACCGTAGGGTTTCCTGGTTTCAAGAGATGTTCTTGTAAAGCTAATTGCAAATTAAATAGATCAAATGGAAATTTTTATGAACTTTCAGCACAGGGCCGCTTTTAAAATTTGCTCGATTATAAAATCACTTTATTTCGATTTCAAGAACATGCCCGAATATGTTAAAAAATTTAAAAAATTTTGGGGTTTATTTATTACCATTTCGTTTTTGTATTTTTTTTAATGTAAATTTTATTTAAGTTAAAATTGTTTTAATTGAATATATCAAAAGAAATATACAAATAAATCAAACAAATTCAAAATGGCTATATGAATGTGAACAGTTTTCTTTTAAAGTTTTGAAAATTTTTGAAATATTAAGCCCCAACATTAAAATTTTTTTTTAATTACAAATTTTATAAACAAAAATCGGTAAGTTCTAATTGCTGAGTTACACATATTTTTTGCTGAGATTATCGTATATCCTTCAAAAATATTTAGTCTTATATGATACCTTTTGTTAACAGCTTAGGCACGAGCTATATGTTTACATTAATACTTCAAGCTGAGCTAAAAAGGTCAATAGAAATAAAAAAGACAGAAAAAAACATAAAAACAGAAAAATGTACTTTGGACTTCAAGAAGGATTCTTGACAAAAAGTATTAAAAACAGAAGTAAGAAGAACAAGTAAATTATTTAAAATTGATAATCATTCACAACAAAACTCGATCCACCAAGGAATAACATTTGGTTTAAAGACTGATGTTTGATTATTGACTGCCAGTCGTCGTTAATGGTGGTGAGTGTTAAACGGCAAATCCCTCTGAAAAAATAGTATGGTTACTATCGAAACATGTCAGGACAACCTGTCCGTGAAAACCTGAGTTCGACTCCCAGGTCAGTCAAGAATGAAAAATTATCAATAAATTTTAATGAATATCATGTTGTAAAATTCCTTTCTTCATTAAAATAATTTAATGAAAATTAAATTTGATGAACTTTAGCCTGATTTAAATATTTAAATTTGGATTCAAAACCATGATTAATTCAATAAAATAACTACATACTAACTATACCTTTTAAAATAATATCGACAGCTCAATTCCAAAGCAATCCGAAAAAGTGAGTTTAACAGGAGAAGTTCTTAAAATTTACAGGCGATCAACATTCAGTTATATGCTACTTTTTCGGGTTTGGATAAGCCGATCAACACCAAAATATGACAGAATTCAAGTTGAATAATACTCAATTTAAAAACGTAAACAAATTTAAAACATGGTTATGTTGACTTAGCATGTTTTGGAATTGAGCTATCGATATGGTAATTACATATACATTTGATTTAAAATTTTTTTTTAAAAATTAACTAGTGTAAAATAGTGATGTTACCAATATTCGTATCACCGAATTACTAACACATGTTTACAAATTTGATAAGCTTTTTTCGTTTGCAAGAAATGAAGGTTGTTCCTGTAATAATTTGGAACGCTGAACTCGAATCTGGGGCCTGATTCTGGCAGTCGTGATCGAGTACTTTCTCGATTCGAAAGCAATTTTATATCTTATTATTTCAGTCAATACTGAACGAATCGGAATTATTTTTTCAGTATTGTAAAGCAATAATTTGAGTTTCACAATACTGAAAAAATAATTTCGATTCTTTGGGTATCGACTGAAATAAAATTGCTTTCGAATCGAGAAAGTACTCGATCACGACTGCCAGAATTAGGCCCCTGCACTCTAGTAAATTTCGATTCTTTGGGTATCGACTGAAATAAAATTGCTTTCGAATCGAGAAAGTACTCGATCACGACTGCCAGAATTAGGCCCCAGCACTCTAGTAAATAAAATCAAAAATTGTGCTCAATTCCTTTGGAATATATTTAGCTACTGGAAAAGAAATTAGCTCTATGTTGTTTTATTTTTTTTGTATTTTTTAAAAATGTTCAAAAATTTTAAAAAATAATTTTTTTTTTTGGTAAATTTTTGACGATAGAAATAATATTAGCACGTCCTAAAGATAATTTTTTATTATACTTATTAGAGGAAAGTCTTCTCAAGTTATGCTAAAAAGTCCTGCAAGTGACTTTATTTTTGATATAACGCTAATTTTAATTAAAGGTTGAAAATCTGTTTATAATAAGAAGTTAGCGACCACTAAAAGTTTTCCGGAACGCTTTAGGCCTGATGCTCTTTTTTAATGTTTTCAATGTAAGTATTTGGCTACTTTATTAATTTTTTATCTAAAACAATCGCATTCGTATTGTTATTTTTAGGTTTGTTAAAAATTCAAAGAAAAAACTATACACGTACTCATTTGTTCATTAACATACAGAAGAATAAAAGAAGGTAAAATGAGTTTATGAAATCGCCAATTTTTTTAAGTATCGCCAAAAAAATAGGTTTATAAATCGCCACGTTTGGCGAGAAATGGCCACATCTGACAGCCCTGCTTTTCTTAAATACTGTTTCTTAAATTTAAAAAAAATATTTCCTTAAGTTCAATATGGTTTGCCTCGTATAATTTTTGTACATGTACTCGCACATTTGCTTAAGCCAACTAAAGCACATTATGGTTGGGCCTTTGCTTTCCACCATGTCAATAAGTATAAACATTTAAAAATGTTCAGTATCCTACAGATAATATTGGACTACGTGGTCCATTGTGGCTTAAATGGACTACTTACAACATGGTCCAATCTACTGTAATATGGACCATGTTATAAGAAATTAACATGCAGTGCTGCCAACAACTGCATGATGTATACTTTTCTATAGTTTGCAGTATTACACATTGGTAGCCCTGATGGTGTCCATTATAAATTGCTTATTTAAGAGTGAAAGTTTGTGAAATTTGTGAAAAAAAGGTAAACAAATTAAAAATACCAAGTAAATATATTTAATAATAGCAATTAAGACTACAGGGCACGCCATAAAAGGCGATTAGTAAAAAATGAAAAATGCTTAAACTACCCCTGTAGTGTACTCGAACTGTAGTGGCATGGAGTACTTTTAAAACTAACCCACTTTAGTACTCCATGGAGTAGTTTAGGGACTTCTTCGGTGTGTTATATAGTCCCCTCCTAGGACATCGTAATGTTAAATGGACCACTTTTTACCCATATATTTGGAGTAGATTTGGAGTACTCCTCCTCCTTTATGGACTACTCTTTACATGCATGTATGGACTAGTCTCGTTATCTGCAGGGTAGTGCCATTCAGGTGCGAGGTTGATAATTTTAATCATCGAAATGTCATAATAATGTTAAATTCATTTAGCAGCGTGACAGTTTGTTTTTCAATTCATTGTTATCAACGAAAACGAAGATTTTTAATTAAGTTTTAAATAACGAGTGGCGCTCAATTTTAATTAAATATTTGTATTCGGCGAACATCAGCGCAGATATTCGTATTCGCGAATATTAAAAATTTATATTCGTAACATAGCTAGTGCAAGATTATTTTTTCAGCCATACCACATTAAAGGAGCGGGTAATATGCGTTTGTGCTGGTGTGTGTAACACTTCAAAATATTGGTCCTGGACTAAACTTTAAGTATAATCGGAATCACTTTCTGGTTCGACCTAATTAGCCCGTCCTGGCTGGCTGTCCATATTAATTTTGTGCAGGTAAAATTTTTTGAAATAATTATTTAATTTATAAATTAAAGAAATGAGATAATTTAAATCACATAGCTTCCATACAAACATCTTTCCGGCATATAGTCTTTGTGCCCATAAACCATCTAATATGTTCGTATTCAGATTCAATTTTGTACACACTTATTTTATTGCGATTTTAATCAAATTTTATTATAATCGTTTCATATTTAACCAAAGCTCCTATACAAATCGTTACCTGAAACGCAAAAGACCCTAACTAACCAAAAATTAAAAATCGCCTTTTTCAATGTTTCTGATGTATTGGATCAACACTAATGTCTACAAAAAATTTTGGAATCTTTCGACCAAAATTTGCGATTTTGTTAGCAGAAAACAAAAGTCCCTATCTACAAACGACTATATGGTAAAAGCTAAAAGGCCTAACTAACAGTTTGCATAATATACAACAATGTGATATATCAAAACAACTGGTAGGTTTTACAAGAAAAATAGAAGATAAATTATTTTTATAAACAGTTTAAGGTGATTTATCAGTTTATCATTTTAAATATTAAAACTTTTAAAATTTTAGATAGGGCCTTTTGCGTTTTTGTGACGAAATACTACTCTCGAAAATAGTTTTTAATACCAAACAGTCTTATAAATGTCAGTATTGACATAAAAATTGGCGACATGGCTTCTATGTCATGACAAAATATAATGCTGGTAGGTCTAAAATTTACCATAGGTTTCATATAACATCACTTAAGGGCAAACAACTATCATATAAGTAGATGAAGATATTTATTTAAATATGTAATAATATTCGGCACAAAAAACTTTTACATGCATCTTAACCTCATAACATAATTTTGTTTTGGCGGGTCCATGATTGCCCATGTGTCCCAAATAGGGTACAATCTCGTAAAATTTTTTTTAAATATTGTGGTGCAGGGTATCATATGATCTGGGGCCTAATTTTAGCAGTCGTGATCGAGTACTTTCTCGATTCGAAACAATTTTATTTCTTATTCTTTCGGTCGATACTGAACGAATCGAAATTATTTTTTCAGATTGTGAAACTCAAATTAATGCAACACTGAAAAAATAATTCCGATTCGTTCAATATTGACTGAAATAATTAAATATTAAATTGTTTCGAATCGAGAAAGTACTCGATCACGACTGCCAGAATCAGGCCTCAGGCTTGACCGACTATATTTTCTTATTTTTTTTATATTCATATACATATATATGTTAGTACATATGGATGTGTGTATGTATATAAAGATTTAACTAGAACATATGTACTTTTATTAACAAGAAAGCAGAGCTGTTAATAAATCATTCTTTTTTGAATTTAATTCGTTACGAATTAGCTAAATTTTGAATTAATTTTTTTTTTTTTTTTTTTTTTTATTGACAATTAAATATTATCCATTTCATACTTAAATTATTTTCACAGCATAAAAGAATTGAATGAAATTTGAATCAATGCAAACGAATTAGGCAGAAATGAATTTTAATTCGTTTTCCAATTCAAATGAATTTGTAGAATGGGTTGCAATTCGTTTTCAATTTGTAAAATGAATCTGTAAAACGAATTGCAATTAACTTTTACAAATTCATTTGAATTGGAAACGAATTGCAATTCATTTGACAAACTTATTTGGATTAATAATGAATTGCAATACACATAAAGTCAATGGCGCTTAAATTAGTTTGGGGAAAAACAATAAACGTAAACAAACATATACATGCACATGTAAGCAAAATGTAAACAACTTTTGACAGCTGAAAAGAAACAAGACAATGATCATCAGGCTTCTTGCGCAGACCCAAGGCGAATTGAGTCAATCTAGTCAATTCGCCTTGCGCAGATCTGTTCAATGGGCCTTACATAGCGTCTTTACCTGACAATTTTTTGTCATACCAAACGTCAAACTTCATATTAAAAAAACGCTGACAAAAATTTTCGAGTTTTTTTTATATAGACTTTGACGTTTGGTATGACAAAAAATTGTCAGTTGAAGACGCTATGTTACATAGCGTCTTTACCTGACAATTTTTTGTCATACCAAACGTCAAACTTCATATTAAAAAAACGCTGACAAAAATTTTCGAGTTTTTTTTATATAGACTTTGACGTTTGGTATGACAAAAAATTGTCAGTTGAAGACGCTATGTTGGTGAAATGACGATTTTGCTTGCGGCAAGTGTCAAAAATTTACTTGCAGCAAATTCTCTTGCAAGGTGAGCTGTAAGCAGTGTGACCCTTTTAGCATTTTCACTGCTAAATTTAGCATTATTTATTTTGATTTAGCAGCGAATTTTTCAAATTGCATTTAGCATAATTTTCAACATTTTTCTAATATTTTATTAGCATTCTTTAGCATTTTTTAATCTTATAAATTTTATATATGTATTGCTATTTCACAATATAACTTAACAATTCTGTCAATCTCTATTATTGTATTTTGTCATTTATATGTTCATACAAATGTATAATAATAGCAACCCTGTAAACACCAAAATAATTAAAGAAGAAAAAGAAGATTTTACTACAGAAGAAATAACGGTTTTGGAATAGCAATGGCAAAAGCTGAATGCATGCGAATGGATGAACCAAAGTTTAACTAGTGAATTCTGGATAGGTGTTTATGAGTACAGAAACGCTTTAAAAAAAATGCTTTCAACGAGTTAGCTTCTTTTGTTATGAAGTTTTTGGTGTTGCCATTTAGTAACGCGGAAGTTGAAAGAATTTTTAGCGGTATGAACCTTATAAAAACCAAGATTAGAAGAATTATATTGAATTCATTGATTTACTTTAGATGTGGACTAAAAAGGCTAAATAAACGTTGCAGAGATTTTATCGTTACTGTTGATCTTTTAAAAATGTGTGATGAAAACAGATCATATTCTAATGGTATTTTGACCAACACTTTGGCAGTTAAGGAAAAGTATTCATATAATGATGTGTTTAATGTGTAATTAAATTTACTTAAATAGCCTTTTATGTTTTCAATGACAATTTTTGTTTTTACTTATACATATTTTGTATTTAGTAATATATATGTATGTATATCGTTACCTTAAACGCAAAAAGCACTATCTACAATTTCAAAAATTTTACTGGAGAAGCAAAAATTTATTTAAAATGATAAATTTATTAATCGCCTTAAACTGTTTATTATTTACTTTTCTTCTACTTTTCTTGTAAAACGTGACAGTTGACAATGTTGCATATTTTGCAAACTGTAGGTTAGGGCTTAAGGCGTTTATCATGTTATATTTTGTAGATAGGGCATTTTGTTTTTTTGGTTAAAAAATCGCTAACTGTAGTCAAAGTATTCCAAAATATTTGTGAAAATTTGGTTTTGATGCAATACATAAGAATCAATGAAAAAGTCGATTTTTAATTTTTGGTAAGTTAGGGATTTTTAGGGATATTGAATTTTATAATAAATTTTTTTAAATATTTTATGTACCGTAAATTTTCATATTAATTCGAATGTGTATTCTAAATCAAATTACAATGCATAAAGCTTTCATACTTTAATAGTCTTATTCTTTCAATATTTTTCAGGAATATTTTCTATGCACTATCAGAATTACTCTATGTAGCTATACACAGGGCTGGGCAGTATTTGAAATACGTATTTAAAATACAAATACGTATTTTGTATTTGTATTTTAAATACATGACGTGCAAGTATTTTGTATTTTAAATACATGTCCAGCAAGTATTTTGTATTTTAAATACATACAATAAATTGAAGTATGTATTTTGTATTTTAAATACATACAGATGTTAAGTATTTTGTATTTTAAATTAAGACAAAGAATACAAAATCTTGCAATTTATACTCTGGAGGAAAATTACAAAAAACTCAAAATGGCACCTGGAAATATCAGACGTAGAAGAACCAGTAAAGAAGACGATGATTTTGTTGTATTCGTAGATAGAATCCAGGACATCAAATTTGGAGTTGGAATTTGCCAGCTTCGTCAGTGACAAGAGCAAAGACATTATCACTCTTGACAGCTATCCAAATATAAAAAGAGTATTCATAAAATTTAATACAAGTTTGTGCTCATCAGGACCTGTAGAAAGATTGTTTTCTTCAGCAGGTTTTATTTATTCTCCAACAAGAAACTACATGCTACATTCAAAAATCTAATATTTATGAAAGGAAATAATTGTTTTGTTAATTAGTTTTATGTATCTAATGTATTTTTTGGTTTGAATAAAAATTGTGTATTTCGTATTTTAAATACATACATGTACATGGCGTGGAAGTATTTTGTATTTGAAATACGTACAATAAATGGAAGTATTTTGTATTTTAAATACATAACCTGAAAGTATTTTGTATTTTAAATACATGACCAGCAAGTACCTTATATATGTAGTTAACTTGATAGTTAAAGTTTATGTGCTGTTTTTACAACACAAGCAGGGTTAACGCTAGAAATTTTTGAAAAGTCGCACAGTTTTTTGAGTGTTTTTCATGTAAATTTTACTAGACGGACAATCACTTGTGTTGTGAAAGTATCACATAAAGCTTTTAAAAAAATATTTTTAAATAGATGAAAAAAAGTATTGGTTTTAGATGCACAAATACCACACAAAATTTTTAATAGTCAAAAAAGCGGAGTGGGTAGTTCTTGTTCCAAAACAAAAAACTGGTTATTTTTGTGTTAAAAAAAGTAACCAAAATGTAAAAAAAGTACACGAGTACACATCGAGAAAAGAAGTAACCAATTTTGGTTAAAAGTAACCAAAACGGCAACGCTGATGTGGAAACGACACGTTTCCCACCGTTGCCACATGCAAGTGTACACTCACACTTTTTCACTACTATTCAAACAATTTTTGTACTTTCAGCCAATCGGCTGTTTCCTCGATTTTTCGTTGATAATACGTATTAGGGAGGCCAATTTTTTTTTTTTATTTTTTAATTCCCTAAGCTAAACCCCGCGAAGCTCTGCGCTTGTCTGCAGGAAAGAAACCAGAGTCTCTGGCGGAAATCGAACCCGCAACCCCGGCGCTGATAGACTAGCTCACTACCAGCTAGCCTACCGGGGCACTCTGTAAATGTAACCAGGTAACCAGGTTTTTTGAAACCCGGGATTCGGGTTTTTTTAATTCAAACAACGGGATCCCGGGACGGATCGAGATTTTTCAGGATTTCATATAAAAAAGCCAATTTTTAAAATTCATATATGTAATTATAATTTAATGTTGGTGTATAAGTATTAAAAAAAATTAAATTATGAAGAAAATTAAGCTCATTACAAAATAAAACAGTTTAATGTATTCTCTTAAAGTAATATGGAAGAATTGTGTACTAAAACTTATATTTTAAAAAGCTTCTAAAACAAATTAATGACGTCTGATAATCAATACCTAATTTTATTGCAAACATATGCTGCCGACGAAACCAATGACCGCATTCAACACTTCTGGGCAGTGTTGCCAATTTAGCCGTTTAGTGGCTAGATTTAGCCATTTTTCACCCTGTTTGGCCATTAAAAAATGAGTTTAGCCATTCGCCATTTTTTTAGCCATTTTTCAACTTGTTTATCCATAAAACTTTTTTTGGCGTTTTTATTTTAAAAGAATAATTTTTATTTTATTAAAAAAATTTATAAAAGTAAAATAAACATTTTTAACAATTAAAATGTCTTTAATTTAAATCAAAACTTTTACAAATACTGAAAATCGCTAAAAAAGAGGATGAGACATCTTTCAAAGTAAATGAACAGTATTCCAATATTAAATTTATAAAATGGATCAACACAAACATCAGTGCTTCTTTATGGTTGCAAGTATTTCAATAAAGAGATGCAGGCGGCAACAAATGCTGAAGTAGAGAGGGTATTAAGCCAAGTAAACATGGTTTAAGGTAATTTAAGAAATAGGTTACATTAAGCAACCGTTTATTCTATTTTATCAACTAGGTAAACATTTTAACCATAACAATAAAATATTTATACCAACACCACAACAGTGGTACCCTCATGCGTTTGTGCTGATGTTTGCAACACCTTTAAATATTGGTCCTAAGACCACCTTTACATATACCGATTGACTCAGAATTACTTTCTGAGTCGAACTAACGACGTTTGTCCGGCGCAAAGTACAGGTCGCAACTTTGGAGATTATTTGACAAAATTTTGTACATAGGTGTACATAGTCGGGGTTGACCGACAATACTTTTTAACTTGTTTTTAATTGTAGATCTGGACTCAAAAGGCTGGGTAAATGTTGTCGTGATTAGGATTTACCTTCAAATCATTATTCACGAGTGCTGCCTATGAGATGAACAATAACGACATCAAATTTATCGATGATTTAATTTTTAATATCTATCAAAATTTTAATTTACGTTTATTCTTATTAAACAAATTGATCTTAACTTAAAATTTCATCGTAAGCAACTTTAAATGAATTATTTCTGTGTTGTTATTGAATTTAATATGTTTTTATTTAAAAAAAACTTTTAGCCATTTTTTAGCCCATTTTTAGCCATTTTCCCCCGTAAATTTAGCCATTTTTGGTCACCAAGTTTTGGCAACACTGATGCTGTATGACAATATTTAATTTATTTTAACTCAAATATATGTGCAAGTATAAATCTAATAAAATAAACTTAAACAAATGTGTCAAAAGCAGGGACCGAAAATAACAGTTATTTTTAAAATTTAAAATCAAAAAGTCAGGTGGATATAATTTGTCTATCAGATATTTGAATACATCATATTGATGCTGTTATGCTAAGGAATAATAAACTTAAAAGACTTTAATTTTTTTGACTTTTATCAAAAAGTCACTTTATAATAATTATTTTTTGACCAATATTTTTTTGGTCAAAAATAAAAGTTAAAATTTGCCTTTTATTTTTTAAGTCAAAAATAAAAGTTAAAATTTGACTTTTATTTTTTAAGACAAAAATAAAAGTTAAAATCTGACTTTTATTTTTTAAGTAAAATATATAAGTTAAAATTTGACTTTTATTTTTAAGTCAAAAATTAAAGTTAAAATTTGACTTTTATTTTTTAAGTCAGAAATAAAAGTTAAAATTTGACTTTTGTTCCTATTGAAAGCAGATGTTAAAAAAGTTAAATAAAATTTTAATTAAATATTAACACAGTTTTTATTTTTAGAATTATAAGTACATGTTGTATTTGTATTAAAACTTCTTAAATTAGTAAAGTATAAATAACGGTAAAATAATATTGTCATCAGTGTTGCCGCGGCATTTAAATTTTTGTAACCAAATTTTAGTAAAAAAGGAAGTACTGCAAAAAGGGTATAATTTTGTGCCTAATCAATGAACAATGCTTTTACTTCTTCATTCATCTATTAAAAATGTTGTTGAAAAGCTTTTAGATCTATTATTAGAATTCCAATGAAAGATATATTTTTTTTTTTCTTTGGAGAAAAATGTAACCAAAATGAAACCATGTAACCAATTTTGGTCAGAAATAACCAAAACAACAACACTGATTGTCATCGATCTTATTTTTCTTATATTTCCATTACATTGTTATTATTATGGCATAGTCAATTTTTTTTTCTGACTTAAAAAATAAAAGTCAAATTTTAACTTATATTTTTTACTTAAAAAATATAAGTCAAATTTTAACTTATATTTTTTACTTAAAAAATAAAAGTCAAATTTTAACTTATATTTTTTACTTAAAAAATAAAAGTCAAATTTTAACTTTTATTTCTGACCGAAAGAATAAAAGTCAAAAAATAACTATTATATTTTGACTTTTTTTTAAAAAAGTCGTAACTGTTACGGTCCCTGGTCAAAAGACCTTTGTTAGAACCCCCTAAAGTTGTTAACACCTTTTTGCACAACTTGCATTTTGCGTGGTACAAAATGCATTGCATGTTATATTTATTCGGTGAGCACTCGTAAAACTGCTCTGAGTGGAGAAGCAGCTCGCGCTTTTTGTCATTATTTCTTAAGGACAAACAGGTCGTTCTTGTTTGTCTGCTTTTCGTGCGTTTTGCGTTGTCACCCCGCATTGGTTAGTGGTTCGGCGTCGTATAACTGTACCGAGTAACAGTTTTTACACATTAACTATATGCAATCGTTTTTAACCTCAATGTTTTAATGTGTTGTCTAAATTAACTGAATGTGACTGGTGGTGAACCATATATAACTCAGACGTTTTACTGGTGGAGTACCAAGGAAATAACTCAGAAGTTTACTGGTGGAGACCAAAATACTCTGGAGCGGATTCTGGAAGCTCTCGCCTTCCTATACGAAGGTTTAGGTCGAACGAGGTTTTGTGGTTGAAGCTCCAAAAATTGTGTGATACCCTGGCATTATAACTTAAATAGTTCGCCAAAAACTTAGTTTTAAGCAAAATCAAAAAAAAAAAAAAAATATTTATTCACTTGCGACTTCTTTTTGTAACCAGTTTAAAATTAGATTCATTGTGGCTCACGTTTACTTAAATATAATTGTATTTGATAAAAAAAAATTAGCACATTTTTACTAAACCCAAAATCTCGGGATTTTTATGTAAGAATCCCGGAATTCCGGACTTAAATTTTTAGAATCCAGGGATTTCGGGACTGGCATCCCTAATACGTATACACTACTCGCATGTGGAAACGTAGGGTTAGTGTTCTGTTGGGTAGATTTGTGGAAAACACAAACACTAGTAGTGTTTGTGTAATAAAACATTAAAAAAATAACGTTTCCCTGTTTGTCATCTTTCGAACACAAAAATAATACTGTTTTTATCCAACTCAACAAAATATGAGCACATTTAATTCCGTTCGGTTTTTTTACCACAAACTTCATTGTGTTCGGTTCGGCTCATTAATGTTCGTCCCTTTTGGCTGGTAAAAAATCCAAACATTTTTTACAAAAACAAAATACACATACGAAAAAAAAGCCAGCAAAATATATTAACACAAACTAATCATATACACAATACACACAGAAGCTGTTCGTGCTGCGGTCGTGTCTAAAATTTTTTGTTTGTTCATTTCTTTATCAATGTAAATAAACATTATGGAACATTAAAATATAAATGTTTGTCTACAGTATTACTACAATTGTTTTGTTTTTAAACGAAGAACAGAACACTATATAATGTTCGGCTCTTTCTTGAAAATAGTTACGAACAGTATTAAGGGTTGTGTTCGTCTACACAAACATTAAAAAAATAGATATCGTTTCTGGGTGTGTGAGCCGAACACTAAATAGTGTTCTGCTTATTTTCGAACACTGATGTATAGCAATAATCCTGAATAAAAATTAGATACATTCTGATATAAATATAACTTACTAAATAATTTAAATATAATCATTCACAATATGTACATCAAAAATTCTGATCCCCATCCAAAAAGGAAAAACATAGATCAATGTTTTAAAATCCCCATAAGTATGTGCCGGTGCACACACGTCAAGTTTAACTCGACAAGTTTTAAGCTTTTAGGAGAGAAGGGAAAAGAGAATGCCATTTCTTTTCCCGTCTCTCCTAAAAACTCAAGACTTGACGAGTCTATTTAGTAGCAATTCATTTAAGACTTTCTACGTATTGTCTACAAATTTAATTGCAAACAACACCAACTAAACTTGCTGTTACCTCTAAATAAAATGGACTTGGTGTTTTTTTCAACTTTTTTGTCTTAAAAACTACATAAGATAGGACTTATTTCATTTACTAAGGATTGTCAACTCAACAACACTAGCTTTATACGGTTTCCTGCTGTAACAACAACAAATCAGACCAAATACATATACCATTATGTCCAAAAAGAAGGCACTTTCGCTACATATATTGAAATAACTTGAAAACGGTTGACCTTATTCAGTTTACAAAAAAATTCGAAACTCGGCCACAACAGTGATGCAAAATGTGGCACAATTGTGCCATTTGTGGCACTTTTGAATGTTTTATGGCCCTGTGGAAATCTATTTTGGCCCTTTCAGGTCAAAATTCAACACACTCCTATAAATCGTTCAATACTGTAGGGACTTGTTCTTTAAATGTTTTGTATATTTAAAAAAAATATATTTTTGTTTGGCCCTTAAGAGTTTCCGATTTTGTTTTATTTTTTTTTTTTTATGTAATACTAAAAAAAATCTTGTTCATAAATTTATAATTAGTTGGTTTTTTTTTAAAAATTTGAATTATTAACCCCAAATTTATCCAAGTTCAGTTAAAACTAACTATTACTTTAACTTCCAGTTAACAATATGTTTTGACAGCAATAGCTAATAGTTAATTATAACTGAACTTGGTAAAATTGGGGTTTCGAGATATTCCAAAATAACCGTTATTGGCGATGATGTCACCTTTATAAAAGTATCTTCGATAATACGCGACGGATTTTTTATTCCTTTATTTTTATTCAAAGATAATGAAAGTGCTAATACAACCAAAGGACGTTGGTCAAGAAATGACTAAGTTACATTGGACCAAAGTTTAAATTTCCCAAAAATTTTAATGATTTTGCTCTTTTCAACTTATTTCTTTTAAAAGCAAACAATTATTTTTGTTATTAAGTTTTATCACTTACAACGTTAGCTAATTTCAATACGCACATTTTGTGCCCAATAGGATCCAAATCGGTAAAAAAAATGACAAAGTTACAGAAGATTATTTGGAATATCCCACTTAAATTCTTACCAAATCACAAAAAAAACACCAAGTAAATACCCATAGCGAAATTTTTAGTAACAAAAAATATTAATAAAAAAGCCTAAAACTGTTAAATTGCAAAAAATCATAAAATTTTCAATGAAGTTTAAACTTTTTTCCCCTGTTACTCTGTCATTTCTTGACCAATCTTCACTAGCATTGTTATTTTAGTAATTTTATTATCGTTCATTAAAAAAAAAGAAATACATAATCCGTTTAATATTTTTGAAGATATTTGCATTTGCGTGACATCGTCTTTTTCAAAAACACAAATAACGGTTATTTTGGAATATCTCGAAAACTGTTCTATAGGGGAAAATTTCAACATCTTCCCAAATTGATGGTAGATGTTGACAAGTGTGAATATAGAAATAATAAAAAAATTTATTTTACTTTAATTGAATTTAAAAATTTCAACTTCCAAAGATTTGGCTGCCTTAGTTATTAATACTTACACTTCCTTTTAAAATCTACCTATCAACCATTTCTTCTGAATCAATACATAGACAGTCGGATCTCCACTGGATAGAAGACATTGCAGAAATGCATACTGAATTGCCTTGGAAGTAGTATCATGAACGAGCTCAGTGATATCTTGAGGATCTGATGAGATTTGTAATACGGATAACATGGCTGTATGATAGGCTTGAAGTTTTTTTTTCTTGTGTGTTTCAACCTTTTCTTCCATTTATATTTCTTATACTTTCGTCTTTTCTTCTGGGTTTAGGTTTTCTACCTACCTACTTATGTTGGTGTTGCCACCTGCTTGACGAAGCGAAGATGATGACGGTCAAGGAACACAACATAATGCTAACAAAGCAGTTCCTTCGGAGATGTCATCAGAGGGTACATCCGAATTACTATTTAACGGAATTAGACTCCCCCGAGTGATGTCAGAGTGAAGTCCAACAGCTCTATGAAATACCAGATCTCATACAGGGCAACTCTGAATGAAATTCATAGGGAGTCGGTGGAGATTGCTATGAATAGTCACCGAAAGAATATTGTTTTAGGAGGTCGTCCCCCACCCGTTGCAAACAAAGAACGGGACTTACCACGTCGGACCAGAGTTGTATTGGCACAATTAAGTTCAGGATGGTGCACACGTCTTAACTCATACTGGTCCAGAATAAACAGCGCCATGCCTGATCTTTGCCCTGCACGTACGACACCTATTCAACTGCAGTGCAAACCCAACCCAGCTAAAAGCAGTGCCCTTATGGACCCAACCGCCTGATGTAGCGCAGCTACTGGGCCTTGATATAGCTGAGTTAGACGAACGGAGCGAAGGAGAAGATGAATAGAAAATAAATTTATACATACATACTTGTTTTTTAGGTCGAGCTGTTGCAGCAACAACAACCTACCTACTTAATATATCGATATCATAACTCAATTTGTAACCATTTAAAGATTTATATTTTTCTAAAACAATTAGAACTTTCTATTTTAGGCGATAAGAATTAAGAAAATTTTGAAAATATTTTACAAGTAACAATAAATTTATTGGTTTAAAATGGGTTAATTTTGTTTTGTAGTAAAAAGCGCTTTGCTCTTTATAATAAATAAAGTAGTTAATACATAGTTTTTTATATATTTTTTATTTTATTTTGCTTGTCTATACTAAAGAGGAAATGGATGTTTTGTAGCATAAAATATTAGATTTGATTTGATTGATATAAAAAAACAAACACAAAAAAATTCAATGTAGAAGAAATATGTATGTAATTATGTTCTTGCTGTATTGTAAATTAAATAAGTATATTTAACCCATTGTTTTTTTTTTTTTTGTTTATTGGATTTTAGGTGATGTTGGTTGGTTGTTTGATGTAAATTATTGAAATTTTTTTTAATTTTTTTTCACATATTCTTCTCCTACTATACTCACTTATTTAAATTTTTTTATATATATTTTTTGTTTTTATTTATTTTTTTTTATATAAATTTAGTTACGTTTAGTTTTATTTTGTTTTATTTATACTTAATTCTTAATAAGGATTTTTATGCATATATAAAATTTTTTTATATTTTTGTTTTTATTTTTCTTTTTTTTTTAATTTTTAGAAATTAAAGACCTTAAATACGAAATGTTTTCATTTTTTATAAAGTTTTAGTGTATGATTTTGTTGTTATTATTAATTACTATTATGTTAATAAATTGTTTTGGTTTTTTATAAGACTTAATAAATTTATTATTCATTGTTATTTGTTGTTGAAGTGGTTTTTGTTAGGACTTTTTTATTTAAATAAACTTGCTGTGGTTTTGTAAATGCTTTATCTTTTTCATTCTTTCTTTGTATTTTTTTTTTATATTTTGTTTATTTTAACTTTTGTATTTTTAATCATTTTGGTTCTGTGTTAAGTATGTAAGTCACTATAAAAAAAATTTAATCGCTATGTAATCAGTTTCTTAATTTTGGTTTTATTTCTGAAGCTTCTATTATAATTAATAAAAAATATTAATTTAAATAATAAAAAAAAACGAAGTTCATTCATTTTATTTTCTGCTTAAACGAAACAACAAAAATTATTATTCATACCTATGACTTGTAGAATTATTTCACTAAGAATGAAGATTTGATTATTTTTATTAAACACACTCAGTAAAAATATACAAGAAGGAAGATTATTTAAAAAAGATTTAAATCGAACTAAAAAAAGTGCCTAGAATATAAATCTGTTTCACTTGCCAGTATGAACATTTATTAATGGGCCCCAAAGATTTAAAAAAGCACTATGTACAACTAGAACTTTCTAAATTGCAACTAAATTTTTATTACTTAATCATTTCATCCCACCCCCAGCTCTTTAGTTGTTGTTTTTTTACTAAAAATCTCAATTGTAATCAAGCGTGTACACGACATCACTCTTGTTTGGGCTGAATAACAATTGAAAATATATTTTAACCTTTCGTCAGATTTTTTTTTTTCTTTAATGGAACAAATTCCATTCAGAGGTAAAATTTCATTTCCAAAACTTTTTAAAGCATTTCAACAGATTTTTCCAAAAAATTATTTGTTTGGAACAAAGTTTTAACAACAAGGGGCCTAAAAAGGTAACATTGTAATCAGAGTTGGCGGACTAAAATATAACAAAAATCTTAAAATAATATATTTATGTTTTAAAATTATGTTTCTTTTCTATAGAACTACAATGTGATTTTAACCGATCATTGCAGCATGTCTCTAAAACTAACTGTAAAGTAACAGGTTGACATTTAGTCTGATTTATATGAATCCTAATCTAAAATTTAACAATTGACTTACAATATACTTTTAGAAACACTTTTATCTATGTTCTAGGAAGCGAATTCGAGTAAAATTGTAATCAAACAAAATTTTGAAAACGATACTGATTATAAAAATACCTCGTTTAATATACATATCTTATACTTTGAGAACCAATTATCATAACCTGAATTACTCTTAAAATCAGGAAAACCTAGACATTAAAAAAAAAATTAACTGAAAATCTTCATCGATTTCAATTTTACTCGATTTCGATTTTCTGAGCATTTAAAAAAAAAAAGTTATAAATTTTATAAAACTTTAAATTTATTGAACGTTTAAAATAAAAAAAAAAAAAAAAAATAATAACATAATCCAACATTCTTTCTGAGTGCATTTTTTATCTGTTATTTGTTTGCATGGGTGGGTAGGTGGTATATATGTATATGTTTGATGCAGTGATCGTTAATTAAAAAGATTTTCTTCATTTTAAGACAAACTTATGTTTTTTACTATTGTATAATATAATTTTTTATATTTATTAATCTTCCTTTTTTATCATTAATTTCCTATAAGTTTTTTATACGTTCGTAAGTAATTTTGGTTGTTTTTTGTGTCTGTTCTTAAAGATGATTTTTTTTATTTTGCAATGTCGTGTAATCTTTACCACTTTTTTAAATTTTGTTTTATAAATATTTTTATGTATTTAATGTAAGTTAATTGTATATAATTTTATATTGTGTGTACGTTTATGAATGTTTGCGTATATGCTTGTTGATCGAACTTCCCGTGTAGTATGTATGTAGATGGTGTAAATTCATGTGCGTGTAAATTGCGCGTGTTATTACAATTATTTTTTATTTTGTTTTTTATTTATTTTGTTTAAATTTTCATTTTTAATTTTAGATGTTGAGTCTGTGTGTGAGCTTAGCTTGAGGACACAATTCTTTAGCAATCATCCGTCTTTATTATGAGAGAAAAAAGGACGCCGGTTTTTTAAGCTACATATTTTAAATAATTTATTGGTATTTTTGTGTTTAAAGTACAAATATTTAATTTTTTTTTTGTTATTTAAATAGAAAAAATGTCATTAAGGAGTTATTGAGATTTTTTGTGAATAAGTTTTATTTGTTGTTTTATGGAATATGAGACAACCAGCCATGCACAGGAAAACTACGAAATTTAAGATTTAATTAAATTTGTATATATTTGAGAAATAATTAAAGAAAATTTTAACGCGTTTTTAAATTTAGGAAAAAATTTTGAATCTTGTAAGAAATCAAAGCATACAATTTAAAATTATTTTATGCAAAATTATTGTGTATTGTGATTTCATTTGCTTAAACAGTTTAAAAAGTTGTATAACCAAATTAACTTTATTTTTAATTTGTGCATCAAGTTTAGTTTTTAGTTGAAAGTTAAATGCTACCGTATTGTGCAATATGGTTTTTTTAATGAATTTTTAAGTATTATTTTGAAATCATTCATATCCTTTTTAAAAAGTAAAAAATCCTACAACTAGTTCAGAAGGAATGTGTTAAAAGGCATATTTCGTAATATCCTAACCAAAAAATAATGCAAAACTATTTTTTAAAAATATAACTCGCTTGGGTTGTTCACGAAAGCCGGATTATCAGGTTATATGTTATTTAGTCATAATAACAGAAACAAAATTTTAGGCCCCTATTACGGTTTACAACTCAACTCAGTTGAGTTGTAATTAAGACAACTGGTTGTGATCAGTTGTAATTTTTGTTGTTTTTGTTTACCGCAATATAGCAAAGTTGTAAACCATAATACAAAAAATTAAGAAATTACAACTCAACTGAGTTGAGTTGTAAACCGTAATAGGGGCCTTAATAAATGTATTTTGTTGTTGTGAATATAACTAAATAACCATATAATCTAATAACCAGCACTCCGTGAACAACCCAACTATGTATGATTCGATTATAAATCTAAGTTTTCATAATTTTTTGCATCGAAATAAAGAGAACTTAGAAATTGAATAACGAAATTATAATAACGAAAAATGTAATAAATTGCCGTTTTAACATTTCCCTAAATTGTAAAAATTTTCCAAAAACATAAAAATATGCAGGCAAATGCAACAATTGCTGTATGGGGACACCATTTGAAAATTGGCCTAAACACTTTTTTAATAAAAAACTACCATTTACATTTTTGTTTTTTTTTTTTTTATTTGAAATAGTGTTTTAATAATATATGTATGTATATAGATAGGAAATACTGTTTTTTGTGTGTGTGTTGTGGCTGGAGGTCCAAAAAACAAAAAAAAAACTAAAAATGTAACATCTCCTTATTACATTTCTTTCTTTAATTTTTAAGCTTACACATTAAGTAAGAAATAAATTGTTAAAAAGTAAAATAAAACGGAAAAACAATGATCAAATTTTTGATTTTTATAATTAAACAAGATATTGAGTATTTCTTAAGACATAAGTTTAGTTTGTTGTTGTTGTTTTGTATGTTTTAATATAAATTTGTGCAAAATTGTACGTAAAAATTCCCATTACAAAAATTAGGAAACAAAATTATTATTTTCTTTCTTAGTATTTTTGTTTTTTAAACTTAAAATTCTAAATTTTAAGTAAAAGATGTAAAGATTTGTTTGTTTAAATTTAAGCTTATAAGATTTGATTTTTCGTTTAGTTTTATGTTTTTGTTTAGAAGAAATACTCAAAACTTAAAGACTAGTGTTTATATTAAAAAATAAAAAATAAGAATCTATGTTTTATATAGAAATACATATTCATATATATAATATAATATATTGTTGTTGTTTGGTTGCATGTCCCTTTGAAAAAAAAAATCCTCAAACCCGACTTTTTATATTTGTATTGTAGAGTGACCACGGCATTTTGTATTTGTTTATGCGTTTGTTTTTCTATATAGTAGTAAATAGGGGTTTTCTTCTTGTTTTAGGCTTTTATTTTGTTGTTGTATGGTGTGAGATTGTGTGTGTGTTTGTGTGTGTGAATTGTTGTTGCGGTTTTACTTAAATTTTAAGTTGGTATTTAGTTCCATACACGCAAGAATGAATCCCATGAACCCGTTGCTACTGCCATACCATTTTCGGTGACACCTAGACAAGAAACACGGTTATCATGACCGGCCAGTATGCCCGAACGTTCGGCCTTCATTGTGTCCCAAACATTGCAGTTGAAGTCATCGTAACCAGCTAACAGCAAACGACCACTCTTTGAAAATGCCACCGATGTAATGCCGCATATGATATTGTCGTGCGAGTACATGGCAAGCTCTTGATCGGCTCGTATATCAAATAAACGACAGGTGGCATCGTCTGACCCGGTGGCGAAGGCCTGACCGTTAGGGAAGAATGTCACGGCATTGATGTCAGACTCGTGGCCAGGGAAAGTCTGTTTACAGACACCCTCTCTTATGTCCCACAACTTTGCGGAGGCATCGCAAGCACCCGACACGAATGTGTGGCAGCCGGGCGCCAGCGATAGTGCCATTACATCGCCGGTATGTCCCAGAAATGATGTTACCTGTTGGCCGGTTTCAATGTCCCACAAACCGCATGTCATGTCGCCGGAACTGGTGACGATTTGATTGTCGTCCAGAAAACGGCAGCATGACAAATAGCCACCATGACCGGGCAGTTCACGAGAGACTCGTACATTGCCCTCGCGTGTTTTCAGGTTGTAAATTGAACACATATTATCAAGACCGCCGCAGGCGACATAACTGCCGGAGGGCGCATACGCGCACGTCATCACCCACGACGAACGCAGTGGTATGGCATGGACCTTGTTGGTGGTGTGCGAATCCCAAACAATTAGTTTACCATCCTGAGAAGCTGACACTAAATTTCGCGAATCATTGCCCCAGTGCATGGCGTAGATTTTCGCCAAATGGCCTCTAAGTGTGCGTCTCGTGCGCATTTGTATACGCCCGATGGGTTCCAATGACGCTGCCGCCTGGACCAGGCTTGTGTCGCAGGCCGCTTTACGGGCATCACGTATTGCATTCTTAAGGGTTTCTGCTTCTTGTCTCAAACTATCCAACTCATTCATCTTTGTGTCGGGTTTTTAAAAATATATTTGGTTTTTGTATTTTATTGAATTTTTCTTTAAATTTTTTTTTATGATTTGTATAAAAAAAAGAGTGGCTGTTGCTGTTTTTTTCTATTTCTTATTATTTTTTTGTTTTTCCAATTTTTTACTACTACTACTGCTGTTCTTCGGTTTTTTTATATGATGATGGTGAAAATCTCTATATCTTTAAAGGTGGTGGTTGGTTGGAAGAAGGCCGCAAATATTTTTTTTTTGTGAGATTGAGATGATGTTTCATATATTGTATTGTATCGTATTGTATATATGACGACGATGAAGTCGAACGAGGAGGGGGTGGTAAATGAGTAAAAAAAATGAAAAGGTGCGGTGTTAGTTATAAAAAATAATTTTCCATTTAAACTTTTATTGAATTCTTTTAACACTCACCTAAATTAGTTATTTTTCACTTGTAGCCGTGTTCTGAAAGTTTAACTTCCATCCAAAATCGTGCCTTTTTTACAATTCCAAGGATGATAAATTTTCTTTTTATTAATTGCCCAGGAGTTTTCCTCTATTTTTCGTTATTCTCCTGTTGAAAAAATAAAAACTGCTGCTTACTGTATAAATGATTCTCCCTTTTTCTTCGTTCGTCGTCGTTTGACGTCCTCTTCACTTCATAAACACTTGTATTTTGTGTGTTCGTTACTTTGCCTATTTAAGTGTATGTATATGTATAATTTCAGTGTTGCCACATTTTCACTTTATAATTAAAAAAAAGACCCAAGATTTAAGAAAATTATTTTTTTATATTAAACTTCAGTAACAAATAAATACAATTTCGTTCGAGTTGAAGAAAAAATAAGAGAGCTAATTTTTTTAAATAACATTTGTAATTTTAAAGCAACAAACATTATATACAGAATAAAATTTTGTGTCACATATCAAGATACATTTTTTTTTACAATTCGAAATCTTTTAGGTATTTTAAATAAAAAACTGAAACTCTTAATTATTGGTTTAAATATTGTAAACTTTAAAATTTTTGTATGTAATTTTGATTGAACAAATTAAATTTTTTAATTCACTTGTGGCAACGCTGATAAAATATATATTTTTCTACTGCCTGCCTTTTTTATATACATATTCCAACTGTTCTACAATTCCGTTCAAGATCGACCGTATTTTAAGGGGTGAGAATTTTTCACTTTAATTTTTCCATTTCTTTCTTGACGATTTTACAAACAATAAGGTTAATTTTTAACAATAAACACATAAAAACTTTGATTTTTTTCTGTTAACCAATTAGAAAATATTTTTTAGAAATTTTGTAACAAAAACAACACACAAAATAATTTATTAATTTTCTTCACAATGACTTCGATTTTCTTCACTTTTGGTTTTTTGGTACACCAAAATTGCAATTTGCACCACCAAAGGGGGGGAAAACTTTTTGATTAATAATACAACGAAAATATATAAAACACAACGAAACGAACGAAAAAGAGAGAGACAAGGAGCAACAATACAAATATTGAACGAAATATTTCAAAAATATTCATATTTCATATACTATACTTTCGTTTCAGTCAAACACACTTGGTTTTAGCTGAGACACAGGAAAGCAAGAACGAAAAGTATATATCGTTTTAATAGAGCAGAAAATCAATGTAGTACTTTATTACTCTTCCACAGTTATTTTTTTATTTTTTCTCATTAGGTTTTTTATATGCAGTCAAAATTTTTTTTTCCCTGTGTATATGTATGATTTTCTTGCCTTCATTTAGTTTTTCACACCTTTTTTCATTTTTTTTTCACTTTTCACACTTACGTTCTGTGCAAATTATGCTAATTGTTGTTATTTGGTTATATTATTACGTTCTTTCTTAATTTTTATTGTAAGCTATTGTTTATTACAACTTAAAATATTTTTGCTAACAAATTCTTCTATAACACACACTCCGCGGACGTACATTAAGCAAAACTTTAGTTTGACAGATTGGCCAACACCTATAATCTTTTTAACGAAACATCAGGGTTGTATTCAGTGTGGCCATATCCAAAAATATTTTACAGCTAAATGGACTTTAAAATAATGCTAAAAAATGCTAAAAAAAATCCTAAACTGCCAAAAAATAATGCTAAAATTTAAATTGTGTTATTTTTGGTTATTTAAGCTAATATACCTTTATATATGATTTATTTTACATAATTCATCCCTATAAACTCAGATCATATCAATAGAACAAACTGATTACAAAATAACAATAAAATATTTAGTAAACATAAAAAGTCTTAAAACTATGAAAGAAATATATTTCGGTCTTTATATACGTTCATAAAAAGTTTTTAAAGAAAATGTACCATACCATAAGAAAAAATCAAAGGACCTTGACCTATAAATGGCTTTTATTTAGTATTTCAATAAAATTTATAACATGTTTAATAAAAAATTTCATTTTATAAATTAAATACGTCATCAAATTAATATTCTTCTTCAACTTCTGTAGAATCGATCGAGATACCATTATAATATATGTATGTTCTTATCGCATTTTTAAATGAGATCGTTCATTTTTTTTAAACTACCGCAACATGTTAAACCACACCTAATATAAAGTAGCAAATACATAGTCTTTAACGTCATTCTATTTCGAGTTTCCGTTTTTAAGAGATTTATACCACTAAAACCCTATTTTAACTTCCGCGTTGCTAAATGGCAAAACCAAGAACTTCATTGCAAAAGAATCTAATTTACTGAATTGATTTTCATTTTATGCATTTTTATATCCATATACATTTATCCAGAAATCAACTGTTGAGTTCTTATTTAACAATTCATATGAATTTAGTTTCTGCCACTGATGGTCCAAAGTTGTAATTTTTTCTATTAGTCTTTAAACCAAGGCGAATTCATGCAGGTGGCATTTTCGAGTTATCTGTTAATTGTTTTTTGTGTATGCAGAATGCTTTGTTTATTAAATTTTATAAAATAAAAAAGTGAATATTAAATATAAACACAATAAATTAGAAATGCGTAAGGAATAAGTGGAGCCACAATTACTGCTTATTTCCGATGTGCGAAAGAATTCTTTCTTTCGTACAAATACATTTAAAACAAAAACAATTCTTAAAATTTTGTTTTTGTTTTAAATGTATTTGTACGAAAGAAAGAATTCTTTCGCACATCGGAAATAGGCTATTAGTTTGCAATTGAGGAACAAGATTTACTTTCTAAAGGGGGATGTAAGAAAAGATAAACTCACTGTTTATTGTTGGTGTTTTGTTTAAGCTTTGATATTGTTACTTACGAGTAAGACTTTAAGTGTTTAAAATTCTTATTCGCTTTGGGGTTTTATTCGTATAATATTTTTAGCTTTTCTAAAATCTTAGGAAAAGGTTTCCTGATGAGCTGGCCTAAGCAACCAGTGAAATGCGCATAGAAGCTAGCTTTCCCTCAACAATAAATTTCAGTGTATTTATCAAATATGAAAAATTGGGAATTTAGCACGTCATACAGAAATCGTATTAATGAGCAATTGTATATATTTTATAAACAAAAAAAATTCCTTTTTTATATTTTCAACAAATATTTTTGACATTCACTCTAACCTTTTACAAAAACAAAATACATAGTATTTTTCAATAAAAAGGGATAGCTAGCATACCTCTATCTCATGATGCGGTCACCTTTGTGAATTCGCCTTGCTTGAAACTGTTTTCTACACAAAAAAAAGTTATTTGTTAAATTATAAAACTTTTTTGGCAATCGTTGTCAAAGCTGCATATTAATTGAGCTATAAAATCTTGGCATGTAATTCATATTTGTTTTTCTATTTCAAAAGTTATGGTATCTCTTTTCGTTTCCAAAAATTTTTCAAAATCGTAATGATCAATGTTTAAAACAATTTGATATGAAAGATCTTTTATAAGATTGTACAGTTTCTATAGCAAAAAAGTAGGAATTTGTATGTACATTCAACAAAAAAGTGTGGTAGATTTTCAGAACAAGATTACTTCAATATTCCTAAATTAAATAATGCTAAAAAATGCTAAATATGTAATTGAAAAATGCTAAAAAAAATGCTAACTGCTAAATGAAAAATGTGCAGCTAAATCAGAGAAAAAAATGCTAAATCTAGCTGCAAAAATGCCAAAATGGCCACGCTGGTTGTATTTGATTAGCAGGGTGATAACTTCATGGTAAATTGACAATATGTGCGTTCGTTTACTTTTCCAGTAAAATCCATTAGCTGAGTAATATGAAAATTTAACAAATTTATGTGTACGCGAACGCATTTCAGTAAAATCCAGTACAAATTTTGGGGTAAACGAACGCAGCTAATGACAGCCTGTTTTTATTTATAACGGTACTGACCATAGATACAACAAATAGCTATGAAACTCTCCCTTTTAAAATAAATATAGCTATAAATATAGCCCCTATAATACCATGTTCACACGGACAGCATTATTCGTGTTTCGCTCTCCCATTCCTGTTTCGCGCACCAAACATGATCAATATGTTTTGCCATACAAAATTTTGAGAGCGAAACAGGTCGTTTCATTTTGAAACATGCTGCGAAACAGTAAAAATGTACTTTCATCTTCAATTTTGATAACAATTTTGGCAAAAGTGCAGTTAACCCCCTCTGGAATTAAAAACAAAAAAAAAAACCAAATTAAAATTGAATAGGGCTGGGGCCTGTGGGCCCCCCTGAATCCAGAATACCGCCCGCCCACTTAGTGGAATGTGTGGGTACTCAAATTAAAGGTTATTGTACAAGAAAAACGAAAATAATAAAATTTAGGGCGGGCGAGACTTTTGGGGCCCCCTGGGTCAAAAAAAGTGCCATATACATATATGTATGTGTAGGTACTCAAATTGAAGGTAATTTGCTCACGGTTGTAAATATTTAGTTTATTTGTATTTTTTAAAGTTTTATGCTAATATTTTTTTATTTTTTGTAACTATCAACTTATTTCCGATGTGCTAAAGAATTCTTTTCAATTTTCTGCTCTATGGTATAACAAATACAGGTTTCTCTAACTAAAGCTTTTCTGTATAGCCGGCCTTTGGCCGGGTGCAAAGATTTTCTCCTCTATAGTATAACAAAAACCTGCTTCGCTAACTTAAGCTTCTCTGCACCTAAAATGTACTTAAATTAACCTAGAGAGGAAAATAATATGCGAATACAAAAACAAACATATTTGCAATCACATATCACTAAGTGGGCGGAGAAGTTTTTTGGTTCCAGGGTGCCCCACAGGCCTCAGCCCCTTAAATTTTAATTTTGGTATTCTCTTTTTTTATTCTGAATCTTCAACCACATTTTTTATTTATCTGATAAAAGCTCTCAAAAGAAATAAAAAAAAAATTTAAAGAACTAAATTAAATTGATGTTAAATAAAATAAACTGATAATTTTAAAATAATATTAATAAAAGTATTAAATAATATATTTTTAATTTTTACATACATTTTAATGTGTTTTCAATAAAATCATACAAGCAACACAAAAAAAAATGCCAAAATGAAACAAGAATGAATCGTATGAACAGTATGTTTGACAATCTAGTTTCAGAGAGCGAAACGAGTGGTTTATATCATGTGCGTTCGTTTACTATTCAAGTAGAATCCCAGTAAAATCCAGTAGTTGAGTAATTTGAAAATTTACAAATTTATGTGGACTCGAACGCATTTCAGTAAAATCCAGTACAAATTTGTACAAATTTTGGGGTAAACGAACGCAGCTATCGTCGTATGAACATAGCATAAAGCAGCCCATACACGTTTCTATTCAATTGTCAACTGAGTCGGCTGTTGTCCAAATCAAAGCGTGTATGGCTTTGTCAATTGATTAGTTTGACAGTTGTCGAGTTGGTTGAAGAAAAATCAAAAGATTTTGATTTTTTCAAGTTGACTACTAAGTCTTTCAATTCGATTGTACTGTGTGTGCTCGAGTCTCTTGTTCGGCGGCATGAAATAACTCCCCACGAAATAACTCCCCAAAAATAAAATGAAATAAGTCCCCAATTTTTGGGGTCTTATTTCATATGAAATAAACCCCCAATTTTAAAATGAAACAAAACCCCAACGAAATGAAGTAACTCCCTAAATCAAAATGAAAGAAATCCCCAAAAATCGGGGAGTTATTTCATTTGAAATAAGTCCCCAATTCTTGAAATGAAATAAATCCCCAAAAACTGATTTTTTAATATAGATCATTTTTTGATCTACAACGTATAACAATTTGCTATGTTTTCTGTAACCACTTATTATTTCAAAATTTATTTTTAATATTTTTTTTTTCTTTTTAATGCACCTTATACAGCAAAATTATTTCTAAAACTAACTGCCTAGTAACAATTATTTTTGGGGAGTTATTTCATATGAAATAACTCCCTAAAATAAATAATGAAATAAGTCCCTAAAAAAATTAAATAAGTCCCCAAAAAACGTTGTTGTTGTTTCCTGTATATTTTTTTGGGGAGTAATTTCATTTTTTTTTTTGGGGAGTTATTTCGTGGGGAGTTATTTCATGCCGCCCTCTTGATCAGCTGTCAACATTATATTTTGTAGTTTTCTTTTGCAAAATAAAATTTAAGTATTTTCAAATTGTCTTTTATTTCATTAAATTTTAATTTAAAATCTTTTAATTCAGTTGATAAAGTGTGTGGCCAGCATCTATTCAGCTGAAAGACTCAGTTGACAATTGAATTGAAACGTGTATGGGGCGCATAAGACGGTCATACTTGGTATGACCAAGGTTGCCAGGTCGACAGTTCAAAAAAAGCTAGACTTGAAGCTGAACATGGCTAGAAATGGCCAGATTTTTAAAAAGATTAAAAACTGCATTATCAAACTCAGGAATCAAATATTTAATTATTTTGTACTATAAATCAACGACATTTTGAACAGCAATTTACCTTAATTAAAGAACCTATTTTGATAAAAAAAAATTTTTCTATCTGGCCTAGAATCGGTTTTGGCCAAAACTAAATATTTTACAAGGGCTACGATTATAATTTTGTTGTTGCAATCTAAAAGCAAACACAGCAGAGCAACCACAAATGCATTTTGTTTTTGTAAATTGCAATTTACTGTTTAACATTAGAGCATTAAAGTTGATAAACTTCAGTCCACTTGAAAAAATAGTTGAGTGCAGGTGTTTTTTAACATTTTTAAATATTTTCTAGTTTTTTTTAAAAAAAAAAAGTAATTTCTAAAGTTTAATATGGAAAATAAAGCTGAAGGTACAAATAGAAGTCAAAACCATTAAATTTTAACTGAGCATAATCTGTTACAATTAGAATACCATGAAAAATTCTTATAATTCTTAAAATATATTATCCCCTTTATAATGCTTTACTATTAATTTCTTTACATAGTATTTTTAGCAACTCATCTTTAAACACTTTTTAAATTGTGCGTAGATTGGCAAGTCAGTGCAGTCAGAAAAGTTGGGCTCAGACAATATACGTTGACAGCATACATCATCATCCTTCATCCACTGAATCAATTCACTTTTTAGTGTTTTCAAGACTACACAAATGTTAAAAATCAAATTACATATCTTTGATTTGAGTTCAATGACGTTGTTTCATTTTAAAGGTAAATCAACATCAAAGTAATAACAGCACATTTCATAACATAATTCCAAAAAATTGTCTTAAAAAATATTACAAAAATGAAAATAAAAAATAGCTATGAAGAAAAAAATGGCTAGAACTTCCGGCTAGATAAAATCTAGCCTTTTTTCTACAGCTAGATGAAAAATAAACACCCAGATCTAGCCGGAAAATGGCTAAATTAGCAACCTTGGGTATGACATACTTGGTATGTTGAGAGCAGGGCTGTCAGATATGGCGATTTATCGCCAAACGTGGCGATCTTGAAACCTGCGGCGGTGGGATTTTCCATTTGGCGACTGGCATCTTTTTTTTGGCGATTTACATGGCTATTATTAGTCTGAGTTTATACGGTTCATTCTTTACTGAAAAGATTGCTACTTTATAGGCGAGAGAGGCGAGGGGTATGTACTCGTTTCTTTTCCACTCGCCCCTCTCGCCTATAAAGTAGCAATCTTTTCAGTAAAGAATGAACCGTATAAACTCAGACTTACCATTTATATTATTTCAGCGATTTTTTTTTAACAGTTTGTCATTTTTTGTTATCATTACTAATATAAAAAACTGACAACCTTTTTCACATGATTTTTGTTTTGTTATCATCTTAAGTGAATTTTATATTCAGTCACTATTTAATTCTAATAGTATGTATGCAGGTCAAAACACCAATTATGAAATCGATGAGGCTTTAGTGTACGATCAAATAGACTTGTGTACTTAATTTTAGTTTTTTAACTGAATATATGATCTTCAATTCATGTTATTTAAAAAAAAAATAACAGAAACCATGGTGGAATAAGCAGGTGGCATCGTTACGGCAACAAATACAACATTACAACAAAAATGAAAATTACATCACCGTTTACGTCAAAAAATACATTTTAGAAAAATCACAGCGTGCCACTGAACGTGATGAAATAAATTAATTTTTAGCCAATTTTTATTTAATTATGATCAATATCTTATTTATTTTAATTTAAAATTATCAAAAACTTTAATAAAATACAATAATCACAGCACAAAACGTGGACTTTTTGTAAACATAAACAAAACTTTGACATAAACCTGGACAAACAATGCAAGAGCAAAAAATCGTCATCTGGCGTAGTGCTGCCACCTGTTTATTTCACCATGACAGAAACTAAATAAAATTTACTTTCGGCGACTTTTTTGTATTTTTCCTCAGTTTTTGAATATGACAACCCTGGTTGAGACCAGTGCAGCCAGTGAAATTTCGAGAAAGATACACCTTTTCCCAAAAATTACTTATATGTAACCAAGGTATATTTACACAAGGTTAGGGTTTTTTCCCGGGATTTCCCGTCCCGGGAATTCCCGGGAATTTCCATTATTTTATTTCCCGTTTTCCCGGGATTTTTCTTGCGGGATCCCGGGAAATAAAAAATTCCTCATAATTTCAGAAAATAGCTATTTATACTTTGAAATTTAGTTTTCTATTCTTTAAAAATTAGCATCTGTGGATGGGTTGTGGATTAGATCAATTACAAGAAGTGAGTACATGTAAATATTTAAATCAATGTCTCCTGATGCAATAAATCTACTAAAAGCAGAATGGGCAGTGCTACAATTGATAATTATAACATTTAGTGAAGTGAAGAGTTAATAAAGTACATTAATTCAAAATAAGATGCAGGCAGTAAAGTTTTATTGTCCATGAACAAGTCTTAAAAATAGGAGATACCTAAATATATCGCTCCTTTATTGCAACATAGTCATATCTACAAAAACAAACTATCTTGGCAAAATGCGATTAAAGTTTTAAAAATGTACCGATTTTAAGTTATATTTTGCTATAACTTCGGTTCAGTTTGAGATATAATACGAGAAGGTATCAAGGAAAACTTTGCTAAAGATACTTAAAATTTTGAGATATGACAATGATGCAATGAAGGAGCGATATGTTTATTAGGTGATAAACACAAATTTTCAATTTCAATTTGTGTTGGCTTATATACCCGTGAAGTGCGGTGAAACCGAAATAAAATAACATTTTGGAAACTCGTGTAAGATACTACAACATACAACTTGAGAAACACATTAGTGGTATTCACACCGAACTTGTTAATTTGGTACCCGGTATAGGCTTGCCAGATATGAAATCCATAAAAACAGTACATCGGGAAAAAAACGGCAGTACATTAATGTAAAAAGAAGTACAATTTTTTTTTATTTTATTAACTTAAAATTCAGTACATCAAAAACAATTTTGAGTTCTTTTATTCATGTTTCAATATAAATTCCCAAGCGAAAATTTTAAATTTATTTTGAAAAACAGGCAGTTAATGTAACTATAAACAAAAAATATAAAATTCAATGCATAGCAAAGAGCACAAAATAGAAATCTTTTTTTTTAATATAAAACCCCTTATTTATAAAAAATAAAACAGGTTTATAAGAGGTTTATGAAACGAATTTACTATGAAAATTTGTTAAATAAATATTTTAAAAACCTGTTTTATTTTTAACGAATAAGGCCATAAGTATTTGATATACTTATGCAGTGACATCTTTAAATTTGTCAGATGTTTCAAATTAAATGTTTAAAACAAAAACGCTTTGTTTATTTTTATAAAAATATTAATATTAATTTTCAATTTAATGTTACGTGTTTGTTAAACAATTTAATTATTCTAATTTTACAATTTAATAATTCTAATTTAAGAATTAAATCAATGTAAATTTAAAAAATTACAAATATTTATCACTTTTTTTGTTCTTCGTTAACAATGCCATTTTTTATTTATTTAAAATAAGTTTTTATTATTAATTCACTTCGCTCTTTTCTCCAAAAAGAAAATTTTTTTCAGTTGTTTGAATGAGGAAGTGAAAATACAAATAAAAAATACGAAACAGTTTTGGGACACAAAGTAAGCTTTTACGGCTCCATGGTTTTTTTAAAATCTTTTAACTGCAGGCGACATTGAGTTGGTACATGACGCAGCATTTCAAACCATTTCAAATCGCAAAACTTAGTTTATTTTATAGCTTATCCCATAAAATATTAAAATTAATTATTTATTTAATTAATTAACTTAAAACATTTCTTTCAGGTTTGCAGTGTTTTTAGTTTGAAAATTTGTCGAAATTTGGATTTTTGCACTTTTAATACAATATGCACAAAACATGTTTTATTTTGTGCAAAAAAAGTACAAAAGCTAAAAAAAAGTACAATTGCGTACTTCTTTAATGGTTATGCAGTAAGCAGTACAAATGGTAAAAAAAAGTACGCGTACTTCTGAAAACAGTACGTCTGGCAAGCCTAACCCGGTAGATTGTTAATTTGTTAAAGTTACCAGCTGTGAACGACCCCCTTTTTAAAACTTTGTTAGTCTGGTAACTTTCATAGTAAAACAGCATTTAATTAACATACTTAGTCTCAATGTACACGAAAATTGCCAAAACACAAATATTTTTTTAGAAATGTATCACAAATTACTTTTTTATTATATTTGTTTAGAAACTGCAACAGCTGATTGTGAGTTACCAACTAACAACTATTTTATCAGGGGTGCCGTGTCGTTAATTTGTTAAATGTTAATCCGGTAGCGCGTTAAATATACAAAAACAAAATGCGTGTAAAAAAGTAACGATTAACGACTAACAAACTAACAAGCTCGGTGTGAATCCCACTATTGTCCTAAAGATTACAAATGGACCTATTGAAATGAAAAGGTTTGTAAGAAACAGTCCGGTTGATGCTATTTTTGCATCAACCTTGACATACATTTGACTGATATAGACGAAAAGAAAAAATTGCTTCTGATTGTGAATCCGAAGCATGCTACAACGGTGCACTTTTAACTATTTGTCCAACCGTGGTTAAAAATGAACGAAATTTTTCGGAAACATGATAATTAGTAAATAAAATCAGGAATATACTTTTTGGCGACTTACAAAGCGCTTTGAGTGTGTCAGAAAGTTATTTCCTAAGCCGTTAAAAAATGTTATATATTTCTTTAAAGTATTTTATCTATTTATTAATTAACTTTTTGATTTCATATCTTGAGTACCTCAATTTTAATTTTGTTTTTATTATTGCTTGTTGAATTATCCAGAGCATAATAATACTGAATGAAAGCATAATAATAGGGAATAAAGGCGTGAGGTAATAATAATTCAAGTTCCTATTTTAATCTTCAATTAATTTTTTAGTATTGAACCATTTCATTTACTTTCTTTGTAAACAAGTTCCCTTACGTTTTTTTTATAAAAGTTTTTTTTTTCATTAATTAATACCAAAATTTACTTTGTATTATTTATATGGAGCGGGATCCCGGGATCCCGGGAAATTTAAAAAAATTTCCCGCTTTCCCGGGAATCGAAAAAGTCCGGGAAAAAAAACTCTACACAAGGTAGACTCATTCGGGAGTGTAGACATGCTGCTCTATAAAAAGAACCGAGTTGTCAAAATTGTCTTCATATAGAACAAAAACAATTTAACGCACACATGTACAAATTTTGGCTCATATACACGAAATTTGACGTTTGGGTTCCAACTAGGGGTAAACAGCTGACAAACATATGGGCAACGAGTTTACCTTGTGTATATATACCTTGCATGTAACTATTTTTGAATGTTATCAAAACAAAGCGGCCGAGGTGGACGAGAAGATAACAAAGTAGTTAACAAAGTAAATACAAAATATGCCTCTATTAACCATGGTGGAATAAGCAGGTGGCATCGTTACGGCAACAAATACAACATTACAACAAAAATGGAAATTACATCACCGTTTACGTCAAAAAATACATTAAACAAAAATCAAAGCGTGCCGCTGAACGTGATGAAATAAATAAACTTTTAGACAATTTTTATTTAATTATGGTCAATATCTTATTTATTTTAATTTAAAATTATCAAAAACTTTAATAAAATACAATAATCACAGCACAAAACGTGGACTTTTTGTAAACATAAACAAAACTTTGACAAAAACCTAGACAAACAATGCAAGAGCAAAAAATCGTCATCTGGCGTAGTGCTGCCACCTGTTTATTTCACCATGCTATTAACCTGATTAAAATTGAGTATTTTCGGCTAATCAGAACTAAATTTAGGTGAGGCCAAGTTAAAATAGTGAAATATTGTGAATAGGTATGGCAACTTTATCCATTTGATAGAGAATGATTTCTTCTTCTTGTTTTCGGTGTATGAGAGAATTTTTCGGCTTTTAACAAGATAACAAAGTAAAACCGGAAATGTTATTTATATTATAATAAATAATTAAAATATTGCAACAAACTATTAGAAAAACTGATATATTTAACTTGTTTTACAAATGTTTGTGTTGGATTCCTTAAAAATTTATATTTTAAGTTTAAAAAGAAATAACTTTCTATTGAACTTCACTCATTTTCTTTTGGCTAAGGGGCAAAAATAAGGACATCCTCCGAATGTTGGCTATATGTGGCGTATAGCTGAGTACTTAAGCTTCATTTTGGTATACAATTTATATTGGACTTAAGTTTTTTTCATAACAAAGTTTAAAAAATTATATTTCTATTGAACTTCACCCATTTTTTCCTTTGGCTAAGGGGCCAAAATTAGGACATCCTCCGAAGGTTGGCTATATGTGGCGTATAGCTAAGTACTTAAGCTTCATTTTGGTATACAATTTATTTCAAACTTAAGTTTTTTTTAGAACAAAGTTTGAAAAATTAAATTTCTATTAAACTTCACTCATTTTTTCTTTTGGCTAAGGGGCCGAAATTAGGACATTCTTTGAATGTTGGCTATATGAAGCGTATAGCTGAGTACTTACGCTTCATTTTGGTATAAATTTTATATTGGACTTAAGTTTTTTTTAGAACAAAGTTTAAAAAATTAAATTTCTATTGAACTTCACTCATTTTTTTATTTTGTGGGTCTATGTTGCTTACTTTTTTTGTTATACGCTGCCAAAGTTGAATAATATTTTATAGTTTGGAAATATTTGTTAAAAAGTGATGTTCGGCTTCAACATAAAATCAGCTTATATTTATTTAAAAAATATATAATTTTTTTTATATTTCGCAACTATAATTTTACACATAACTATTACTCAAAATATTTTATTTGCTTTTGTAAAATCATGCTCCTTCTTTTAGTAAACTTTTGTATCGTAATTTCCAAATTTAAGATTTATGTACTTATTTGTACTTTTTATTTAACTGAGAATTAACGGTTCTTTAAGCTTTTGTAGTTTCATTTGTAAGAAGCGCAGCTTCAATTACTTTTTTATTCTTGTTAATATTCTTGCTGATTACTGGTTTGCTTTAGAAATTTGCTAATAACATTTGTTGCTGCACAATAAACATTTTGTAATTAAATTTTAAACAATTTGTTTTATTTGGATTATTATACAAATAATTTGCCCCGTGTGTTTGATTTCACGGATATTACTATTATTGAACAATTTTTTTGTCGATTATTGCAAATTAAACGTGTTTTCGATTTCACGTCAAAACATTGGTGACCCCGACGTGATACAAAATGGCATCTTCCGGAGAGACTGGTGTACAAGAATCGTTTTTAAAGCGTAAGTCATTGAATCTGAAAAGACGCTTGGCAAGTATTGAGCAGGAGCTTAAATCGGATGGTCTGCAAGAAATGGATGAGGCTGAGTTAACAGTTAAGCTTGACATGGTTGAAAAACTATTTGGTAATTTCAAAGCTATTCATGAACAGCTTGAACAAGAAGACGTAAGCGAAATGGAAAGCAATGTTCCCATCGAGGCATCAGCATCGTACGCCTGTATTAAAACAATTTTAAAAAGAAAGCTCATAGCTTTCCAAACAAATTGTAATATTGATCGGCATCTATTGGTTAGGCAATCAACAATTGATGAAAACCAGCATTCAATTGTAGTATGTACAACAACAACGCACTCGACTGCCCGTTATCTAAATGCCTATGTTTAATGGTTCATACACGGAATGGCCTGATTTTTATTCGATGTTTTCAACGGTTGTTTGGAGTGATGATGAGTTAACAAAAATTGAAAAGTTTCATTTTTTGGACTCGATTCGATCCTTGGAGATAAGTGATATAAATTTTGAAAAGGCACTAAGTATCTTAAAATTAAGGTTTGATAACAAGCGTTTAAATTATCAGGCTCACGTTAAAGGCATAGTTGCATTGGACAGGATGAGGTAGGATCAGTGGCAAAGCTTAGAAATTTAAGTGATAATTTAAACTCACATCTTCGTGCGTTATTTTCAATGGGAACTAAGGATCAAATAGCAGATTATTTACTTATACAAATTGTTAGCCGTAAATTGGACATTGAAACTCAGAAAAAGTGAGAGGAATTAACGCCTGTAAGTGAAATTCCAACCTGGGATGTAATGGATAAATTTCTTCAGCGACGGTGCCAGATGATGAAAAATGTAGAGCGTGCCATGCCGGTAGTAGTTAAAAATTCATCAAAACAAGTGGGCTATAACACGTATGTTAATACTAACAGTCGTAAGAAATACTTTTTAATATCAAATAACATTATAAAATTATGCCATATGTGCAATGACCAAGCCCATACAATATATATACACTTGCCCTCATTTTATTTCGCAAACGCCTTTTGCTCGCTTAAAGGAAGCAAAACGTTTAGGTTTGTGTATCAATTGTCTAAGAAAGGGCCATGTTGCCAAATCTTGTATGTTTAACGGCTGTCGAAACTGTTCGGCTAAGCATCATAGCTTACTTCATATGGAAAATAATCATTCCCAGATAAAACAGTTGCCTAATTTAGATCAAGGTGTTAAGGAAATAAAAAATTCTGCTGGTCTGGAAAATACATTTTCGTCTTCTGCTCAAATTTCAGAACAAGCCGCGTCTACCTCAAAACACTTGCCACAAACGTCTCTTGTCGTTTCAAATAATTTTCCTGAAAATAAAATTGAATTATTTGGCAACACAGTTTATGTCGGCTGCTGTCGTGCCATCTAACGTTGATGATCAACCGCCCGTAACAATTAACATTTCAAAATGGAATATTCCAAATGAGGCTCAATTAGCGGATCCATTATTTTTTAAGCCCCAGCGCATTGATATGATATATTTTTTGAATTTTTAAAAGCTGAAAAAATTAGAATTGGACCCGGTTTATACCATGTTCACACGGACAGCAATATTCGTGTTTCGCTCTCTTATTCCTGTTTCGCGCCCCAAACATGACTGAAACGACTTGTTTCCCCATACAAAATTTTGAGAGCGAAACCGGTCGTTTAATTTTAAAACAGGTTGTGAAACAGGAAAAATGTACCACACCTCCAATTTTAGCTGCGTTCGTTTACCCAAAAATTTGTACAAATTTGTACTGGATTTTACTGAAATGCGTTCGCGTACACATAAATTTGTAAAATTTTCATATAACTCACTCACTGGATTTTACTGGAAAAGTAAACGAACGCACCTTTGATAACATTTATCGTTAGTTTATCTGAACTAGCTCTCAAAAAATCAAAACAAAATAAAAATAGATGATTAATAAAATAAGTTGATAATTATACAATAATTATATTAATAAAAGTATTCAATTATATACTTTTAACTTTTAATTACTTTTTAATCTTTTTTAAATAAAATCACACTAACAACACACAAAAAAATGTCAAAATGAAACAAGAATGAATCGTATGAACAGCATGTTTGGCAAACTAGTTTCAGAGAGCGAAACGAGTGGTTTATATCGTCGTATGAACATAGCATTACCTTTTTTACAAATTACATCATTGGGTTGGATCGTTGCTGCTAGTGGAAATGTTGTGCAAAAATCAAATCACTGTCTTATAATTTCGGAAGCCAATCAATATGGGAAATTGAAAACCATACAGCAATTTCTCCTAAAAGATCGCAAGAAGAACGTGATTGTGAAAAACATTTTGTTCAAAATTATTGTGACTTAGGCTCTGGTGAATATTCGGTTCGCCTGCCATTTAAGAAACCTCCCAATTCGCTAGGTGATTCGTATCAATCTGCACTGCGTCGTTTTAAAAAGTTAGAGTCTCGTCTCGATAAATGTCACGAACTTAAGAAACAATATTCGACCTTTCTGAGGGAGTATGAAAACTTGGCCCATATGTCCCCAGTTAAAACTCTTCCCTATGGTGTAACTACCTATTTTTTACCGCATCACTGTGTGACTAAAATCGATAGCTCTACAACGAAATTGCGTGTACTATGTAGTACTGGAGACTCTTTAAATGACATTCTTATGTGTGGCCCAACTATACAGGAGAATCGTTTTAATATCATACTTCGCTTTAGATCATTTAACATTGTTTAACTGCCGACATATGTAAAGTGCACCGCTGTGTAAAAGTTTATTATCCCGATAATTTTCTGCAATGTATTTTCTGGCGTGATCATCCTCATGAGGTTTTGAAAGTTTTTAAACTTTATACGGTTTCATTCGGTACTAAGCCTGCATCTTTCCTTTCTATTCGCTCAATGAACAAAATAATTATCACCTTAGTTCAAAAATAGTTCTTCGAGACTTTTATGTTGATGACCTTATTTCTGGCGGGAATTCTATTGAAGAAGTTGAAACTATTCTAAAAGAAACAACAAAGTTATTACAAAAAGTTGGTTTTAAAATTCGAAAGTGTTGTTCAAGCGATCCGCTAGTTTTAAAAGGATTGAATGAAGATAAGGAATCATTTTTAAAATTTCGAGACGGTACTGACGTCACAAAACCTTATAGTGGTAGGCCAATGTACGCGGCATGCGGCTGCGGGCGGCAATAGCATTGCCATTGTGAAAATGTTAGCAATGTTTACAAAAATTTTCATATAAAAAAAAATACACATCACAAAAAATAAGACTTGGTATTACTTGGAAAAGATGCCGCGCGGCAAAGTTGAATTTTTTTTAACTTTTGTTTTAAGCCGCATGAAGTAGACGTTGCCATACACAAACATAATCATTTAACAAAATAAATTTAAAAAACATTACAAATGAAGTGGGAAAAAACTATTATAGTGTTTATTGGCCTTCCACTATTATAGTGGAAGGCCAATGAACGCGGCATGCGACTGCGGGCGGCGATCAGCTGCTTTGTTTTTCGCTTGAAATTTTTTTGATAGGCAAATGAAAGCGGCACATTTTAAAGCGGCAAATGTTGAATAAGCTGTTAAAAAAATGTTCAATCTATAAAAAAAAGAGTTATTTGAACATTATAAGAATCAAATTAGTTTTTTTCCACTTCATTTGTAATGTTTTTTAAATTTATTTTGTTAAATGATTATGTTTGTGTATGGCAACGTCTATTTCACGCGGCTTAAAACAAAAGTTGTAAAAATTCAACTTTGCCGCGCGGCATCTTTTTCAAGTAATACCAAGTCTTATTTTTTGTGATGTACATTTTTTTTATATGAACATTTTTGTAAACATTGCTAACATTTTCACAATGGCAATGCTATTGCCGCCCGCAGCCGCATGCCGCGTACATTGGCCTTCCACTATTAGGCTTAATATGGGAACCAAAAAGCGATTCATTTCTGTTCACAATTGCCGCTTTTCCAAATAATGATAAAGTTACAAAACGATTGATTTTATCTACTATCGCAAAGTTATTTGACCCACTAGGACTTGTTAGGCCAATTGTTGTCAAGGCAAAGGTCTTCCTCCAGAAATTGTGGAAGGAAAAGGTTAATTGGGATTATGCTATTTCGCCTTGTCTTAAGAAAGTTTGGTTAAGCTTATGTGATGAGTTCAATTTTATTGATGAATGTAAATTTTCAAGAAAGGTTATGATCCCTGAATCCCGCTACGAAATTCATGCTTTTTGCGACGCCAGTTTAGCAGCAAACGGAGCTTGTATCTACATCTTGAGTAAAAATTTGGTATTATTGACGTACATTTACTTTGTTCAAAGCCGCGCGTTGCTCCGACTCAAGTTCTTACCAAGGCGAATTCATACAAGGTGGTCTTGGCTTGCTATGAAAGCAACAGCTGAAAACTAACCTTGTGTCAAAATGATATACTGTTACTTTTGTTGACATTTACATGTTTGTATGTTTAGTGCACAGCTAATTTGTTTACTTCAGTGTTGTATTATTTTGACACAACGTTTAAGTAGTTTACAGTGTTGTATCCGTTTTCAAAATAAGACCACCTTGTATGAATTCGCCTTGGTTCTAACAGTACCAAGATTATTGCTAGCAGAGCTTACATAGCATCTTTGCCTGACAATTTTTTGTCATACCAAACGTCAAACTTCATATTAAAAAAACGCTGACAAAAAGTTTCGAGTTTTTTTTATATAAACTTTGATGTTTGTTATGACAAAAAATTGTCAGTTAAAGACGCTATGTTATACATGCTATTGCACAAATGAAAATTGTTTCTGGAAATATTTTTTGTTGGTCGGATTCAGCTATTGTGTTGTCATGGATTCGTGAGCAGTCGTCTAACTATCAAGTATTTGTTGCCAATCGTATTAGTCGCATTCAATCGTTAATTTCAAAAATGTGTTGAAAATATGTACCAACAAACATGAACCCTGCTGATATCTTATCAAGAGGCGCTTCTGCTCAAGAAATCTCATCATCGAATTTGTGGTTGTTTGGACCTGACTTTTTAAAAAATGGTCACATGTTTTGATGTTAAACGTGGTGTTCAATTGCTTATTCAAATGGTGCAAAAATCATGCACCATTTATGGATGAATTTAGTTTAATAAGAGTTGGTGGTCGTCTGCAAAAGTCAATCCTCGAGTTTAGTGCACAACATCCAATAATAATTCCGAAAAATCACCCTTTGTCAGAATCTATCATCAGACATTTCCATTACAAAAATATGCACGCTGGTCCACAATTGTTGTTGGCAACTATCAGACTACAGTATTGGCCAATATTTGGCAGAAAAGAAGTGAGCAGAATTTGCAGTAAATGTATCAAATGTTTTCGATTACGTCCTCAAGTCGTGGAACATATTATGGGAAATCTTCCAAAAGAAATAGTTCAAGGTTTTCGCGCCTTTTTAGTCTCCGGTATAGATTTTGCCAAAAATCAATTAATAGAGTTAAAAAGGTTATTTTTAAGTCAACAACACAAAGAAGCTGTGCACATGCAGTGTTTGGACGATAGAATCGATTGGAGGTTCATACCTCCTCGTTTCCCGCACTTTGGTGGTTTTTGAGAGGCCGCAGTTAAGATGGCTAAATTACATATCTTGCGTAACACCGGCCTTTCTATTCTAGATTTTGACGAGCACAATTGTTGTTGGCAACTATCAGACTACAGTATTGGCTAATATTTGGCAGAAAATATGTGAGCAGAATTTGCAGTAAATGCATCAAATGTTTTCGATTACGTCCTCAAGTCGTGGAACATATTATGGGAAATCTTCCAAAAGAAATAGTTCAAGGTTTTCGCGCCTTTTTAGTCTCCGGTGAAGATTTTGCCAAAAATTAATTAATAGAGTTAAAAAGGTTATTTTTAAGTCAACAACACAAAGAAGCTGTGCACATGCAGTGTTTGGACGATAGAATCGATTGGAAGTTCATACCTCCTCGTTTCCCGCACTTTGGTGATTTTTAAGAGGCCGCAGTTAAGATGGCAAAATTACATATCTTGCGTACCACCGGCCTTTCTATTCTAGATTTTGACGAGCTTCGAACTTTTATTTCTCAAATATCTGCTATAATGAACTCACGCCCTCTGACACCATCCCACCATGGGAGCACCTCTGACTTCAGTTGTTGAACCAAACCTATCAATGCTAAATATTCATCGCCTTGATCGTTGGCAAAAGGTGTGCTACATGCAACAGTTATGTTGGAAGAAGTGGAGCACCGAATATTTAACTTTATTACAGCAGCGCTCAAAATGGCAAACTGTTTTTGTTTAAGCTTTGATATTGTTACAAGCAAAACTGTGGCTTATAATTCTTATTCGCTTAACAGTTTTATTTATGTAATATCTTTAGTTTTTCTAAAATCTTTGGATGAAGTTTCCGGACGATCTGGCCTAAGCAACCAGTGAAATGCGCATAGGAATAGCTTATACCTTCAACAATAAATTTCAGTTTATCAATGGTATGAAATGGGAATGTAGCACATTTAAACGAAACCTTGTTAATTAAATTTTTGAATCCGAAAAAAAACTTTGATAAATCAAATAACAATTGTGTTGGTGCACTTGTCTTACTAAAAGACGAAAATCAACCCACCTCTAAAGTGGCAGATGGAAAGAGTAGTCGATGTTGTAAAAGGCGAAGATGGCGTTGTGCGAATTGTGTCTTTGCGTACTAAAAATGGTATTATTCAACGAGCTGCAGCATAGATTTGCGTGCTTCTTATTGATGAGCTTGAAAGCAGCGAGCTTTCAAAGGGGGAATAATCAGGGGTGTCATAGAATCCAAGTCGGTTTTGCTCATTGTCGGTTTTGCAAACCAATATTGGTTTCATTTGGTGTCATGAAAACAAGTCGGATTTGTTATTTTCGAATACAAATAAAACCGATATTCGAATCAGCTGTTTAATGTTTTGGCTCATGTGTTTACATCTTTAAATGCAATTTTTGTTTGACAATCTTGTAAATTAGGATTTTTACGCTAAAATATTGTTAAAACCTGTGTTTTAATTATAGAAAAGAAAATAAGAAGTGGTAATAAAGTAAACATATAAAATAAATGCCATCGTTGTATTACTTGCGTTGCATTTGCTGTTTTAATTTGTGTAATTTTATTGTTTTGTAAAAATATGTATGTATGTATGTAGGTATACAGCGAATTTATTAAAAATATAAACAAATTTGTTGTTTAACGTTATAAAAAAGTAAAATGACAACTGCTGTTGTTGCATATTTGCTGTTAGCAGAAAAAGTGAGAAGAAGACTTTTGCAAATTTGCAGCAGCCCGCTGCCGGAGACTACCGGGAACATGCAAAAAATACTATTTCACCAATTTATCAATTTTATTTACTTCTATCTGTAGAAAACACCTAACTGTTGTAAAAAATTAAATAAAAAATTAAGCTTTTAACAACTATATTTATTTCCAATAAAAAAACAAGAGCTGTAAGCTGCTTGGTTTATTTTCAATAAAAAACCGATATCATTGGTTTCTGTGACACCTAAAACCGACAATAATTTTAGTTCGAACAAAAAACCGACAACATTGGATTTCATGACACCAACGTATTTTTTTTGTCGGTTTCAAATCCAATACCGATAAGATTGGTTTCTATGACACCCCTGAATGTTCGGCTTCAACATAAAATCAGCTTATATGTATTTAAAAAAAATGTTGTACTGTCAGTGACTTTTGGTGTGAACCGGTGGATGATTAGGATGGCAACGCTTAGGTTTAGATATTTTGCCAGGCTAGGCCGGTAGAGGCGTGAATTCGCCACCTTAACCATCCACAAGCCCATGGTCCAATTAGTAGGTCTGCTTGAAACGCCTGCTGATTTTATGCAGAGTTGTGTTTTTTACGTGCAATTGTTTTTGTAGCAATTGTTTTTGACATTTCCACCATTTTTTACACAAACAATTGCCTTTGTTCTTGACATCTTTATCATTTTTTACACAAACAAAATGCGTGTTGTTTTTTTTATTGTTTGATTGTTGTAGTTGCGCGCAGACCTACTAATTGGGCCATGCACAAGCCATTGTACAAAAAAATATAAAAAAAAATTGGATAAAAAAAAAACAAAAAAAAAACAAAAAAATTAAAAAAAAATTATCAAATTTTAAACAAACTAATCCATGAAAAAAAATAAATAAATCAAATGAATAATAAAACAAATGAAAAACAAAAACCAGTATATTGCACCAAAAATTAAACATAACTACACAGTTTCTAAATATTGTCCAACTCCCTGCGATAACTAGATTCCCGTTCATCCCAACCCATCACTTTCTTGGCGGGCAGCTGGTGGTTTGCTGCCTGGTCTGCCCTCCCACTACCTTGGCAAATCCTTGACCATCGCGTGGATTTGCCCCTTAAAAACGACCCTACCTCTACAAATTTAAATACAGCTCACTTACCTGTTATATTTCTACTCCATGTCCATTTCCAATTTATCCTTCCTTCAAAACATTTCCATGGCCACAGAAGCGCACCCCAACTATAAACAAAAAAAAACCCGTCCCAACCGTCCGCTCAAACAAACCTTCGGTATATAAAAACAAAATTAAAGTCACCCCGAGCGCCCAAGTCGGCGCCCAAAGAAACCCTAGTCCGAGCTCGGTCTGGTATCCGAATGTCTTAAGGGTGCGATTATCAATAATCCGCTTTTCCCCCGTCGGTTTGGACCAAGTCTCGTCTGTCGGTAGGTCGGTGATGTTGCCAACGTAAGTATGAATCGTGTGCGATCCTGTGTAGGGATGAAGGATAGAGTGTGTATGCTGGGATATGTGCGTGTATGTATGCCCGATGATTCCTCGGAGGATGTGTGTAGCAATGAATAATTTCGAGATGATGTATGTACGGTATTTTGTTGCGTGGATATGGATGATGATAATTGCTGGGATGATGTGGGTGTGTGTGGATATATTATGTAGGGATGTATATTGTATGTATGGATTCTGTGTTTTGCGTGTGTGAATGACTTAAAAAAAACGTCCTTTTCTTTTTTTTTTTTAAATAACTTTTTATATTGATTTAATTCAACCGCAATCCTTTTAGTATAATTATTGTTTTTAAACCAATTATTTTACATTTCAAATAGCATATCTATATATAAATTAAAACTTCTCATTCAAAACATTCATCGCACTCAGACTTCAAAAAAAAACTCTCTCTACCCAAAAAACTTCTTCCTCTTCTTTTTCCTCCTCTTTTTCCATTTTCCCGCCTTTTTTTTATCCACATCACCATCTTTTTTTTTCCTCTCCGCGAATCTCCTACACCCCCTGAACAGCTGTGCAAATTGTCAAAAAGACCATTCCAGCAGTTCGCACGGTTGCATTTCAATGTAAAATCCTCGCCACTCCCATTTACATTAAAATGCAACCTTCAGCCGTTACAGGGGCATGACAGTACACATTTATATTTCGCAACTATATTTTTACACATACATAACTATTTCTTTTAGTAAACTTTCGTATCGTAATTTCCAAATTTAAGATTTATGTACTTATTATTTAACTGAGAATTAACTGTTCTTTAAGCTATTGTAGATTTGTTGCTGCACAATAAACATTTTGTAATTGAATTATAAACAATTTGTTTTATTTGGATTATTATACAAATAATTTACCCCGTGAGTTTGATTTCACGGATATTACTAATATTGAACAATTTTTCGTCGATTATGGCAAATTAAACGTGTGTTCGATTTCACGTCAAAACAAGTGAAAATCCCGATATTTATATTGCGATTTGAGGGAATTGTTTCTTAGAAAGCACTATTTTTTTTAATGGATCCTTCAACTGCAGGTATTTAACTAATTTATTAATAAATTTTTGTAAAGAACAATATTGAGGAAGTATTTTTAATTTTTTTTTTAAATCGGTCAAAAAAATTAGTTTTTTTTAAGGAAATGTTGATTTTCAAAATGTTTGTGAGAATACTTGGGCAAAAATTTTTATATATTTTTAAAATGTGCTATTTTAACTTGCATAATCAAAAAAAAATCTTGCCCGTTTTTGCCCCATTTGAACATGTTTGAGATTTTGTGAAACACATTAACTTGTTTTTTCTGTTTTGTTTCGTTTAAATGATTACGAACCAAATAAATCTGACTGCTTTATGTAAAATTGTTCCCTGAATCCGAATATGAAGCCAGAATTGTTAAAAGTAGAACAGTTTTTGAGATATTCCAAAATAATCGTTATTTGTGTTTTTAAAAAAGATGATGTGACTGAAATGCAAATATCTTCAAAAATTTTAAACGGATTATGTATTTCTTTCTTTTTAGTGAAAGTGTGACACCTGGGCTACAATTGACATGAAAGACGTGACATTAACACTAACATGTTACCTCATTTCATGGCTTGAGGAGAACGGGGGCGATGAACAGTGTTCATTTGGTACGATGATCTGTAGACGTAATTATGATTCGCAACACTTCCTAAAAATCGTTCAGAAAGGGGTGTCGTAAACGTCGTAAAAAAAAAAAAAAAAAGCGGCGTGGTATGAGGCGGTTTAAGATGGCGGGAAAACGCGAGAAACTTCTTTCTTTCGTAAAGTGGCAGAGGATAAAAAGGTTGGCTCGAGCGGTTTTTTTTCTTGTCCTTCGTGTAAAGTTTTTAATTAAATTTTCTTTAAAAATATTTAATAAAAGTTTTTATTATAATAAGTTAAATTGTCAACTATATTCGTATATAATCAAATCTAAACAGCAGGACACAGAAAATGAAAGGAATATTTAAGTATGAAATTTAAAAACACGTTTCACGAACAAAACTTACAACCCAAAATGGCGTAATTGCTGTAACAAATCGTTTGAACAAAAAAATAAAATTTCACAAAAATTCAATAACGAATTTTCTGCAAAAGTAATAAAGTGATAACGAATGGATTCACCTCAAAAATTTTAATATTGTACATGTGGATATGAGTGATCAAATTTTACTATATTTATCGACGGCTGGCATCTTAGATTGGCTGAATGTATAAATGTAATATACAGTGGGTAACTTTTTATATTGTATTAACCAAAATTCCACAGTGAAATGTTTTTCGTCTTCGTGCTATAAATAATCTGCAGCATTATCTCTACAGGACTCTGTTCAAGACAAACAATTAAGACTGCAACGAAATTATTGACGACTACAACGAATGCGTGGATAGCAAAGAAGAAAACAGCTTCAAAAAAATCTCTCGAAGACACCTGCCTCTTCGATAAAGCGATACATATGTATACTTGGATTACGCTTACATTACCCGAAATCATAATTACATTGCATGCATTTCTTCATTATTCAGTAATAAAGGGTATCTTAAGTTCTGTTCTACAGACAGGGAAAAGTATTTAATACTAGCTTAACCCGGTGCGCTTCGCTACACTGCTTAAACCACTTCTTCAGTTGAGAGATATTTAATATATGCATCCTATGGAAGGTTTTCCCCCCTGCGCCTTCCCGCTTTATTTTTATTTTCAAAAGTGTAGTATACCATAGGAGTGACTTCTACTAAGTTTGAACATTCTTACTATAACAGTTCTTAAGATATGTGATATTAAACATTGGCGTCCTATGGGGGGTAACATTTCCCCGCTGCTATTTTATTTCAATTTTGGGGTTCAGAAGATCATACTACAAAAAGTTTAATAAAAAGAGTGCAGCGGCTCTAAATTGTATTTCTATCTATGAGGGGTACTGCTCCTCCTCTGTCCATTTCTATATTGAAATTTAAAGTTTGCCATAATAGTAGCTTTAGCCACGTTTGAAGACTCTCCCTTTAATAGTTCTTGAGTTGAGAGATATTTAATATATGCATCCTATGGAAGGTATTTCCCCCCTGCGCCTTCCCGCTTTATTTTTATTTTCAAAAGTGTAGTATACCATAAGTGTGACTTCTACAAAGTTTGAACATTCTAACTTTAATAGTTTTTAAGATATCCGATATTAAACATTAGCGTCCTATGGGGGGTAACACTTCCCCCGCTGCTATTGTGTTTAAATTTTGGGGCTCAGAACATCCTACTACCAAAAGTTCAACAAATTGCTTGCAGCGGCTCTTATTAATATTGCTATCTATGAGGGGTACTGCTCCTCCTCTGTCTACCCCGCCCATTTTTATATTGAAATTTATAGTTTACCATAGTAGTAGCTGTAACCATGTTTGAAGACTCTCCCTTTAATAGTTCTTCTGTTGAGCGATATTTAATTTATGCATCCTATGGAAGGTATTTCCCCCCTGCGCCTTCCCGCTTTATTTTTATTTTCAAAAGTGTTGTATACCATAAGAGAGACTTCTGCAAAGTTTGAACATTCTCACTATAAAAGTTCTTAAGATATGCGATATTAACCATTGGCGTCCTATGGTGGGTACCACTTCCCCCGCTGCTATTTTATTTCAATTTTGGGGCTCTGAAGATCCTACTACCAAAAGTTCAACAAAATGCGTGCAGCGGCTCTTAATTATATTTCTATCTATGAGGGGTACTGCTCCTCCCCCGTCTACCCCGCCCATTTGTATATTGAAATTTATAGTTTACTATAATTATAGCTTTAACCACTTTTGAAGACTCTCCCTTTAATAATTCTTCAGTTGAGCGATATTTAATATATGCATCCTATGGGAGGTATTTCCCCCCCTGCGCCTACCCGCTTTATTGTTATTTTCAAAAGTGTTGTATACCATAAGAGTGACTTCTAGAAAGTTTGAACATTCTCACTATTACAGTTCTTTAGATATGCGATGTTAAACATTGGCGTCCTATGGGGGATTCCACTTCCCCCGCTGCTATTTTATTTTAATTTTGGGGCTCAGAAGATCTTACTACCAAAAGTTCTGCATAATGCGTGCAGCGGATCTTAATATATGCGATAATTAATATTGGCATCCTATGGGGGATACCAATTCCCCTGCCCCTATCGAAAAAATAAGTAGCCTATTTTATTTTTAGGGCTCACGTGATGTATCTGTAAAAATTTCAGGAAAATCGGTTCAGTAGTTTAGGAGTCTATAAGCCAACAAACAAACAAACAAACAAACAAACAAACATACAAACATTTTTCATTTTTATATATATAGAAGTAAATATGTGTGTGAAAATGCATTCACAAACACAACCGCAAAGCGACAAAAACACCAACGTCGTTCACACATCCAGCTAAAAAAAAAAAAGCAGAAAAAAAAACCAACAACCAACACTGCCACAAAAACAACAGCAGGGCGACAAGACACCAACGTAGCTACAACAGCCAAGCTAAAAACAGAAGAAGGAAACCACTGCCAACGTTGCTACCTACAATCACGGATCACCACCAACAAACTTTGTCACAAAAACCACAGCAAAGCGACAAACCACAGACGCCTAGACAACAGCAACAGGGGTGTGATTTCAACCCAAAAGGACGAAGGACGAGAAATCTAGGAGAAGAAAAAACCAGGTAAAAGTAAACATGCAAATATATACTCGCCCAGAAAGTCCCCAACTTTTAGTCACACGGATGATTCGTTTTTTTTTCACGCCAAAAATAATCCCAAATGGAAATAGTTTTCGAAATTAGAAATAATTCAATTTATACGCATCGAGTTTTTTTTATCACTATACCTTTATTTACTTGATTATTTTTATCAATATAATCCCACAAACCATTATTATCGACACTTAAATTATTACTCTACCTCTACTTGCTATTTATGTTGTTGGGCATACTTACAATATAATCTTCAATAGAATACTGTTTTCAATTATACTTAAACTTATTACTACTTTCGAATCATTTAATACTAGACCTTATTCTAAACTTAGCTTACCCGCCTATACTTAACTATATATAATTAAGTCAACCCTGGAATAAAATGTTAATTTTCTTTAAGGCAACAAAATTTTATGAAGAAATAATAAAACAGACTTAAATCCCAAAGTAAGGCAACATTCTTTTAATCAAAATTAAACTCAAAATGAACTTAAAGTTGCAAACCAAATCTGAATTCGGGCGCTTGGCACAGATTTGAATTTGATGGTTAGCTTTGAATTTTGATTTTAAATTGGAATGTGAATCTAGGCATTCAAATACTGGAATTGGATTTCAACACAATTCTAATTTCAAGTCAAATACAATTTGGATTTTGTTGCTTAAACCAAGTTTAAAGTTGGTCACTTAAATTTAAAACTTGAGCCGGATTAAGATTTGAATTCTTTAGCTAAACCTGAATTCGGAATACATAGCCGAAACGTAAATTTAAATCTCAATTCAAAGATTTAAGCTTCAAATTTAAACCCTTGAAATTAAACTAAATTTGGATTTGACTTCTAAATTTGAATTAAAAAAAAAAAAAAAAATGAAATCAGATCTTGACAAATAAAACAAATTTTAACTTATAAACTTAATTTTTAATTAAAATTTTTAAATCAGGAATCAGGTCTTAAATTAAATTTGGGATCCTGGAGTTAAATTTTGGTTTAACTACTTTAACTCAATGTGAACGTCTATGATACATTTTAATTTAAATTTAATTAATTAAACTAAAATTTTATTATAATAAGTCATCAATGTGATTTGAAAAAACATAAACTAATTTTACCACTTATTTTAGACTTAAATTTTAATTCCGGAATTTAATGAAATTTAATTAGTCAAACTAAATTTTAATACGTGGTTTAAATTATTACACTTGGGTCTAATTTTGAATGTATGGACTAAATTTGTATTTAAAGTACTAAATCTAATTTAAAAAGGCATAAACTAAACTTAACTAAAATGAAATTGCCATACGTAATCTAAAAATTAAATTTAAATATTTAAACTAAATTTAAATATTTAATCTCAATTCAAATATTTAAACTAAATTTAAATATTTAAACTAAATTTTAGCGAACCTCTTATTGAATATTTGAATAACTAGGGATTGAAATTTAAGACTATCAGATTGACAATGTAAACACCGGACGTAACGAATGAATATTTGAATAAATAGTATGTGAAACTGGTTACCTTAAGTAACCTAAACTTATATATAATTACTAAATAGATTAAAACTTAAATATCTAAATTAACGTATTGAAACTTACTAGATAGACTTAAATACCCAAATTGAATTAACAAAAACTTAAAAATTTAGATTAGTTTACTCATAATATTAATACCCAACTTAACATACGTATGCTTAAATGAAGATAACGAATTTATATAAACTAATATTTATCTACCGGTAAAATTGAATTAGTTAATAAATAAAGATAATAACTAGATAAGTTTATAAGTAAAATACTAAAAAAAATAAGTTAATAAATAAAACAATAAATACCTACATAAGACAATAAATGAATAAGTTAATGAATAAGTGAATGGATATTTCTCTAAACAACTGAATAATACATACAGGACTCAGAATATATAAAATATTATATACATAACTAATAGGAAAATAACACTTAACTACTTGCGCAAGATTGCTAGCGGGAACTTGAAAACCTTTTAAAAATCTAAATAATCGAAGTTTGTTGTGTCTTCACTGGCATACATTTGTAGCACTTCTGCTGCAAAACAAAAAGAAATCAAAACGAGTTAAAACAAAGAATTTTGTTTCAACTTACCAAATAAGTGTAAAATCCGTTTGCCAACATTGTTTTTCTAACTAACCTTCCGAATTAACACCAACGGGGGTTGAAAGATTCCAGATATAAAATTTCGACTATTTAACTATTTAAATGAAAATTCAAGACAAATAAAAATACTAAAAAAAAAAGGTAAACAACTATTGATATTTGACAGCAGGAAAATGATAGGGTGACCCATCTATCAATTTAGGAAAAAAGAGGAAAAAGTAATGGAAATAAATTCTGGTCAATGTTGCCATTTTACTTTTTTTCTTGATTTTTTTTTGATATAATTATTTTTTTTTGTTCAATGTTGCCATTTAACTTTTTTTTTAATCTTTTGGTATAGTTATTTTTTATTCAGAGTTGCCATTTTTTTATATAAATGCCTTGATAATTATTTATTTAAAATTATAATTAACCTTTAAAAGGCTTGTTTTTCCAAATTTAACAAACAAAAAAAAAAAAAAAAGAAACAAATGTAAATAAGCAAATTAAAAATAACAAAAATTTATTGAAAATTGAGTTTCCTCTTACTTTTAATTACAAAAACAAACCAAGTATCCATTTGGATACTGTTAAAATTCCGTATTTTGATAATATTGGAAAATTTATTAATCTATCCTCCAATAATAAATTTGGAAAGTCAAACATTTAAGTTTTAAGCTAGTTAATGGACCTGTAATTATGAATTTATTTCTTATATCATACCAATATTATTTATCTTGTAATAATTATTGAGCATAAGTAGGATAAAAGAAAAAATAAATGAATATGCAATGTACATTTTTTATTGATATAACGGAAAACAAATAATAATGTTTTAATTAATTTAAAAATTGGTTGAAAGGCAACAAGCGTATGGCGAAATGGTAAGTTACGATTTGGGGCATTACTCCAAACATTTATTTCTTTTCAGGCGATGAGTAGTGCCACGGATGACAGTAACATGTCATATGGGGTGGGCAGCCTGTCCAGGACAAAAACATCTGGTCCTGAAGACTCGAGGCAATCTTGTCGAAAACTGCGTTTAAGTTTTCAGTATTATCAATCAACAATCAGTCTTTGTTCAATGTCTTTTTTGTTTTCTATCGCTTCGGTATATCAACAGCTTTCGTTTTTTGGCACGAATTAAGTTGTGTATGTGTGAGTAGATGGACACGAACCCCCCATTTCCGGCGAGCTTCAGCCCAAACACCAGCGTGCCATTGTCCATCGCGAAGCGAAGTTGGGATTTTGATTCCGGTCAAACCTTCCTCAAAACGAATTTTTTTCCCTCACGACCCGCACATCACACAAAAATGGCGCCCAACGTGGGGCCACCCGAAAGTGACTTAACCCTTTGGGTTAAAGTAATTTAGGCTAACAGCCTGTTTTTGTAAAACATAAGTCTTCTCACTTGAAGTTTTCGTATTAATACGTTTATGTTTAAAATTTGGTTTTTAAAAAACATTTAAAAGCTTTCGTCTATTCATAGTTGACATAAATAGAGCTTTTTTCTTTCGTGAATCAACATTATTGCCAATGCATTAATATTTGTACATTTGTATTATTTTTTCATATAAAGGTTTTGTGTTTATGGATAACCCTGGCTTTTGTTTACAAAAATTAAAATTAAATTTCAAAAATAAAATATTTTATAAAAAATGTTACTAAATTAGTAAAAATAAAAGTGTTGAATGAAAATGTTAGCAATAATAGCAAAAGTTAATAGAAATACATAAAGAAGATTTTTTGCTGCACATCAACATATAAATATTTAGAAGATATTTGCGAAGATATAATTTTTTGGAACATTCGGAAGAACGGTGGTAATTTACACTACACTGTATGTACAGTCACACAGATAATAGTACGTACGCCTTAACAATTCTTTAACTTTGCAAAAATTAGAGATATTTAAAATAATAAATAAATCAAAAATTTTTAAATGAAAGCAAATATTTATTTCATTATTAAATTTAAGACAATTGATTTGTCCGCATACTTACTTAGGTGCGAAGTCGAGCCGCTTTTATCTGTTTATATCCCCAATTAATGTTTGTTTTTTCTTAGTACGCGGCTGTGTAATGTAATGTAAAAATTTTTAAATTTGAACTCAAGGAATTCGCAACGTTCCTTTTGTTAAAAAATTATGCACTCATTTCATTACAAATGTCCTTTGTTTTCTTACCTATTTTAACAAAAGAGTAATATTTTTTCTAAAATTACTGCAGTCTTTAAGAATTTGATTGCAAGTTTAGCTTGTGCCACTTTCCGTATATTATTTTTCCTTTAAATCTTCTTATTTTAAAAAGGACAGTTTTCTATTTGGCATCGTACGTATAATTATCTGTGCTTTCAGATTAACTTAAAAGTGTAAAAGTATAATTAGCGGAAATTGACCCAAACTTTTTGTCGATTGATTTTGACAGTGTGTCGATGCCTTGCAAATTCCAAAAAATATCGATCAGAAATCCAGAGTTATTCCTATGCCATGAACAACGTTACGCGACATAATGTGATCGGTTTTTAAATGGCAGCGCTATATTTAAAACACTAAATGGGCAGCATATGGAGGTGTGGCTATAAAAATTTAACCGTTTTAGAAACATCATTGACATACCTTTCATTCAAAGCGGTGACTGGCACAAACTTTTTTTGTAAGGAGGTCGACCAGCTCTTATGTACATAATTATGTTCATATTTTTGAGCGTATGTAGTTCCATTGTTTCTAAAATTTTTTGAACCTGTAAATACATATTTATGTAATTATAACTGAACCTTTATAGAATATTTTATAATAGTATTAGTTTGTTAGGTTTCCTTTTTTAAAATATCGCAGTTATTTTCCATTTTGTGGTGATTTGTTTTTTAAACGAATGCCTTTTACTTATCGTCTACTTTTCACTTTTGTTTTCATTTATTGCGAAGATGTTCATTTTATATGAACCAAAAATATATAGAAAAAAATTAAAGCTTTTTTTGTCACTCACATGAAATGTTTTTTAATTTTATGAAAACCTAAATCTGATTTCGTTCGTTTTTTTTACGAACGAACAAATATTTTCATTTTCTAAAAACAGGCTGTTAAGGTGTTTTAATTCATCTTTTCTGGCTTCCACACCTTTGAACATTTCCGGATAAAATGTTTAATCCAATAACTTTTTTTTCTTTTCATATTTTTTGACGATTGTCCCGGAAGGTGTTAAATACACACCATTCCTGCGTTGCGACGGCATCGTATGGGGAAGTTAGGTATTGGGATCTCGGTTTTCTGACCTTATGACTGACGACCTATGTCCTGGAAGGTGTCAAGTAAACACCAAGCCTGAGTTGCAATGGCTTCCGACATAAGAGACGAGACTGAGGGAGTCAAATGGATGGAGTCGAATCGAATCCATAATGAAAGACTTGATACGGCGGCTATACAGCTAGGTGATCGTATGTTTTCATTATTGGATGAGAGGAGAGGAAAATCCAGGAGATTCACTCTATGTCGTTTTGTCTTGTGTTTTCGTAAAAGTTGATTGATGATAGAAACTTGTTGGTAACAACACTTAACGCTTATACATAAAAAAAAAATTTTTTTTTTGACATGATTGATTTATATACATTTTTATCATACTTAAACATCGTATGAGTTTTGAAGTTCTCAATTCTGAGAAAAAATACCCAATGATTTTAAACTCGAGTAAAAATATCACACACATTTCGCCACTACACGTTTGTTACCAAATTTCAACCAGAACATATTTTATATACAGTCAACGCCCGGTATAACAAATACTCATTATAACGAATTCGCGATATAACGAATGAGTTTTGTCCAAGTACTAGATACCTTATATAGCGAATATTTTGAAATTTTTACGCTCAGTATAACGAATGATTGAAAAAATAAACACAGAAAAGTAAACACAGATTGTTTAAGTGTTTTAATAGAAACGCAAAGACAAAAAAGAAGAATATGTATTCGTTATAGTACCGTTAGTTTTTTTCTCATCTTTCTCAGTAATTAATGAAAGAGTTAAAGCTTGTTTTTAGTTGAGTGTTAGCTGTTGTACAAATCAATATGGGAAATAGAAAAAGAATTTCTTTAAATGAAAAAATTAAGATTTTGCAAGAGTGCAAGAGTGGACTTTCATTGTCAGCAATTTCTAATAAATATGGAATATCAAAATCTTCCATATGCACATTAAAGAAAATGGAAAACAAAATTGTATCCAATTTGGAAGGCACTAACAATGGTTCGAAAAACAGGCGATCACTTCGAAAGGGAGAGTATCCCGACATGGAGGAAAAACTTTACGAATGGTTCCTAAAACAGCGGAAAAAATTTATTCCGGTAAATGGAATGGGACTCAAAGCAAAAGCTCTTGAAATACATGCCAGGTTTTGTAGCGGTGGATTTAATGCAAGTGATGGATGGCTAGGAAGATTTAAGAAGAGATATGGTATACGGCTTCTAAAGGAATCTGGAGAAAAGCTGTCATCAAGAGATGACTTAGTAGAGCCTTTTAAAAGAAAGCTGCAGAAAACCATACTGGAAGAGGGCTTAACACATGATTTAATTTTCAATGCCGACGAAACGGGCTTGTGTTGGAAGATGCTTCCAGACAAAACATATGTCCATGCTGGAGAAGAAACGGCTCCGGGTAGGAAATTATCAAAAGAAAGAATAACTGCCCTTTTCTGCGCAAATGCATCGGGTAAAAAGAAAGTGACACCACTTCTTATTGGAAAAGCAAAAAAGCCTCGATCGTTTCGAAACAAAATTTTACCTGTAAATTATTTGCATTCAAAAAATGCTTGGATGAATTGCGGAATTTTCAAAATTTGGTTTTTCGAAATGTTCGTGCCCGAAGTATGTAAGCCAAATTTTGCAAGCAATGATGAAGATTAAAATATTTGCTTTCTTTTCTAGGTTGAATCATATTTAGAGACTAATAATTTGCCGCTTAAAGCTTTGTTAATTCTAGACAATGCTCCCAGCCATCCGCCTGCAGAAGAGCTGGTTAAAAGTACAAGAGAGGGAAAGATATGGACAATGTTTATGCCACCTAATGTAACACCTCTTATCCAGCCAATGGACCAGAATGCGATTCGGCTAGTAAAATTGCATTACAGAAATAGCCTGCTTTCGAAACTTATTACCTCTGAAGTTGATGATGTCGTAAGTTTTTTAAAAAACCTTAACCTATATGATGCATCATGTATGATTGCACTCGCCTGGAAAAACATTGATCAACATTCGTTAGAAAAATGCTGGAGCAAAGTTTTAATTCACAAAGATTCCGAATTTGATGAGGAGGATGACATACCTTTGGCAAGAATTTTGGAGGGAGATGAATTTGTTTCTATTCGACGTGGAGTTAGACTATTGAGCACTGTTTTTCCAAATGTAAGAAAATAAAGCACATAGTTTTCGTTATTTACTATTTACGTACATACGACTGTTTTATTATTCTAGATCCCTTTTAATGCAGAAGATTTAAATGTTTGGAACCAAAATGATAATTTCATGTCAGACGAAGAAGACGACGAGAATGAACAAAATAGTGTAGACATTGTAGTTCCAGTGGCCGATAATGAAACAAAAATAAAACATGCTGAAGTAATTAAATGTTTTGACAAGTGCATTCAATGGAGTCAGCAAAATAATATTTCTTTTACGAAATCATTAGTTTTAAGAGAAATACAGGAAGAAGCTGTTCAAAAAAGTTTACAAATAGAGCATAAGCAAACAACTTTGAATAATTTTTTCAATGTTGTTTAGTTTTAAAATTGCATAAAAGGTTTTTTTAACATTTAATTTAAATAAATATAAGTATATATGTATATAAAATACATAAATAAATAAAATAAAAAACTTTGCTATATAACGAATTTTTCACTATAACGAATGGGTGTGACATTATATCATTCGCTATACCGGGCGTTGACTGTATATTGAATTTAATATTTGAAAATAAATTAACTTTGATTAATCGTAGTTGATAATTTAGTAGACAAAAAAAAAATTAACTTTGATTAATCGTAGTTGGTAATTTAGTAGGCAAACAATATTTTTGGTCTTATTTGAATACTTATACTAAACTTATAATCTAATAATATTACTTAAACTAATTAACAAATAGAAAATAGTTTGTTGATTAATCATTTTATCTTATTATCTACATTAACACGTATCCTTTAATATTGTTACAATAAATATTATAAATTTTTCTTAATATTACTACAATATATTTTATCAATAACGATATAAAGTTATATCGGCAAATATCTTTTCGTCTTAGGTTAATATTCAATTATTAGTTCTAGGGTATTTTTACATTTACATTCTTTCGATGGTTTTTGTTGATTACTTCGTATTTGAAGATATAATAGTTTCTTAAGGGTTATTCCTTTTTCAATATTGAGGTTGTAAAATTATATAACAATTATAATTGTACATACATTTGGATTTTTTTTTAGCATTGATATTACATTTTATAAATAAATTTATAAGATATATTGGCTGTTACATTTCGGATATGATAATAATCAACGATTATTATTATACTTAAAACTTTTTTATATTGATTTTCTTTTTTTTTGACATCGGTAATACATTTGAATGTGAAGATTATCTCCGTATTCATGAATGATTATTGAATTGGACAAGTGTTTATTGAAAAAAAATTTACAAAAAAAAAAAAAAAAAAAATTTTGTGTTGTAAACTTTTGTCGAATTTAAAATATTTCTTTCATGAATTCCGGAGGTAATAATTACAATCTCACATACACCCGGATTTTTCTCTAATGACAATTGATATTTCGTTTACAAATAAATTTGTGAATATCTTTTGGCACATACCATCTTGATTATTACTACTTTTTTTTGGAATTACGTTTTCTTGGGATTTTATTAGTAAATTACAATTTAAGGGAATAATATTTTCTTAAATTTAATTGTTTCGGGATATGGGGATTGGGAAATTACATGTTAATTTCTAAATACGTCTACATTTGAATATTTTTTTTTATTGAATTTGTTTATAACTCCATTGGTTTTCTGAATGCAGGGTATAGTTTTATCCAAGGGTAATTCGTTCAGTAGTTTTTTTCGGTGCTAACTTGGTAAAGTTGAAAGTTTTTTTGTTTGATCTAGGAACGGTTTTGGCTAAGGATGAATACTAGGCAACTCCGATCATCTAGTAGAAACCAGGCAAGCAATAGCGACGACATTCCAACCACGACGACAACCACCGTTACCAATCCAAATACAGCACCCATTGTTTCTACAAACGCGGTAACTCCATTAATGTCGATTAGATTCCCACCCGGATTTGGACCACAAACCCATTCTTCACCTGATAGTTTTAGTACTATACGTACACCGACCTACAGTAGCATAACTGCCAGGGAAATAAGTGGACAGACAGGTAACCAGGGTACTCGTGATTTTGATTTAGGGAACATGAATAGGAATAATTTAGCCCCTGTTGGCGAGGAGGTCGACCCTGAAATGGTTATAACCGAGGAAGGATTGACGCTGAGGGACTATGTCAGTGCTTCGGTGGGAGCTGCACAGGCTGCAATTATGAATGAAGTGCAAAATATGCAACTCATGCTACCACAATTGATTAGGGAGTCCTTGCGTTCCGAACGTGGAATCTCTTCGGAGAATCAGACTTTCCGTAACAATGGACCCTATGACCAACAGCGAGCGTATCAAACCCCTTTCAATAACAATAATAGCAGACCACCGCCAGCACAACATTTCGCACATAATGACCCTCAAATGTTCAGACAACAACGCCCGCGTCAACCCAACCTAGTCCAACCGGAATTCAATAACATTCCTCAGAATTTTGCCGAACAATACCCAGGTTTTGGAAACTCACCTTCTTTTCATGGTTTTAAACCAATAACTCCAAACCAATTGGAAAAATGGGGAATAAGGTACGATGGTACGAATAAATCGTTAACGGTTGAAGAGTTTGTATTTCGGGTAGAGGCATTGAAACATGATTATAACTGTTCATGGGAAGTTTTAATGAAAGGTTTTCATCACTTGGTCTCGGGGGAGGCAAGTAACTGGTTCTGGTCCTTTAGAATGAAGCATCCGATATGCGACTGGCAGACTTTTAAACATCACATGATAAAAAAATTCAGGAATTTCGAAAGCGATTTTGAAATTCAAAGAAAAATAATGGAGCGTAGGCAAGCGCCAAATGAGTCTGCGGATGCTTTCATTACAGAAATTGTCAAACTGAAAAACCAAATGAGGGTGAGCGTACTAGAGAGCGAACTGGTAAAAATTGTTAAAGACAATCTAAAAGACGGATTGGCTCAACTGGTTTTCCCCATTAGGATTGACAGTCTGGATCAGCTACTAGAGGAGTGCAAAAGGGCAGAAAGGAATATTGCCAAGCGATCTTCGACCCGTATGCCTTTAGGCCATTCTCGACGAGTGTATGAGATGGACTTGTTTGAGCACGAGCAGATAGATGAGCAGGCACAACAGGTTGAGGCACTTCAAAGGGATAGTTTGCCAGCAAAACAACTCACATGTTGGAACTGTAAAGCACCTGGCCACTCTTTTATTGAATGTCCCGTAGTACAACGCAATGTCTTCTGCTACAAATGTGGGTTCGAGGACGTAACTAGCCCAAATTGCCCCAGATGTGCGGGAAACAGCAAATCGAACATGCGGAAGACTGGGCCGACGTGTTCAAACCAAACTCCCTCCCAGTAAAAGATAATTTTTTAAATTTCATATTACCCGGACAAGACCAACCCAACGAAATGATCGAAACAAACGCAATCCCAAAACAAGTCCAACAGCCAGATGAAGAAACTGCAAAGATCAACGCTAAAGATGATGAAGACATCGAAACTAAACGTACAAAGGATTATTTGAAAATAAATAATAACTCAAGGCCACACGGTCTCAATCCAGGCCTATCGTATGAACAGCGTCTACAAAACTACAACCGAATTCGTTCCGAAATTTTTACAGATTATGTACCCATAGTTAGCAATAGAATCCGAAAGACCCGAGAAAGATACGCCTTAAGAAAAGAAGAAAGGAAAGTAATAGCATCCACGGTTATAGGTAGCGAAGACGATATTAGACCCTATATGACAGTAGGAATTAATGATTCTCAATATCAAGGCCTGTTAGATAGTGGAGCTTCTGTAAGCTGCCTTGGCCGTAATTGTATGGAAAACGTTAAACAAATGAATGCGAAAATACTTGACTTTAAATCTTCTGTGCGTACAGCGGATGGGAAACAACATTTAATTATAGGCAAAATTTTAGTAAAAATTAAATATGGGAATAAATTCGTGGAAATGATGTTATATCTAGTGCCAAACTTAAGTCAAGAACTGATTTTAGGGTATGATTTTTGGAAAAAAGTAGGTCTAAAGGTTTCATTTGAAAATAGTCTAGTAGATGAAATTTCTCTCACCGATTCGGAAGAGTCCAAGATGCACCAATTAACGTCACGTCAACGAAAGATTTTGGAAAATGTGAAATCATCGTTTCGGTGTTACACACAGTATGGTCTGGGAAGAACGGGAATTGAAAAACACACAATCGGCACTGGAGATGCACCGGCCAAAAAGATGAGACACTACCCCGTGAGTCCAGCAGTGCAAAAACTAATATATGCTGAACTCGACAGGATGATCGAACTGGACGTAATCGAAGTAGCCACAGGAGCAGAATGGAACAACCGTATGACCTTGGTCATCAAGCCCAACAAGAACAGGCTTTGCCTAGATGCCCGGGAGCTGAACAAGGTTACGAGGAAGGATGCGTATCCTCTGCCCAATATAGATGGATTATTGGCAAGGTTGGGAGATACACACTTTATCTCATCAATCGACCTTAAGGATGCCTTCTGGCAAATCCCTCTGGATGAGACAAGCCGACCAAAGACAGCGTTCACAGTTCCTGGCAGGCCTCAGTATCAATTCAAAATGATGCCTTTTGGACTGTGCAACGCTGCCCAGAGGCTTTGTCGTTTGATGGATAAAGTCGTGCCATCCGAGTTAAAGGACAGAGTATTTATCTACTTGGACGATTTGTTGGTGGTGTCATCAAACTTCGAGGATCATATGGACATGCTTCGTGTCGTGGGTCAGAAATTAACGAACGCTGGTCTAACAATTAACATGCAGAAATCAAAATTTTGTTACCGCGAGTTGAAATACTTGGGTTACATAGTTGGCGGGGGAAAACTAAAACCGGATGAAGAAAAAGTTAAGGCTATTTTAGATATAGGTCCCCCGAAAAACCAAAAAGACGTGCGAAGATTTTTAGGCACAGTAGGGTGGTACCGCCGTTTTATCAACGATTTTTCCACTCTTACGGCACCTTTAACAGATACCCTAAAAAAATCCCCGAAATTTATTTTAACCCCTGAAGCAACAAAATCTTTTGAAGAGCTCAAGCGTCGGTTAGTAACCAGTCCAGTTTTGTCTAGCCCAGATTTCGAAAGGCCATTCTATGTCCAATGCGACGCGTCAAACGTAGGAATAGGGGCAGTTCTATTTCAAAAAGACGATGAAGAAGGCGAACACCCTATAGAGTATTTTTCAAAGAAACTGAACCAGGCCCAGAAAAACTATTCAACGACCGAGAAAGAGTGTCTCGCAGTCGTCTTGGCCATAGAAAAGTTTCGCCAGTATATCGAGTTGATGGACTTCACGGTCATCACAGACCATTCCAGCCTTAAGTGGCTGATGCGTCAGCAGGATTTGAACGGGAGACTTGCTCGATGGAGTTTAAAGCTTCAAGGCTTTAAATTCAATATCGAGCACAGAAAAGGAACGAAAAACGTTGTCCCTGATATGCTTTCGCGTCAAGACATGGAGGAGGTGGTTTTAAATAGTGGCCCGTTGATTGATTTTAATTCTGAAGCATTCAAAAATAAAGATTACTTAGCATTGATAGACACCGTAGAGCAAAATAAGGACCGGTTACCCGATCTGAAAGTAGAAGAGGGCATAGTATACAAGAGAGTCAAATTCAACCGAAACGACCTGGATAATGAGGCAGAATGCTGGAAGATATGGGTGCCGATAGATCTGACTGAGAGTCTAATTAAGAGATCGCACATTGATAACACCTCGCATGGAGGCATAGCGAAAACGTTGTATAATATTCGCAAGTATTTTTATTGGCCATCTATGGTGAAGCAGATTAGGGATTTTGTTAAAGATTGCAGTACTTGTAAGGAGATAAAACACCCAAAACAAATTTTACGGCCACCCATGGGATATGAAGTCAGGACTCAGAGGCCGTTCCAGAAAATATATATTGACTTCTTAGGACCTTACACCCGAACAAAATCCGGTAACACATTTATTTTCATAGTACTAGATCATAAAACAAAATTCGTCCTATTGAAAGCCCTATTGAAAGCCACAACCAAAGCAGTAATAAAATTTTTAAGAGACGAGGTGTTTTACAAATTTGGAGTGCCCGAGTTCTTACACTCAGATAACGGCAAACAATTCACCTCTGAAGCATTTAAAGATTTTTTAGAAATATTTGGGGTAAAACATATCCGGACTCCTATATACTCGCCGCAGTCGAACGCTAGTGAGAGGGTTAACCAGACCATACTCAGCTCGATTAGAGGTTTTTTGGACCATGATCAAACTAGATGGGACGAAAACTTGTCTAAAATTGAATGTTCCCTAAGATCGACTGTTCACTCTTCCACAGGAGTTACTCCCTATTTTTCTTTGACCGGCTACAACATGATTACTCACGCCGACGCCTATATAATTCTAAGGAAACTAAAATCTGCTGAAGAAGGGGAAATGTTAATATTACCTAAGTCATCACAAATGCAACTGATCCACCAAAAGGTGAACGAGAAATTACATGACGCCTATTTGCGAAATGTGAGATCTTACAACCTCAAAAGTAGAATCATAAAATATATGCCTGGCCAAGAGGTCTATAGAAAAAACTTTATACAGAGCAAATTTGCAAAGGGAATAAATGCTAAGCTTTGTAGACCCTGGCTGAGGTGTAGAATTAGAAGGGCAATAGGAAATAGCCAGTATGAAGTTGAGAACCTCAAGGGACAGTTGATAGGGGTAATACACGCGCAGCACTTGAAACAATAGGTTACTTGTGATTCAGAGGGTGAAATTGGTCGTTGTGGGTTGAATTTTAAAAGGGATGAGAGTTGCCAGATACGCTGGTTTCCCCAACTCTTTTCACTCCACAGGTTAGGTGAAAAGAGCTGGCTTTGTGACACCTGGGCTACAATTGACATGAAAGACGTGACATTAACACTAACATGTTACCTCATTTCATGGCTTGAGGAGAACGGGGGCGATGAACAGTGTTCATTTGGTACGATGATCTGTAGACGTAATTATGATTCGCAACACTTCCTAAAAATCGTTCAGAAAGGGGTGTCGTAAACGTCGTAAAAAAAAAAAAAAAAAAGCGGCGTGGTATGAGGCGGTTTAAGATGGCGGGAAAACGCGAGAAACTTCTTTCTTTCGTAAAGTGGCAGAGGATAAAAAGGTTGGCTCGAGCGGTTTTTTTTCTTGTCCTTCGTGTAAAGTTTTTAATTAAATTTTCTTTAAAAATATTTAATAAAAGTTTTTATTATAATAAGTTAAATTGTCAACTATATTCGTATATAATCAAATCTAAACAGCAGGACACAGAAAATGAAAGGAATATTTAAGTATGAAATTTAAAAACACGTTTCACGAACAAAACTTACAACCCAAAATGGCGTAATTGCTGTAACAAATCGTTTGAACAAAAAAATAAAATTTCACAAAAATTCAATAACGAATTTTCTGCAAAAGTAATAAAGTGATAACGAATGGATTCACCTCAAAAATTTTAATATTGTACATGTGGATATGAGTGATCAAATTTTACTATATTTATCGACGGCTGGCATCTTAGATTGGCTGAATGTATAAATGTAATATACAGTGGGTAACTTTTTATATTGTATTAACCAAAATTCCACAGTGAAATGTTTTTCGTCTTCGTGCTATAAATAATCTGCAGCATTATCTCTACAGGAATCTGTTCAAGACAAACAAGTAAGACTGCAACGAAATTATTGACGACTACAACGAATGCGTGGATAGCAAAGAAGAAAACAGCTTCAAAAAAATCTCTCGAAGACACCTGCCTCTTCGATAAAGCGATACATATGTATACTTGGATTACGCTTACATTACCCGAAATCATAATTACATTGCATGCATTTCTTCATTATTCAGTAATAAAGGGTATCTTAAGTTCTGTTCTACAGACAGGGAAAAGTATTTAATAAGTAAATATGTGTGTGAAAATGCATTCACAAACACAACCGCAAAGCGACAAAAACACCAACGTCGTTCACACATCCAGCTAAAAAAAAAAAAGCAGAAAAAAAAACCAACAACCAACACTGCCACAAAAACAACAGCAGGGCGACAAGACACCAACGTAGCTACAACAGCCAAGCTAAAAACAGAAGAAGGAAACCACTGCCAACGTTGCTACCTACAATCACGGATCACCACCAACAAACTTTGTCACAAAAACCACAGCAAAGCGACAAACCACCGACGCCTAGACAACAGCAACAGGGGTGTGATTTCAACCCAAAAGGACGAAGGACGAGAAATCTAGGAGAAGAAAAAACCAGGTAAAAGTAAACATGCAAATATATACTCGCCCAGAAAGTCCCCAACTTTTAGTCACACGGATGATTCGTTTTTTTTTCACGCCAAAAATAATCCCAAATGGAAATAGTTTTCGAAATTAGAAATAATTCAATTTATACGCATCGAGTTTTTTTTATCACTATACCTTTATTTACTTGATTATTTTTATCAATATAATCCCACAAACCATTATTATCGACACTTAAATTATTACTCTACCTCTACTTGCTATTTATGTTGTTGGGCATACTTACAATATAATCTTCAATAGAATACTGTTTTCAATTATACTTAAACTTATTACTACTTTCGAATCATTTAATACTAGACCTTATTCTAAACTTAGCTTACCCGCCTATACTTAACTATATATAATTAAGTCAACCCTGGAATAAAATGTTAATTTTCTTTAAGGCGACAAAATTTTATGAAGAAATAATAAAACAGACTTAAATCCCAAAGTAAGGCAACATTCTTTTAATCAAAATTAAACTCAAAATGAACTTAAAGTTGCAAACCAAATCTGAATTCGGGCGCTTGGCACAGATTTGAATTTGATGGTTAGCTTTGAATTTTGATTTTAAATTGGAATGTGAATCTAGGCATTCAAATACTGGAATTGGATTTCAACACAATTCTAATTTCAAGTCAAATACAATTTGGATTTTGTTGCTTAAACCAAGTTTAAAGTTGGTCACTTAAATTTAAAACTTGAGCCGGATTAAGATTTGAATTCTTTAGCTAAACCTGAATTCGGAATACATAGCCGAAACGTAAATTTAAATCTCAATTCAAAGATTTAAGCTTCAAATTTAAACCCTTGAAATTAAACTAAATTTGGATTTGACTTCTAAATTTGAATTAAAAAAAAAAAAAAAAATGAAATCAGATCTTGACAAATAAAACAAATTTTAACTTATAAACTTAATTTTTAATTAAAATTTTTAAATCAGGAATCAGGTCTTAAATTAAATTTGGGATCCTGGAGTTAAATTTTGGTTTAACTACTTTAACTCAATGTGAACGTCTATGATACATTTTAATTTAAATTTAATTAATTAAACTAAAATTTTATTATAATAAGTCATCAATGTGATTTGAAAAAACATAAACTAATTTTACCACTTATTTTAGACTTAAATTTTAATTCCGGAATTTAATGAAATTTAATTAGTCAAACTAAATTTTAATACGTGGTTTAAATTATTACACTTGGGTCTAATTTTGAATGTATGGACTAAATTTGTATTTAAAGTACTAAATCTAATTTAAAAAGGCATAAACTAAACTTAACTAAAATGAAATTGCCATACGTAATCTAAAAATTAAATTTAAATATTTAAACTAAATTTAAATATTTAATCTCAATTCAAATATTTAAACTAAATTTAAATATTTAAACTAAATTTTAGCGAACCTCTTATTGAATATTTGAATAACTAGGGATTGAAATTTAAGACTATCAGATTGACAATGTAAACACCGGACGTAACGAATGAATATTTGAATAAATAGTATGTGAAACTGGTTACCTTAAGTAACCTAAACTTATATATAATTACTAAATAGATTAAAACTTAAATATCTAAATTAACGTATTGAAACTTACTAGATAGACTTAAATACCCAAATTGAATTAACAAAAACTTAAAAATTTAGATTAGTTTACTCATAATATTAATACCCAACTTAACATACGTATGCTTAAATGAAGATAACGAATTTATATAAACTAATATTTATCTACCGGTAAAATTGAATTAGTTAATAAATAAAGATAATAACTAGATAAGTTTATAAGTAAAATACTAAAAAAAATAAGTTAATAAATAAAACAATAAATACCTACATAAGACAATAAATGAATAAGTTAATGAATAAGTGAATGGATATTTCTCTAAACAACTGAATAATACATACAGGACTCAGAATATATAAAATATTATATACATAACTAATAGGAAAATAACACTTAACTACTTGCGCAAGATTGCTAGCGGGAACTTGAAAACCTTTTAAAAATCTAAATAATCGAAGTTTGTTGTGTCTTCACTGGCATACATTTGTAGCACTTCTGCTGCAAAACAAAAAGAAATCAAAACGAGTTAAAACAAAGAATTTTGTTTCAACTTACCAAATAAGTGTAAAATCCGTTTGCCAACATTGTTTTTCTAACTAACCTTCCGAATTAACACCAACGGGGGTTGAAAGATTCCAGATATAAAATTTCGACTATTTAACTATTTAAATGAAAATTCAAGACAAATAAAAATACTAAAAAAAAAAGGTAAACAACTATTGATATTTGACAGCAGGAAAATGATAGGGTGACCCATCTATCAATTTAGGAAAAAAGAGGAAAAAGTAATGGAAATAAATTCTGGTCAATGTTGCCATTTTACTTTTTTTCTTGATTTTTTTTTGATATAATTATTTTTTTTTGTTCAATGTTGCCATTTAACTTTTTTTTTAATCTTTTGGTATAGTTATTTTTTATTCAGAGTTGCCATTTTTTTATATAAATGCCTTGATAATTATTTATTTAAAATTATAATTAACCTTTAAAAGGCTTGTTTTTCCAAATTTAACAAACAAAAAAAAAAAAAAAGAAACAAATGTAAATAAGCAAATTAAAAATAACAAAAATTTATTGAAAATTGAGTTTCCTCTTACTTTTAATTACAAAAACAAACCAAGTATCCATTTGGATACTGTTAAAATTCCGTATTTTGATAATATTGGAAAATTTATTAATCTATCCTCCAATAATAAATTTGGAAAGTCAAACATTTAAGTTTTAAGCTAGTTAATGGACCTGTAATTATGAATTTATTTCTTATATCATACCAATATTATTTATCTTGTAATAATTATTGAGCATAAGTAGGATAAAAGAAAAAATAAATGAATATGCAATGACATTTTTTATTGATATAACGGAAAACAAATAATAATGTTTTAATTAATTTAAAAATTGGTTGAAAGGCAACAAGCGTATGGCGAAATGGTAAGTTACGATTTGGGGCATTACTCCAAACATTTATTTCTTTTCAGGCGATGAGTAGTGCCACGGATGACAGTAACATGTCATATGGGGTGGGCAGCCTGTCCAGGACAAAAACATCTGGTCCTGAAGACTCGAGGCAATCTTGTCGAAAACTGCGTTTAAGTTTTCAGTATTATCAATCAACAATCAGTCTTTGTTCAATGTCTTTTTTGTTTTCTATCGCTTCGGTATATCAACAGCTTTCGTTTTTTGGCACGAATTAAGTTGTGTATGTGTGAGTAGATGGACACGAACCCCCCATTTCCGGCGAGCTTCAGCCCAAACACCAGCGTGCCATTGTCCATCGCGAAGCGAAGTTGGGATTTTGATTCCGGTCAAACCTTCCTCAAAACGAATTTTTTTCCCTCACGACCCGCACATCACAAAAGGTTATAACATTTCTAAAATAACTATGGATTGCTAGTAAAGATTGGTCAAGAAATGACAGAGTTAAAGGGGACAAAAGTTCAAGCTTCATTGAAAATTTTATGATTTTGTTAAATTTTGCTCTTTTCAAGTTAGTAAATTATGATAAGAAAAAAACTACATAATTTAAATTTACCACAAACAGCACTTGATTTGCTTATTCTGCTAAATATTTCCGATGTTGAAGATGATAACATGAATATTATGATTTTGATGAAGGTAAAGATAATGATGAAGATGATTTTTAATTCCATATTTTAGCAATGAATTTGCCTTGTTTCAAAAAAAATACATTGTTCAAAAAAATTACATTGATTTTTTTAAGTTTTTAGTTTATTTAATAAAACAAAATTAAAATTCCAATAAAATTTACAAAAAAAGTTTTTTTATTAATCAATATACACAGAATCCAAAAAAAATTGTTGTCATAAATTACAGCCTTCCCTGAATTAATCCTCGTTTTGCATATGTTTCACCCCACTGTGCGTCGTCGGGCTCTTACTCCACTCGAAATAGTAGTTAATGGATTTTTCCCCTATTTTTAATAATTACTACATGTTTTATTTTAGAGCCTTTCTCTTCCAGGAATATTTTTATTTTTTCTGGGTCCACACATGAGTCAATTCCCTTAATAATATTTTTTAATGTATTTAATGAAAGGGAACGTGTGCGAATAATTGGCTTAGCCGTTAGATAGTTATTATTGTTTTCTTTTGTTTTAATTATTTCAGCATGCAAAAAATAACCATTTAAAATTAAATTGTTTGTATCGTCGTATCGCCAGTAAAATATCGCCGATACCGATATATCGGCCAATCCAACGTATCGCCAATATATCGGTATTCGTAACATCCCTGTTTTCCGCACTTCTCACGTTAAAATTTTTTTATAAGTATCGGACACGGTTTGAAAAAATAACAAAGATTAACTTTGTTTCCGTCCTCATGACTCAATACTGTCATTGAAAAAGTTAATGAAACCAATAGTATTAAGAATCAATATTGTGTTCCCTATTCTCTCAAGGGGGAATGTCAAAAAAAAAAAAAAAAAAAAAAAAGAATAAGTTAACAATTTCGGGATTGACTGAATCCCAAAATTCCCGGGATTAAAAATTTCAATCCCGGGATCGGCACTGGCATCCCTAATTGAAAACAAAACAAAAATGAAAAAATGTATGTATATTTGTGTTGTTCATTGGCGAAACAAAACGGAAACAAATGGGCATATTCTACAAATTGAAATGAAGTGGATTTAAAATTTAACGAGCCTGTAAGGAAAGTTCATAAAAATATTCCTCTTTATATATATCATACTTTGAGTACCAATTATCTTTCCAAGAACAGTTCTTAACCCTGCTGTAAGGTTTGGACCATTTTGGTAAAATTTTTTTATTTTTATATATAAGTTTGTCATTCCGTTTGTAATTTCTACAATATTGATCCTACACCCTGTAAAGTATATATATTCTGGGTTCTTATGAAAAGCGAAGTTCAAATCCGGTTGTCCGTTTCGTCTTGTTATTATGTGAAGATTATCTTCGCTCATAATGGGCCGGAATATAGCACGACAAAAACGTGCATCAAATCATGCAAATCTTCGTTTTTGCCTCTGCAATACAAAACTATTATGATTAGCACTTTAAGTTTACATAAGATCAAAAATATTGGATATTATTTATGCCCGCAAAGTGGATTTTTCCAAATCTTTTCATTTGTTTCTTATTTAGTTCAACCATATTTATTCGATTAGTTATTTTTTACTCTCGGAGGAAAAATAACAGAAAAGAAGACAAAACGACATCTGGACACCGCATAACTTGTACCTGGTGGTACTGATATAATATTCTCTGCTGAAGCTCCGATATGACGTGGTAAAATAATTGCATTTTGTTTTTCGTAATGTATGATGCATCGATAACACAAGCTTCTTCACCATTTATAATTTCCTATTCACATGTATCATCAAAACCACCTTCACTTTCAATATTTCCATCTACTATGGAAGAATTTTTAACATATGAGTCACTTTCATCAGGGCTGCCAGTTTTGGGTTTTTGACCCCAAATTAGGTGTTTTCTTGTTGCTAAAAGGGACAAAAATTTGTATTTGGGGTTTCGGGTTTGCATTATGATTTTTTGAGGAAATAAAGAATATCAGCCCAATTATGAATACAAATTCCCCGGGAGTTTTTTCTCTTTTCCCATTTTTACAATTGAATTTACATAGGAAAAATGGGAGAAGGGAGAAAACTCCCGTGGAATTTTTATTCATAATTTGGCTGTATGAGTTTAATTTTTCTATAAACATACAGGTGGCCACTTTTGCAACATCACTTAAGTCAATTAGCTCCGGCCAAAAAAAGTTTCTTTTGAAAAGTTTGAAGCTAATCTATTAATAATTGATGGACCCCCAAATTCGATTATGTATATTAAGTCCAAAATTTGTATTTTCCTAAACAAGTTTATGTATATAGAGGTGTTCAAAAAAAATTAAAGTGAACTTCTTAGTCAATGAATGGGCTAATTTGGTTCCTTTGTATATAAAAAAAATTTAATATGAAGTTTGGTGCCGATTGGGTAAAGAAAAGTCAATGCTGAAATCAATTGAATAGTTGAATAGTGAATAATATAAGGCGAAAAAACCCTTTTTTTAGTTGTTGTCATATGTTTTAAATGTAGTAAACGTTTTTTTTTTCTAGATGAAAAATTAATCAAAATATAGATACAATTATGTTTTCAAAAAGACAATTATGTTTTCAGTAATAAACAATGCCCCATACCACTAATGTGCCAATTATTACTTGACCGAGATATGCGAGCACCTTAAACATTTTTGAAATTGATTTGTGCAAAATAATTTTTTTATTCAAAACACTCCAAATTGTAAAATATTTATTACCAATTACAGAAAATACAGTGCGTTACATTGCATTCAGAGCTGCCGTTTCTAACCAAAATTGGTTATATTTTTTTTCAATGTGGAGATGTGAATATTTTTTTCATTTTGGTTACTTTTTTCTAAAACAATAATAATTACGAACGAATATGTTTTTCTTGGTACAATTATTTACGAGCTCGAATAATTTGTACTGTGTACTACGATTTTTTCATTATTTGTTACCAATGAAATTAAGTTTTTTATAATCCCTTTCAAAACAGCAACCAAATAATTTTTTTAGGATTTTTGCTAAGAAAATATTGCCATTTGTGATTTTTATATTAAAAACGCCATGATCTGAAATCGTAAACAAATTAAGTTTTAATCAATGGAGATTTTTAATAATTTTTTTTAAATGAGCGTAGTTTTTCTTGATTTAAGAGAAGTAAAAATAATTAGTACTTATAGTAGGAAGTGCATAAAATCATCCGGAATCAATTTTAGAAAATTACTGAAAAATTACACAAAAGTCGTTTTAGTGTTTTTAAAAACTTGAAAATAAGTTTAAGGTTCTGAATTTAGGTTATTTCCAGAAGTATACATATTTATATACATATTTGAAAATACACGTTGGAATTTTAAAGATTTTTTTAAAATTACATTGATTTATGGAATTTTCTTTAATGGCTGTAAGTTTAAAGAAATTTTAAATTTTACTGTTTATAACTTGTCGGTATGTATATTAATTTAATGTTTTTTAAGATAATTATTTGGTAAAAAAAAACTTTTGACTGTCAGTCATATACTTATTCTCCATTGAATGTACGTTACGAAAGGCGAAAGCCAGTAATATTTTACAATGATTTACAAAATATTTGATATATTAGAACAATTTTGAAACATTTTTTTATAATAAGAATTATAAATTTGAAATAAAATTTACACAAAAGAGAAAAAGTTTTTATAATATTTTAGATATATGTAAATTAGAAAATATTTACATAAAATGCATATCGCCAATCGTTTTAAATTTCGCCATATCGCCAAACGTAAATGGCAGACAATCAAGGAAATTGGTATTGGGGAAAAAATTACTTCTGCTTGTAATATTGATGTAAATCAACTAAAAGAATCATTTGTAAATATTCCTTCAAGTATACCAATGAATAGTACCCAAGCTGAGAATCAAGATGTGATAGTTGAAAATTCAGAATCTTTACAACATCTCTCGGCACCACCTACCGTACACCGATTTGAATTTTCTTGTGTTCTTCAAGTTGAAGTACTATCATGTTGTCTATCTGTAACGTCGAATGCGGTCGGGCTGGACCAAATTCATCCAAGATTCGTAAAACTTATTCTACCTAAGTTACTAGGTTAGGTTACATCACTCACATATTTAACAACATTATCACCACCAGTCAGTTTCCAAATTGCTGGAAATATGCAAAGATCATCCCTGTACCTAAAACTGCAAATGAGTATCGTCCTATTTCAATACTACCTTATTTATCTAAAGTATTCGAGAGACTAATCCATAAGCAAATGAGTAAATACTTGACAAATCACCAGTAACTAGTTAAAAATCAATCTGGATTCAGAGAAAGGCATAGCTGCGTTACATCGCTCATCAGTGTATCCGAAGATATCAGACGCAATATTGATGAAAGAGGAGTTACATTCCTTGTACTTTTAGATCACTCTAAGGCATTTGACTCAGTTAACCATGAAATACTTTGCACTAAGTTATATAATAAGTTTAACTTTTTTTCAACTGCCACTAAACTACTAGGAACTTATCTTACTAATCGGTACCAATCCGTTGCCGCTGGGAACTGCTCTACATGTGTCTATGGGGGTACCACAGGGATCTATTCTTGGGCCTCTATTATTCACACTATACATCAATGATTTACCTAGTCGTCTTTTGCACTGCAGCAGTCACATTTATGCTGATGATGTTCAAATATATATTAGTTGTAAAAAGAACTTGATCGGATATATTTATGGGCGTCGACGAATGGACTATACTTAAATCCAAAAAAATCAAAGTGCCTGATTATAGCTAAAAGGAATCAAAATATTGTTGTTGATATTCCGGTACTATTAGGAAATCAAACTATTTCAATTGTTGAATCAGCTATGAATCTTGGTATTGTTTTTAATAAAACTCTTCAATGGAATTCTCACATTATTTCTGTTTCTGGAAAAATTTTTTCTATGCTAAGAACGCTATTCCCATCACAACATGTTACACCTCTTATTATTCGCGTGCTTCTCGCGAAAACGTTTTTAATGCCAAAGCTTCTATATGGTTGTGAACTGTTTGCTTTCTGTGATTCATACAGTAAGAGTAAATTAACTGTGGCTTACAATGCGATTCTACGATACGTCTATGGAATAAAAAGATATGATGGAACTTCTCTATATTCTAAATCTTTGTACGGAGTTTATCTTGAAGTATTGCTTAAAATTAAATCACTTATACTCATTCATACAATTATATACACCCAAGAGCCAACTTATTTATATGACCGCCTAAAATTTGCACGTTCTAATAGAGGAAAACACATCATACAACTAAGATATCGTACGTTAATTTCTGAATGGCAGTTCTTTACATATACCTTACGACTGTGGAACTCACTACCCAACACAGTACAAACCATAGGCAACGTTATGCAATTCAAAAATAAATTGTTCTCTTGTTTTTAATAATAACACCTTTTGTTTTCTTTATATACCTTTTAGAGTTTTTTTTCCCGGACTTTTTCGTTTCCCGGGAAAGCGGGAAATTTTTTGGAATTTCCCGGGATCCCGCTCCATATAAATAATACAAAGTAAATTTTGTTATTAATAAATGAAAAAACTTTTATTAAAAAAACGTATGGGAACTTCTTTACAAAGAAACTAACAGCAAGGCCCACGATGTCACACGTTAACGTTCGAATAGAAAATTACATTTAAAACAAAAACAATTTCTAAAATTTGTTTTTGTTTTAAATGTAATTTTCTATGCGAACGTTTACGTGTGACATCGTGGGCCTGGCTGTAAAATAAATGGTTCAATACTAAAAACACTGAAAAAAATTCGCTTACTTTTTCAAAATGAATAGCTTCTTTAACCCATTATTTAGCAGCTTTCTTCTATAACTACATCTATAACAGCTTCTATAACTACTTTTTTCTGAATGTATTAAAATAAAAAAATAATGACTTGCTTTTGAATGCGTTCATTTTGGGACATCCCTTGTAAAATTCATTGGTTCTTTCAGTAGAATTGTAAGTAGTGTTCTTATGTTTTTCTGATTACTCAACATATTATTTTGTAGGCGAAGTTTTTACTGGGAAATTAATTGAAGATTGAAATAGGAACTTGAATTATTATTATCTCACGGTTTTATTCCCTATTATTATGCTTTTATTCAGTATTATTATGCTCTGGATACAAGATAAAAAGATAACATAAACATAACAATTTAATTCATAAAACAATAATAAAAACAAAATAAAAATTAAGGTACTCAAGATATGAGATCAAAAAGTTAATTAATAAAATAGATAAAATACTTTGAAGAAATATATAACATTTTTTAATGGCTTAGGAAATAACTTTCTGACACACTCAAAGCGCTTTGTAAGTCGTCAAAAAGTATATTCTTGATTTTATTTACTAAAACCATGTTTCCGAAAAATGTCGTTCATTTTTTACCGAGGTTGGACAAATAGTTAAAAGTGCACCGTTGTAGCATGCTTCGGATTCACAATCAGAAGCTACTTTTTCTTTTTTATAAAAAACGTCTATATCAGTCAAATGTATGTCAAGGTTGATGCAAAAAAAGCATCAACCCGACTGCTTCTTACAAACCTTTTCATTTCAATAGGTCCATTTGTAATCTTTAGGACAATGTGTTTTTCAAGTTGTATGTTGTAGTATCTAACACGAGTTTCCAAAATGTTATTTTATTTCGGTTTCCCCGCACTTCACGGGTATATAAACCAACACAAATTGAAATTGAAAATTTTTGTTTATCACCTAATAAACATATCGCTCCTTCATTGCATCTTAGTCAATAAAGGAACGATATGTTTAGGTATCTCCTATTTTTAAGACTTGTTCATGGGCATTGAAACTTTACTGCCTGCATCTTATTTTGAATTAATGTACTTTATTAACTCTTCACTTCACTAAATGTAATAATTATCAACTGTTGCACTGCCCATTCTGCTTTTAGTAGATTTATTGCATCAGGAGACATTGATTTACGTATGTACTCACATCTTGTAATTGATCTAATCCACAACCCATCCACAGATGCTAATTTTTAGAGAATAGAAAACTAAATTTTAAAGTATAAATAGCTATTTTCTGACATTATGAGGAATTTTTTATTTCCCGGGATCCCGCAAGAAAAATCCCGGGAAAACGGGAAATGAAATAATTGAAATTCCCGGGAATTCCCGGGAATTCCCGGGACGGGAAATCCCGGGAAAAAACCCTAATACCTTTGTATCTTATAAATAAATATTTCTTTTTTTTTTCTATTATATATTTTATGTTTTTCTGTCTTTCATATAAAACTATAATAATGTATTACTTTTGTCTTATTTAATGAATGTAACTAAAATAAACTGTATCGTTATAACATCACATACTGTAATTAAAAAGATTCAATTCTTGTTGTATGTGATATCCAAGTAATAAATAAATAAAATAAATAAATAAAATAAATTTCCATCGACAAAAGGATTAAGAAATCGCCACATTTGACAGTCTTGCCAATAACAGCTAAAAAGCGGAAAACTATTATCCATTTTTGTTTTTTATAACTAGCATATTAAAAAATATTAATTTTTTTTTTATATATTCCTCTAACTCCCACTGAAACATAGGGCGCCAAAAAATAAAATTTTTTTTTTTACGAAAAAAGTCTCAAATAAATAAAAACTTTTAATAAAGTTTCACCTTATTTTTGAATATGTAAAAGAATTACATCTGTTGTTTTGTTTTCTTGATTTATAATTATTGTTTTACTAAAAATTGCAAATAACTTTTGTGTTACAATTAGGGTTTTTTCCCGGGATTTCCCGTCCCGGGAATTTCAATTATTTTATTTCCCGTTTTCCCGGGATTTTTCTTGCGGATCCCGGGAAATAAGAAATTCCTCATAATTTCAGAAAATAGCTATTTATACTTTGAAATTTAGTTTTCTATTCTCTAAAAATTAGCATCTGTGAATGGGTTGTGGATTAGATTAATTGCAAGAAGTGAGTACATGTATTTAAATCAATGTCTCCTGATGCAATAAATCTTCTAAAAGCAGAATGGGCAGTGCATCAGTTGATAATTATTACATTTAGTGAAGTGAAGAGTTAATAAAGTACATTAATTCAAAATAAGATGCAGGCAGTAAAGTTTCATTGTCCATGAACAAGTCTTAAAAATAGGAGATACCTAAACATATCGCTCCTTTATTGCAACATAGTCATATCTACAAAAACAAACGATCTTGGCAAAATGCGACTAAAGTTTTCAAAATGTACCGATTTAAAGATATATTTTGCTATAACTTCGGTTAAACTTTGCTACACTACCTTCAAATTTTGAGATATGGCTATGATGCAAAGAAGGAGCGATATGTTTATTAGGTGATAAACACAAATTTTCAATTTCAATTTGTGTTGGCTTATATACCCGTGAAGTGCGGGGAAACCGAAATAAAATAACATTTTGGAAACTCGTGTAAGATACTACAACATACAACTAGAAAAACATATTGTAATAAAGATTACAAATGGACCTATTGAAATGAAAAGGTTTGTAAGAAGCAGACCGGTTGATGCTATTTTTGCATCAACCTTGACATACATTTGACTGATATAGACGTTGTTTATAAAAAAGAAAAAATTGCTTCTGATTGTGAATCCGAAGCATGCTACATCGGTGCACTTTAACTATTTGTCCAACCACGGTAAAAAATGAACGAAATTTTTCGGAAACGTGATAATTAGTAAATAAAATCAGGGATATACTTTTTGACGACTTTCCAAGCGCTTTGTTACATATTTCTTTAAAATATTATATTAATTAACTTTTTGATCTAATATCTTGAATACCTAAATTTTTATTTTGTTTTTATTATTGTTTTATGAATTAAATTGTTATGTTTATGTTATCTTGTATCCAGAGCATAATAATACTGAATAAAGCATAATAATAGGGAATAAAGGCGTGAGGTGATAATAATTCCAGTTGCTATTTCAATCTTCAATTCATTTTTAAGTATTGAACCATTTCTTTTACTTTCTTTGTAAACAAGTTCCCTTACGTTTTTTTATAAAAGTTTTTTTCATTAATTAATAACAAAATTTACTTTGTATTATTTATATGGAGCGGGATCCCGGGATCCCGGGAAATTTTAAAAAATTTCCCGCTTTCCCGGGAATCGAAAAAGTCCTGGAAAAAAAAACTCTAGTTACAATGTATTACAATGATTTTCTCAATTGAGAAAAAGCACTTTAAATTTGGTTATATTTTTTTACATTTGGTAACTTTTTCAAAAAATTTGGTTGTAAAAATTGTATTCGTTGTGGCAGCGCTGATTGCATTACATTAACGGTCGGCTAAAGAGTGCAAGCAATTTAGCACAAAACGCTTCAAACCTGTATATTTATGAAAATTATTAAAGCAATGCTCAAATGGATAACCGCTGCTCGTGGGAGTGTAATCAAAACTAGAACTGCCTGATTTAACAAAAGTTGAATAAAATAAAGTCTGTATAATAAAGTTTCTTAAAAATATACAACCGTATTCATAATGAACTTTTGGCATGAAGTTAGTTAGTTACCAAACTCTGGCTAACGATTTGCTAAACTCTTGTTAACGAGCTGCCAAACGTTTGCCAACTTTTGAAAAACAGCTGTTTAATGTTAAACAATTTGTTTTTTTTTTTAAATTTACTATTTTTTTTTTTTAAAGATACTTTAAAATTTTTATATGTGGAAAAAAAAACAAAAAACGTGTTACATTTTTGAGTAATATAACGTGGCATCATTTAAATTCAGAGTTGATATATTTAAAGTTAGCAGATAGAGAAAAGTTTGTTATGAATTAACTTTGTGCTAACAAGCTGCTATGCTTAATCGGCATTGTAGTTAGCAGCGCGATGTACGTAGTGTACAAACTGTGGCTTAATTTTTGTCATGAATACGGCTGATAGCAGATTAATGTTAGGGATATAAATGAATTATATATTTTAAAAGATTTTGTTATTCGTGCTTAATTCCCAGTTTTTATTATTGATAAAAACACTTGAAATTTATTGTTGATGGGATAAGCTATTCCTATGCGCATTTCACTGGTTGCTTAGGCCAGATCATCAGGAAACTTCATCCATAAAGATTTTAGAAAAACTAAAGATATTAAACCAAATAAAACTGTTAAGCGTATAAGACTTATAGCAACAGTTCTACTTGTAATAATATCAAAGCTTAAACAAAACACATCAACAATAAACAGTGGGTTTATCTCATCTTACATTCCCCACTACAATTAGTTGAAATTCTCTCAACATTAATTGTAGTTGTAAGTAGGTTAAGAAAAACAAAATAAAAACAACAACAACTTTACAAAAGATGTTGACAATTAAGTGTTTTTTTAGGCCGTGCACTTGCCTGTTTATTATCAAAAAGTAATTTCAATTTTTGGGAATACAAAATTTTAATTTTAAAAGATTTTGTTATTCGTGCTTAATTCCCAGTTTTTATTATTGATAAAAACACTTGAAATTTATTATTATATATATTTATATTTAAAATAAAAAAAAATACAACTACGTAAATAAATATATAAGTTTTTCGTTAAAATAATGTATTTTTATAAACTATTAAAAGTTTGGAGAGGACGAAAAAAAGTACCTGGCAGCTCTGAGTTTCATTTAGAATGTCAGCAAAAGCACTGCTATGCAAATTTCGTCGATTTTCTATATTTTTCTCTTTGAGAAATTAAGAAGATAAAAAGATATTCACAAACTGAAAAAAGACTCATACTGGGGTCTAATTCTGGCAGTCGTGATCGAATGCTTTCTCGATTCGAAAGCAATTTTATTTCAGTCGATACTAAACGAATCTAAATTATTTTTTCAGTATTGTGAACTCAAATTAATGCTTTATAACACTAAAAAAAATAATTCCGATTCGTGTCGTATTGACTGAAATAATTAGATATTAAATTGCTTTCGAATCGAGAAAGTACTCCATCACGACTGCCAGAATCAGGCCGCTGGTTGTACACATATCTGTATAAAAATGGTAAATACACAGAAAAAAATATCTCAAGAAAATTTTTAACAACCAAAGTTTGTTAAAAATAAAGTTTAGGTCAACAAATTATATATTTGTTGCAATGAAAAGATTTATCAAAATTACACTTTGCAAAATAGCACTCAATAAAACATATTTAATAATGAAATAATTAAATATTTCTTCATATTCAATAAAAAAAATATTTGAATCAAAGTAAAGACAGTATTTTTACAACTCTTGTCCATTTTTTAGCTCATAATTCTCATTTGCTTTACAGTTTTAGTTGAATAATATCTTTAATTTTCCCAAAGTCTTTGCAAAAAGGTTTCGTGATGATCTGGCCTAAGCAACCATCGAAATGAGAATAGGAATTAGCGTTTTTCCCCACAATAAATTTTGATGTATTTATCAAAGAATAAAAATTAGGCATTTAGCAAATAGTAACTAAGAAATAAATAAATAAAGATTCGATTAACATTTTGTTTGATTTATTCAACATTTTCAACAATTTATTTTTGAACAAATCACGTAAACATTTTTTTGAAAAAAATTATTTTGGGCAACAACTTTTTTTTATTGACTCAATAAACTTGGTTGTTGACCAGTGTGGCCATATCCAAAAATATTTTACAGCTAAATCGGCTTTAAAATAATGCTAAAAAATGCTAACAAAAATCTTAAACTGCCAAAAAATAATGCTACAATTTAAATTGTATTATTTTTTGTTATTTTAGTTAATATACCTTTATGTTGGCATTTCCTAGAGTCACGAACGTACGTTCGTAAGTTTTTGCTGTACAAATAATATAGAAAACAAAACTTTTCCTAGTTATAAACATAAACATGTGGTCACGAACGTACGCAAAATAGAAGTCTACTTTGGCTGACGGAATATTCAAAAGTGATTAGTTTATTTTAAAAGTGTGTTAATGTAGGTCTCTATCCAGTATTTACACAATAAAATATCTCTATTGGCTTTTGTTTAATTGGCTTATGTACCGGTCGCAAACGTACGATTTTTCCATAAGTTTTTTTTTGTTATCACCATGCATTTTCTTATAAATATCTTAAAATTTCCGTAACAAAAAACTTAATACTCAATTTACAATTGATTGTAATGAAGAGATTATGAAGAAAGAGTGCATACATAACATATTTTTTGCATGCAAAATGGTTACATAAAAATGGTAGCTTAAAAAGAAAATATAAAATTTTCGAGTTTCCAGCGCAATTTCCTCAAGTAAAACAGCTGAGATATGCTATGAAACCTTTACAACATAGACTTTTTTATAATAAAAAACAATAAAAGACGATGATTATCAACATTTTAAATGTTCATTCTGGTTTACCTTTCTGAGGAAATACCCATATATGATTTATTTTACATAATTCTTCCTTATAAACTTACATCATATCAATAGAACAAACTGATTAAAATAAATAAAATATTTAGTAAACATAAAAAGTCTTAAAAATATAAAAGAAAAAATCAAAGGAACTTGACCTAATTTATTTAGTATTTCAATAAAATTTATAACATGTTTAATAAAAAATTTCATTTTATTAATAAAATACGTCATCAAAATTAATATTATGCTTCAACTTCTGAAGAATCGATCGAGATATCATTATAATATATGTCCTTATCGCATTTTTATGTGAGATCGTACATTTTTTTAAAACTATGGCTAAATTTTAAACCACACTTAATATAAAGTAGCGAATTCAAAGTCTTTAACGTCAGTTTATTTAGAATTTTCATTTTCAAGAGATTTATACAATTAAAACCTATTTTAACTTTCGCGTTGCTAAATGGCAAAACCCAGAACTTTATTGCAAAAAAAGCTAATTTACTAAATGGATTTTCATTTATTGCTTTTTTATATCCATATACATTTATCCAGAAATTAACTGTTGAGTTCTTATTTTACAATTCATATGAATTTAGTTTCTGCCACTGATGTTCCAAAGTTGTAATTTCTTCTACAGTGAAATCTATTATTTCTTCTTTAAAATGTTCGCTTAGGTTGCATTTATTAGCTTTTAAACTGTTTTCTACACAATTAAAGTTAGCATTCGTTAAATTATTAAAACTTTTTGGAAATCGTTGTCTAAGTTGACATATTAATTAAGCTATAAAATCTCGGCATGTAATTCGTATTTGTTTTTCTATTTCAAAAGTTATGGTATCACTTTACGTTTCCAAAAATTTTTCAAAATCGTTATTGGAAAAAATCAGCTTAACATGAATTTAATGGATCAAACTGATCAAATTTTAAAACAATTTGATATGAAAGATATTTTAAAAGATTGTACAGTTTCTATAGCAAAAGAGTAGGGTTTACTACTAAATCTAGCTGCAAAAATGCCAAAATGGCCACTCTGGTTGTCAACAAAAAGTTGTGGTAGATTTTTAAAATAATATTACTAAATTTAAATATTCTTGAATCAAATAATGCTAAAAAATGCTAAACTTGTAGTTCAAAAATGCTAAAAAAAATGCTAACTGCTAAAAGGAAAATTTGCAGCTAACAGTGCAGCCACACGGTCAAGTTGTTCTTGATAGTCTTTTACATATACTGTTTGTCAAAATTTCCAAAAATTGATAGTTGTGACGTAGGCTGCATTCAATTTTTGAGCAATTTACTTTCAAGATGCCATCAAGAAAAAAATTTATAAAGAGAAACGAAAAATTTGCTCACTAACCTTCAAATCAGCTGTTTTCTTGAACGTAAATTGAAACACTCACTGGCATGAGAATTTTAAAGGCAAGTTCGCATCAATTTTTAAAAGTATGAGTGTATTGGTAAAAAAGTGTGAGTGTATTAAAACTTGATAGGCAAAACTTGATCGTGTAACCCTCAAGTAAATCAGAAAAAAAAATGCTAAATCTAGCTGCAAAAATGCCAAAATGGCCACGCTGTTGTTGACTAAAAATTCAATTATTATACCTAAAAACTTTTTTATCAATACCGCAAAAATCGTCATCGCAGAAAATTCAAAAATTTTTGTAATCAAATATGCGATTTTCGTATTCAAGTATGAAAATTATTTTTTTCTGTGTACCTGAAATAGAACAATATAGGCAACAAAATATATTCAATGCACAACAAAAGAATTTGTTATTCCCCAAAATTATTATTTCGTCCTAAATTATTTTAAAAGTCTGGGCAAATGTGTATTATATCTTATTACCAGGGAAACCAGAAATACGCTCTAAAAAAGTGTTTTCTGCGCATTAAATATGCAGTAAAAACTTGAAAATATGTCCTAAAAATTGTTAAAAATATGCCACAATAAAACCAAAATCGACTTTTTAAAAATCAAATATTCAACAATTTATTAATATTTGCATTCAAAAAACAAGTAAAACAAGAATTTACAGACGAATTTTCGAGATTGTACCCTATTTGGAACCGATAGGAAGTCATATAAGTGTTATTTGCGCCAAATATTATCTATTTACACCATCAATATGAAATTTTTTTTTATCTTACGGCATTTTTGGGACGGTCGATAAATTTAATATTAATATTTACATTTAAAAGGGAGCTATAGTCAAATGTAAGCCGATTTCAAAAAAAAATATTAATTGCAGTAAAATATTTTTTGGGTTAATTTAATCTAAATACGAACATAAATATCAAGATGGTTTTTGAACACAAAGAGTCTATTTCGGAAAGAAGTTTGTATGAGGACTGTGAAATTTTAGACCGATTCTCACCATTTACATAGGGTTCGTCCTTAGTGCAATTAAAACGTATTTACCAAATTGTATCAAATTATCGACAAAACTGTAAAGCCTATAGTACACGGAATGTAAAAAGCCACATGCGTATGTATACTGTAGGCTTAACTTGTTCTTTGCGCACAAGGTTAACATGGACAGACAACCAGAAAGACGGATGGATGGCCATAGTTAGATATATTTAAAAAGTGACTGAGTCGAAGGTTTACTACACGCAAAGAAAAAACATGGTTGTGGTAAACATATTCTAAGAGCAACATATTATGATAAGAATTATGATTGTAGTCACCATATTAAGATTATTATTGAAACATATTATGACTCAATATACTCGTAATATCTCATCATAATATTTTTCTCTTAATCATATTATTATTCTGTTAATCATACTAAGTTAAGAAGTAATCAAATTATTGTCATGTAAATCATAATAAGCTAAGAAGTAATCATATTATTGTCATGTTAATCATAATAAGCTAAGAAGTAATCATATTATCATCATGTTAATCATAATAAATTTAGAAGCAATCATATTATGATACAGCACCTTTCATAGCTGTCATAAAAATACAAAATAAATTTAAATATTTTTGAATCGATTTTTTATTTTGTGGCTTTTTACAATTTTTCTTAATGTTATTCAAATAGCGGAGTTCAATATAAGGTTTGCAAAAAATGAAAAATCTGTGGTTTTCATGGGCAACCGCGTGTGTCCATTTTTTTGATTTTAAGATGTCGATGCCATATTGCCTAATTTTGAACGCTCTTTATATTTTTTTGAAAAAAGATGGATCAATTCCGTTTTGTAACGTAATGACAAAGTTTAAAATGTGCAATACCTGCCCATAGTTTGATCTAGAAGCACTTTTATAAAATATAACGAAATCTCTGTGTGTTTTGTTGTTGGATTTTACAAAAAACTATGATATTTTGCATTTGCACTATTACATCACTAATACTTGAATGAACTCCGCTAATATTTTAATTTTTTAATTTCTTTAAACTTATTTTTTTTATGGAATTTTATCTTTTAATTGTTTAACCGCTCACAAATAAAAAAACGACACAACTTCTTTAAAATTATTTTACAAATGGCGCTAACATAATATGATTAGAGTTAAAATAGTTTGATTGCATCTTTAATATAATATGATAAATGTATAGAAAGTTATCATGTTATGGCTATTAAATATCATGATATGGTTGTGAGAAGTATAATATGTTTAGAAAGTTATCATAATTAAGTTGTTAGAAAAATAATTATTTTTCGGTCAACAATACTCAAATTCATAATTGCGATAAACATTGATATGTTTACAGTAACTATAATATTGTTGATATTAAATAAAAATAACAATTATTTGTGTACGACAACAATATATTGTTACATTAAACATAGTGTTGTTGCCGTAACCATGCCCAACCATATTTTTTCTCTGCGTGTAAGAGATGGGTTTGATTTCTATGTATTTCACAGATTGGCACTCACTTACATACATATTTTTTACAATTGTAGCGTGCAAATTAAAGCAAAAAGTTGGGTATACATATTGACATTTAAAACAGAAAAAGCATTCGTTGTGAAAGCATTTGAGGGCAGTTAAAAAAAATTAACATGTATCAAAATATGCTTTAAAATATAAAATATGCGCTATAGAACTTAAAAATGCTGCAAAAATTCTTTTTTAACTAAAATATGCAAAAAAATGCTGCATAGGGTAGAATATGCAAAAATATGCACAAAACGGATAAATATACTATTTCTGCCTTCATTGGTCGCATAAGAAAAAACATGCAATTGCATATTTGTGGTTTCCCTGCTTATTAACTATGAAAAATACAACGTGAACCAAAATGGTCCCTGACCTTAGGGTTAAAAACAGGGAAAAATACGGTCATTTTGTAAATAATTGGAATTAAAATCTCCTTCGATTTCAATTCCACTTCATTTCGATTTCTGAAGCATGCCCGTGTGGTTTATTTGGCCCTTAAGATAATACTCTGCGATTGAATTTGACGTTTGCTGATACTTACAAAAATCTTATATCTTAACTCAGGTGGAGACCCTTTGTTATACCATGTTCACACGGACAGCAATATTCGTGTTTGGCTCTCTTATTCCTGTTTCGCGCCCCAAACATGATTGAAACGACTTGTTTCCCCATACAAAATTTTGAGAGCGAAACAGGTCGTTTCATTTTGAAACAGGCTGCGAAACAGGAAAAATGTACTATCATCTCCAATTTTGATAACATTTATCGTTAGTTTATCTGAACTAGCTCTCAAAAAAAAAATCAAAACAAAGAAAAATATTGATGTTTAATAAAATAAAGTGATAATTATAACCTAATAATATTAATAAAAGTATTTAATATTATATTTTCAAGTTTTTTTTTACTTTTTTATCTACTTTAAAAAAAAATCACACTAACAACACAAAAAAATGTCAAAATGAAACAAGAATGAATCGTATGAACAGCATGTTTGGCAAACTAGTTTCAGAGAGCGAAACGAGTGGTTTATATCGTCGTATGAACATAGCATTACTGAACAGAAATGTCAACACATTTTGATTTTTCTCAGCTCTCAAACCACAGTTTTCGATATCGAAAGTTCTTATGCAGCTTAAAAACAACACACGTACATGTATGTAATTTAACTTTATTTTTGTACATATTTTTACATAGTTTTAATTCTTAACATATTTTGTATGCATTATTTTACTGCATTGGAATAAACAATAAAAAAAGAACGATAAAGTAAAATAATGCCACAAACCACTTTGATATACGCTTTTCATTAAATAATTTCCCGTTTCCAACCCGCTTATATGGTAACTACTTGAAAATGCAGCGGCCATTAAGTTTTGTGAACATAATAGGACATTAAAACGCTGAAGCCCTTTGTCAGTTAGCTTTAAATTATTTTGCATAAAACTAATGTATTTAGGCGATTTGACTAAAGTCCTTACAAACTTTTCACTAAGTACACAACATAAATTCAATAAGCTCCATATGAAAATAAATTTATAATAACCATGCCATAAAAACACAAATGAAAATGTAGCAGCCGTTGCAACCATTTTTCTTAACGTCGATGAATCTTTGCTGCACATTTCGACATATATGTTAGAGAATAAGAACTCATAAAGACCTTCGTCGAAATATTTCCACATCTCTGAATAATAATGGATTAAACTAATACAGCGAGGTTTCCGAGGTGGGTGTAATCCATCTAACTGGGCAAAAGCTGTACCAATACCATATGACATAACGTAGTACATGAAGAAAAATTTACCCATAAAATAAACCACTGCAAATAGATCAAACTTTGTGTTTAAAACTTGTAAAGCGTTTATATCGGCAGCCATATAATTAACATAAACAAAGTGTGTGGCTATTTCTAAAACAAGCCACCAAATTATTACTCTGACTATCTGCCAAATAAATAGTCTAATCTTCTGTATTGTCATTTGATTATTTGCATTAACAATGACAATATAACGATGAAAACCCATAAAAGGTCCCTTTATTAGACAGGGAAAATATAAAGTGTAACCCAAGAAGTGTGGCAACGTGTATTTGCTACTAAAATTCGCTTCGTGTATTCTATATGATTTCTCCCGTTGCAAACTATAGCTACAACCGCGTAATATGGACCAACATAATGTTATTACTACAATATTAGACTCAATGTATCCCACATTCTTGCGCCAAACCCGATTCGATTTGATATATATCATAGCAATCATCCATGCAACAGTCAGCAGCCACGTCAATAGTTTTGAATTTCTACGGGCTACAAAATAATATGACATTAGCAAGCATCCAATTAGAGCTATTGATACGAGTTTCATTGTCGTTAATAATATCAGCATACAAACGATTGCATTTGCTAAGCTCTGCCATTTAGCTTTATATTTTCGGATCACAGTAGTAACTGCTAAATGAAGAATATACCAGGGCCAGAAAACTTTTATATATTCCCTAAAAGTGTACATATCATTATTTGTATCATCTTTGAATGAATTTAATATTGGCCATCCTTTGGAAAATTGATGCACAGATATCTCCAATATTTTATGCCGGGCTTTAATCATCATCCATAGTTCATACACTATATAAATATAATATACACTAAAATATACAATTATTTCACTTTTGTATAAATTTAAATTTTTGCTTTGCATTTTAGAGACACGACAGCACCAGATTAATTATGTACACGTTAACAACTTTTTCTCTTAGTTGTATTAAATTTTTAAAAATAAACATGTAACAAAGTACGTATTTTTTCAACCAATTAGAATAAAAAAAATTGTGATATATTTCAGCAGCATTTGTAGGTACCTTTGTCAAAAAAATTAGAAAATAGTATCAAAAAAAAAAAAAATACTAGTGCATTAGGTAAGTACATATGGGGAATTTCATGTCAAGTAGTCCAACTTTTGAAATCGATGTCTTTCAATTTGGATGAAAATTGCACCAAGGTTAGTCCTATTGGATTATAATTTTGTCTCAAACAAACTATGTAGCAATTTCTTCAATCTTTCAATTTTTTTTATTATTTTTTATTTAAAACTTTTTTTTTTTTTTTAATGGGTACTTTATTTTTTTTCCCTTAAGGTAGTTTTGGTCGCTTCGTGGGATGTTGAAATAACCCCTCTGAAGAGATTGTGTGGTTACAATCGAAACATGTCAGGGCAACCTGTCCTGAAAACCTGGGTTCGATTCCCAGCTCAGTCAAGAATTAAAAATTATCAATAAATTTTTATTAATTTGATGTTGTAACTTTCCTTTCTTTATAAAAATAATTTAATGAAAATCAAATTTGATGAACTTTAGCCTGATTAAAAATATTAAAATTTGAATTAAAAACCATGAACAGTTCAATAAAATAACCACACACTAATTATTGTTAACAGCTTAGGCACGAGCTCTATGTTTACATTTGTCCTTCAACTTGAGCTGAAAAGATCAACGGAAAATAAAAGACAGAAAAAACATAAAAATGCAGAAAAATTTATTTTGGAATTCAAGAAGAATTCTTGATAAAAAATATTAAAAACACATTTAAGGAAGAACATGTAATCAATTAAAATAGATAATCATTGTATTTGTTGTATTTACCAGGATTCAATACACGTCCTAAACGTATTTGCCAGTGAAAACATCCCTGGATAAAAAGTGCGTTGGCTAAATAGAACAGCATCGAGAAACAGTAGCGTGGGATTGCATCATTCAACAAGTGGCAGTAATAGAGTAAAGTTGTCCAAAAATAAAAAGTGGTGAAGTGTTTTTTTAATAAAGTTTTTAGTTAAATTTTCTTTAAAAAAAAATTGAATATGCGTGAGTCATTGTGGATAAGTGTTCAAAACAAGTACATAATACCAACTAAAAAAAGTATACAAAAAAATTATAAAAAAAGGAAATAAAAAAAGGTTTAAATTCCCCAATTAAAGAAAAGAGCAAGTAAAGTTTTCGTTTTAAGTTTTTTTGGGGACTGGAAGTTTCTGGTCTGCCCTGCTACCTAATTTTTTTGGAGGTGTTTTATATAACTTAACTCGCGCCATCCAACTACATACAGATGGAGGTGATGAAAAGTAAGTAATGATTAGTACCGACCGACTGCCAAATCTACAGCTAAAGGAGTGCATTGAAACTTTTAGCCTTAGGCGAATGAAATAGAAAACTCCGGGTGTACTTGAAAATTTTGGCGGCGATACACGACAAGTCAACATAACCAAATTTCCGCCAAGAAACCCCACGTGTCGCGCGGTAACTTTGGCGACCATATCCAACGAGGTTCATCTTAACCACAAGCTTTACATCCGTCGACGACAGACACGTGCCTCATCAAAATCGTTCTCCACCAACGTTAAAAACTTTGTAAAAAGTGTTCACCACCAACGTTAAAAAATTGTGTTAAAATTGATCTCCACCTAGAGTGATATTGTTTCCCGTCACCTTTACAAATCGTACCAAACAGCCAATAACCATTTCCTCACCAGCGCCCACCATTAGCAGCCCATCACCACCGTACTCTCTACGGCTCTTCAAAAATAGCAACGGCCACAACCCATCACCATATATACCGACAACAACAACTCCAACAAATCACCACCAAGCCTCAACGTCATAACAACAGGAATCACCACTGTCCATGGATCACATCGGCCAGTTATGACACACAAACACACCAAATACTTGTCATGCAAAAAAGACGTTAACAGAAAGACATCAAGTCAACAACTCCGGCAACGGTAAATAACATCTGCAGATCACAGGTAAAACCTTTTTATTCGGATCAAATTCGTCATTAGGGGTAAAAGTCTAGCCCATTTCAATACTAGATTATTTCTTACTTGAATTAAAAATACAATTTTTAACATTTAAAATCAGAATTTCTAAACTAAGGTCAATTTAAATACGTTATACTGTATTCACACTATTAAAGTTTAACATGTTTAAGCAACTTTTTAAAAAACTTAAACAAAGGTGTTCAGACTACAATTATCATGTTTTGATTTGACACCTTGTCACCATCGGCAAAAAAAAAAAGAAAAATAAATTGTAAAAATGTATAAATATCAATTAACAACATTTTCGAGATTTTATTAAAATTATATTAATGATGCAACTTAACATCCGTTCATTTGAAGCTGGAGTTTCATATCTTCAAACACATGGATATGTAAGCGCACACCCCCAAGCTAACTTATGTACTCCGACCAAATTTCTATTAACAACTCCTCTTGTTCAACTGTTTAATATTAAAACACGTAAATTCTATGTGTTTTTATGACTATAAAATATATGGGAAAACATGTTAATTAAACATGTTTTCTCAACATTTTGCTTAAACGAGTTTTAAACCCCAAGTTCGAACATAGTATTAGCTGAATTTGGCTACGAAAGCTAAATTCGAATTTGAAAACGTAAATATAAAACGTAAAGATTTATCAACTAAAATTTGAATATTTAAACTTAATTTAATTTAATGAAAATTAAATTTAATGAACTTAAGCCTAATTAAAAATATTAAAAATTTGGATTAAAAACCATAAATAGTTCAACAAAATAACCACAATACTAATTATTCTTAATTTAATTTTCTAAACTAAATCCAAATTTGAAAATGCAAATTAAATATCAAGGCGAATTTACACCAGGTGAACTTATCTTGCTACGTAAGCAACAGCTGATAACTAACCTTGTGTCAAAATGGTATACCGTTCTAGTGGTTCTGTGGAATCTTTACTAAATTCTATAATTTTTGCTTAAAATTATGAAATTGAAAACTTTTTTAAGTTATTAAATTTCAAAATACACAATTTAAAATTGAAAACAATATGAAATATTTGCTTAAATTTTTGACACAACGTTAAAATATTTTACAGTGTTGTACAACGTTTTCAAAATAAGACCACCTTGTATGAATTCGCCTTGTTAAATATTTAAAACTAATTTAAATATGTAATTGAACTAAACTTGGTTTACTTAGATCAATTCAAATTTGAAAATTCTAAAATAAAATTTTAAAAGTTAAAAAAAAAACATTAAATTTAAACTGAAATGTTAAAATATAGTGGTATCCCGGTTTAACGAATTATGTATTGTCAGGCCCTTTCGTTATATCGAAAAATTCGTTAAATCCCGAAGTTTTTTTTAATACATTTTTATTAATAAAACAATAATACATATTTTAATAAAACAAAGTAAATTCGTTTATTTCCATTCATAACACAAACGAAAATAAAAACTTTATATCATTTTCAATTAAATGAGTACATAGTGGAGAACAAAAGTAATAAAAAAAAATACTAACTTAATCGCAGGCCCTTTTCATAATCGTCAATAATGTTTAATTTTTCTTTTAGAATTAAACGTTTTCTTATAGGCATTCTGATGTCAAATTTACAAATTCTTCACAAAAATGATGTAAAATTTGAAACAGAAAACAAACATTCGTTTTGTAAACAAAATTAAAAATGACTTTGTAACGTAAAAATTTTTATTTTGGAGAGCACAAAGTATATTTATAAAAGTACATGCAAGTGAACGGCTGTTAGTTTGTTTATTATCCTGAGCTCGTCAAAATTTGTTTACATTTTTATTTTATTTTTTATTTCTAAATATCGTCACCTTAAATGCAAACGGACGAAACTGCACAAGAATTCGAAATCGAGTTTCTGATTGATCATGGATTGTTTTATTAACCTTCGCGTTACCAAAACCCACCCGAGTGACCATTTCTGTTTTATTTGTATAATAATTTCTTTAAATTTGCTTCGGTTAAAAATAAATTTTTAGCAACAAATCTAGCTTAGCGACGCACACCCAAATAAAAAAAAAGTACCTAGGGTGATAGAAAATTGAAAAATAAGAAGAAAAACTTAAATAAAAAAATTGGCGCAAACGCTTAGTTTTCGAGTTATAGACGGTTTTAGTTTTCATAGAAATATGTAATTTTTCCACTACATTTCTAAAGGTATATGGCCAATATTGGTATCATTTTGAAGGTTTTGACTAAGTCTTTCTAGATATAAAGTATATATTTAAAAATTTTGATCTCTTAAGCTCACATTACAGTTTTTGTGTACTAAGTGTATAAATTAAAATTTTTTATCAAAAAGTAATTTCAATTTTTGGGAATACAAAATTTTAATTTCAAAAGATTTTGTTATTCGTGCTTAATTCCCAGTTTTTATTATTGATAAAAACACTTGAAATTTATTGTTGGTGGGATAAACTATTCCTATGCGCATTTCACTGGTTGCTTAGGCCAGATCATCAGGAAACTTCATCCATAAAGATTTTAGAAAAACTAAAGATATTAAACCAAATAAAACTGTTAAGCGTATAAGACTTATAGCAACAGTTCTACTTGTAATAATATCAAAGCTTAAACAAAACACATCAACAATGAACAGTGGGTTTATCTCATCTCACATTCCCCACTACAATTAGTTGAAATTCTCTCAACATTAATTTTTTATTTATTAATTATTATTTTTTTTTTTTAAAAAGATGTTTTATTTTTATGGAAATATTTAAATAAAAATTAGTACATATGTACTAAATACAAAACTAATAAAAAAAATTAATAAATTTTTTAATTTTTTGTAACTAATAGACTATTTCCGATGTGCTAAGGAATTCTTTCCAAAACCGGCTTCGCTAACTAAAGCTTCTCTGCATAGCCAGCCTTCGCCGGGCGCAAAGATTTTCTCCTCTATAGTATAACAAATACCGGCTTCGCTAACTAATGCTTTTCTGCACCTAAAAGATACTTAAATTAACCTAAAGAAGAAAATAATGTGCGAATAAAAAAAAAAAAAAAATAAAATACATATTAGCAATCGTGAGCAAATTACCTTTAATTTGAGTACCCGCACATATCACTAAGTGAGCGGGGCAGTTTTTAGGTTCCAGGGGGCCCCACGGACCTCAGTCTCCTTAAATTTTGGTTTTTTTTCTTTTTTTTATTCTGAATCGGGTGGCATATTTTTTATATTTTTTCGTAGCCCCTTAAACTGCACTTCGCCAAATTAAATATTTCTATGAAAACTAAAAACGTCCATAACTCGAAAACTAAGCGTTTGCGCCAATGTTTTTATTTAATTTTTTCTTCTTAGTTTTCAATTTTCTATTACCCTTGGTACTTTTTTTTATTTGGGTGTGTGTCGCCAAACTAGATTTAAGCCAATTTTTATTCACTGAACAAATTGTAAAGTTCTTTAACAAAACATGAAAAAAATTCGTTTGACCACCAGTTTTTTATCACATGTGGAGTACCACCCGGTTGGTAATTGGATAACGATGTAAAAATATGTAAAAGTCTCCGGTAAAAATGGCAGCATTATAAAAGAAATTTAAACGAACGTAACTACAAGTGCATATATTTTTTAATGCAAAAAGACTTTACTCTTTAAAAAATCATACTGTTGGAAACACTGACAAATCTACTTCAGCTTTTTAAACCTAAACCACAAACCCTCTCCATGTTATTATGCATTATTGCTTATTTGTGTAACATTTAAAAATATTTGAAATACCGATCATCAAACAATCAATTTTTGACTGGATCTAAAGATATCTGCCCAGCTCATGTAAACTTAAATTTTTTATTTATAAAATTTATTAACATTATTTTCATTTACAATTCCGTCTGTATTTAAAAACATTTGTTTTTTTTAGTTAAAAAATTAATAACATAAATTCTTTTCCTTTTTTTTGTCAAAGTATAAATAACAAAATGAATTATTATTTGTGGCATTATTGATTGCAAATTTAGAAATGACTTATGTAAGTGTTGGTGCGCCCTCTTGTTTCAGAAAAAATCAAGCCAAAGTACGAAACTAACATAAAAACTAAATATAAAGAAAGTGAAAAAACTTGTTAAGTTTTTTGTAAAAAAATTAAAAGTGTAGCTACAGCCGTTTGCATTGAAGGTGGCGATATGTTTGCTTACATTTTTAAACACATATATATACATATTTATGTGTTAATTCAGTAAAAAATTTTATCTTTTCGACCCTAAATTGTACTAAAATTCAAAAAATATTTTTTACTATATTTGTTATTTGAATAACAAAAAATCGTCGTATATATATAACTAATTAATTGTACTATAATTTCATACATAATTTAACTATACATTTGTCAATTAACAAAAAAAAATAAGTAAATACATACATATGTAAAAAGGAACTTAGACGAAAACTTTTTAACTTGTTATCTTAGAGTTGATAGTGAAATAGGAAAAAATGCATTCAACCGAGTAGCAAGTCCAAACCTTTTGAATTTGGTATATCGCTAAACGCCATTTTACAATTAATCAGTTTAGTCTGGAGCTTCTCTTAAATTAACATATTTTTAATTTACGGTACGATTTGGCTGAAATTCACAAAATATTATTAATAAACAAAAATAAGTTTCCTGATAAAATGTTGACCCGGTAGATAGCGCTGGGGTCAAGTTATTAACAAAATTCTCCAGTATTTATTTTTTTTATTTAGAAAATCCCGAGCAGCGCCGGGACCAAACAGCTAACATTGGTATGAAAATATCAGATCGTCGGCGAATGTGGTATAGACAATATACCTTTGGCGATTTTCTGATATCTGGAAACATTAGTTCATTAATTTCATGTTTTAAATTTCCAACCCTACCTTAAAATATTTGAATTTTAAAATAGTACTTAACTTGTAGTTTTAAGTACTTTTGTAATGCTAACAGAACTGAAAAATGTACAATTGTACTGACTTTATCATCCCTGATGTGTATGTATTAATTTATTTTTGACAAGCTCAGAAGTTTTTACTAAAGGGCTGCGCAAAATATTCTTAATGTTCTGTGTTCTAGTCAGCGTTGCCACGACCAAAAAAATTTTGTAACCAAAATGTAAAAATAAAGTAACCAAAAGCGAAAAAAAGTAACCAAAATTATTTTGTATCAAAAGTACTATTTTATTAGCAAATTAAGTTTAAACATATGTCTAAAGAAGAAATTGTGTTTGTTTGTATCGGATCGGAAGGGCCTTTGACCTTATCGTTTATCTAGAAAAGTGTTTCAGTTAGCCATATGAAGCATGAAGAGTAGCAGATAATGACCATCTACACTTAATACTTAATTTACAGTTAATAGTCTGTTAAAGTTTAAGCTTCTAAAACAATAATTTTTAAGTAGATTAAAAAAGTATTGGTTTTAGATGCACAAATACCACACACAATTTAAAGGTCACAAAAGCGGATCGGGTAGTTCTTGTTCCAAAGCAAAAAATTGGTTATTTTTGTGTTGAAAAAAAGTAACCAAAATGGAAAAAAAGTACACAAGTACACATTTAGAAAAAAAGTAACCAATTTTGGTTAAAAGTAACCAAAACGGCAACGCTGGTTCTAGTTCACACAACTATCAATCATATTATTTCACTGTAAACATACATAGCAAAACAAACATAACAACACATTACTCCCACCAAAACAAAACAAGCATAACTTGAAAAGTTTTTCTCTTCTGCTTTGTTAGTGCTTGTATTATCAAAACAAACAGAATATCAACACAAAAACAGACAATGAAATAAAGAAACGGTAAATTATAGTAAAAGCATCGAGTGCAGCGTGGCCAGAATTAAGATTTTATCTTATTTTTGAAGATTTTTTGAACAAAATAAGATTTGAAGATTTTTTTCTCAAATTAAGATTTTTTATTTTTAGAAATTAAGATTTTTAACTTTAAGTTTATAAAACATACCTACATCATTTTTTTTACAGTTTTTTAAACAGTAAATTTTTAAAACAATGAGGTTTTATATCAGTTTGTTATCTAATGGTTTTGCACACTTTTGTACTTTTGAACGAAAATTCATCATTCTTTCTGGACATACAAATCATTAAAAAAGCATCATAGATTTGTTTAAAACATAAAACCTATAAAACAGAATTCAATTTGGAGACTGCGGAAAAAATTCTTGCAAAAACACACCATTATATGTATTACATATGTTTTTATTTCTATAAAAAGAATGAATTCTTCTTAATTTTATTTAAATATTAGACCTAAGTACCTTCATATATATGTATGTATGTAAATAATAAACAATACATTTTTGCAAATAAAAATTAATATTAACTATAAACTTTCTTAAGCTTTTTCAAGACATTCAAACATGCTTGGAATGTTCTATTTCTGTTTTAATGTTCTACTTCATCTTTGTTCTAATTCAGCTTTATTCTAGTTCAGCATTGTTCTAGTGCAGTTTTGTTCTATTCTTTTATATTTTGATTGTAAAGCAAAACAATTGTTTTTGGAAGTGTGTGTTTTGTAATGAGAGAGTAATATACACACACTTTCTAAATTTAATGAAATTGCTTGTAAGCAATATTTCTTGTGCTTGTGCAGCTCTTTAGTTTTTACACAAACAAAATGCCTGTTGTTTTTTGTATTGTAGTTTTGTTGTAGAGTTGCATGTACTTTATTGAATATACTTTGGGAGAGCAAGTATTTTCTTTGTAAGCAGGGTTGTTAGGCTTTTTTCTTAAAAAATCGCCAAAAGTTTTAACAAAATTCGTCAAAAACATCACGAACATTAAACAAAATCGTCAAAAAATCGTCAGATATTTAAATTTTACAAATTAGAGGTAATATATTGCACATATTTTTTATTGATTACTTCAAAAATATAAATTTTAAGCAAGAAATTCTATTTAAGATAAAAAAAGTGACGTGGTTACGTTTTATTCAATTTATTTCAGCAAGTCTGCTTAGATATTATAAAAAATAAGTAAAAATATATTTATCATATGAAAACAAATACATAAGAAAAAAAATATTTTCATAAAAACATAACAAAAATTTATTTATAATATATTATTTATTATCAAGAATGATAAAATAAAGATTACGACATGCTCATGATTTCCCGTTATGTGACGTAGAAGGGCCATTCAAAGGGTTACCAAGAATATTTCATGTGTTAGATTTAAAATTTCTTACGAAAAAATGTATGTATTATGTGATAGTTGGTAACCTTGTAATTGTTGAAAAAAGAAAAACGAACAAAAAAAAAAAAAACAACAACAAATATAAACATGAAGTGTGCAGTGGGCAAATGTAAGCAAAGCAGCAGTAAAAAAACAAGTGAGAAAAAAATTAAATTTTGGATATTTTTAATGGAACTAATATATTTTGTGCCATAGATGTATCGTTTTACAAATTTCCCAAAGATGCAGGACAAAGAAAGCTTTGGGTTATGTTTTGCAATCGATGCAAACCCATAGATGTTAAAAATGATAGAATTTGTGCCTTACATTTCAAAGAGGAGGATTTTGAAAGAAATTTGATATTTGAAATGGGTAAGTCAACATATATTTAATTGTTGCAGTTCACTGCTTCATAATTATGAATAGGATTTAGCAATCGGCGTGCACCAAAGTTGAAACCGGGAGCAGTTCCGACCATTGACAGCAGTATTGAAAATGAAATTCCAACTCAATTTGTAATTCAAAATGAAATTGTTTTGTCTTTTATTGTTACATAGATAATTTTTATTAAATGGAATAAATATAAATAAAAAATATAAATAAAAAGAAAAATTAATTTTTAACTACAAAATAATTTGAAGAGAAAAATTATAATTTGTTCCACTGTTGTGTTTACTCATAAACATTACAGTTCGACAGCTGCAAATTATTAGCCAATAGAAACACAGAATGTGTGACGTCACAGGGCCAACATGCGCAGAACATTTCAAAATTTTAAGCTTGTTGGCGTAATCTTTATTTTATCATTCTTGATTTATTATTATAATACAACTAAATTTTCAAGCTTGAGGTCCATTTTTAATTTTATATAAAAAACTTTAAACGTTTATTTTAACCAATATAACTAAATGTGATATGGGGTGGGCTGCCTGTCCAGGACGTAAACATATCTGGTCCCGAAGACTCGAGGCAATCATGTCGAAATTCGCGGTAAAGTTTTAGTCAGCATCAATCAACGGTCGTTTTGTTTACTGTTATGTGTTTTATATCGCTTCGGTTTTTTTAACAACTTCATTTCTTTTTGGCGGGAGTTCAATTGTGTATGTGTGAGCAGATGGACACAAACCTCCCATTTCCGGCGAGCTAACACCAGCGTGCCACTGTCCATCGCAAAGCGAAATTGAGATTTTGATTCGGATTGAAATTTTTCACGAGCCTTTCTCTCACGCACGTGTCATGAGATTATTTAATTTGAATTTACACTTTTAGTTCCCTTTCTTTTATATACGGTTGTCAGTAAGTAATTTAGCAACTCTTTTATCATTAACAGTGCAGCCACACGCTCAAGATTTTCTTGATAGTCTTTTACATATACTATTTGTCGAAATTTACAAAAATTGAAAGTTGTGACGTAGGCTGCATTCAATTTTTGAGCAATTTACATTCAAGATGTCATCAAGAAAACAATTTATAAAGGCAAACGAAAAATTTGCTCACTAACCATGAAATCAGCTGTTTTCTTGAACGTAAATTGAAGCAGTCCTGGAAAGAGAATTTTAAAGGCAAGTTCGTTTCAATTTTTAAAAGTATGAGTGTATTGGTAGAAAAGTGTGAGAGTATTAAAACTTGATAGGCAAAACTTGATCGTGTAACCCTCAAGTAACAAACATTAGTACTTGAATCATTCTGAATAAATATAAAAAAGCGATCGGTAGTGTTTTTAATTCGAGTCGATTATCCTGACAAATAATCAGAAGTGGGATATACTAAAAGATTTCTAGGTGGATCGCTAAAGAAGAAAAATAATTAGGCGTGTGTCGCAGAACTTATTAAATTGTGCGTAAATAAATAAGACGGCTGATTTAACCGTGCGTGTGTCGCAAAGTGTTGTTTGTAAAAGCGTGTGTCATAAGTGTCTTAAAATGGAATACTCCGATTATGTGGAACACAAATAAAAATAATTTATTTTTTTAATTTAAATTTATTATTTATTTTAATAAACTATGAGATAAACATTTTGCACCACAATGTTCTTTCCGTCATCTAATTCTTGGACAGACGAAATACTTGGCTCCCTTTTATTTTGAGGATTGTTGCACCGCGATCACAAAGTATACAGAGATGCCACGAGACGGAAGATTTTGCGTTTTTTTTTGTCTCTTTTTAAGAAAGCTGCCCTTTTTCATTTCTCTTTGCATCATCTTTTATGCCGCAATACAATGTACACAAATTTATTTAGTTGAGATTTATTTGCAAAGCTTTTGTAAAAATTAACTTTTAAGTTTACCACAACACAAGTAAATAATATTTAAGTAAATAAATAACATTATAAAACAAAAAAATATTAATAAATACATTTTTTTTTTGCACAAAACACAACGTTTGTTGAACTAGTGCATTTTTTTAACGTGATTTGTGTTTTGTTATTTTTGTTTTGATCACGCTGTTTGTGTTGAATGTTGCGGCCTGTTTTTACACCTTGCCACTTCACTACCAAAAAAGCTTTCTGTCTCTTTCTTCGAAAGCTGCCCTCGCAACTGACTTGAGCCTTTTTCACACGTCACTTCTTTCATCTCTGTATACTTTGTGCCGCGATCATACAACAAACTTATAATTTCTTCACTTTCCCGTTTTATTTATTTTTAATTCGTATTCTTAATCATTTTAACTTCATACTCACAAATAATTTTTATTTTTCACAAGAAATAAATCGTTCACTTGTAAAACACATTTTGCCACGAAGTAAAAATTTAACTAATCGCCATTTTTAATGTTTACATTTATTTTTCGCTTAAGTATTGCCAAGTTTAGTATTGATTTGAATTTAACATTTTATATCAATTTGACATCAAATTGATAAAACATTTGATGTCAAATGTTTATTTTCAAATCATTATCAATTTTAATTTGAATGTTAAAATCAAACATTTGAAAAACGTTTGAAAATTGTGTTTGATATCAAATGATAATCTCATTTCATATCAAAGGTCTGACTTCATGTTTGTTGGGCGTTGACAACGATGTCAAGTGTCTCTCATTCGCCTGTAAATGTAGTTGTGACATCGCTAAATAATCTACCAGCAACGACTCTGCACGAGTATGCTCAACAATATCCGTTAAATTCAAATGCTGTGCCGATGTTTACAGCGGCGGCAGAGGACAGAATGGCAAGAAACGTATATATGCCGTATCGTAATGGGAACAACCCCTATATGAACGATAATGCAGTTGATTTTGGAAGTGTAAGAGAGCAAAATGTGACAAATCATAGTATTAACGATATAATAAAAATGTTGCCAGAATTTGACGCTTGTAAGGGCATGATAAACTCTGTAAATTTTGTGGAACGTGTTGAACAATTGAAAAATGCTTATGGATGGAATGATTCTGCTGTTTTGTTTGCGGTTCAAAGTAATTTGAAAGGTGTTGGTAAAATGTGGGTAGACAGCCAACAGGTATTCCGTTGCTGGTCAGAATTTGTTTCTGCATTTTTGTATGATTTTCACTCGATTACAAATTCTGCTGACATTCACATAGAAATGATGAATTCGCGTATGAATAAAAACGAATCGCTCATTGAATATTATTATCGTATGTTATCTCTGGGTCGTCGCGGTAATATGGACGACAATAGCATAGTAAAATATATCGTTAATGGACTCAGTGATGAGAATTTAAGAAAAACATTGATCGCTATGAATTTCGTGTCGTGTACGGATTTATTTAGAACATTAAATAAAATATACGAAGAAATAAAATTAAAACGGGAAACTTTCCGAATGAAAACTCGCGTAAAACATGTCATCGTAATGTGAACAATGATAAACTGAATGTGAACAAAATAGTTGGTGATATAAATACTGATACAGTGAAAACGGGTACGATATGTTTTAATTGTCGGGAACGCGGTCATATTGCCCAAAATTGTAGCAAATCTAAAAAGGCAAAGTGTGGTGCAAAAGAACATGAGACAGATAAGTGCCCGTCGCGGTCGATAAACTTAATAGATGGAAAAAATAACCAACCCGTATATGATAAAGAAGTTTTTAAAGACATTGAAATAGACAATTTAAAATATGGTGCATTGATAGACTCGGGTAGTGGTAGATCATTAATGGCTAAACGTGTATCGTTGGGAATAAATATTCCGCCAGCAAATTGTGAAGAAAAGCTGTACGGTTTCGCGGGAGGACAATACGTATGTCGGGAGAATGTCGTGAACATGAAAATTGATGATGTTTATGTTGAGTCTGAGCTTTTACTAGTCGATGATGAAATAATGCCGTGTGATATTATAATCGGAAGGGATATCTTATCAAAAAGCCGCGTAATAATAAAAAATGGACAATGTCGTGTAGTTGCGTTAAAAGGTGAACAATTAAATGTCAACGAATCCCTTAATGATTTGGAAAGGTGTCAATTACAAGAACTAGTCAACACTTATTCGACGTCTTATGCTGAGAAGCTGGAAGAGATCGGTAAATGTACTGTAGTTGAAATGGAAATCAAGGTTGAGTCAGACAAACCGGTGTCAAGAAATCCATATAATATCCCAATACCAAAGCAGAAATCAGTCTAAAAGATAATTGCTCAACTTTTAGAAACGGAGATAGTCCGCCCGTCTTAGTCGTTGTACTCTTCACCAATTGTGCTCCTACCAAAACAAAATGGTGAGGACAGATTATGTGTTGATTATCGGGAATTAAACTCTATCACGGAGAAACAGCCTTGGCCGGTGCCGACAGTGGAAGGTGTGCCGCAGACATTAGCGGGTAAGAAGTATTTTACTATTTTAGATCTGATGTCTGGTTATTATCAAATTCCCATACGGGAAGAATCAAAGCAATACCCAGCTTTTGTAACTCACAATGGTCATTTCGAGTACAATCGAATGCCATTTGGGCTGAAAAATGCCCCAAGTACTTTCCAGCAGATGTTGTCAATTGTTATGGAACCTATTAAAGAACATGTTGTAAGTTACGTGGATGAGGTAATTATAGCATCTGTATCATTCTCTAAAGGCCTATCAAAATTGGAAATGTTTTTAAAGGTGGTTAAAGGTCATGGTTTGACCTTACGGATGTCGAAATGTTCATTCTTACAGAATAGTGTAACCTTTTTGGGTTATGAACTTAAAGGAAATGGGTTAAAACCTGGTAAAATAAAAACCTTAGCAGTAAGAAATTTTCCTATTCCGAAAAGTGCGTCAGAAGTGAGACGTTTTATTGGATTAACATGTTATTTCCGTAGATTTATTGAGAACTATGCCCTAATAGCAGCCCCGCTAAATCGATTGACTCGAAAAATATTGAGTTCGAATGGTCTAGAGAATGCAATGAATCATACGAGAAATTAATTCAGCTGCTGTCAAGTGAACCAGTGTTGGGTATTTATGACGTCACGAAGGGGCATGAATTGCACACAGACGCTTCTGCTGTTGGACTAGCTGGCATTTTGCTGCAACAGGACGGAGAGAATTGTTTAATGCCTATAGCTTATTTTAGTCGGCTGTGTAATAGTGCCGAACAAAAATACCATGCGTATGAGTTGGAAGTTTTAGCTCTTGTAGAGGCTTGCCAACGTTTCTGCATGTACTTACTTGGGAAATCATTTGTGATCGTCTCTAATTGCTCTGCAGTTTCGAGATGGTTTTTGAAGTTGTTAGAGTATGATTGTCTGATAATACAACGTGAAGGTTATAAAATGTGTCATGTCGATGCCTTGAGTCGAGCTTCAGTGGATCCTGTAAATCAACAGGTAGTCGTTCAGGATGTAAGTGAAAGAATCATGATGATCAAGCTATCTACTGATAATTGGGTGTACATGATGCAGCGAGAGGATGAAACTTTGAAAGCAATCCTTGATGTTCTGACTGGTCGTAAGCAGTCGAAGCAGCAGGGACAGTTCGCTAATAAATTCGTTATGGAGAAAAATCGTTTATTTAGAAAGGAGAAAGAAAACAAATTATTGCTGGTGGTACCGAAGGGTCTTAGATGGCGCATTGTGAAGTTATGCCACGATGACGTAGTCCACCCGGCGCTTGAAAATACGTTGAAGAGGGTGTCAGGAGATTTTTAGTTCCCGCGGGCATGCAATTTTGTGAAAGGTTACCTTAGAGCATGTGTCGAATGTTGTTATTGTAAGGAGTCAGTCCGTAAGGATTGTGAGCTATATGGTATGGATATACCAAAAATCCCTTTTGAAGTCATGCACATGGATCATCTAGGTTCATTCGTCAAAAGTCGTCGTGGTTATGAACATATTTTAGTCACAAGATATGTTGTGTTATGCCCTGTAAGGTCAACGAAGACTAAATCTGTCCTGGATGCTTTAGATCAGCTGACGTTGATTTTCGGAATGCCAAGAGTGTTGGTCACTGATCGAGGTACAGCATTCACATCGTCTCATTTTGAAAGTTATTGTTCGAGTAATAATGTTCATCATATAAAGGTAGCAGTCCGAACTCCTAGATCCAATGGACTGGCCGAAAGAGTCAACAAATCGGTGTTGTCGTACTTGAAGTCTACTGTTATTGATGCCAAAGACTGGGACACCACAATAAGAGTTTTACATTGGACTTTAAATATGAATGTTAATGGTACTACGAAAGACTCTCCCATTGAACTGGTTTTTGATTTTCCTATTAGGGATATTTCTGGTAACAAATTCCTAGCAGCAGCCAGCCCAGGAAGTGACTTCTGAAATTGAATCTTCGATAATGAACAAGAAACGTGAAGATGCTATACGTAATATCGAGGACGCAAGAAAATTGTGGAAGGCTATGATCGATGTTGTCAAAAAGGTTCTTAGATATGATCGGTATGTTGTCCAAGATATTGATGACGCTCAACGGTGTCAACGTTAATTTTCAATAATTGCTAGTAGCGACAAGATGAAACCCGGGTGTGCCTTATACCCAGATATTGATGAAGCGTATGATGATGAATCAACCCCATGTGAGGACTAACTCGAGGACGAGTTCTATGCAGTATTGGCCGAGTTGTCATGAGATTATTTAATTTGAATTTACTCTTTTAGTTCCCTTTCTTTTATATACGGTTGTCAGTAAGTAGTCTGGCAATTCTTTTATCATTAACAAACATTTGTACTTGAATCATTCTGAATAAATATAGAAAAGCGATCGGTAGTGTTTTTAATTCGAGTCGATTATCCTGACACACGCATCACAATGTTTGACTATTGACTGCCAGCCGTCGTCAATGGCGGTGAGTGTTAAGCGGCAAACCCCTCAGAAGAGATTGTGTGGTTACAATCGAAACAGGGCAACTTGTCCGTAAAAACATGGCTTCGATTCCCAGTTCAGTTAAGAAAAAAAAATTTTCAATAAATTTTAATTAATTTGATGTTGTAAAATTCCTTTCTTCATAAAAATAATTTAATAGAAATTAAATATGATGAATTTAAGCCTGATTAACGGCCAATTTCACCAAGTTCAGTAATAATTAATTGCCAGTTATAACTGTCAAAACGTACTGTTAACTGGAAGTTAAAGTAATAGTTAGTTTTGTCTGAACTTGGTGAAATTTGCCGTAATAACTAAAGATATTAAATTCACTGTAAACGATAAAACTAATTTCACCACTTGGTGGAATTTTGGGATGATTGGTTCATAACTTACCATGGCTCCAATATAAATCCCTCTCCTGAAAATCACTTAACTTCGGATCAAACTGTTACGAATCATAATATTTTACTCAATATGGTCGGTCAATAATTTAATATAGGTCTAAACCACAACCAATTTTAATGCTGATGTCTGTTTTTTTTAAAAATAAATTAATAATAAATAGACATCATATATATATCACTTCTGAAATATTCGAACTGTCGATGGAGGGTATCAATCATTCGGCACAGCCGAATATAGCACTCTTGCTTGTTTCTTTTTAAATCAGAGCCCGTCAACACATACGTGCAGACCAAGGTATATTTATAGCAGGTAGTCTCGGAAAGCCAGCTGTTTATTTTTTATTTGCTTGTTTTGCGATACAAACTATCAAATGTAGTATAGTTAACAAGTTAACAATTGTTTTGTCCTTATCTTTTGTCTTTTTTGTCTCTTATCAACAATGATGCCAACTTAGTGCTTTTGGCACTATTTATGGTGCTCTTGATGCCTCAAAACTCCAAAATTTTATCCATAGTGCCAAACTAAGAAAAAGCACTAACTTGGAGCTTTTTTCAATTTTTCGTTAGTGCCTTTAGTGCTTTTTACAATTTTAATTTTTTTTTGTACCATTTTTTAAAACTTCGATCATATAGAGGTTGATTTAGATGAGATTTGCTTTTTGGGGTACAGTTTTTGGAAGGCCTGTAAAAATTTTAAGATTTCAAATGATAAAAAAGTGATAAAAGAAAGTTGCATTCGTTTTACCACAAACTTTATTTATGAGGTTAAAGCTAGGCTTCCTAGCAATTTGGAAATTTTACAAAACGTTTCACTTTTTAGCGTTGCCAACATATTTATGCCTAATAAATCACTGATGGTTTAAACGCTGGTTTAGTTGAACTAAACTTGAACTTATATGTAGTTTAAACTCATCAACCATAAATCAGTGTCCCATGTATTATATGTTGTTAAAAAAATAACATGTGGCAGCACTACGACAAATGTTGGCAAATTCATATGATTTGTACTGGTAGTTTAAACGCCCAATTTCATGCGTTTAAAGATGGTTTATATGTTTAATGATTTATAGATTTGTTGGTTTAAACACATTTTAAACCAAAAAGAGGGTTTAACTTGCTCTGATTTTTTAGCCCTTAGTAATCGTAATAAAACGATGTATTTGTTTGCGGTAAACATTTTTTTAAAGATGTAGACACTGTTTCAAAAATAGAAAATGGCTTGGAAAATATTAGGAATTGTGAATGGAAAAATAAGCAACGATTTTGAGTCATGTAGAAAAAACGTATTGAAAAGTTAAAAAACAAAACAAATACAATACAATACAAAAGAACGCAAAGGCTTTAAAAACAAAAAAAGAGATGTAACTTGGTATATAAAAATAGCTGACAGATAAAACTTTTATAAAGGCTAGTTTTCACTATCTCACAAGCCTTACGTATTCCATAATACATTGCGAGATAGAAATCTAATGAGTTTTGTTGCGACTGTCAAAAAATCTAATATAACATGACAGTTTGTGTTCATACCATCACACAAAGTATAAACACTCACTCATAAAATAACATGCAACCCTGATCCAATGAAAAGTATTATTGTTTAGAAATTTTTCAAAAAACGATAAAGTCGTATGGGATGTCAAACTTTTTTCATAATACTTGTCATTTTCATGACACATTGCATTCTCACTATCACACTTTGTCATATTACTTGAGTTTTTGACATGTATTAATACAAAGTATAAAAGTGTAAACTAGCCTTAACAAGCGTTATGTAACCTGCCATTTTTCATGCGCTTACGATAAAATATAAGGTTTTTTATTAAAATATGGGCTTTCATTAAGTTTTATAAACAATGATCGGTCTTTGCAAATTTTCGGTAATTGCAACAGGCCAGATTTTTTTTGAGCTACGAATCGACCTCGCACTTTATTACTTTAAAACTGTTTTATTACCAATTCGAACTCAGCTGATGATGATCCAAATGATTTGGATGATATTATTTTTATTGAAGATAATAAAAAATTTAAAAAATTTTTATATACAAATATAATTATATTTATTATTTAATTTTAAATGAAAATGGTCACCCATCAATGCCGTTGCCTTTTTTTAAACTTTGGAGGTATATAATATTCGCACAGCCTAATGCAACTGGTTTTGTGTGAAATTAAAATGCGAAAATGGCTTAGCGCTTTTTTACGCTTTTTTTTGTTGTAAGAAATAGGGCTTTTTAGTGCCTTTTTTAAATTTTAAAGTGCTTTTTGCTCTCAAAAAGTTGGCATCACTGCTTATCAACCCCTTTGCTGTTTGACAGTTCGTATCACATAACAACAATAAAAAGCCCTGTTGTTTTTTTATTGTACAATTGTTTCAATCTCGCGGCTACCTGCTATAAATATACCTTGATCAGCGTTGCCAGAAGATTTGGAAGGAAAATCTTCATATGGCCAACAAAAATATTATTTTGAAGAGGAAAATCTTAAAATTTTTAATAACAAGGGCAAAGAAGTAAAAATTATTAATTTTTTAAAAGGAAATTCTTCTTATTATGGACACTATTTAAATTGAAAGACATAATTGCGGTATTTATACAAAATTAGATTGTAGGCTTAAATTGTGTTTTAGTTACATATTCCATAAAATACTTTCTAAAAATATACTTTAAATCCATTTGTTTTCAATTAAATAAGAACGTAAAAAAGTTCATATAAATAAAGAAGTTTTTTTGGAAGTATTTAAATTCTAAAATTAGAGATATATAAATTATGGGCAAGAAGATCATAGATCATATGAAGTTTTAAGGGTTCTCAATTTAGTATTATATTTGATACAGTTGTTGTATCGAAGGCATTTGAAAATATATGGATTATATGGATTTCCCTAAATATATTCCTAATGGAATTGTTATTAAAATAATGTACACCTTTGAAAAGACATTGTAAAGCACTAATGTATATAAACTTTATTTCATAATTATCAAAAACATGGAATGTGGAATTTTCACACCAAAAGCTTCTTAACCCTAGGTAACTTTTTACCACTTAGGTCTCCTCTTGGTCAGGCCTGACCCCAATTAGAACAGCTAAAAAAAACCCCAATTAAATAAAAAGTAAATAAATATATTTTTTATTAAATTATTATTTTAGATAAGCAGGGGTGTTCTGGAAATCGAAAACACAAGAATTTGGAAGTTGTTTTTAGTACACTTTCAATCAAATTTTTATAATGTTTGTTATTAAATTCTGTTTAATAGAGAAATATTTGTAAAATATTTGTCATAAAATTCATTTATCACAGAAATCTTATTAAAAAACGACGTTTAAAATGTTTGCCTTTTTGATTTAAAGGACACCCCTGTATACGATTTTATTATATAATTTTATTTTACATGCAAGTCATCGAATATGTAGTCCCTTATTTTGCACATTGCTTTTTCGCAACTGAGTGAAACGAGTTTTCCGCTTGGTTTTTGTAGTTAAATTATACCTAGCTCATAACGGGCCGTAGTTTTCTGATTTAATTCGAACTTGATTCATTCAATTCACAACATATCATTTATAGAATTTACCTTTCTGTTTTTTTGATATATTGTTCTATATGAAATATATTGCAAAAACAAAATTTGGTCTGTCCCAGAGGGTAATTTCATAGACTTTTACGTAAAAATAGAATTTCTTGCTCCAATCAAATCCAAATTAGTTTATTCGATTCAGCACACATCATTTATAGACGACCCTGTTATTTTTGTTATATTCGAAAAATTGCAATAATTGCAAAACACAAATTTAGTCTGCCCAGACCAAGACGGTAATCCTAGGGTAAGGTTCCATTAGTTTTACCTTTTGGTATTAAATACATGAACTTTTTTGTTCTTTAATATATTAAACTTTATAAAAATACGGGTTTTCTTTTTTCAAATAATTTTTTTTATCAATATTCCCAAAATGAACAACCGCTAATTTTTGTGTATGCTAGACAATGGGTACAAAAGTATGCATATCCAATAGACAACAAGCTGATACAAAACCTCATTGTTTTAAAAACTGACTGTTTAAAAAACTGCAAAAAATTATGTAAGTTGTACAAACTTAAAGTTAAGAATTTTTATTTCTAAAAATAAAAATCTTAATCTTATTTTAGTCAAAAAATCTTCAAAAATAAGGTAAAATCTTCATTCTGGCAACGCTGACCTTGATGCAGACTTTTTGTTTTTTGTGAGAGAATAATAACTCTCCCTCTCAGAAGCACTTAAAGAAATTTTTGTGTTATTTTCTTGTTTTTAAAATTAATCTGGCTGTTAATGTAAAAACTCAAAACATAAGCGTATGTTTTATATATATAAAATAAAAAACTAAAAAATCATTTAAATTAAATAAATCACATTCTTCAAGAAAAAAAAAAACTATAATATCATTAAAACGTGTTAATCTTTTGAAACAAAAATAAATTCAGAAATTAATTACTTGCGTTCATAAAACTTTAACGATTCTTCAAGAAAAACAAAAAAAAACTATGATTTCATTAACATTCGGGCTTGCCAAAAAATTTCGGCAAACAAGAAATTAAATTCCCATTCTTCTTTAAACATTTCTCGCAGTGGAATTCTAAAGCAATCGTCAACAGAACCTTCATGTTTGAATGTTTGTTTGTTTTTTACAAAGTGAGAGCGAATGTTATTGTCTGAAAAAAGCACGGTATAGTACTTTTGCGGGCCTCTGTTTTAAATTATTTAAATTTAATTCTCTATTTTATATTGTTACGTTACTGCCTTTCAATAACGTTTTGGTTTATTTTCTTTATAATAAACCGTTTCGAGTTCTTTATTGTAACCTTTATAAAATAAATAAAACACAAACACTTTAAACACTATTTACAATTTACTCAACTCTATTTAGTACTAAGTCTTTTTAACAACCGTAATTTATAGCTTTTATTCACAACCAACTATAATTTTCTCAGCGTTATACGTTATTGACAAAGTCTGAACTTAGAATGATCTTATTACGCTAGTCGCCGCTAGTATTTATACTGCAATTTGGTTGTCTAGAACATTCGAAATGTTTTTCGAAGGTTCGAGGCTTTACTATTCACCACACTTTAATTTGATTTATGGCAGCACTTATGTTTACATAATTTTACCTCTTATATTGAAGCTTTTTAACGGTAATTTCTAGGGCTTTCTGCACATTGGGATTAAAGTGTACTAAATTATAACAATTTTTAATAACATTGTAAACTAATAAAATTACTAATAAATACAAGTTAACTAATAAATACAAGATAACTAATAAATTCATCTAATTCTTAACTAATAATTACAACTAATTCTTAACTAAAGTTACTTTCGTAACAATATTAAAACCCACGAAAATGATCAATTTATAAATTTCCTTAAAAAACAATATGGCGATTAATATGTCAAGTGTTATTGTTTACATTGTTTGCAACTGAGCAAATATGCTCTCTAATTTGCACATGGTTTTTTTAGTTCAAACAAAGTAAAATAGAGCAAATTGCTAATACGTACACTTTGTTATTGTGTTGTGCAAATGTGTATATTTTTGCACGCATTTGCATCGTTTGCACACTTTGCACTTTCCCTTAATAATTTCAAAAATTCTGTACAAAACTTTAAAAAAGATATTAACGATCAAAAGTATGGATTTAGAATAATAATAATACAGCAAGTTTCATATAATGAAATGGTTCTTTTTTATTGCATAATACAAATAATCTACAACAACAAGACCGTTTTGCTTAGTGAATATGATTTGGTACGTCTTAGGAACTTGTTCATGCTGATATTTTATCTATTATTTGTGTTTCATGTATGTTTGTATGCATTTGGGTTTGTTGTTCATTCTTGCTTGTGAAATTTAAGTTTATAAGTTTTTTTTGTATTAATAAAAATGAAATCTTGTCTGTTGCTGATCGCATAACTTGAGAACGGCTTGACCGATTTGGACGATTTTTTCTTTAAAATGATCGCCATGGTCCAACTTAGGTTTATACGTAAAGGAAATTTACCACGCCTACTTTTCCTATTAAGCGCATAACTTGAGAACGGCTTGACAGTTTTGGACGATTTTTCCTTTAAAATTATCGCCATGGTCTAACTTAGGTTTGTACGAAAGAAAATTTTGCCCCGCCCACTTTACCTAAAATCAGTAAACGGCTCCATCGATTTGACTAATTTTTTTTTCAAATGTTCGTGTTAATCCATTTTAAGCTTTCATCGAAAGAAAAATTTACCACGCCTACTTTTACGCCCACTTTTTCTATTTATTTGACCGATTTGGACGATTTTTTCTTTAAAATGTTCGCCATGGTCCAACTTAGGTTTTTAAGGAAAGAAAATATTTCCCCGCCCACTTTTTTCGATTTACCTTAAATGATCCATCGATCATTAGTAATAAGCTACCGAGCGAAGCCTAGTTTTTTAATAATTGTTATAATTTTATTAAATTTTAATTATTTATTGGAATTTTTATTTTTTTGTTTAATTTTTATTTTTTTTTTTTTTAATATTTATTTTCTTTTTGATTTTAATTATTTTTTTAAATTTTTTGATTTCATGTTTTTTTAACTTTTTCTTAAATTTTTGTTTTTAATTTTTTTAAATGTTTTCCAAACAAGTTGAAATCATAACAACATAACATAAACAATGTTTTCGGCGCTGAAATACGATTTGGAACCAGTGATGCATTTTGAGTTTTTTTGTTTTGTGCCATATTGCGGATTTAAAAGGGCCAAAATACCTTTAATATACATACATAAATATGTGATTATTATGTTTGTATTTAAAAAAAACATAAACATAAACATAGTTTTTATCCATTTTTGTTTCACAAATACCATTGCTCAAAAGCAACATGAATTTTTTTTTTTTTTTCAATACAAAATTTTATTTATGTACGAAGCATTTTTATCATTTGACGTTCTACTTTGATTTTTTGATATTTATCTACTTAAAATAATTTAAATTTAAAGCAAGACTGATTTGCACATAAAAGTTACAGTTCTTACTTTTAAGGGCCAAGTATACAAAACAATTGGTTGGACAAAAACAACAGGATGTTTTTGTGAATATTTAAAATTTTTGATTTTCATACAAACAAACGCTTGTGTGGTTTATTTGGTCCTGTACAAACATCACTGTTTGGAACTGTTTTCTCGCATTCAATCAGCGAAAAAACCCCTTTTTTAGTTGTTGTCATATGTTTCAAATGTAGTAAACGTTTTTTTTTTTTCTAGATGAAAAATTAATCAAAATATAGATACAATTATGTTTTCAAAAATACAATTATGTTTTCAGTAATAAACAATGCACCATACCACTAATGTGCCAATTATTACTTGACCGAGATATGCGAGCACCTTAAACATTTTTGAAATTGATTTGTGCAAAATAATTTTTTTATTCAAAACACTCCAAATTGTAAAATATTTATTACCAATTACAGAAAATACAGTGCGTTACATAGCATTACATTAACGGTCGGCTAAAGAGTGCAAGCAATTTAGCACAAAACGCTTCAAACCTGTATATTTATGAAAATTATTAAAGCAATGCTCAAATGGATTACCGCTGCTCGTGGGAGTGTAATCAAAACTAGAACTGCCTGATTTAACAAAAGTTGAATAAAATAAAGTCTGTATAATAAAGATTCTTAAAAATGTACAACCGTTAAATTAAATTAATTATATATATTTAAAATACAACTACGTAAATAAATATTTAAGTTTTTCGTTAAAAATGGTGTATTTTTATAAATTATTTCAAGTTTGGAGAGGACGAAAAAAAGTACCTGGCAGCTCTGACTTTCATTTAGAATGTCAGCAAAAGCACTGCTATGCAAATTTCGTCGATTTTCCATATTTTTCTCTTTGAGAAATTAAGAAGATAAAAAGATATTCACAAACTGAAAAATGACTCATACTGGGGTCTAATTCTGGCAGTCGTGATCAAATGCTTTCTCGATTCGAAAGCAATTTTATTTCAGTCGATACTAAACGAATCTAAATTATTTTTTCAGTATTGTGAACTCAAATTAATGCTTTATAACACTAAAAAAAATAATTCCGATTCGTGCAGTATTGACTGAAATAATTAGATATTAAATTGCTTTCGAATCGAGAAAGTACTCCATCACGACTGCCAGAATCAGGCCGCTGGTTGTACACATATCTGTATAAAAATGGTAAATACACAGAAAAAAATATCTCAAGAAAATTTTTAACAACCAAAGTTTGTTAAAAATAAAGTTTATGTCAACAAATTATATATTTGTTTCAATGAAAAGATTTATCAAAATTACACTTTGCAAAATAGCACTCAATAAAACATATTTAATAATGAAATAATTAAATATTTCTTCATATTCAATAAAAAATATTTGAATCAAAGTAAAGACAGTATTTTTACAACTCTTGTCCATTTTTTAGCTCATAATTCTCATTTGCTTTACAGTTTTAGTTGAATAATATCTTTAATTTTCCCAAAGTCTTTGCAAAAAGGTTTCGTGATGATCTGGCCTAAACAACCATCGAAATGAGAATAGGAATTAGCTTCTTTCCCCACAATAAATTTTGATGTATTTATCAAAGAATAAAAATTAGGCATTTAGCAAATCGTAACTAAGAAATAAATAAATAAAGATTCGATTAACATTTTGTTTGATTTATTCAACATTTTCAACAATTTATTTTTGAACAAATCACGTAAACATTTTTTTGAAAAAAATTATTTTGGGCAACAACTTTTTTGTATTGACTCAATAAACTTGGTTGTTGACTAAAAATTCAATTATTATACCTAAAAACTTTTTTATCAATACCGCAAAAATCGTCATCGCAGAAAATTAAAAAATTTTTGTAATCAAATATGCGATTTTCGTATTCAAGAATGAAAATTATTTTTTACTGTGTACCTGAAATAGAACAATATAGGCAACAAAATATATTCAATGCACAACAAAAGAATTTGTTATTCCCCAAAATTATTATTTCGTCCTAATTTATTTTAAAAGTCTGGGCAAATGAGTATTATATCTTATTACCAGGGAAACAAGAAATATGCTCTAAAAAAGTGTTTTATGCGCATTATAAAAACTTGAAAATATGTCCTAAAAATTGTTAAAAATATGCCACAAAAAACCCAAAATCGACTTTTTAAAAATCAAATATTCAACAATTTATTAATATTTGCATTCAAAAAACAAGTAAAACAAGTATTTACAGACGAATTTTCGAGATTGTACCCTATTTGGAACCGATAGGAAGTCATATAAGTGTTATTTGCGCCAAATATTATCTATTTACACCATCAATATGAAATTTTTTTTTATCTTACGGCATTTTTGGGACGGTCGATAAATTTAATATTAATATTTACATTTAAAAGGGAGCTATGGTCAAATGTAAGCCGATTTCAAAAAAAAATATTAATTGCAGTAAAATATTTTTTGGGTTAATTTAATCTAAATACGAACATAAATATCAAGATGGTTTTTGAACACAAAGAGTCTATTTCGGAAAGAAGTTTGTATGAGGACTGTGAAATTTTAGACCGATTCTCACCATTTACATAGGGTTCGTCCTTAGTGCAATTAAAACGTATTTACCAAATTGTATCAAATTATCGACAAAACTATAAAGCCTATAGTACACGGAATGTAAAAAGCCACATGCGTATGTATACTGTAGGCTTAACTTGTTCTTTGCGCACAAGGTTAACATGGACAGACAACCAGAAAGACGGATGGATGGCCATAGTTAGATATATTTAAAAAGTGACTGAGTCGAAGGTTTACTAAGAGATGGGTTTGATTTCTATGTATTTCACAGATTGGCACTCACTTACATACATATTTTTTACAATTGTAGCGTGCAAATTAAAGCAAAAAGTTGGGTATACATATTGACATTTAAAACAGAAAAAGCATTCGTTGTGAAAGCATTTGAGGGCAGTTAAAAAAAATTAACATGTATCAAAATATGCTTTAAAATATAAAATATGCGCTATAGAACTTAAAAATGCTGCAAAAATTCTTTTTTAACTAAAATATGCAAAAAAATGCTGCATAGGGTAGAATATGCAAAAATATGCACAAAACGGATAAATATACTATTTCTGCCTTCATTGGTCGCATAAGAAAAAACATGCAATTGCATATTTGTGGTTTCCCTGCTTATTAACTATGAAAAATACAACGTGAACCAAAATGGTCCCTGACCTTAGGGTTAAAAACAGGGAAAAATACGGTCATTTTGTAAATAATTGGAATTAAAATCTCCTTCGATTTCAATTCCACTTCATTTCGATTTCTGAAGCATGCCCGTGTGGTTTATTTGGCCCTTAAGATAATACTCTGCGATTGAATTTGACGTTTGCTGATACTTACAAAAATCTTATATCTTAACTCAGGTGGAGACCCTTTGTTATACCATGTTCACACGGACAGCAATATTCGTGTTTGGCTCTCTTATTCCTGTTTCGCGCCCCAAACATGATTGAAACGACTTGTTTCCCCATACAAAATTTTGAGAGCGAAACAGGTCGTTTCATTTTGAAACAGGCTGCGAAACAGGAAAAATGTACTATCATCTCCAATGTTGATAACATTTATCGTTAGTTTATCTGAACTAGCTCTCAAAAAAAAATCAAAACAAAGAAAAATATTGATGTTTAACAAAATAAAGTGATAATTATAACCTAATAATATTAATAAAAGTATTTAATATTATATTTTCAAGTTTTTTTTTACTTTTTTATCTACTTTAAAAAAAAATCACACTAACAACACAAAAAAATGTCAAAATGAAACAAGAATGAATCGTATGAACAGCATGTTTGGCAAACTAGTTTCAGAGAGCGAAACGAGTGGTTTATATCGTCGTATGAACATAGCATTACTGAACAGAAATGTCAACACATTTTGATTTTTCTCAGCTCTCAAACCACAGTTTTCGATATCGAAAGTTCTTATGCAGCTTAAAAACAACACACGTACATGTATGTAATTTAACTTTATTTTTGTACATATTTTTACATAGTTTTAATTCTTAACATATTTTGTATGCATTATTTTACTGCATTGGAATAAACAATAAAAAAAGAACGATAAAGTAAAATAATGCCACAAACCACTTTGATATACGCTTTTCATTAAATAATTTCCCGTTTCCAACCCGCTTATATGGTAACTACTTGAAAATGCAGCGGCCATTAAGTTTTGTGAACATAATAGGACATTAAAACGCTGAAGCCCTTTGTCAGTTAGCTTTAAATTATTTTGCATAAAACTAATGTATTTAGGCGATTTGACTAAAGTCCTTACAAACTTTTCACTAAGTACACAACATAAATTCAATAAGCTCCATATGAAAATAAATTTATAATAACCATGCCATAAAAACACAAATGAAAATGTAGCAGCCGTTGCAACCATTTTTCTTAACGTCGATGAATCTTTGCTGCACATTTCGACATATATGTTAGAGAATAAGAACTCATAAAGACCTTCGTCGAAATATTTCCACATCTCTGAATAATAATGGATTAAAGTAATACAGCGAGGTTTCCGAGGTGGGTGTAATCCATCTAACTGGGCAAAAGCTGTACCAAGACCATATGACATAACGTAGAACATGAAGAAAAATTGACCCATAAAATAAACCACTGCAAATAGATCAAACTTTGTGTTTAAAACTTGTAAAGCGTTTATATCGGCAGCCATATAATTAACATAAACAAAGTGTGTGGCTATTTCTAAAACAAGCCACCAAATTAATACTCTGACTATCTGCCAAATAAATAGTCTAATCTTCTGTATTGTCATTTGATTATTTGCATTAACAATGACAATATAACGATGAAAACCCATAAAAGGTCCCATTATTAGACAGGGAAAATATAAAGTATAACCCAAGAAGTGTGGCAACGTGTATTTGCTACTAAAATTCGCTTCGTGTATTCTATATGATTTCTCCCGTTGCAAACTATAGCTACAACCGCGTAATATGGACCAACATAATGTTATTACTACAATATTAAACTCAATGTATCCCACATTCTTGCGCCAAACCCGATTCGATTTAATATATATCATAGCAATCATCCATGCAACAGTCAGCAGCCACGTCAATAGTTTTGAATTTCTACGGGCTACAAAATAATATGACATTAGCAAGCATCCAATTAGAGCTATTGATACGAGTTTCATTGTCGTTAATAATATCAGCATACAAACGATTGCATTTGCTAAGCTCTGCCATTTAGCTTTATATTTTCGGATCACAGTAGTAACTGCTAAATGAAAAATATACCAGGGCCAGAAAACTTTTATATATTCCCTAAAAGTGTACATCTCATTACTTGTATCATCTTTGAATGAATTTAATATTGGCCATCCTTTGGAAAATTGATGCACAGATATCTCCAATATTTTATGCCGGGCTTTAATCATCATCCATAGTTCATACACTATATAAATATAATATACACTAAAATATACAATTATTTCACTTTTGTATAAATTTAAATTTTTGCTTTGCATTTTAGAGACACGACAGCACCAGATTAATTATGTACACGTTAACAACTTTTTCTCTTAGTTGTATAAAATTTTTAAAAATAAACATGTAACAAAGTACGTATTTTTTCAACCAATTAGAATAAAAATAATTGTGATATATTTCAGCAGCATTTGTAAGTACCTTTGTAAAAAAAATAAAAAAATAGTATAAAAAAAAAAAAAAAAATACTAGTGCATTAGGTAAGTACATATGGGGAATTTCATGTCAAGTAGTCCAACTTTTGAAATCGATGTCTTTCAATTTGGATGAAAATTGCACCAAGGTTAGTCCTATTGGATAGTAGTTTAGACACAGATTTTAATTTTGTCCCAAACAAACTATGTAGCAATTTCTTCAATCTTTCAATTTTTTTATTTTTTATTTAAAACTTTTTTTTTTTTTTTAATGGGTACTTTATTTGTTTTAACTTAAGGTAGTTTTGGTCGCTTCGTGGGATGTGAGTGGGATATGTATATAAAAAATATTGAAATAATCCCTCTGAAGAGATTGTGTGGTTACAATCGAAACATGTCAGGGCAACCTGTCCTGAAAACCTGGGTTCAATTCCCAGCTCAGTCAAGAATTAAAAATTATCAATAAATTTTAATTAATTTGATGTTGTAACTTTCCTTTCTTTATAAAAATAATTTAATGAAAATCAAATTTGATGAACTTTAGCCTGATTAAAAATATTAAAATTTGAATTAAAAACAATGAACAGTTCAATAAAATAACCACACACTAATTATTGTTAACAGCTTAGGCACGAGCTCTATGTTTACATTTGTCCTTCAAGTTGAGCTGAAAAGATCAACGGAAAATAAAAGACAGAAAAAACATAAAAATGCAGAAAAATTTACTTTGGAATTCAAGAAGAATTCTTGATAAAAAATATTAAAAACACATTTAAGGATGAACATGTAATCAATTAAAATGGATAATCATCGTATTTGTTGTATTTACCAGGATTCAATACACGTCCTAAACGTATTTGCCAGTGAAAACATCCCTGGATAAAAAAGTGCGTTGGCTAAATAGAACAGCGTCGAGAAACAGTAGCGTGGGATTGCATCATTCAACAAGTGGCAGTAATAGAGTAAAGTTGTCCAAAAATAAAAAGTGGTGAAGAGTTTTTTTAATAAAGTTTTTAGTTAAATTTTCTTTAAAAAAAAAAATTGAATATGCGTGAGTCATTGTGGATAAGTGTTCAAAACAAGTACATAATACCAACTAAAAAAAGTATACAAAAAAATTATAAAAAAAGGAAATAAAAAAAGTTTAAATTCCCCAATTAAAGAAAAGAGCAAGTAAAGATTTCGTTTTAAGTTTTTTTTGGGGACTGGAAGTTTCTGGTCTGCCCTGCTACCTAATTTTTTTGGAGGTGTTTTATATAACTTAACTCGAGCCATCCAACTACATACAGATGGAGGTGATGAAAAGTAAGTAATGATTAGTACCGACTGACTGCCAAATCTACAGCTAAAGGAGTGCATTGAAACTTTTAGCCTTAGGCGAATGAAATAGAAAACTCCGGGTGTACTTGAAAATTTTGGCGGCGATACACGACAAGTCAACATAACCAAATTTCCGCCAAGAAACCCCACGTGTCGCGCGGTAACTTTGGCGACCATATCCAACGAGGTTCATCTTAACCACAAGCTTTACATCCGTCGACGACAGACACGTGCCTCATCAAAATCGTTCTCCACCAACGTTAAAAACTTTGTAAAAAGTGTTCACCACCAACGTTAAAAAATTGTGTTAAAATTGATCGCCACCTAGAGTGATATTGTTTCCCGTCACCTTTACAAATCGTACCAGCATACCACCTACAGCCAATAACCATTTCCTCACCAGCACCCACCATCACCACCGTACTCTCTACGGCTCTTCAAAAATAGCAACGGCTACAACCCATCACCATATATACCGACAACAACAACTCCAACAAATCACCACCAAGCCTCAACGTCATAACAACAGGAATCACCACTGTCCATGGTTCACATCGGCCAGATATGACACACAAACACACCAAATACTTGCCATGCTAAAAAGACGTTAATAGAAAGACATCAAGTCAACAACCCCGGCAACGGTAAATAACATCTGCAGATCACAGGTAAAACCTTTTTATTCGGATCAAATTCGTCATTAGGGGTAAAAGTCCAGCCCATTTTAATACTAGATTATTTCTTACTTGAATTAAAAATACAATTTTTAACATTTAAAATCAGAATTTCTAAACTAAGGTCAATTTAAATACGTTATACTGTATTCACACTATTAAAGTTTAACATGTTTAAGCAACTTTTTAAAAAACTTAAACAAAGGTGTTCAGACTACAATTATCATGTTTTGATTTGACACCTTGTCACCATCGGCAAAAAAAAAGAAAAATAAATTATAAAAATGGATAAATATCAATTAACAACATTTTCGAGATTTTATTAAAATTATATTTATGATGCAACTTAACATCCGTTCATTTTAAGCTGGAGTTTCATATCTTCAAACACATGGATATGTAAGCGCACACCCCCAAGCTAACTTATGTACTCCGACCAAATTTCTATTAACAACTCCTCTTGTTCAACTGTTTAATATTAAAACACGTAAATTCTATGTGTTTTTATGACTATAAAATATATGGGAAAACATGTTAATTAAACATGTTTTCTCAACATTTTGCTTAAACGAGTTTTAAACCCCAAGTTCGAACATAGTATTAGCTGAATTTGGCTACGAAAGCTAAATTCGAATTTGAAAACGTAAATATAAAACGTAAAGATTTATCAACTAAAATTTGAATATTTAAACTTAATTTAATTTTCTAAACTAAATCCAAATTTGAAAATGCAAATTAAATATCAAGGCGAATTTACACCAGGTGAACTTATCTTGCTACGTAAGCAACAGCTGATAACTAACCTTGTGTCAAAATGGTATACCGTTCTAGTGGTTCTGTGGAATCTTTACTAAATTCTATAATTTTTGCTTAAAATTATGAAATTGAAAACTTTTTTATAGTATGAATTCGCCTTGTTAAATATTTAAAACTAATTTAAATATGTAATTTAACTAAACTTGGTTTACTTAGATCAATTCAAATTTGAAAATTCTAAAATAAAATTTTAAAAGTTAAAAAAAAAACATTAAATTTAAACTGAAATGTTAAAATATAGTGGTATCCCGGTTTAACGAATTATGTATTGTCAGGCCCTTTCGTTATATCGAAAAATTCGTTAAATCCCGAAGTTTTTTTTAATACATTTTTATTAATAAAACAATAATACATATTTTAATAAAACAAAGTAAATTCGTTTATTTCCATTCATAACACAAACGAAAATAAAAACTTTATATCATTTTCAATTAAATGAGTACATAGTGGAGAACAAAAGTAATAAAAAAAAATACTAAAGCTACGGTCACACTTATTAAATATTTGATCAAATAAGCGTAACCCCTACTTTTGTTAATAGTTAATAAGATTTAAAATGGTCTTAATATTACAAAATAAACTAATAATACTACCAGACATAGCAAAAAACAGTTTTTTGTAAGATGTGGTATTTTAATCAATATAAATATTGATATTAAGCGAAATGATTTTTTAGTTTGGTTGTTGGTCCCGTTTTTTTCGTCAAATATTTGATAAGTCTGACCGTAGCTTAACTTAATCGCAGGTCCTTTTCATAATCGTCAATAATGTTTAATTTTTCTTTTAGAATTAAACGTTTTCTTATGGGCATTCTGATGTCATCTTTACAAATTCTTCACAAAAATGATGTAAAATTTGAAACAGAAAACAAGCATTTGTTTTGTAAACAAAAATAAAAATGACTTTGTAACGTAAAAATTTTTATTTTGGAGAGCAAGTATTTTCTTTGTAAGCAGGGTTGTTAGGCTTTTTTTCTTAAAAAATCGCCAAAAGTTTTAACAAAATTCGTCAAAAACATCACGAACATTAAACAAAATCGTCAAAAAATCGTCAGATATTTAAATTTTACAAATTAGAGGTAATATATTGCACATATTTTTTATTGATTACTTCAAAAATATAAATTTTAAGCAAGAAATTCTATTTAAGATAAAAAAAAGTGACGTGGTTACGTTTTATTCAATTTATTTCAGCAAGTCTGCTTAGATATTATAAAAAATAAGTAAAAATATATTTATCATATGAAAACAAATACATAAGAAAAAAAATATTTTCATAAAAACATAACAAAAATTTATTTATAATATATTATTTATTATTATAATACAACTAAATTTTCAAGCTTGAGGTCCATTTTTAATTTTATATAAAAAACTTTAAACGTTTATTTTAACCAATATAACTAAATGTGATATGGGGTGGGCTGCCTGTCCAGGACGTAAACATATCTGGTACCGAAGACTCGAGGCAATCATGTCGAAATTCGCGGTAAAGTTTTAGTCAGCATCAATCAACGGTCGTTTTGTTTACTGTTATGTGTTTTATATCGCTTCGGTTTTTTTAACAACTTCATTTCTTTTTGGCGGGAGTTCAATTGTGTATGTGTGAGCAGATGGACACAAACCTCCCATTTCCGGCGAGCTAACACCAGCGTGCCACTGTCCATCGCAAAGCGAAATTGAGATTTTGATTCGGATTGAAATTTTTCACGAACCTTTCTCTCACGCACGTGTCATGAGATTATTTAATTTGAATTTACACTTTTAGTTCCCTTTCTTTTATATACGGTTGTCAGTAAGTAATTTAGCAACTCTTTTATCATTAACAGTGCAGCCACACGCTCAAGATTTTCTTGATAGTCTTTTACATATACATACTATTTGTCGAAATTTACAAAAATTGAAAGTTGTGACGTAGGCTGCATTCAATTTTTGAGCAATTTACATTCAAGATGTCATCAAGAAAACAATTTATAAAGGCAAACGAAAAATTTGCTCACTAACCTTGAAATCAGCTGTTTTCTTGAACGTAAATTGAAGCAGTCCTGGAAAGAGAATTTTAAAGGCAAGTTCGTTTCAATTTTTAAAAGTATGAGTGTATTGGTAGAAAAGTGTGAGAGTATTAAAACTTGATAGGCAAAACTTGATCGTGTAACCCTCAAGTAACAAACATTAGTACTTGAATCATTCTGAATAAATATAAAAAAGCGATCGGTAGTGTTTTTAATTCGAGTCGATTATCCTGACAAATAATCAGAAGTGGGATATACTAAAAGATTTCTAGGTGGATCGCTAAAGAAGAAAAATAATTAGGCGTGTGTCGCAGAACTTATTAAATTGTGCGTAAATAAATAAGACGGCTGATTTAACCGTGCGTGTGTCGCAAAGTGTTGTTTGTAAAAGCGTGTGTCATAAGTGTCTTAAAATGGAATACTCCGATTATGTGGAACACAAATAAAAATAATTTATTTTTTTAATTTAAATTTATTATTTATTTTAATAAACTATGAGATAAACATTTTGCACCACAATGTTCTTTCCGTCATCTAATTCTTGGACAGACGAAATACTTGGCTCCCTTTTATTTTGAGGATTGTTGCACCGCGATCACAAAGTATACAGAGATGCCACGAGACGGAAGATTTTGCGTTTTTTTTTGTCTCTTTTTAAGAAAGCTGCCCTTTTTCATTTCTCTTTGCATCATCTTTTTTGCCGCAATACAATGTACACAAATTTATTTAGTTGAGATTTATTTGCAAAGCTTTTGTAAAAATTAACTTTTAACACACAACACAAGTAAATAATATTTAAGTAAATAAATAACATTATAAAACAAAAAAATATTAATAAATACATTTTTTTTTTGCACAAAACACAACGTTTGTTGAACTAGTGCATTTTTTTAACGTGATTTGTGTTTTGTTATTTTTGTTTTGATCACGCTGTTTGTGTTGAATGTTGCGGCCTGTTTTTAAACCTTGCCACTTCACTACCAAAAAAGCTTTCTGTCTCTTTCTTCGAAAGCTGCCCTCGCAACTGACTTGAGCCTTTTTCACACGTCACTTCTTTCATCTCTGTATACTTTGTGCCGCGATCATACAACAAACTTATAATTTCTTCACTTTCCCGTTTTATTTATTTTTAATTCGTATTCTTAATCATTTTAACTTCATACTCACAAATAATTTTTATTTTTCACAAGAAATAAATCGTTCACTTGTAAAACACATTTTGCCACGAAGTAAAAATTTAACTAATCGCCATTTTTAACGTTTACATTTATTTTTCGCTTAAGTATTGCCAAGTTTAGTATTGATTTGAATTTAACATTTTATATCAATTTGACATCAAATTGATAAAACATTTGATGTCAAATGTTTATTTTCAAATCATTATCATTTTTAATTTAAATGTTAAAATCAAACATTTGAAAAACGTTTGAAAATTGTGTTTGATATCAAATGATAATCTCATTTCATATCAAAGGTCTCTCATTCGCCTGTAAATGTAGTTGTGACATC